>JAGWCC010000051.1:0-1200000 GCA_022651775.1 Drusus annulatus | reverse complement strand
GTTTCGGTTTTGATGTATGGGTATCGGGAGAAGATTAGAAATAAAGGCAAATAAAGCCATGCTTTTTTTTTAATCTGGCGCCCACTGAGGCAATTTATCATAATTATAAAGCGGAAAATCTGTTTCTCCAATGAAGATGAAGCTCAAAAAACTCTCGTTCTGTGAGCTCTAGCGTCATGAAATTTATACAGTTTTTTTCAGTCCAGATTTTTTTTTCAGTTTTCAACGTCATTTGCATTTTATGACCTATGATCCTACCGAAGAGAACTCGGCTTCAACCTGTTTTTTTTCTATTTATTTTAACTCCACACAGGAGTGTCATCTTTGGGGATGCTGTGTGGAGGATCTTTTGGAAAAAGGAAAAGAGTGAACCTGGGTCTTGGAGAGACCCATGTAGTAGGAGGGAGGAAACACAGAGGCTGGTAAATAATTCCACAGCCGAGCTGTTGAAAACAAGAACGAGTCGTAGAAACGGCCCGTTTTTATGTGACATGTGTCAACCGTATACAAATGTTGAGTGCGCGTTCTGTTACATGCATAGTTTATAAAAAAATATATGTAGACGTTACATTAGATCTATCAGCGGTTTGCCTTTATGGAGCTTTCATAAAATATATATTAAACGCTCAAAAAATAAAATAAAACATTTTATTTGTTCGTAGTATAAAAAATAAATGGTCAGTTACAATTAGTTCTATGTTTACAATTAGTTCGTGTTTAGGGACAGGTCAAATGAGTAGACCACAACGATGGCCGATCGTTCTTCGAAAAATCATCATCCCGTTAAACTACATAAAGTAGTTTGGCAACAGGTTTGTTAACAAACAAAAAAATGAAATTGAAATTAGAATAAGAATTAACTTTAAAGCATTAATGCTTATTTTTTTAAATATCAATAATAAACAACACAAATATGAAACAAACATCGCCAAATAGGAGGAAAATTGAAAAAATAATATCAATAATCTTCAGTGAAAAGTATGAGATCGATTAAAAATTACGGTTTGTCTGAATTTGTTGAAGCGTTACTCTCGGATAGAACAGAGGATGCGGGTTCGATTCTCGGTTGTCACCATTGTCTCTTTATTTTCTGGATTTTTGTTTCATATGTGTGTTGTTGATTATTTATATTATTAAAATATTTAAAAAAATAAATAGCTAAATTATTAGTTTTGTACGAACTGTAATATTTTGTGTAAAATGTGGAGCAGTATATAATATCTGCGTTTTGCTTCTTTTATAAATAAAACTTTTCCTGCCTATACTCAATCAAATGCTTGTTTTTATAAGGTTTACTGAACTCGGACACTCGGGGGGCACGACCGTTTTCAATATTGGTACGTAGGGTGAACTTTAAAAGGGAAGAGGAAAGCTTATTTCGCGCGAAATAGAAATTTGTATTGAAAGCACCGCGAGGTGGGTGGGTTGTGGGTGGTTGGTAGGTTGGTACCTTTGTGGATAATTTGATTATTTGGTAATTTGATTGGTTCGGCAGCCGCCAGCCGGGCCCGCCAGAGGGAGCTCGGTGCGTCTACGCTATGTGCTTTGGCAACGTAGACCCGAAGGGATGAAATACCTTTAGAAGAATTGTTACTTGTGGTTGTTTTGTTGAATGATGTTTTCAAGATGGTCGACGTGTATATGACCTGTATTTTAACAACTAGCTGGCTGCTTACTCACATGTCGGCTATTTGACCCTTATCTTGGCAGTGCAACTTATATGTTTTTAGTAATGTCAACACATTTTAGAAAATCTCTTCTGTCCCGTCAATTGCTGACACCCATAGTAAGTTTAAAAAAATATTGTAGAAAATATTATCTTATCTTTATCTTATATTTTTACCTGGTCAAGATAAGGGTTAAAGTAGTATTTTTCACAAACAAACGCTATATGGTGTTAGCTGGCCTTTTAGAAGCTGACAATTGCTGACCCCGAACAAAACGCAAGTTCACCACTGTTGAATAGGGGAACTATCTTCGATCTGACTCTTTTGCGAAAACGGGCAATCCGTATGAGATTTAAAACTTGCAATGTTGTGTTTTTAAATCGGTATTACAATGGAAAATGCTTAGAAGATTATCATAGATTATTTCAGAACTGATTGAATGTTTCAGAATAGAAAAATGGATCGTTTATATGCTGACTTTTGTGTTTCCTCTATACCGCGACATGGGTCTCTTCAAGATACAGATTCATTACTTTATCTCCTCAACAAGAGAGCAACTCGAGGCCTTCGGGATTCTGCTGACCCGCCTGTGTCGAAATTATTTTTAAATGTTTTCTTTTTAAAATTGTTGTTCTGAAACTTTCAACAAGCATTGCCAAAAATGTATCTTCATCTCCCATTACGTAATATGAAAAAATAAACATAATACAAACGTATAAATGACAGATTCTTCTAATATTAATTCATTTATTTTCATTATTCGGATAAGTTTTTGTTTTTAGTTTTTTTACATTAATCATATATTATATATGCTCATCGTTACGCTCTATCTTCTCCGGTTTTCTAACATAATATACGAGTACGTCAGCAAGGAAGATGCAACCTCACCAAGTCTTGCATAATATTGTATGTTCATATTGAATGCTCTGCTAACGGAGCGGAGCGCTTGACGTTTGAAAGGTTTGAAGGTCTTTTAATATACTTAGCTTGAATCTTAGAGGTTGGATACAAATAGAAATTTAACACTTATTTACCATTTCATGCTCGTATCTGCAAATGGATGGAAATATATTACGTACATAATTACGTTATACTAATATTTACCTCCAAGGACCAATTACTTTATAATTTTAGGATAGTTACTATCCGGCTTCGCCCGAATTTCATCACATTTTTTCGAATTATCTTCTCTTATTGAACAGTTAAAACATACTGTTTAATCAACCTGGCGTTTTGTGATTTTATATGTAAAAAAATATTTAGGTTAAATTTAGTAAATCGATTTCGAAAAATTATAAAACGAGATTATCAAAATGCCCCTGAAATCATTTACTGTAGCGCCATTGTGGAGAGATTGACAACTATTGTGATGTCATCTGATACAAAATCGTATGGAGCTCTTAATATTTATAATTGTGTCCGTTATCACGAGACAAAAAACAAACAAAAAATTATCTACCGTGAAAACAACAACAAAAAATAGTGACATTTAAGTTAGACGGTGAATATTGTATTATAAATAAATAAAAGTTGACTGGAGTTCCTTATTATGAAAATATAGCATCAAAGGTAATGTTTTTAACGTTAGATGCATTGCTAAACTTCCGGAGAGAGTTGGGATTACTTTTATAAGCCGCAACGTTGCAATTTTACTTCACATAACAAAGAATAATGTAGTACCTTTGTAAAGGAAAGGCATATTGTTGGTAGCTCCGTTGTAATATTTCTCATACATGACGCACTGCAGAACCATACGAGTAGACGTACTGAAAATCTGCTACAGAACTCTTCAATTATTTTTTTTAATAAACTTGCAAAGTGATATATTTTTTTACAGAATACGAAAAGTTTGACTTTTAATGGCGTTTGCGTATTTTTTTATTGTTATAATTAACTTGCTGTAAGGGCACATACTAGTACGTTATTTAAATCCCTCTCTTAATAAAATCTCGAATCTTAAAACAATATTGAAAAACATTTTCTCTCAGTACAATTGACCCTCGAAACAAAATGCAAACAGATTTTTCCACAAAGGACATATTTTTTAAAGTTTCCCCTGCAGCGCCAACGCTAAACACCCTCAAATCTCTCAGTGCCTCTTTTATCTTTGAAAAAGTAAGTGTTCTGGGGTAACATTTTCATTCTCAAATGGTTTGGGGTGTTGAAATCTTGACTTAGAATTACTTTTCTTAACTTTCCGATACATTTGAATGAAAATAATATCGAGGAAAAATATGTTTTCGGTTTTTTAAATAAATAACTAATAGTAGCAACTGAGTTTCAATACTTCTTTATGATTCTTTTTTCATTATTCATAAAAATGAACACAAGAATATGGCATCTTGTCTATTATTTAACACAATATAGATATTTTCAAAAGCTTCAGTAGCGCAAATAAATAAAATTCCAGACAATAGTTGAGTAAAACGCATGACGCCAGAGTTCACCATTTTAGAGTTTTTATTGGGACTTACAAACAGATTTTCCGCTTTACAGTAATTGAATACTTGTATTAATTAAGGCGCTAAGTGCCAAAAACTAAAACCTGCTTATAGAGTAACAAAATACTAGTTTGTCAAATAAAATTATATTTAGCACGCCTTTTGAAAAAATGTTTCTTAATAGTTTGAAGCAATCTCGACAGTTTCCATTATTTAAAAACTTAAATTAATCCCGCATTTCTATACAATAATATGATAAAATGTCAGTTATGAGATTTTTTTTGGCACATAGCGCCATAATTAATAGAAGTATTGTAGATCTAATTGGCCTTTTGACTGATAATCCAATCTACCAAATGATAAATGTGTTATTGTTGTGGTTAGTATTCGTAACTGAAAAACAAAGCTAAAAGTTTTCCCGCGTGGATTAATTTGAAGCAGGTACCAATTATGATATTTTACTAACAGAAAAGCGTGGTCGTCAGAAACATTTATCGCGTTTTTTTCGGTCCTGCGACACAGCCTTTAAATCACGATGATGGGAATAAAAAAGGACAACTCTTTCGCGCTCCGAACTTCAAATAAAATTATGAACAAAAATAAAACAAGGTACGCTGTCCTTTAGGGAATAAAAACGTCAAATGGAATAAATTTCGAGAGCTTTCAACACAGCCAGGCACGTGCTTTGGGACCCAATGAACCATTTTTATGGCATAAAAAAATAACTGCCTTTCTTAATATAAGTTCTAAAATATAAGAGATTTGTGGGATATGAAATAAGGGTTGGGTTTCTTTAGGATTTTGGATTATGCCCGGTCTGTACTCAATTATGTATTATGCTTTCCTGTTACGAACTTTAAGGGACTTTCTGACTGTTATTTCATAATAATAATACAAGGGAACAGGCCTCAGCGTAGCGATTTCGCTGCGGAGAGCCATTATATCGCCATTGCATTCAAATTGGCGTGGGAAGAGCAAACCCTAATTTCATTCTACACTGAGCTACTGTGGCGAACCTTAACTAAGTGGAACTTACGTACAGAAACGAATTTTATTGTATACAACTATTATTAACATACCCATTTAAAACGTTTTATATCGTTGAAACGTAATACATTGGCACATCCTCAATAAACTTTAAACAGATAGGGTAAAAAATTTAGAAGTTCTTCATAGAATGGTTAAACATTGTGGAATCGCAATCATTGCGAAAATCATTAAAAAATCCATTCAACAATCCTTTATTTTTCCTTAAATATCTTAGGTAAATTTCATGATTTAAAAGTTTTCTTTATGTTTTATGTAATAGTTTCCTTATATTATTTTTTATATTTCTTACCTATCAAACATGCTATTGATGACATTCCTGTTTACAATGTCCTGTTGTATTCAGATAGAACTTTGTTCATGATTATAAATATGGTTGCCAAAATATATCGGAATTCTTAAAATTGATATAAAAACTTTATTATTTTCAAGTATGTGATTATTAAAAATGACACTGAATGAATTGATAAGGGTATCAAATTTGGTAGATGCGCCGCTCCCGGATATTCTAGTTCGAGTCTCGGTTACAGCCTAATCTTTTTTTTCTCTCTGTCTTTCTGTTTTCATATTCTTTGAAGATTGTTAATATTATTTCAATAATCAGAATCAAATTTACTAAAACTCTCAAATAGAAGACATGTTCCGACTTGACTTTTATTTTTAAACAGTCAATGTTACTATAGACAATCCTGATTTACTTAACCTTATTGCCTTCCATATGAATACGAACGCGAACTACTCGATTCAAAATTATGTTTAAATGTAACAATAATATCAGGACTAATTCTTTTGAGATACTCGCTTGTACATTATATTATAGATTGCATGTAGTAGGTAATACGTACGCAGAAATTGCTGATGTGTTTAACTGCACGGAATGTAGATACAAGGAGGCTATCATATCACATCTCTTCAATAAATATTAACGTAACATGTTCAAACATATACAATGAAATTTTCATGGTTACTAATAAATTTCCAACTAATTCTTACTGTGCGTATGAGAAAATTATTCAAACCTGTATCGCTATAATTTGTATTTTAATATGTAAAAGCCTTGATATATTGTTATTCCAAAGGTAAAAGCCCATTCATTTGAGCATATAGAAATTAATAAATATATAAAATCATATACAGCTTGGCCTTAGCACGGGGTACCTCGGTAAGGACACTTTTTTCCTTTAGTAAAAAAACATTTGAATAAACAGATAAATTAATTGGTAAAAGTCCGAGATAGAAGCATTTACGGTACAAGCTTTTTTTGGATTTTGACACAACGGTTTTTTCGGTAAATGATTAGGTTGGTCAGGAGTGTCAGGTCCATGGGACCTGCAGACTACAGGCTCAGATAAATTGATAGCTTAATTCAGTTCTTTACCGATAATTTATGTTGGTAAACGCTAGGATTTACCGGTAAATCGTAGCAAATACATTAGATTTACGTACGATTGTACCAAAGTCCCCGTGTACAATACGTTTCCGAACTAAGCTTAAACCACGACAGAGCGCTGCCTAGTGACTTATGTAACCGACGTCCATGGTTTATAGTAAGTACCTACCTACCAGCGGAGATTTAGTTAAATCCCTGACATATTGATGGAAATTTCAACAAATAAATCCAAATACGCCGACTTTAATGATGTAGATTTGAAGTGAATCTTCAAGAAATAGAACAACAAAAAATCAGAAATATTTTTGTATCATATAAAGCTGTGAAAACTATTTAAAAGTGAGATGCGGCGTGATTTAATCACATTTTATGCTTTGAATTTTGAGGTTTACCCAACTATTTTCAGCCCCCAAAGCCATTTCCATCAAGGATTTTGAAATATCCGTTCAACTATTACGTATTTCTGCGTGGTAACATTATTCGTAATAATCTAAAATTGGAAGTATAACAACTAACAACTTCTAGGCAACAACCTCTTCTGGTACCCTCTCATATCGGAGGTTGGCTACCATCAGAGCAATTTTCGGCCTGTAGGCTGCAGTCCAGAATAACTCCGTGGAAACTGCACTCGTACCAGTCACGTAGATTTTAATTAATACAACTACAAAAGTGTTATCAATGGTGTGCCTTGTTGTGGAACAAAAAGTAAGCGTGTGAATGAATTACTATTTTTTTTATTTTTCGTGGGCGCCTCACTAGGAGAATAATCTATACAGAGAAATTCAAGCGTCAATTCAAATGTTAAATAGATGTGTGTGTTTTTGTATTTTTGTTGAGACGAGAATCAAACGATATATTTTTTGTTTTTTTTTATTGTTTAGCAAGATATGTCTTCAAAAAAAGCTTTGAAAATCTGAGCAAAACCGGGTAGTAAAAGTGATCATAAACTGAACTATTTGTCTGTGTACGAGAAACAAAAAATATATGATAAATAATAAAATATGTATACCAATAACATTGCATTTTATAGTGCAGTTTTGTGTTATTTCACCTGAAGTGCCCTCTACTAAGATAAACATAAAAAAATAAAGATTTAATGACCCATTCAAAGGGGTCGTGCTTTAAACATTACTCCCACAGTGCTCCTTATATAGTTGATAAAATAAAGTTGCAAATGATCATACAGCAAAAGCATTTATCCTAATCCAATCATATAACATAAAAGCAAGATATGGGTTAGATATTGCTAAAATATAACACATAAACATGTAACGGATAACAGATATGCATTTAAACATAATTCTTTAATAGTGGGAATGAAGCAATGATGACGTCAAATGGCGTATACCTGGAAGAGATGGAAAGCATTTGATAAAGTGGTTCCACAGGTAAATATACAAACAATGAGAACAGAACACATGAACAATATAATAGGACAAAATAACAACAATTAGACTTATAAAAGACAAGTTGTGACAAGATTCCAAGTAGGCAATAAACATAAAACAGTTAAACAAGGAGGCAACCAAAACCAAACGATTACAGGAGACTTGTGAAAATGGATTATCATAAATAAATTGAAAAGAAGTTAAGATTTATGAGAATAAGATTTTTCAAATAATTTAGTTATTAAAGCCCATTTAGCGACATTCTCATCTCCAAATGAAAATATTTCTATTTGCTTGAAACATCTTCCCAAAAACGAGAAATAAATTCTATTCCAACAAACTTCTTTTTAAGACGCCTACCTGACAAATATATTTGAACGTTGTTAGTCCTGGGAAACGTGTCCCATATAAATGTTCAGTTCGTTTGATTGTATAAATTGATTGCGTAGAGTTCTTTGTTTTATATTTGGGTCGCTGTGTGCTTTCTTTTATTTAGTACGGGAACACTGGGTCGTTGTCTTTATAGGTCGTAAAAGCCAAACGCAGTCCTACATTTTGAGTCTTACATAAAAAACTACGCTTGACCATTACCATATTATGTTAAAAATACTACTTGGGTTGATTCGGGTATAACTGACTATTTCAGGATTTACAAAGAAGGATATTCAATATACTTTATTAACCTTTTCTACGCGTCAAAAATAGTAATTACTTCTTTCACACGCCTCGGGCCCTTTTCTTCAATCTAAATCCGCCCTTTAAACAATAAAGAAATGTATAACACATGGAATAAATAAAATATTACGAAGATTCCATCACTTATGTCCCAAAGTACATTTCCATTGTAAATAAACACTCGAAACATCAATGGGACAGGATAAATCGTCGAAGTTTATTTACATACTGCGAGAGTGCGAGATATAGGCGACCATTTTTTATATTTCAAGGTCGCATTAAAACATACCACCAAAGTAGAGCTCTTCAACTGTGGTGCGGATTTTGCGGCGCCATACTTGTAAAGGGTCTAAGATTAAAAAACTACACCTTAAATTTAATAAATATAGAGAAGGATTTATTGTTATTATTTCATTGTAAATAACACTTAATGTTTTTTATCATGATAAATTTTGAAACAATCAATAATTTAATTTCACGATTCAAAAATGTTCAAAACATAAGTTCGGCGGTATCTTCAGTGAAACCGGTATCAGGATTGATACCTGATGCGAAATAGCACTAATTATTTATTTATCATTAAGACCGCGACCCGACATTTCGGAATTCTGCAATAACACTTATTTAAAATGGATACGAATTCAAAGTGCACAACTTCACATATGGTTAAAAACGTCATTTTAAACACTTGATTATTTCTATAAAACAGCTTTTTTTTGAAATTAAAAATAGTATAAAACTTCGATAAAAAAACAATATTTTTTTACTAGTTTGTGTATGTTAGATGTTTTAACACAGAACCATACTTTTAATACAAGTCTCGGAAAAAAATATTGTGATAAGAAATTATAATAATTCACGTCCACAAAATGGTGAACAACAATCGATTGTCTGAGAGAATCTCCGCTTGAGAATCTTAGAAACACGCGCGTGCGCAATCGCGTCTGTAAAGAGCCGGGAAAAATTCAAACTGACTGAATTTACTCTTCAAGACGAGGGTTCCCTTCAAACCTTTGTATCATTGCTTGCGATACGTATTTAGGATAAATTTCACAAGATGTCAGTAGTGTTAAGATTTGTCATTTTTTAGAAGTATAAATTTTACCGTCTTCAAGAATGTTTCATAGAATTAACGCCAGAGAAACTTTGCGGCGCAACGGTGCGCTGTCCGCGTACAAGGCAAGCATAGCGCGACTCCCGGGTGCGCTTTCCGCGTGGAAAGAGTTAATCTTTAATGAAGTCTATAGTTCTACAAATAGGAGAGAATTTCCGTTGCTGGATGGTTAGTTCCTTGGCTCGGAGCCTAGAGGTCGCGTGATCAAAATCCGCCCTGGGGAAAAATAAAGAAATGTATAATATTTTTTCAAATAAATATATGTTTGCACTTCGTTTCAGAGTGGAAGATACTCTTAGCATCGCTTTGTGCAAAGACCACCATTCAGAATCAATACTTTACTTGTAATGGCTTTAGTCATGTTGTGACCACATCTAAATAGCCACGTACTTTTCAACGTCTTCTTCTCACTCTTCCTCACAACATCCTCCAAATTTGGTGTGCCATAGTCTCACTGAGTTATATATCAAAGGAAAGAAGACAGGAAACCGAATGAAATAATTTCTTGACCTTATTGACCTCAGGCTAAATTTTCTAACTGGCCGAAATATAAATAAATTTTCTGATGGGAAACCATTATTTAAACGTGGAGAATGCAGCACTACTTTTTACCACAAAGAAAAAAAAACAATTTATTTCACATCCACGATTACAGAGCCCAAAACCTTGCATGTCTTTTCATTATAGTTAAACTGCGGCGGTCAAAGGGATGCATAAATTCTATCTGAATTATAAATACATTCAATGAATAATCCAGCATCTGCGGGACCAGGAGCGCACTGGCCGCAGGAGCAAAGCAAGTGATCACGTCCCGCCCTCGCTTGTTGTCAATTATTTAAATCGCCGTGGGGTCAATTAAATAAAGTGGTACTAAAGACGGCGTATGAAGCGTGGAATGCGCTGGGCTATTTGCTATACGCTACGGGCCGTAGGTAGGCTGAAGGCTCACAGATAACCCCCAACTATTACGGTGACATATTATTTCATATTCTACGGAGTTTGGTATGCTTTATATTGGATTACAGCGTTGTAAGTTGTAATTACATATGTTTGTATAAAGAGATTACATCTAAATTGGTCAATCAATTATTCAATTTCTACAACCTGGTTCCAGTCTCATAGTTGTGCAATATTAGTTAGCTGTAGTTGTCCGTGTAATTTGGGTCTAATTCCTGAAACCGACTCGTGCATTATGGATGTTTCAGTTTGCCCCGGATGACCTTCGTCGCGGTTGAATATTAGATGAAGTCATTAGAGCACGTGCCTTTTCCAGACATTTTTCACATTTTTTAAGGTTTATACTATTCAATAATGAATGTATAGGACTTTGCTTCTATCGCGATTGTTTCAATGCTGTAATTATTTATGTATGTCCTCTGGGACTTACATAAAAATATTAGATGTGTTCAAACAAATTAACGTTATGTAGGTAATTGGTAAAAAAAAGAAAGGTGGGTACTTAGAACTAGTAAATAATGTACAAGGGAGATGGGAAGAAATGAAATAATAATAAACCCATACGTCATAATGATTGGTATTGTGAAATATTTCTATAGATACTAGTGAAACAAAATGTCGGAAATTACTCACTTATTTACTATCGCGGAACAAATGAAAATATCTACATATACTTGAATAGTTGTACTTATAGTATAAGACAGATATGTATATACTCGTATAAAGAAAAAAGTACCACCCGTTATTTGGATTCTTGTATCTCAACCAACCATTTTTTACCGGAATACTCAATTTGAGATTGTGGTTTCCTGCCATTACTACCCGGCTTTGCCCGAGTTTCAACACTTTTTTCTATCTTTTTTTTTTTATTTGAAGATAAACTGTACGGCGGCATAAAATCATAGCTGCAGATACATTAATATGAGCATTTTTTAATCCATCCATCGAGAGAGTTTAATCCTCACAACGGTTTATTCAAAACATTATACAAAATTTATTGACAAACAATAAAATTAAACGATTCATTTGCAATTTTTTATTGATACATACGAGTATAATCAATATGTACCAACCTGGCACGAAAATTAATAAATACCATAGCATAGAATTAATTTGTATGTGGGTACTTTTAAAAAATAAATAAATACGTTTAACATATATACCAGCCTGAAGATGGCTGTAGCAAAACCGATCCGATCTTAAACAGAGTTTGATTCCACGTAAGTTATGTTTATGTAAGTACCTATATATTCACATGAATTATTTACCACCAAAACTAAATAAATTAACAGCTAAAACAAGTAAATTCACGAAAGACTTAAAAACCATTATGTACCTTCTTTATACCCTGATTTAGATGTTTTCGCAAGTCCATTCAAATATTGAAATTGTACCAGACGAGTCCGGTACATGATAGGGATGGTTAATATCTGAAAAGCACTGGTACCGGCTTCCCGTCTCTACTTATTGGATAAGAGAATGGATATTGTAAAGTTCCATAGTTCATAATGAAAATAAGGTTGCAAATTGAAAAGAGCTATGTTGATCTAGAAATAATAATAGAAAAGAGCTCACCGTTCGAGAGTTTTTTGCGGGAGACAATGGAACAGATTTCTTGCTTTGCAGCCAAAGTTAGAACACCTATCGAAGGTTGGCTATCGTCGAGGAAATTTTCACCGTACCAGTAGCGTGGGTTTCGAAGCCACGAGGAACGCCGTCTTCCACTGCTACGCTTCCCATCAATATTTCCTTTTACTTTTCGAAAATAAGGTTCTGAACGATATTAAATACTAAGTTTTTTTAATATTTACTTTATCTGTAGCAGTGCCCCTTTAATTAATGTTCCTCCGAAATATTCGGCGTGGGCGGGTTCCTATAAATTAACGAAATATTTTATATGAAATTTACGCGACTTGCGTAAAACATAAATGACTTTCCATTATCGTAAAACTGGTTTAATTAATTTGAAACGTGGTCTGTTGATCCGGGGAATTCGGAGGCATTACTTACTTGAAAGTGTATACATAAAGAGTAAACCGTTAAATTATGAATTAGGTAGACTAATTATTACTTAGCTCCCCATTTTCGTTAAATATGCATAATACTTCCTGGCTTCACCCAAAATGGCGTCCTGACTTATTCCTTGACAACCGAATGAACGTTTAAAAACTCTATAGCTCATGATTGAACTGACGTTGCAAGCTGAACAATGTTGCGGTTTGAAAAATATGACACAAACAATTTGGCGCCTTTAATTTTTTGTTAGTGAAATAGAAATTTAATACCTTTATAGCTCTTGATGGAAGAAAGGTAACTAACTGAAAATATTTTCGCTGACCTACAAATTCAAGACGTAACAGACTGTAAATTTTATGACGCCGGAGTTCACCGTTCGAGAGTGCTAGCTGCTTTAGAAAAACTAGTAAAAGTGTGATTATTTATTCTAGTTTCTACTCATGAAAAAGGCATGCAAATTTCATGATGTCAGTGCTCACCGTTCAAGAGTTTTGTTATTTCGGAAAAAAAAGATATTTGTATAAAAGTTAAGATTGAGCTTATCGAACATATTTTATTTTTAAATATTAATAATATCAATAATCTAAAACACAAATATGAAACATAAAAAGCCAGAAAATAAAAAAGATAATGGTCACAATCTTAGAGTATACTAGAGGTAGCCCAAGCCAAGGGCAGTGAAGTCAGTTTTGGACTTGTTTTTGATGATTTTAACATGACTCGGCGCAAATGGGCGTGGCTAAGACTAAGGCTACGGTATTTATACATCCATTCATATTACATATCGACATAATGTTTTTGTGTATTCGTATGGCCACTTTTTCACAGTATTTTTATCAACAAAAATATAGCATCTAACATAAAAAACCGTTTAGTTGTGTCAAGTTTAGTAGCAAAATAAAAAATGTGGGCGGAGTCCCGCCGTTAACCTGCGAAGATAGCCAGCTTAAGATCATTGCGACAGTATATAGAAGCTTTCCAAGAAATTTGTTGTCTCTTTCTCTCTCATGGTGTACGATGTAAAAACTCGGAAAAAGTGATTTATTACAATTTCGGATGGGTTGGGTAAAACAAATCAGCTATCCCTCCAAATATTGTTACTTCAAGGTCACAATCGAGACACGAACTCGGATCCTCTACTCTATCCGGGAGTAACGCCTTAACCAATTCGGCCATTGGAACCTTATTAGAAAGTGGCATTTTAATCGATCTCATATTTTCATTGAAAATTATGAATATTATTCATAATTTCTTCCGATTTTTAGCAGCCATATTTGTCTCGCTTGTGACCATTGTCGTTTTATTTTCTGGCTTTTTCTGTTTCATATTTGTGTTTTAGATTATTGATATTATTAATATTTAAAAAAAACATAAGCATTAATGCTTTAAAGTTATTTCCAATTTCAATATTTTGTTTTACGTTATGGAAGGAAAATAAATTTACGTTCGTTTTTCTAACACGTAATTGTTAGACGGTATTCATGAATTAAAAATGCATTGTCAAATTCATAATTTACGCACGAAAAGTTTTATTAACCAGACACCCAAAAGCAGTGCCTGAAATGGCCTACGTCAAGTAGGTAGGTACCAGGTATTATAACCCTCCCCTAAGGTAACTTTTACATTTTCCCTTCCCCTCCTCTATAAGTTGCTTTAATTAAAACAAACACCAGGGTATTCCAGAAGGAATCGCAGGAACATAGCTTTTTATGTCATTGGTAATACCGTCATCCGCCCGGTAACAACGGAAGTTATCGACATTTTATTTCAATCAGCTTCCTTTGTGATCGCATTTATCGGAAAACATTCTCGGAGAACTTGAAAGGAGGGAGAGGGTTCGTTTTGGCGACCTCCACGGTCGAGCGGCTTAGATCCTCGACTACGAATCTTGAGGTCGCGTGTTAGAATCCCGGCGTACGCAAATAAATTTTAGTTAATTAATATGTAATTATTGTAATAATATCAATAATCTTCAACGTAAATAAAAACGGTCGCGACCGAGACTCAAACTCGGAACCTCTACTCTATCCGGGAGTAACGCTTCTGCCAATTGAGCCACCGAGACCTTATAAGAAACCGGCATTTTTAATCGATAGAAGCGTTACTCCCGGATAGAGTAGAGGTTCCGAGTTCGAGTCTCGGTCGTGACCGTTATTTATTTCAGTTTCATATTTACGTTGAAGATTATTGATATTATTTAAATGATTAATATAAGCATAAAAGCTTTAGTTAATTCTTATTTGATAATTAATATGTGTTATTTCACATTGAATTCATATAAAATTATATACAGTATATTTGCGGCATGTTCCAGATTGGTAAATGCTTTCAGTATTGCCCTTGATTCTTCTCCATGTGGTGGAGGGAGAGTTGGTAGAGGTCAAAGGAAGAGGGTTGGTAGAGGGATGCTGAGGTTGTACTTGTACAGTCAGTCTACAGATGTGTCTCCGGGAAACTGGTGAAGAGGTCATTCTCCTACAATGTTTAATACATCTCTGTCTCCTCAACCGAGGTCAATAATAGACCTTCGGTCCCTCATTTTGTGGCATTTATAGAAAATGCTAAGCACCGCACGCTGGTGAAAGATTACCATTCTGAATCGAAACGTTGGTGTTTGGTGACCAGATATGAATGGCCAGTGCCTTCCTGCATTCCTCTTCTCCTCTCCACTCACAACATACCCCAATCGGGGATGGCATAGTCGTTTTTAGTATTTTGACACTTACCACAATATTACGCAATAAAAAAAGTCCAAACACAGCGTATTGATAATAATGATAATGAAGAAAGGACACACCATATAATAACAAAGTGTTCATAATAATATATTTATGGACGAGTACGACAAGTTATTGAGAAACTAATTTATTTTGTCAATCCAGCACATTTTTTAATTTTAGTTTCGTAATCCTAAAATTCTAAATAGAATATAGGTACATAAATGCGGACATAATATTATTTAGACACTTTTTTAAAGCATTGTAAGTAGATACCTTAAGTACCTACCTGATTTAAATACATTATATACGGTTTAATATTTTGAGGTTATGTATACAATATACATAACCTCAAATTGCATTGCCTTTTCTTACAAGAAAAGGCATCATATCAAAAATAAGGACGCCACAAATGCATGTTTACAATCATTAAAAGATACTTACCGTTGTTTGAGCTGCTCCAATAAGTATTGAATGGCCAGGATATACCACAGGATAAACAAATTATTTATGATTCAGTAAACTTTTTTTTGCTTGACATATTAACATACCGATTTATATTGACTTGAGTGCAATTTATTAGCCAACGTAATGAGCTAGGTGTTCAAACGTTTACGAGTTTTCCTATTATACTAGCGTGTATTAAAATAAATGTTTTGAAGTGTAATATTTTCATTCCTTAAATATATTATGTTTTATCGTAATGCGTAGTAAAATGTTCAAACTATCTCAAAACATAGCGTGTAAAAAAACACACCTAGTAAAACTGAAAACATTTCCAAATTTCATTTCGTACTTCGATGCCGACCGAACTTTTTGTTGATTAATTGAAAAATTCACAAACCGGACACCATTCAAAAACAGAGCACACTTCATATGGCAACACTGACCATAGATCACAGTAGAAACTTCACACTTGGAGCGAAATGGGAGCCGAAAGCGACGCAACTTAACCCGACGCGCGGTTGCCACAGACTGAGGGGGAGAGCTGGGGGAGTGATTCTCCACGGTGGAAATCTCCCCTACGCTTTATCCCAACCGAGATAGTAGCCTTACTTCGGTGATAATAAATTATACGCACTTTATAAAAAAGTTTAATTCTATAACACCATTGACACACACACAGTGATACATAGTGATTTCCCTTATTTTGTGTCTAAAACACTAATCTTCTTCCTTCATGCGTTGCGTCCGATTCGTAGCAAGAAAATCGCTACAGAAACATGGCACAATGTAAAAACGTCTTAAATCACAGTGTCAAATTAAAATGTGTAGTTTATCGTGCTATGACTTTTTTACGGAAGCCTTAAACTTGACTTCTCTCTTTGTGGCAAGGAAAGCAGTGACTGCGAGGGGAAAGGTGCGCAGGCGTACGACGCCTTCTTGAAAGGACACGGTTAACAAAGACTTAACTGTGGTTTTTAAGCCTATAACAACGAGGCATATTACCATCGAACGCATCGTATTAGCCTATGTATATTATGTTAATATATTCACGAATGAAAAGCAAAATCTTCTCATCATGTCGAATCACAAAGTTGTTGACATTTCAAAATATTTGTTATGTTCTTCTAACATTTATGACGTCATTTTACCTATCCAAACTTGTAGCTTTTTATTTACAACCTTGGACGAAATATTATACTTCCTTTGATTATTTGATGATTTCATATTGTTACTCAAATTTTCAACAATCAGTTTATAAGGTACACGTTCAAAACCTTCCTTTAACTTAATAAAATTATATTTTCATGACAAAATATATCTTATGTCGAAGAGAGGCAATGCAGTCATCATTATTATTATAGTTATTTTTATTTATTTATCTTTATTATTATCTTTATTTATTTTTATTTTTATTTACAATAACTCCACACAGGAGGCCTTGAGGGAAATAATTTCCCTCAGGGCCTATGTCATCTTTGGGGATGCTGTGTGGGGGGTCTTTTTGAGGAAATGAAGGAGTGAACTTGGGTTCTGAAGAGACCCATGTTGAAGGAGGGAGGAAACACAGAGGCCGGCAAATCGTTCCATAGCCGAGCTGTTGAACATAAGAACGAGTCGTAAAAGCGACCCGTTATCATGTATTGAATGTCAACCGTGTACAAATGTTGGGCGCGCGTTTGGCGAGTTTCCCGACTATGCACCGGTGCCGAAGGGATCAATGACGCAAGTTCCTCGGAGCATATTCCATTGAAATACCTGTAGAACAAGGACAGCATTCCCACCTGACGTCTGTGCTCCAAAGTTTGCAATCCGTTTGTTAAGATATGAGAATCTATCAAACGGACCGCCCGTTTCTGCACAGAGAATTTATTGGAGTATGTATTCGGTTTCTAAGGAAATAATTGTTCGTCAATATTCATTTTAAGTGTTACATAAAAATATTATTATTGGTACTAAGGGTTCTACAGTACTTATTTTACTTTCGTTGTCAGTCAAACGAAAACATCAATTTTATTCACATTTTAAAGGAAATTAACACTTCACTCCAATAACTATATAATATATCAAATTTATTTAAAATTTGCCTACGTAGAAAGCGTTAGACACGTCATTTCCCCACTGTGGTAGGCAGATAGAATGGAATGTAACAAACTCCTTGCTTCGTTCACATTCACATATACTCTTATGTTATTCCGACTTATAAAATTATACGATTCGCGTAATTGAATCAATTGACCCTCTTTCTCCATCCAACCGCTCTACATGACAAAACTATGTGTGCGTTCCTTTCCTAATCTTGTTCAGTACGCTCAGATCGGCCTTTTATTTTTAGTTATCTTGTAAAAAAAATCTTTATTGTCACAAAGGTTTTTATTTCAGTTACATTGTAACATCTTGACACAAGCAAGCAAGCACAAGTATGTCAATCTATAAGAACCGCTGGAAGGGAAAGGGGAAGAGAAGGGCAAGAAGCTAAAGCGTAAGTGTGACTTGTCGAAACAAAGACATTGGTGGGTGAACATAATATTTTTCGTACTAGACTCACTTTAAAAAAAAAGCGAATTGTTTTATTCCATGCTATTTACTTTTATTGTTAAAAAAAATCCAAAAAGTACAAATATAAAAAATAAAAATTTCGAGTAGTTTAATCAATTGTAGGAAAATAAACTTACGTACCAAATGTCTGTTCGAAAATGAAAAATCTTCCTAGCTAGACAGTCAAACCTTATATTTTTTTGCAACAATAATTTTTATTTAAATAATGTTTTTTGTACTAAATATTACGACCGGCCATTTTCTCACCAAACCAATTATTTAACAATATGTATGATTTGAAATTTTGATTCCTGAACCGGTCCGTATGTTTTCTTTAAAATTTATTTTGTCTTTTTTGAATCTAGGAGAGAATTTTTACTAATGGGAAGACGAAAATAACAATTAAATCCTAAGTTATTGTGTCTTTTTTACACCGGGATCTAGAAAGTAAATAATCTCGGATTCTAGTTAGATTTTTGAGCATTTTGATTACCTAGAAAACTAATTTAGTTAGAATCCGGAACTCATTAATCCCAACACTGTGAATACTCTTAAATGATCAATTAAAATATGAATCAACTATTCAATTCCATGCTAAATCTATATAATATATTATCTAGAGATGGTCGATTTTCCTGTCCCAGTTACAACAAACTGGTGACAAGGCGGTCACTGGAACCGTCGATATTATTTCTCTGAGGAACCGGCTATTTTTGGCAATAACAACAATCGACCGAGGCCTAATGCAGATAAAGTAACCGTTGCTATTTGGAACTGTTAATTTGATTCAGGTTCTTCTTGATCAGAAATTCCCGGACAGCTCCCTTCCCCCCATTATATAATATAAATTTAATATTCAGAGTAGCGTTGTGACCACTTTGAAAGAACTACTTTTGGCAACAGTTCCTACTTCATTCATTGCTCATTGAACAAATACTTCAACTGAAGTCGGTACTTCATTTTGGCTTTCATTCATTTCATTAACTTCATTTCATTGAACAAATACTTACAATTGAAGTCGGTAGTTCATTTTAGCGTTCATTCATTTCATTGAAAGAACAACTTCAATTTAGACTAGTACTTTTTATTTTGGCAAGGAACCGGTTCCAGCTCTTTTCACTTTCTAAACTCTACCGACTAGCATGTGCTTTTTCGGCGAGGAACCAGTTCCAGTTCTTTCCGTTTTCAAATCTCTACCGCTAGTACGTGCTTTTTCGGCGAGGAACCGGTTTCAAAAAGAACTGAACAAACAAGCGGATAAATTCAAATATCTTTTTTGCGAGTTCGACTTCAATTGAAGTGTTCATTTTAAAGAACTAACAATTCGTGAAGCATTCACAAAACATTGAAGTTTTTCCCAACGCTAATTCAGAGGAATATTTCCATTTCAGAAATCAAGTATCATTGCAATGTTCCGATTATGCGCATCACTACGATGTAACCTCTATGATTTTTCACATTTTGTCTATGGATTACTAAATGTTATCTCTGCTGTCACTGATCTGTCAATAATCTTAAATTTTATAAATATAATCAACTATAAATTGTGAAACGTCAACATTAATTAATTAATTTAATCTGCAAAATAATAATGGTATTCAGCTAAAATTATTATCGGATATTGTTTATTGAATAATTAGTTAAGTACACGACTGCCTTCGTAAATTTTACACAATGTTATCTTCTTTAGTTCGTGAGCATCAAAATAAACAGGCAGCCAAAAAAGTTGCTCAGGGTAAGCCTATAATACTGTAATTTTATACATTACGATTGACCGTAGTATATATTACATAGCAATTTGTACGATTATACTTTTATTTTTAGAACAAAAGCGTAAGGATGCAGTAGCTTCTGCCAATAATCTAACCCAGGCACTGGTAGATCATTTGAATGTCGGGTAAATATATATATTTTATATTTCACTTCTGTAAATAAAAATATTACAAAATGCATGGTGCAGTTAACAAATTGATTCACTAATAATGAACACCGAATGGAAAATAAATAATTAAACAATACCAGTATTAAATCCCGTTTCAATGGTTCTTGACGAATGCAAAATGGTGTCCATTACTAAGTAAATAAACATTCTTAACAATTTTGCTCGGGAACAATGATATAAATTCTGTAAAACACTTTGTTGTAAGAGGTAGAAATAACGAAAAAGATGGGAATTGGCGCATGCAGTACAAAAATTAACAGCTATCTGTAATTTATATATTCATTTATGGTACAAGTACTTTTGAATACACAAAAGATTAACAATTCAAAAACAATATAATCATACTTATGATTCTTAATTAATTACATTAACAGCATAGCAATGAAAACAAAAAAATGTGAGGCCGAAGAAAGTTGAAGGGAAGGAGATGGGAAAGAAGGAGGTTCGGAAGTACCTGGCTATAATATTTCGATTCTGTATGGTCTTTCATCAGGGCGATACTAAGAGCATCTACTACAATAGTTTACCGAGTTATACTAAATTTTAATTTTTTTCAGGGTGGCCCAAGCATACTTAAACCAGAAACGTTTAGACGCTGAAGCAAAACAATTGCACCAGGGAGCCATTGGTTTTGCCAAGCAAACCCAGCAGTGGCTGACTCTGGTGGAGAGTTTTAGCAGCGCACTCAAGGAGATCGGGGACGTTGAGAATTGGGCTCGCAGTATCGAGTCTGACATGAGAATAATAACAGAAGCCCTTGAATGCGCATACAAAGTTACCCAAGAAACTCCATGACATTAACTTAAGTGTGCCCCCACACACAATACCATGTTTTTGTTTAAATTATAGGTAGCTATAAAGGTTTGCATAAACGCGCTGTATAAATGGAATCATTTGTAGTCACTGAACAGAAAATCTCTAGAAGTGTGATGTGTGTACTGATTTGAAAGAAAACTGATGTTGCCAATTTACATAAGACCTTTCGACCCCTAGGCCTTAGGCAGGCCAATGAAATTGATTATCTGTTTAAGAAACAATTTCAATCAAAAAAATGTTTTATCAATTTCACCCGAAGTAAGATAAAATTGACTTCTCTTCGGGCACACAGACACGCCTACAATCCACTTCTACGGATGTATCTATTCAGTGGTTACAACTGAAACTGTCTACACAGCACGGGTTTAAAAAAAATTACAATGCAAACTTTAATATTGTCTTTATGAAAGGAAAGACAAAAAAAACATTAAAAATAAAAGTCTTAAGTTATGTTTAGTTATTATTGAGCCACTTTTTATTTTATTATTTTGAGCAACCTCTTTACTTCGATGGTAAAGGTGAAAGTGTACAAGTACATTTTGATACTAATTGCAGTGAAATTTCAGTCGCAACATCCAAAAAAAAGTATGCAAGGAAACGAAAAAATGTGCATAGAATGCATTGTTCCCAACGCCTTGTTTTGAAGAATATTATACCTCCTCTAGGTATTAGAATATACCCTCATATTATATGTTATCTGATAAAGTTATACTCAAAACCTGTGAACCAACTTGTTCATAAGAAATAAATACACGGACAAATACCTAACACTCAAATAATAATTTATATTTGAAATTAAATTACATACACGGATAACGTTACTCGTAAATTAATTTCAAGAAAATTAATAATATGCTTTTTGTAAATGGCACACAGACTACACATTTTGATACGTAGTATGGAGATCTTGACTTAATTTAGTTTTTTATTTATTTAAGTAAAAAATTAGTGTGTTGGTGATAATTAAAGTGTTTTAAAAGCATTCTTGACGTTTCATAACATTTCATAAAAAATATTTGTGCTTCTTATTTGAAGGTGAGACCCAGTGGCGGCCGCCCCTTAGGGTCATTGAAAATCGCGGGTATTAGTACCATCTAGCGTCCGCTTGTTCATTATTATCATTTTAAATAATCGCGAGTATCACCATCTAGCGTCCAAAAATCAAACTTATCTGGTTATGTGTCGTGGCCAAAACAAGAATTGACCCAAGAGTAATCTTTTTTCTTTCTATTCGATATAATACATAGAATAAACACTAACATGTCTCATGTATGCAAAATTTCATAATCCGCTGCTATCTGATGAAAACGCGGGCCATGACCCAACGAGATGGACATACAATTATGAAAGATGCTTTGAAGAGATGTCGATAAAATTTTAATACGGTTGAAAGGTTGAAAGTTGAAACAATGGCCATTTTGAACATGTGTATATTGTAGCAGTTGGCAGTTGGGTTTTGTTTACCTTTGCTGATGTACGTAATTTGCATTTTAATAATTAAATATGTATAATTCAATTGATTTCATATTAAAAGCAGTCGCGAGCAGTTCATTGAACCACGAAAAGCGTGTTGAAATCAAGTGTATTGGCCGGCCAAAGCCACAAATGCAAATAATAATAATAATCTCTATGTCTTACCACCATGTGATTGCTTCTTACCGAAAAATTTATGATTTTCTTTCAATTGACCTTCCACTTCTGAACCCCCAGAGCCGCCTCTGGTGAGACCTCATTTCAATTTAATTAAAAACAATTTGTCAATTCTAAAATAAACTCCGCACAGGGTGTCAGATCACATGCTCCATTTTCAGCAGTTAAAAGGTTAATGGGATATGAAGCATCCAATTTTCCTTCTATATGCAAGAAAGTATACTGAAAAATAAATGAGGTTTTTTTTTTTAAACTGGGCTTCGAACAAAAATTATTTAATTAATAGACACCTTCTAAAATACTATGATTGATTTTTGGGGTACAGCTGTGTACCTGTGTACTTTGCTCTGACGATGAACACTGTAAGACTTTCCGAAAAGTTGGTTAGAGCACAACAGGACTCATTACATCAAATAAATCATACTTTTGACCGTGAAAACTTAAAATCAAGTCTTCTAAAATACTGCTCTAAACCATGCGAGTATAGAAGAAAGAATCTCTTCGGTGCATGTAAGGGATTAAAATTAACTCATGATGATAAGTCTGACATTTGAGAATCGGCAATAACGCATTTTTCAATTCTTTGCGACAGTAATACAGATTATACATTTTCAATGAATACCAAACAAACATACTTAGAGTCAAGACTACCACAAAGATCAAAGGGAATATAGAATCTTTCCGCAGAAGTTCCACAATGAAACTATCTGGTGGTGCGGGCTGTGTATGGGTTTGACTTATTTTGCCCATTTATGATAAATGTATAAATGATAATCAAAAAAAGGTTTTTAAAACATCACTTAAAATTTTGAATCTTTCAGAAAATGTATCAAAACAATGGAATTATGAAGAAATTAAATATTTGTAATGAATTTTAAACTTGTGATAGTTCGAATACATTTGAATTGGGTAATTTTTTTGTTTATTGCTGATATTGGTCAGTGGGCCTTTGAAATGCCAGATTACCGTAAGGTACAAGCGATTATGCTTAATTAAATTTAATAATACCAAATTTTTAACTTTATTCCACTATTTTTTATTTAGGACCCGACTGGTTACACCTTATGAAGGGCATCTTCAGACTGGTACAATTTTAAGTAAATCTATGGTATATATACTATTAATTTTCGGAATGGACACTTATTGAGTCAATCTCAAAGTGAACATCTGTGACTTAGGGTTTTGTTTTATTGCTGAGAGAGGCGGCAATTTTTCACATTGTGTATATACATACTAAGGTGTGATTATAATTTTTCAACAATTTCTTATTGATTTTTTTTTCTGATAGAATAGAAATTTAGGATATCAACATGCCAAAATCGATTCTTCAGCCATAGAATCAAAAGTATTTATTATGTTTTCAAAAATATTTTATGATGTACATATTTATATGTTATATTGTCTTCATAGTAAGCATTTCTTCATTTAAAAAAATATTTTTTTTGTACACACTAATAAAATTTGCGAACTTGTCATTTTTTTTCATCCACAACATGATGATCCAACAGTGCGGCCGCGGCGTCTAAGATGGTTTCTAATCCCAATAAAAAATACTGAAAACAAATAAACACACATATAATATCCTTTTTACACAAAATCTGATAACTAATATTTAACCTGATGATTAATTAAGCCCAGGTGTTTGAACACCTATCACAAATCGATAATTAGGTTGGGGTGTTTCAAACTCCATCACATTTGATGACAATCAAATCGACAATCAGCACCATTTTAAATTTTTGACATTGTTGAACAGTGCCCGCTAAACACCAATTCTCGGCCCATTTTAGCTTTCAATCAAATTGTGGTCAGCTGACAAGCATAATAACATGAATTGGCCGCCGCAAACCACCTTTTAGTGCCAAACCCGAAAGAGACGTATATACAATTATCTATATTATATTACGTTCACACATTTAACTTAAGGTCTTGATGCTACAGAGGGGTAACCGATAATATAGCAGATTGTAGAACCCAATGACATTTTACACTTTTGAAACCCAGCAGGTAAATAAATTAAAACATGATAATCCTACCAATTGTGATAGCCAGGACGATAAGAAGTCCAATATAAGAATTCTCTTCAAAAAATCTCTGCAATCCAAAGTCCATTATTTGAGTTTTATTAATTTTGGAAACAGATAATTTAGAAAAGTGTCTAAAATTAATTAGTTCAAGAAGTACATAACTGACTGACTGCAGAATATTGCTTTAGTTCAATTGTTTTTTCAATCTTACAGTTTTTTTTTAATATTTACTAAGTAGGTAAAAGTCAAATAGTGTATGTTGCTAGTTCCTACCAACACGATTATAGGATGGGGAAAATAGACATTAACATTGCTGGCAGTCTAGTATAGAAGACACAATTCCTCGCCCTCGGGAACTTAATTTTATACTTTTGGCTACGGTTTATTCTCTGGATTCGTAGTCGAGTATCTTAACTGCTCAAACACGAAAGTCATTTACCTTTTCTTATCCTCCTGTTCTTAATTTAAAAAATTGTAGTATTTATTTATTATTTTGTACAAATGGAGAAATGTTGCTGTAAAAATATAAAAATAAATTTTAAAAACCAAAATATTATATTTTAAAAAATTAAAATAGAACAATTTTATGATTAATTCTTAACATTATACAGGTCAAGATAGAATGTAAATATATTGCGTGTTTTTTTTGTTGCTAGGAATTAAAATAAGAACTATCTATTGGCTCCTGAATGCCATCTATTGTAAGATTATAATCCATGATCTTTGAATAATTAAATGCAATCATGGCTCATATCACTATGGATTGACAAGTTACAACTTCAAAAATATTAGTGGGTTGAGAGATCTTTCGTTTGGATGTAAGCATGGAAGACACGTCATAATGTAGAGTGAATGTTTTTAGTTCTCTCATTATCCTTTTTCTTGTTTAGCATTCAGTTACCATTTTACTTAAAAAATATATGTGATAAAATAAAACTATTACTTAACCTTGCCATACCCATGCACAATCAATATATTTTATAGCAGGCGTAAAAAATCCTCAAAAACAAACATTTTAACATATTTTATATCCAGAGATTAAATGCAATAGCCCAACAGTGCTTAGTTTAACATTTTACATTGATTCACAGCCGAATTATAATATAGTGTGGAATAATTCTTCACACGCTCAGTCTTAATAAAGTTATAAAACAAAATAGTATTTTTACCAAATTAAGTCACTTACATGTTGTTTCAACAGTTTTTAAATGGATGCTCTTGTATTTTTACCATTGTGATGATGTATAATAGGAGTCCTTGTACAATAATTCCTAAAGCATGGATACAGAAAGGATCAAGTAGTAAAAGTCATAGAAGATAACATTTTTTTGGCAAAACTGTCACAATGTGACAATTTAATTTTTTTAGTCATGAATGACAAAAATCAAAGCTTTTTTATATTTAAAAAAATTTCAACTCCACAACACCCAGAGGATTTCCCTCTTAGAGAATTCAGTGCGGGGAGTCGTGTATGCTTCAATTATAGTAGGGATACCAATTGCAGAATTAGACCATGTTTTCGAGCCATTTAGTCAATCGCTTGAGGTTCGAGCCAGTATCATCATTCTCGTCCACAGCGCTGATTTCTCCAATTTCCACATCGGTGTTCAGGTGAGAGAATTCAAAGTCCTTGTCTTTCTTGCCGAGGAAGGCGATATTCTTCTGAGAAGCATCCACAGATTGCAGTTGGCTGGATTTTGTCTTACGAACAAGATTTCTAAAAACAGAAATACCATATCAAGGTACAGAACATTTTTTTATGCGAGATTAGAAAGTCTGTAACATTATTAAATAGGCTAGGGTACCGCAATTTATGAAATGGAGCATTTTTAGAGATTTAATTAGAGGATTTAAATTTTAAACAATTTCTAAGGTATTTTTATCTCAAATTTGGGAGTCAATCACCGCATACAACGTGTTTTTGAACTGTATTTATGGTTTAGAAAAAATTCTAAGATACCCCCATTATAAAATAAATTATGGGTATTTTAAAGACCACTGCAATTTATAAAGACAACTCCTAAATCAGAATATTTTTTATAACCTGCAAAGCCGAATATTATTTGTTTGGATAGCTAGAAGCAAAAAGAAATATGAAAAATAGGCAAAAGCACTAGGTTATCAAAGTTGTCGTGAAATTATCACTTGCATACAAAAACAGATGTTTAACATTCATACAGAAGTGATAAATGACGATAAATAAGAGATGTCCTTTGTAAGAGTTAATGCAGGAAGAGACGATTTATTTGAACAGATATTGTGGCGAACATACCAGTCTCAATAATAACTTTTCCAAAGTCATGAACCTTGACTGAAGAATGGAATTATCCTAGCTATGATTCGTATTATGAGCAGCCACTGAATATGAGACGGGAGATGTAGTTTGGCAACAGCATTATCTTCGGGGGACTGTCGAGTGAACTTCATAGTAAACTGAAAAATCATACAAACCTCGAAGAGTCCTGGGCGCCTCCTGGAAATACCTTTATTACCTGCCAGCCTCCTGTCGTCTCCCTCCAGTTACTTATGTCTAAGGATGACGTGTTCATCTCCACACCATTCAGCTACTTAAGTTTAGGCCTCCCAACACTCCATCATCCCCTAGGCTTATTATAGAGAAGCCTTTTTGGTAGTCGACTATCCTCGAGTATCCACTATCTTATTCTAACCGAGGAGTACCGAATGTCAAAAGTTTTTTCTACTTACATCTCTTTTTCCAGGAGACTCTTAATGATAACACAGCTCTTAGCCAAAGGCTGATCTTGTTTATTGCAAAGAATCAAAATGGCTGGTTGATTTTTAATAACAACGGGATCCGACAGCAAGTTGTACAAATACCTGAAATAACAGCTCAATGAATAAATGACCTCATTTTGTTACAAGATAGGGAGAAAAAACAAAAGTTGCTTACAAAACAATATGTATACTGAATGACCTTGGTTACGAGATTAGAATGGCAATCTTATTTTATCACTGGTAAATTGGAAGGCACAGTGGGTATTGCTATAAATAGTGCAGTAATCAAATCTATACAAAGATATTATTTGTGGTATTTTTTACAATGTCTTTAATTTTACATTGGAGTAAAATACGATTGGGTAAGTACCAGGAGTTGTAATTTTGCTTCAAATAGAACAATTTGTTATGCTATTATTTCTTAACTCAGCGCAAATTGTATAGTTTTTTTTATTTTCGTTTGGTGAAATATATACATTTTTGCTAATTGCTTATGCTTGTCATACAAACAGTGGATTTAAGGCTTAAGATCCACTACTAAGGTTTTATAATAATGTACAGAAAATTGATCAAAAAATGATTATATCTTTACAGCATATCTAAACTTTCACTATTTTGGCATAAAATTGGAATACTTACTCTGCATCATCTCGGACATCCTTCTGAAAAGTGGCAGAATCTACAACGTAAACAATGCCACAAGTTCCCGCCTTGTACTTGTCGAAGATCTGTCCTCGAACACGCTCGTGGCCGGGGACATCCACAATTTGTAGTGATCCCTAAAGATAACAAAAAAAAATCAGAATTAGTTGGGTATTGAATGATTCTAAGAGTTTGCCCTTTATATGGTTGAGGATAGTCAATGATTGTAACAGGCATGCATAAATTTCATGCATCGGTGCACAATGAGTAAGATAATTGGATTAATTCACAGTTTATGGTACTTGATACAAAATATCGAATGTTGTAATCGGTGCCAGCTTTTTCGATGGTGGGTAGAGACATCGGAATCTATATATGTTAATGAATTAACGAGATTCTTGCTTTGGGGAATTTCGGGCGGCAGAATGTTATCGAGGAGGGGAAGTGGAGAATTTATTTTTAATTTTCAGATGAACACATATTTTGTTTTATTTGTGTTTAATACCAAACAATATGATATTTGCCAAAAAATGTTCTCTTGTGTAACGTATATTGAAAAATGATGTAGATGTGTACTTAAATTCATCACAGGGCATTGCGCAGATAAGACGTCCTTGAAGACTAAGGTCAAATTAGAGCAATAGTATTCCTCATAAGATTAATGGAAAATTGTTAGTCAACACAGTGAATAGAAATAATTAATTACAACAGTGGGAATGATATATTATGTTTTAGGAAATCAAACTTATGTATATACATAAGTTTGATTTTCAACACCAGTGCGTGAGTTAAAGCAAAAAATGAATTGCCGATTGGTTGTTCATCTTTTAATGTTTCCTATTAAATACCACTCACGTTGCAAATGAAAAAAGATGTTAAAAAAAAATTTTAACATTTCAAGCAATATTTCTTATAATTGATAAATAATGTTTTATCAAAATAGAAGCGATAGAAAAGCAAAAAGCACAGAACCAAGTATCACACTCGCTAACTAAACAAGGAATTAATATCTAATAATAGAAAATAATATCTGTACAGCGCCCTTGAGCTGATTTTTCACAAAAAAACGGCGCTATACAAATTATCCAAATATTATTATTATTATTAACTAATAGGATGCATGATCTGGGCAACATGTTTGGGTTATTGTTGATATATATAATGACTCCATTCATGGAATGAAGCGTAATCTATACCGGCACTTTTCTGAACCATATGAATTATTGTAGTGAAAGTACTGTAGTGTTCCAGTATTGTGTTTTAATAATAGTTTTAGTTTCTATTTTATGTTACTGTTACCTATTTGTTTTTTAAATATTGTTCAACATATAATGTGACTCTACGTTTTGAATACTGTTTGTGTAAACACTTATTCTTTACTTATAATCTATGTAAAAGTTCAGCTGGGCGTAAAATAAAATAAGATAAGTATAGCAGAATTTGGGTTATACGATTAAAATGCATATAGATAAATACAAGATAAAAAGGAATAATGATAACGATTTGATCATAGTACAAACCGAAAATGGTATAAAATGCGACAATTGCTTCACAAAACCCCTTTACACTGGGGGTGTCGTAGAAAACCTAGCTTTGACCAGTAGGATAAATTGTGATGCACAGCTTTAGTGAAAATTCAACTCGAGAACAATTGCTTGTGTTAATATTGCAACCAACTTAAAACTTATGATAGTGCAGAGCAGTCCTGGCATTTTTTTGATACTGAAAAAGTATATTTACATCTGCAGTGACTGATTTTATCATCAAAGAGAAAACTTGGAGAATTTTTTTTTTTTTAAACAAATGTTTTCCCCATCTAAGTATTTACATGAGCTACAGTTAATTGATGGTAGGCAAGGTTAATCTCGAAACAGTAAGCAAACTTCTCCGAGTATGTAATATTATGTTCTTAGTAATTTCCTAATATGGTTGTGTTCAAAAATAATTCCCTTGCGGTTTATTACAAATAGTTGGTACATACATTTTCGCTTGAGTAGTTTCCAACATTTTCGCTGATTGAGGTGTGAGTTTGCCTGAATTCTGAATGGAGAAGTCGAGCGAAGATGAGGGTCTTTCCAGAGTCACTTAAGCCGGTCAGCAAAACTCCACGGCGGGAATATTGCCTCCCGCTCCAAAGCCAGAATACAACTGAAAAAGAACCGCGTTTAAAACAAAAAGTTCAATGACCTGTCAAAACTATTTTACTTAGAAAAAACCGACAATTTTCGAAAAAAACTACACAAAATACATAGTATTAAAATATTTGGTATATTGTGCGCAGTACCACAAATGAAAATATTACATATTGCATTAAAAAAAAGTTATAACTTTTTGACGAAAACATGTTATTGTAAGTCGGCATTTCAAACAAAGCCTATTATAAAGATAATGTTTAAATACTCACTTAATGTAATGAATAATACAACGATCGATACCGTACTGATTAAGTACGCATTGCTGCTAATGTTGACCGATTCGGCATTTTTATTCACCATGATTAGTTTTTCTAGACTTTGGCAGAAGAAGCCACTCGCAAACAAGGTGGTGTACGTGATTGAATAGGGCAAGTACTAGCGCCACAAACTACCTCACTATCAAGTAGCAATAAGTAACCACAGTACCACACCGCGGTCCACACGCAATACCAACTACCGGCGATAACCTGAAAATGTTTGACAGATAAAAAAAAACACACACACCGTGCTGCCGCGTTGCTGTCTATGGGCTACTAAATTGCTTATGTTTATTAGAGATGGTCGATATTCCTGTCCCGGTTAAAAGCAACTGGCTCCAATTCTGGTCAAAAACTGGTTCATTTTTTTGGCAAATAAAAGTCGATATCATTTATTCGAGGAACCGGTTCTTTTTTTTCCAAAAAAATGGAGAATACCTATTAAATAGTTTTTAACCGGTTCCACAGTTAGAGTGCTTTTCGTTCTCACCAGTTCCAAATCGATCACTGGAACCGTCGATATTTTTTCTCCAAGGAGTAGGTAATTTTTGGAACCGGTTCCTATTTTGGTAAAGAAAAAAGTTGCTAATATGTGGGAGTGAACGGTGAATTTAAGTTGGAATGCCATGACGAAACGAAACTGTTTCTGATTATTTTTCACTAGAACCAAGCTGACACTTACCTTTTTCAAAATATCAGTAGCAACCTCCCCCCATGAAATAAAAATATGAATAGGAACCAGTTCCAAATGTAACTGTATAAATCTCCGGTTCCTCGCCGGTCTCAGATATCAACCATCTTTAGATTAGACAATAAAAAAATCCAACTTTATTTTGCTTTTATAATTAATAATCATCGAAAGTCCGTAATAAATATAAATAAGATCATATAAATTTGAAATAAATTTACAATGGTCTGATATCTCCACTTATCCGAAAAAAATAATACTTTGATAAAATTTTTGGATCTTCCCTCACTATTTTTTTTACGCATGCGTACCTTTACCTGCATGAACTATTTGCCATGAAGTTTACAGCGCGTAGCGAGCTCGAGTTTTAGTCAGTTTTAATCTAGCCATTGGCGAGTTCGGTCGGTCTCTAGTAGCATGTCCGATTCAATCTCATTTTAAAATTGATCAAAGGATTTTTGCAATGTCGATTAATATCCGAAGTTCGCCGCCGGTAAACTTGCATAATAATATGAAATCGCGATTATAACAATATTTTATTTTATTAAAAGTTCTTATATTTCTTTTCCTCTTCTAAGTGATTTGATTTAAATCGTGTGTTAATTTGATAAATCGTTTTAAAATTATAAAAGTGTTGCGGGTAGTTTTTTTTTAATAATAATATACGCTGATGTAATATTGTGAATTATTTTGATTCGAATATTAAAGCATTATTGCAGTGTTTAAATGCAATGTCGATTAATATCCAAAGTGCGCCGCCGCGTGAAATTGCATTATAATAATTCGAAACCGCGATTAAAACAATATTTCATTTTATTAAAAGTTTTCACTTCTCATATTTTTTTCCTCTTACAAGTGCTTTGATTTAAATCGTGCATTAATATAATAAATAAATAAAATAAGTTTTAAAATGTGTAATTATGAAAGTGTAGTGGGTAGTTTAAAAAAAATAATAAGATTCGCTCCTGCAATATTGTGAAATATATTGATTCGAATATCAAAGCATTATTGCAGTGTTAAAATGCAATGTCGATTAATATCCGAAGTGCGTCGCCGGTAATATTGCATAATATTTCGAAATCAGGATTAAAACAATATTTTATTTTATTAAAAATTATCACTTCTCATATTTCTTTTCGTCTCACAAGTGCTTTGATTTAATTCGTTTTGAAAAAAGTAATTATGAAAGTGTAGTAATTTGAAAAAAATAAATAATAAGATGCGCTTCTCTAATATTGTGTGTGATCTGAGTGTACGTAAATTATTGTGATTGGATTATCAGTGCTTCGAAAGATAGGTCCTGATGCAGCCGAAGAGAATCATCTAAGTAGTGAGTGACTTTTTTCTATAATTTAAAGGTTTTCAGGATTTAAAAGTGCTTTTGAATATCTTTAATTATATTCACAAGCCTCACAATTAGGCTGAAAGGTATAGGTATTTTTTTTATTTATTAATAAATTAAACAGAAATGTTAAAACCTGTAACCGATTTTTAACATTTCCAGAATAATAATAAGAAGGAAACTTGTATATTAATTTGTCCAGTTAGGGAAGTAGGTTTAACCATTACTTTTAACTTCATTAATGGAGAGCTGAAAGCTGTTGGCTTAATTTTTTAAAAATTCTAAAGAAGTGAAGTCAGTGAAGATTATGATATCAAATATACCTAAAAAATATGCAAATTGACTAATCTATGATTTAGTGATGAGCATAGTCGAAACCATCGATAATCGATATATCCAATCATAAATACATATTGTGATATTTGCAACAATCATTTTTCATCAGTAGTTTTAGATAAATGATTAATTTTTAATATAACCTAGGAACCACATATAAACCAGTAAAAATAAGTCCCAGTAACATTCAAAACAATGTAAAATGATGTATTATTTAATGGGAGAAGCCCGATAGTAATTACTAGTAGAGTTAAACCATTTAAAAAAAGATTTTTAAAATAGGGTGAATAAAACAATAGAATACACAAATTCATTTTTAATTCTGCTATTATGTTAAAACACAATTACACACATAGTTACCAACAACAATACTACAAGTCAAGCCATCAATAGTAATGTTTTAAATATAATCTGTAAGACATAAATTGTATGATTTAAATATCATCAATAATTTTGATTAAATTCATTTCTTCAAAGCGGGTTTTTTATCAATTTGTTACTGATACCGCTAAAGAAAGATTTCACTTTAGTTTACGCAGCTGTTTTGAGATGAGCCTTTAGATAGTAGAGTTGGGCTAGCGCTTTGAAATCAGCCAACTGCCTGACAATGGGAACTAGTTGACTAACGTAATTCTGAAAAAAACGTAATTAGATTCGGTAAAGTTTTGGGGAAAGATTTGCATACATATTAAAATATAACTAGCTGTTCGAAATAACGGCTAGATGCCGTCAACATCCAACGCTATTGACGAAATTTTGCGCCAACAATTGGATATCAATAGCTACATATGAATATTATTTATTGCAACGCAGTCTCAACAGTCAACACTCGCTGAGTACTCGTATATACTTGAAAATTGTATACTTTGTGAACAATATGCGTGATTTGGAACGATTTTTTGCTTCAATACCTCACTACTAGACGTCTTTATGGATTTTCCTATCCGAAACAGCCGATACGTAGCGCCTAGAGTCAAGCAAAACGACCGGTGGCCAGCAATATATAGCTGTTGGGTTGATAAATAACAGCCCCAACGGCCTAAACGGCCCCAACGATCCAAATGTTTCAACAAGGGATTCTTATTTTTAGGAAACCGCAGGAAAATTATCAAACGCAACGTAGTCTCAACACTTGATAAATATGCACCTATTGTTTTAGCTTAAGTGCGAAATAAACAAAAAGGTGTAAGAGTGTATACAACGTGAACAATATTGGGAGTAATTTGGAATGATCTTTGGTTTATGTATCTTCTAACTAGACGTCATTGTTGATTTTCCTATCTGAAACGGCCGATGCGTAGCACCTAGCGTCAAGTGAATCTGCCAGTGGCAAGTAATATATAGTTGTTGTAAAATAACACCCCCAACATATCGTTGCGTTAACGTCGGCGTTATTTCCAACAGTTGACAATTGCCAACGATAACGGCAGTGGTGTTGTTTAGAATTTTCATCAACGCCTAGGACTACTAATTCATGTAAATTACCAGATTTCTTCAGGCAAGACTAGGCTAGTAATGCATTGAAGTCCAAATGCCAACGTGGGAACTCGATTGTAACCGTTCGATCCGGTTATTATTCATAACTAGTTGATAAGTTGAATAGCATAGTTATATATAAGACTATATATAGGACTATATGTAAGACAATATGTAAGACTAGGCTAGTAAAGCATTGAAGTCCAAATGCCAACGTGGGAACTCGATTGTAACCGTTCGATCCGGTTGTTATTCATAACTAGTTGATAAGTTGAGTGGCATAGTTATATATAAGACTAGACTAGTAAAGTATTGAATCCCAAATGCCAACGTGGGAACCCGATGCTTTGGACCATTCAACCAATTAATCCCTTAAGTTTGCCAAAGACACAAGGTCGTGTTTTTAAGTGATAAATGCCGTGGGCTCAAATAAATGTAAAATAGATTCAGAGAGTATAGGGCTCTTGGCGATTCTCTCTTTAAAAAAAAAACGAGTGTGATAGCTACCGCCAGGTCACTTGGAAAAGCTACTGCCCGCTCATGTTGCGATGACAGAATATTATCAAATTTATTTTAGACATGTTGATAAAACCATTTTTTCATAAGAGTTTTGAATCTTAATTTTTTTTTTATTGTGGGGCGGGGGCGCAATCGGTATATTCTGCACAGGGAGTGAGATGTCGTGAAACCGGCCCTATGGGTAGGAACTTGACGCTTTGGACCATTCCACCAACTAACAGGTTTGTTATAAATAACTGGTTGATAAGTTAAATAGCATAAATATATATATAAGTGGGAAACGTTGCTTAGGACTTGGCTGGCAGATCATTGAATCTTAAATGCCTACGTGGGAACCTGACGCTTTGGACATTCAACCAATTAACCAGTCTGTTTTAAACAACCACTTATTAATTAAATCACTTGTTAATTAAATAAAAAAAGACATAGTGTTTATTTTATTTAAGTTGTTAAAATACACTACTTTTTCACCAGATTAAGGTAGAATCGCATGTTAGTGCATCAATCGTTTGGAGCGGTGCAAAGGCCTCTGTGGTCGAGTGGTTAAGACACTCAACTACGAATCCAGAGGAATCGGGTTAAAATCCCAGTGTGTGCAAATACATTTTCTATATTCAATTTGTGTTATTTCACATTTAATCAATATAATTTATTTGCGGCACATTCCAGAGTGGTAGATAATCTTAAGTATCGCTCTGGTGAAAAAAGATCACCATTCAGAATATGAATGTTGCTTGAAATGGCTTTTGCCATGTTTGGTGATCTGATCTGAATATCCAGGTACTTCCCTATCTTTGTCTTCCCCTTCCCGCTACCTTTAACCTCACAAAATACTCAATCGGGGATGCCATGGTCCCGCTGGCTCCAGACGATTGGGAGCAGTCGGGACTCGTGTGCGGTCTTCATAGATCATTTGGAGTAATGCTTCCCAGCCTTTTGCATATTATGTTTAGGTTTCTTGCTCATTAATTCTATACCTAGTTACATTGTAGTTATTGTCGTTACAGGCAAAAACGGTTTGTATACTGTTATTTTCACAGGTTTCGCCATAATGGCACGATCGCTATTACCCAAGTGTTATTAAAAATATACATTCATTTATTACATTGCTGTTTCATTTCATTGTGTGGCTTTTCAAATAGCAAAAATCTTGAAAACGGTTTTAAAACAAATATACCGAGTTCCTCTATAGCCCCGGGCAGGGTCTCGTTTGATTCAATCGATTATACATTTCTGTAATTTTGACACAACAGTTGTGAAATTACGTTTGATTTGTATACCTTGAATGGAGTTGGGCCAAAGTGGAATGACATCTCCGCATTCTTCAGTACAGCGGTGGGCTAGTAGGTCTCCTTCTTCTGCTGGGGATTCAATCTGAATGCTACTCCTAGATCTATGCCGTTCTTTGTGAATTTTATTCCTCCGGAATCCAGGTTCAAAAGGCACCCTGAAATACGTAAGCAAATGAAATGACACTAACAAACAAAGAATCATGATAACAATTTGTTAATTATTTAGTCAAACCATGAATATAAATTATATTACATAATTACACAGTCAAACTAGGCAAAACAAAAAAGTTCTCCCTTATATTCTACGAAAAGTTTCAACCTGGCTTCATTGTTAAACATTAATTTGACTGGAAAGCACGGAACAAACAATGTGGCTTGATGTATTTTTTGACAGTCAAATAAATATTTCAAAGCCCCATAGATCATGATGGATTCTTAATTGTCAGCTGAAAATAGTTGCGTTGACCTACAAATTCCAGACAAAAAAAGGTGTGCAAATTTCATGGGTTTTTGCTGCTTCTAAAAACAGATATCTGGTTTATAAGTATGTACATACCTAGAATACATACTCGTACATGTAGAAGGGTGAATGCGGGAAACTCCAGGACTGAACGCTGTTGGCGCTAATAAAAATTGTCCAAAGAAGCGAAGCTAGCAGTCCACAATGAAGTACTTATACCAACCCTGATGCGTGGCAGCGAGGCATGTAACTGGCAGAGAAAGGATTAAAGTAGACTGAATGCTGTAGAAATGAGATCCCTGAGGCGTATGTGCGGTAAAACCATGTATGACTGTTAAAAATGTGGATATCCGGAAAGAATGCAGAAAGGGACGATTAGATCGTTTGGGCATGTAGAGCGAATGAACAGAGAAAGGAGTGTGAAAAGAATATATGACGCAAAAGCAAATGAAAGAAAAAGTCGGGGACGCCGAGGAAGACATGGCACGATCAAGTGAATTAAATTTAACTCAGCTAAAAAGCGGTCGGTAGCTGAGTAAACAAAAGCGTTGGATTCTCACCCAGGCGTTGTGCGTTCAATTCCTCTGCTGGCTAAGTCCTCCATCATTGCACAAGCAACATCTTCCGATTCTTATGATGACAGTAAGAGTTTTTCAAATATTGTCAGGTTATTTGTAACCCGGGAATGTCGGTCTTTCTTTAAAAAAAAAATACTTGAGTCAGACTGTGTGAAGAATCAGAATACCAGAAGAACATGAATCAGACATGTGTCATTGACACTCCATCATCGCACAAGTAACATCTTCCGCTTCTTATGATGGCAGTAGGAGTTTTTTAAATATTGTCAGGTTATTCGTAACCCGGGAATTTTTGTCTTTCTTTTTAAATAATACAAAAAAATTATATTATCGGTACCTCCAACGAAAAGTGCGGAGGTTATTCGAATCTCGGTGACAACCCTTTTTTTATATTCTATGCCTTTTTCTATTTTCATATTCTTTCAATAATCAGTATTACAATGAAGCGTAAAACTTTTAAAGTTCATTATGAAATTTTGAGCAAACCTACGACATGGTGCTTTCCAAAGGCTTCACCATGTTCTTCAACTGCTTAGCATTGGATTTCATTCCAGTTCCTCCACCAAGTCCAAACCCAAAGCACCACATTCCCAGATAGCAAGATGCCTGAAATGAACACAAAAATGGGGTTTTAACAGCGTGGTGCATTAACACACCTTGTATTTTATTTATCATTCTGGACATGCAGCACACAATAACGATACAGGCAGTAACAGAGGCGTGCATTCCATATAGGCACATAAGCACTGCCTACCCTGCCGTACTCGCATAAAAATATGGATTATATTGGATTAAATAATATGAAATTATTGCAAAAAATAAATCTACACTTTCAAAAATATGCGCAAAGTTCAGCTTGCTGCACCGCTGCGAGTACCGGGCCGTGTACCAAATGGTACTGGGCTGCGCCAAAACATTTAAAAAAAATTTACATTCAATGTGTCCCCCGCATTCCCTTCCCCCACTACACGGGCCGCAGTTAAATTATCAAACGCTGACCTGTCCGCATTCAAGTGGCTCGTTGGGGGGCCACTTTGTTAGTGTTTAGGCTGTGCTTTTACAGAACAAAAGCAATAGCAATCAGTGACATCTGTTGGTAGGTATCTCTATTATCAATTAATCTGCTGTTTTACCTACTGCCTATCCTGATCAAAAAAATTGTGGACGCCACTGGGCAGTAATATAAATAATATTGTTGCTAGTAATAATTGTGCAATATTGAGTCATTATGTAACAAGTCCAGGGTAGTAGGTACTCCAGGTATTGCCCTGGTGAAAGACAACCGTTCAGAATCGAAACGTATGAAATGGCTTTTAGCCATATTTGGTACTTCCCAACCTTCCTCTTTCTCATCTCCTTCCCTTCCGCACTACCTTCAGTCTCACAACATACCCTATTTGGGGATGCCATAGTCTCACTGGCTCTAGTATTACCACTGGGATTTAGTATTAACTATTTAAAAAAAAAACAAAAGGTGCAAAACCTTACAATTGGCGTGGACCATCCTACTCTGCAAAGTCCTTCGTCTGTAACGGTGGCTTCATAATAATTACATCCCTTACCCAAAATTCCCTTTGTAGTCCTTCCACCATGACACTCTTTGATTTCTCGAGATCGTCACCTCAGACCATCGGGAGTCACTGCCAGGGCTTGTACACGATCAAGGGAACTAAGTCCAAAACGGACAAGTTGCCGCGATGATTTTTCTTCCTTCGTTCACATCTTTGAGAGTTTCCCAAACGGTTTGCAGGATCGGCAGACAGAAAGGGCCGGTTTTTCGCCGCTGCCATGAGAACGTCGCCTCCGATAAGGATGAGAGGGATTGCTTCAGCTTACACGTCTGTGGGAGCATCCATTCCATCTCGGCTACTGCTTTCGCGATTTCAGGATGCATTTCGAACTCCTCGAAAGCAGTCATCGCAGTACGCGCCGGACGTCAGACATAAACTAATTGACAAGTTGTCAAGTTGTCAATGACAACACAATAACATAATAAGTAGAGATGGTCGATATTCCTGTTCCGGTTAAAAGGAACCGATTCCAAGCCGGTCACTGGAACCGTCGATATTATTTCTCTGAGGAACCGGGTTTTTTTTTGGCAAACATAAATCGATATCATTTGTCCGAGGAACTGGTTCCTTTTTGGGCACAACAGATTTTTGGGGGAAAGATCCTTTTGATGAGGAACCAGTTCCACAAACAGAAACCGGTTCCAAAAATAACTGGATAATTAACCGATTCCTCGCTGGTCACCGGTAACTAAAATCTCAGGTACACCCAATTTCTATCAACCATCCCTAAAAATTTGGTAGATTGACGACAAAAATCGGTAGGTCGCCAAATTCATCTGGAACCGGCTTTTCGCCGCTCACCTGACTAAAAAGTACAGTTTATTATGGTTTATGGGGGAGGGAAGGTTGCCAGAAAAATTCTTATTAAAAAAAACCGAAACTGGGTGCATTTCTTCCATCTCTACATCATTGCATACAACGTAAAAATCACCGGTTCATCTTCACATATGGAAACAAAACCGCTTTGTCAAGTCCAATGAAATAGCATCGGTTACAAATATGGGAATCAGTTCCAAAAATAATCAGCTTCTCGAAGATTTTATAAATTTCGATAAAATTGGTACAAAAATTATCACTGGTTTACGTTTTGTTATAGAAATGGGCACAATGGAGGTAAAAAAAAACGTAGAAAGGAACTGACGCTTTTCAGAAAAAAAAACGAGGAATCGGTTTTCTGATTACGCCCATCCCTAGTCTGTTATCTGTTCAACATAGGAACTACTAACTACTAACTAGCCCTTCGCACACGAAACAAAAAAAAAAAACAGTTAGCAACTCAAGTTTCTCTTCTGTGTATTTAAATGGCAAACCGCACACAACGCAACCAGTTTTTAATGCCGACGCAACCCGTTTCTCGCAACAGTTCATAAGGTTGAAAAATACCCTTGTATGTATGATTATACGCTTATAAACATTTTTGAACGCAATATGACAGTGACACCGTGCACTGCGAAAATTTAACCTCAACTTTAACCTTTCCCTTACCAATCATCCAAAAAAAACCCCCCATATCAAGGGGGGTGTCGAAAGACCCCCGCATATATTCGTATAAATCATAAAACATAGATCGTGGCAAGTGACGTAGCGCTTACAGCTCGCCGGCCGGCTAAGCGCGGAATGCGGCCAATATCCGTCTACACTGTCTACAGGCCGATAAGCGAAAACTCACCAGTGCTTTTTAAACATTTCGAGATATATTTTTAAACGAAAAAAATGATTACAATTACAGAATATAATGTGGTTTTATATTTTTCAAAGAAACTTACAAACATTTGAATAAATTACAACGAAAGCATTTTTACCATTACAACGGATATTTCGTTACATCAATAACCCTCGCAAATATGATTTTGAAAAATAATATTACGTTGACAAATTAGATTTCTTTTTAAATTTAAAGTAAATGAAATTTAATTATGCTGTTATTAAAACGTAAAATTATTTTCGAACTGTTTTGAACGTCGAAACTCTTTTCAAACTGTCCCGGCTTTCAACGTCGAAACAGCTGTCAAAATAATTTAAAAACTAAAATACATGCAGACTTAAATAAAAGCATTATTAAATTATTATATTTGATATGAGTATTATTTATTTTTGTCACACATTAAGTTTATTAATGGACTTCTACGAATTTTAGATATCAATATTCCCTCTAAAAACGTCGGTTATTAGTGACAATACAACTAGATCAAGTCACAAGTTCGCTTAAAGTTTAGGATTATTTCAATATTTTATTCAAATTGATACTAATATTTACTAAATTATAATTGAAACACATGCTTGTAGGTTGGAGAATCCTGTTTTTTTTTTTTTTTATAAAGTAAAAAGATTTAAAAAACGTTAAGTTAGCTCCCAATAAGTGATATATTGTTATATACATAAAGTTCGATATCAAGTTATTTTTGTTAGATTTTTTTCATAAATTGACCTTTGCTCCGAACAAAATTATTAAAAACCCGTTTTTAAATGACAAAGAAATGTTTTAACAGCGACAGTTACTGCTAAACCATACCGTACAAGTAGACCAAAAGTCAAAATTAACATTTTTGGATTTCGGTCTACTTGTTTTTATTCTACTAATAAATATTATTACTTAAAAATGGTGAAGATATATGACTTGGAAGTTAATGGTAGAAGAATTTGGGGACGCCCAAGCAAGACATGGCACGATCATGTGAATCGAATACATACTTGGTCGCTGGTCATGTCAGAATAACAACAGTCACAATAACAAAAGAGTGGGTATTTATGAGAGGATATGGTATAAATTTTAATCAAAGAGTGTGGGCCAAGACAAAGTGGTGTGACGGTATATCCTCTCTACCTACCCTTGTAATTCAAACATTATTTTGATGCGTAAAAATACTTATATCACCGAATTTTTTATAAAGCCCGTTTTTTTATTAAAAACTATTTTTTATTAAAAACAAAAGTGTATTTTCAATTAAACATTAAAAATTGTAAACAGAAATATACTTTTTTTGTACAAAATATTTATTTAAAACAAAACTTACCCTAACTTCAATTTTAACCAAAAAAAGTTTTGGAACCACAATTACTGGAACACGTGCAAGGGAGTGAACGGAAGTCCGATGAACGAATTAGCGCAGTATAACTGTCTCGCTCTTTCGTATCTGTGGGACGAACCGTCCCGCGAATGTGTTGAAGTGAAACAAATAATATAACACAGTAACCTAAAGAGAAGACATTCAGAGCAGTATAGCGCGCAGTACGAATCCCACTAAAATGTATCAAAAACATTTTTTTCTATAGTACGTGCATTGAATATTGAGAAACGAAAAATGCCAAAATGTTCGGTAGTATTTTCTTAGAGATTACAAAAAAGGAGAGTTAAATTGTTCGATTAACTATCAACTTATCGTGCTTAAGGTGGATCATGGGGAGCTCCTCCACCCCTTTTGGATCCGGCTAGGTTATAAAGAAAAATAAATATTCTTGGGTTAGGAATAACATGACAACATTTGAAAAACTCTTAACACCATCATAGTGGTAAGAGTTTTTCATGTGATAGAGATTTTAGATTAAACAATGACTGAAATCGTAATAACTTGAGTATCGATTGTATCTGCTCGACATTTTTATTTGCCAAAAATGAGAACTGATTCCAAAAATAGCCGGTTCCTCAGAAAAATAATATCGACGATTCCAGTGACCGCCTTGAAACCGGGATAGGAATATTGATCATCTCTATCTAATACTTATTTAATGAAAAATAATTAGAAAAATTGGATGCAGGTATTTAGCGAATTTGATAATTTTCAGAAGTATTATATGCTAAATATTTTAACAACAGGTTTGAAAATATTAATATTCTGAAATTATTGTTCTCGGTTAGATAACAGATAACATAACATAAACAAATAATAGCTGTCAGCTGTCACCAATGGTATGGTCGCGATAACATGTTTAGATATAAAAATAAGTCTCCGTTCTCAAGTTCTCGTAGCTAAAATAATCTTCAGTGATTATCGATCATTTGTGTTACCGCACAGGCATTTTTCAGTGATAAGGAATACATAGTGGGTTTATAACCATATATAATATATATATGAATGCAGCCTGTTTTCACCCGCAGTTACATTTTGCGGCCTTTTGGAAGTACATTTATTGCAAGCAGAAAGATGAGCGGTGATGCCGTCCGTGACGTCGATATCGGGAGTAAGTCATCATTTTCAGTTATTTCTTTTTTAAATAGATAGTAAAGTTAGTAGAGTTCCAAAATTGATACAATTTTTTTGTCACCATTGCAGTTTTCTCATTAAACTGAAGGTACTCAAAAACAAGCTTTCTGTTCGGTTAGTGCACAAACAATATCTTATCAAATACCTACAATATTTTTTGGCATAGAGGTATGATGCAGATGAGCGTTTTGTGACACACATTATATAAAAAATCTATAAACTCTAACATTTATAGTACAGACCTTTTCACAAGCATAATTTGCTGATTTTGAGTGTCGAACCTGATCCATTTAACTCTGCTAGCCGAGTGTCCTACCCACCAAGCTATCGAAAAATTTAAACTCTCTTTAGTTCTCCTCCTTTACATTTCTAAACTTTTCTGTGACACTTTTAGTGTTTCAGATGTCATGTCCTGAAAATGAAAATTAAAGGGAAGTTTGTAAGTTTAGAGTTGTGCAATATACATATGTACAAGTGTGAATTTTTCAAATTTGAAACCGATGGACGAATGTTTTCAAATTTAAAAAGAATCTTTTCAAATCCAGACAAGCGGTTTTTATTATATACATTTTTAAAATAAAGACAAACATTCCCGGGTTACGAATAACCTGACAATATTTGAAAAACTCCTACTTCCATCATAATAAGCGGAAGATGTTGCTTGTGCAATGATGGAGGACTTAGCTAACAAAGGGATTGAACCCACGACGCCCGGGTTGGAATCCGACGCGTTTGTCCACTCAGCTACTAACCAGTCAAAACGATTAAGTAGGTATAATATATTTTACAAAAACAATTAGGTGACGTTTAACTATCAGATTTTTAGTTTTTGATTGCTGTGTCAGATTACATTGCAAGTCAAGTTAAGCCTGTGAGGTGATATTTCATAAAAAAAATGGCACTATATAAATAAGCCAAGTATTGTTATTATCCTGTCATTTTTCACGGGTAACAACTGTAACTACATAATTTAGTTTCTTTGACAATATAAAATTTCCTGCGCATATATTGAATAGGTAGATCTTTCAGTCTGTGTCTTTTTTTGCTTTAAGCAATAATTTTTCTTTTACTGATTTTTGTTGTCTATTTCCAGGTATGAGGATAAGGTACAAAGACAGGAGTGAGACTTTCCTAGAGGAGCACCTGGTGTCCAAGGAACCTTTTGGACAGTTCCACGCCTGGTTTGAACAAGCCAAGAGCAATGATAAAATATTGGAGCCTAACGCAATGTGCTTGTCTACTGCCACAAAGTAATTATTCAATTTACATTATACGTATTTAGAAACCACACCTGTCTTAACTCACAAAACAAGATATTCTTAAAAGGACAAAATATTTGGCTTAACTTTTCAAAAAAAATACAATTAAATTAGATCAGTTATTATCTACATAACATTTGATAAAAAAAAATGATTAGTAATATTAAAAACCATCTGCACAGTAGAGCAGTAAATAAAAATCATTCAAAATAAATCTCGATTGTACTTCTATATTATAAACTGATTTGTTTTTTCTAGGGATGGTATTCCATCTGGACGTTTTGTACTCTGCAAAGGATATGGAAAAGATGGATTCAAGTTCTTTACAAACTTAGAAAGCCGTAAAGCAAATGAACTTGTAAGTGTGTAATCTTCTATGATATTATCATGACTAGCACACATTATAGTAGTAATGTTTGCTAACTCAGAGCAATAATATACAGGAGGGAGCGCTTCTGTAGTCAGTATTGATGATTTTTGCCTGACTCGGGCGTGGCTAGGACTAGGGCTAGGGTATTTAATACATTCATTCATAGCACATGTCGACATAATGTTTTTGTTTATTTGTAAAACCACTTTTTCACAGTATTGTTATAAACAAAAATATAGGATATCACCTCAAAAACCGTTGAGTTATGTTCTATTATTTCGCATAACAAAACGTAGTGGGCGGAGTCGCCGGAGACAGAAAACATGCTTACATTTTGAATGGTGGTGCTATATTATGTGAGAACTTGTCTTGTCTCTTTCTCTCTCACGGTTTGCGACGTAAAAACCCGAAGAAAGTGATTTATCGTAAATTTGTATAGGTTGGGTAAAAATATGTAGCTTTCTCCATATATATTCTTGCTCTGAGTTTACTAACCTATTTGCTACTAGCTAAATATTATGATGGCTCAAATTAAAATGCCTTCAGCTCATGCACATCTATGAATGTAATGGGTTTAAAATATAAGTTAAGACTTTCAAGAAGAATTGTGCATACATCAATTGATTTTATATTTATGCTAATTAATTGCCAAACCAATTTTATATCTATTCACCAGAAAGATAATCCAAATGCTGCCCTTACCTTTTACTGGGAGGTTTTGAATCGAAGCATTCGCATCGAAGGAACAATCAGTACACTGAGTGAGGAGGAATCTACTACATACTTCCACAGCCGACCTGTCCCCAGTCAAATTGGGGCTTCGTCCAGTCAGCAGAGTCGGCCCATCCCTTCAAGGGACATTCTATGTGATAGGGAGAAGGTTCTAGAACAGCAGTACACCGAGAAAGGAATCCCGGTGCCCAAACCTGCATTTTGGTTAGTAGAGTAAATTAAAAATAATCAGAACATAAAAATAATTAACAATAATTTGCAACGAATAAGGAAGAGTCAAGGAGAGAGTATAAATTTATTATTTTCAAAAATGCATCAAAAATAGTTGCTAAGCCCTGTAACTCTCTGCAGCAACTTATTCCAACACTTTTTCGAAAGGTATTATCAGGGGAGTTTTATAATGCTTTGTGCATTACTTTTCATAGATTTTACCATTTTTATCATTATCATTAAAACAAAAATAAATAAAAAACATTGAAGCAACCCTTTTGAAAATATTTTGACAGCTGAATAACTACAAATATTTATAGTTCCACTTCTGGATGCCTGCGAAATTATCCGAGTCAAACTAACATTAAGGGGGGAGCCTGCTTTAGGAGGTTCAAAAAATCGTTTTTTTTTTTATTGCTTAAATTAATTTCTAATATATAGAAGAATATGTATGTAAAGTTATAGAGGCCAATTCGCAATATTTTCAAAGATACAGCACTAAACGCGGTAGGGCGCAGGTATACGAGCGCTCGAGCGGCTGTTGCGCGCGCTTGTCCCCTAGGTATAATAGCTCCGAACTGTGTACCTGAAAAGATTCAACGGTCATTCGACACAATGTTTTGAATTCGGAGACGTTTATAATGGTTTATTATATGTATACCCCTGATATGGATTATAATGGTTTATGATATGTATACCCCCTCTCTGTATACGTGCCTCTACAAAGCTGTTTCTAGCACGACGAATAGTTTTGTTTGAATCTCGTCGGTAAACATCGCTACAATATGTCAAGCTACCCTAAAAGCAGTCAATCCAGGAGTGAACGTAGAGCGAAGCCACGGAAACGCAGATTTCACGGGAATCTATTTACAAGTGGATCTGACGCTGACGATACAGAGAGGGACACAAGCAGCAGTGAGAAGAAATTGGCCTCTGCAAGCACTGGTGACATTACTATTTTTCCAGCTCACTGCTATCGAATAATCGATTTTTTTACAGTGTTTCTTGCAATATCTGATATAGTAATCTGCAGATCTTGTAAGCAAAACATAACATTTGCAGAAAACAAGCATCGGGGCTTGGGTTTCAAAATTATATTATTATGTCAGTGCGGTCAACGTGAAATTCATTCAGGACCATTATTAAACACCGGTTTTGAAATAAATAGACGAATTGTGTTTGTTATGAGGCTTCTCGGTGTTGCACGAGAAGGCATAAATTTGTTTTGTGGACTTATGGATATATAGGGTCCGCCAAATACCTTTTTTTTTTTCAACTAGTGCTTATTTCGTGAATGGTAACACTTAGCTCATGTCTGATTTGACAGATAATTAGTTTTATCCTTCCGCTGAGCGAATATGGTTGTGTATACGCTTGAACGCTTGGAAATATTGCGACATTACTTTGAAAATCATGGTAATGTTGCAGAATGTGTGCGAAAATTGCGTACGGTTTTTGGAAGAAGAGAAGCAATCAGCTCCGTATGTTCGTTATCTTGTGAAAAAGTGAAAGAAACTGGCATCCTCATCGATAAACCAAAGCGTGAAAAGCCAAAAAACAGTGCGTACACCCGAGAATATCGATGCTGTGGCAGAAAGTGTGCGTGAAGCGCCATCAACATCAATTCACCGTCGTTCTCAACAATTGAACATTTCGGAGACATCATTGAGACGAATTTTGCATAAAGACCTTGGTATGACGCCATACAAAGTCCAATTGGTTCAGAGTTGAAGCCAACTGACCATCCAATGCGTTTTCGCTTCGCTGAGTGGGCCTGCGATCGACTTACAGAAGATGCCGATTTTGCCAAAAAAATCATCTTTTCGGATGAAGCTCATTTTGATCTTGGCGGGTATGTAAACAAGCAAAATTGTCGTATTTGGGGCACAGAAAACCCGCACGCATACATTGAAAAGCCGGTACACCCAAAACGAGTCACTGTTTGGTGCGGATTTTGGTCCAGAGGCATAATTGGGCCATTTTTCTTTGAAAATGAGCAAGGAGTGGCCGTTACAGTCAATGGCGATCGTTATCGGGCCATGTTGAACGAATTTTTGTTCACAAAATTGAAGAGGAGGATATTGGCAACATTTGGTTTCAACAGGACGGCGCTACGTGCCACACAGCCGAAGCTACACTCGATGTTTTGCGCCCTTTTTTTCAAAAAAAAAAGTTATTTGGCGGACCCTATATCTCAAGGTTTGGCGAAATCAACATATGATCAAATAGTGCAGCATTTATACTCAACGTCGAAATCAATGTTTGAAAGTGTCTGTAAAAAAGCAGTGAAAGAAGAGCAGGAAAAAAATGTAGAAAATGAGAGAATTTCAGATTGTTTGAAAGTTTCTGGCGATGGATCATGGAAAAAACGTGGCTACACTTCATTATTCGGTGTAACAACTCTGATTGGATACTATTCTGGCAAAGTAGTCGACCTCATCGTTAAAAGTGCATATTGTATATCATGTACCCAAAAAAAAAGCACATTAGACGATGACGAATTTCAGGAATGGTATGAAGAACATAAGGAATCATGCTCGTCAAATCACGAAGGTTCAGCAGGGAAGATGGAGGTGGATTCAATCGTGGAAATGTTTTTGAGATTTGTGCAAAACTTCGGAGTCAAGTATACGAATTATATCGGCGACGGTGATTCAAAAACTTTTGCTGGTGTTCTCAAAGTGAATCCATACGGCGACGATAACCCTGTTATAAAAAATGAGTGCGTGGGGCATGCAGAAAAGCGTATGGGTACACGACTCCGAAATATAAAGAAGAAACAGAAGCTCGGAGGCAAAAAACGGTTGACGGATAGCGTCATTAAAAAGTTGACGATTTATTATGGTTTAGCTATCCGAAGAAATAATAATTCTGTCGAAGACATGAGAAAAGCAATAATGGCAACGCTGGACCATTATTGTTCGACTGACAAATCTCCTCGCCACGACAATTGCCCGTCAGGCGCCGAAAGCTGGTGTGAATGGCGGAAAGCTGAAGCCACGAATTCTCTTGCGTCATTCAAGCATCCTGATCGACTGATTGACGAACATGTGAAGAAACATATTCGTCCAATCTACAAAGAACTTTCAAAGGACGATCTTTTGACGCGGTGCTTAGGCGGACACACGCAAAATGCCAACGAATCATTCAACGCTACAGTCTGGCGCATGAGCCCAAAACATCTGCATTCTGGTAAAAAAATCGTTGAAATTGCTGCGTACATAGCTGCAGGAATGTTTAACGAAGGATATTCTGCAGTTCTAAGTACCATGCAGTTACTTGATTTAAAAATCGGCCAGGTGTGCAAGACACATGCGGATAAAATCGACGCAGAACGGATCGAGAGGGAAAACCGGCGTGCATCATTTTCCAGGAAGGAGGCTCGCACAGCCCGTGAACTCGAGCAACTTCAACAAAACGAGTTTCACGAGCAAGCTGAAGGGTTGCTTTATGGAGCTGGAATAGCTGATTAGCGTATTATTGCTGTAAGTAAACGAAAATTAACACTTTTTCTAAGCGTAAACTTTGAAGCGCGTTTTCTCGAGTTTTTGTTTTTACGATTTTTCTCAATTGGCGGGCGTGATTGAAAGAAAACTATACAACCAATCAAAACGATCGAAAGATTGTTAAATTCAATATTGTATTCTCTTCTATTTGAACTAAAAATATTCATGAAAAAATAAAAAATAAACATTTTTTTTGGCAAATTGATATGATTAAAAAAAAAAAAAAAAAAACACTTTTTTTTTTAAAGTTGTGAAATTTTTTTAATTTAAAAATTTCTTCGGTTTTTTCTTAGTTCACATTGAAGAAAAATATATAAATTTAAAAAAAAAATCTGGTTTTTTTGTTTCAGACGAAAATTGCGAGCTCCATCTTTCCCGCCAATTGGAGACTGCAATTGCAAGGTGCTGCACAAATGTGCATAGAAATCGGCTGAATTTCAATATTTTTTGATAATTTTTTTTGTTATTTTCAAATATATATTAATGTATCCTAAAAAAGCTCGGTCGACTTACTTATTTTTTTCTATTCTAAAAAAATCCTCAAAAAAGCCCGATTTTTAGGCCTCCTAAAGCAGGCTCCCCCCTTAAACTTGAATAATTTTATTTCAGGGGTGGCTACATTCTTACACCAAAGTCGGTTGAGTTTTGGCAGGGCCAGAGAGACCGTCTCCACGACCGTATCAAGTTTCGCCGTCCCGCTGCTAATGAAGTCCCCGATGGAAAGTTACTACACCTCGGAGAAGAGGGCTGGGTGTACGAGAGATTGTCTCCTTAAATATTTTCTACAAAGCCTGCAATCATTACACAAAACCATATTAATTTATGTAACCCATATTGATAACCTATCTGATTTAGAATACAATATTGTAAATCAGATAAAAATCCTATTAGAATTTCACAATAATATTTTTATGGTCGGTTATGTAATTCGTGGTCCAATAATTTTTTTATTTACAAAATAATATTTGATGTTATTGCCGTTTCGAATTCTTGCCATAGTTTTAGTGTAAAAACAATAATAAATCATTGCAGAGTTTCGTATTCAATTAAAATTAAACTATCACCCTGTACATTGTCTTCCATTAGGATTAAGATATAAATGTTTCATAAGTTCAGGAATACAATGGAGATTATTTTTTATGAGTATACTAGAAAAAAAAACACTAAACTTGAAATGATTACTAAATAACTTAGTTTTGTTCAAACTTTTATTTAAAACTTTTTAAAATTATATAATCTTTTTTTTGTTGCTAACTACTCTTGTCACTTGTTTGTGACACCTTCGGGGCAAGTAAAGGAATACGAAATTAACATAGACATTTAAACACAACACATTATAATCTCTTGCAGATTAAAACTAATATAAAAACTAAGTTATTTAGTAATAATTTTTAATGAACTTTCACAAAGATAACATATGAAGTAATTTACAAATTTTGTTTTTAAAAAGAACAGAAAAATAAATTTTGTTTTTATTTGAAAGTCAGTTTTATTATTTCTCTTCCAAGTCCGCCAGTACTTTTCCAAACACTTTCACATTTCATGACTCCATCTTTCACCACCAAAGATTCAAATTGTCGGACCCCCCCCCCAACTCCAAAATAATGAGCTTTTGCAGCCACAAATCCAACCCCATAATTCTTTAAATGATTTTTGAATATTTCATAAATCTTTTGGTGGTTGTCGACATTATATATTGTTTCGGAAGACAGGATATAGTCGTATTTATATTCTTTAATATTCTTTTGCATCAGTTTTGATAAAGAGCCCCAATCTCCTGAGAAAAATTTGCAACTAGTTTTGATTGTTTCTCTCTGTTCTGAATGGATATTGAGAAGGCAATTTGGTATTGTTACTGCATTGATTACTTCTTTGTTCTGAAAAGAAAACATGATTACCCATTATTATTATCGTGGAGGTAACAAAAAAAAAACAACTTGACCGGAGTGAAATAAAAACATTCTTAAATAAGGTATAAAACTTCCAAATTTACAAAGTGGATCATTTAAATGTTGGGTGCTTACATAATCTTGAAAGTGAACGTTAGCTCCGGACATAAGAGCAATCATTCCCAAAATTCCCGCTCCACATCCCAAATCCAGCACTTGCTTTTCTTTCCATTGCACTTCCTCCGTGCTTAAATATTCTGACAAGTCATTTGTGCACTCCCATATTTTTAGGCCACCTGTACATACATAATAATATGTAGATTAGTTATAAGTCGTTAGAATAGATTTCTCAATGGTTATAAGGTTTTAGTTATAGGTTCTAAGGTTATCAAGTTTTGCATTTAATTTCAAGATTCTTTGGGTCATTTCATTAATTATAAAGTGACCTTTAAGTGATTTCACACAAACAGTGCTACGTATATATTTAAACAATCCATTTTATTATTATGAAGGTTTCTCAAGCCCTTCAACCAAATAGCAAATACAATCTTAGTTTAATATTAAGATTAAATAGACACCTTCATAAACTCCGGCCAAAAGATCAGAATGTTGACTCTCTGCCTGCAGAACATCACTTCCCAAATCATTTTCATGTTTACTTTCTTTTAGATAGTTCACGGCATCCTCGGGGAAAACATGTCCAATATCCAAATCTCCGCAGATCAAAAGTTTGGCTTTAGGAAACAGTTCGTCTATGTCTTTAATAATTTCGTTTGATGGAATTATTTCAACGGCCTCTAGCCATTGAAAGTCGCTGCTTTTTATAAATCCTTCTGAAAATAATATTACAGATTCAAAACGGCAACAGATAAAAGCTTGAACTTAAGGTTTTCCTTAGATACCATGAAATTTTATTATACATAAGATGAAAACAGTAGTTTTTTGACGTTACAGACTGCAGAGAGCATTTGTGAAAATCACCTTCGCTCTCTTTTTCCCCATCGGTTTGTGGAACTTGATCATTCTGAACCTTGTCATCTTCTGTATTGACAGAAAAAGAAAATTTGAATCCTGACATTTTACCAAATAATACTTTAAAAAATATCAACGTTTCTATTAGAAATATGTGGAATTGAATTCACTTCAAAATAAATTTGTTTGTCTTCTTGGAAACATAACCTAAATTTCCTTATTAGAAAATGTCAGAATCATGCGCATTTTTGACAGGCGGTTTTTTTGTCAACAAAACGTAGACTTTATGCTTTAGAGTAATAACACTCTAGGGATTGCAATCGTTATTTTTAAAAATATGTTCTGTTAAAGCGAGCCATTCACGCTAATGATTTTAATAATTGAAATTATCTGCAATGTTGTGAACATGACAGTAATTACGCAAAAGATAAAAAATTATGTTTTCATCACTCGAAAGTAAAAAAAAATATAAAGGGATTATTGATTATAAATTTGATAAAAGTCCGTCTTTTATGGATAGTGTTGTGCTGAAGTTTAGTATCGTCATTCGGAGCCCAGCAAACAAGACACCAATCGAACGAACCAAACATTACAAAGTCGAAAATCATAGATAACCGAAACTGTAGGAAGCCTGTAGGAACCTGTAAATTGGCAGGGGGTGATAAACACGTTTTAGCGAATTGGGCTTTGGTAGTTCAATATTTTAAGATTTTAAAGTATTTCTTGACAATATAATTGTTCATAATGGCCGACATCGCGAAAAAGGTATGATAAGTTGGTTGACTGTATACCGACACAGTTGGTACATCACATTGTTATGTCGTTCTTCGTTTGTCATTCCTGACCGAAGTGTTTCTGGTTCATGAGGAGACAAAAGCATTTTTAGAATCGTGTTAATTATTGGCAGTGGTTAAATAAGTCCAATTTGCGCATTACTCAGGATACGCGTAGTTGTACGGAAGAACATATCGACTTTACATACGTCGCTTTATTTTACGTGATTTGAAAGCCGCTGCAACCACGTTTCAAAATGTTGAACCCGGTAATAATAAAAATAACCATTTATTTCTCATCTCAAAAAGTGGCACAATTTACAAATTCCATTGGTGATGTCAGATATAGATTACTGTCACAAATTTGTGCAAACTTTTTAAAGCTGTCACTTTTGTAACCTGCAAGAATATATATTTTTTTGTATTAACACCGCAAATATCTCTGATCAATTCATGTTCCATACGGGTTTTGCTACATTATAGTTAAGTTTATTTGAATGATTTCTCTGCCTGTTCAATGATTGACTGCTTTTGTTTTAAGGTTCAGGACTACAAGGATTCTCTGAAAACAAAAGCTGAAGTACTCATTATTAAAGGATTCCCGGAGAAAATTGTGAAACTCAATGAGTTACTGGAGACCCCCAACTTCCAAAATAGGAATTTTGCAGATGTACACTCTGTAAGTTTTTATCTGAAATATTACGGTGACATTTAAATAATTTCAAATCTGTTGAGACTCACGTAAAAATTGTTACTGTGAATTGCAAAGGTAGAAAGGGAACTTTTTCGGTATTAAATTAATGGAATGCGTTTTTAGATATCTCATGATTGTTTTGAAAAAAATGAGCACATCCATTTCATGGAATGAATTGTGCAAACAATACATTTAATCGTGATTCATCAATGTTTTTGTAGTCAACCGTCAAGAGAGCTGTCGACCATAGAACATTTTTCACAGTCAATAACGGTTTAATATTTCCTCCTGATTTATATAATTCCCTGGCAGTTATTACAATGAGGCAGAGATATTCAGATATCCACAGCATGGCAAGCTGTATAAGATAAATAAAACACCTAACATTGAATTATCAACAATGTAAAAATTGTGATATACTAAAATATTACTTTGCTGATTTTATATTCCCGGTTTTGTGAAATATCGTCTAAAGGGTGTGCTTTTACAAAGCTAGGAAATGTATTAAAACTAGTCAACATGAAGTGATATTGTGAAATGTTCTGTCTTAATAAACATTATCAAATCAACTGGTACTGAATAATCTGTCAGTTTTTGTGTTTTCTCCTATTCGGACACTTATGACATTCTTTGATGGCATTGATGATTACACTCACAATTACATTTATTCATATGGTGTATAAAGCACTGAACGAGCTGGCACCATCACACTTGACAGATTTCTGCGTGAGGGTCAATTTTACTCAGAAGCAACTCATGCTCAGGTCAGCCAAGTATGATGCGTCAAACAGACTGTTCGAAACCTCTTATATGAATGTTGCAAAGTTTAGGTACAGAGCATTCAACGCGCTGGGTCCACATTCTTGGAATGACTTGCTATTTAGTCTGAGGTCAGAAACCGACTTTTAAAACTTTAAAACTCTTTGCACACAGGGCTACTAAAAAAAATCTAGTTTGCAACTCAAGTGTATTTCAATGGCGATCCGCTCAGTGCAACCAGTATTCGACACCGACAGCGACCAGTCTCTCGCAACTCGCTGTGCTAGTCTCTCGCGCATTGCAGTTTCCAGTTGCTCTGTATTTGCGAGCTATTTTCGAGAAATTTTCAACACTTCCCAGCAAGAAAACATAATTTTTTTCAGGAGGTTGAAAAATACCTTTGGATTTATGATTATACACAATATGATATTTTAAATGCAATATGCCCTGTGAGATTTTAACTAAAACTTTGAAAAGAAAGGCAAACATTCCCGGGTTATGAATAACCTGACAATATTACAAAAACTTCTGCTACCACCATAGTAGTAGGACTTTTTCTAGAGAGAGAGGTTTTAGATAAGATAATGACTGAAATCGTAGCATCAAGAGTGAAGCTCCGTCGCCAACCAGTTTGAAAATGCTATTGCCGACCACTTTTAGTTGGGTTTTGATGGCTCCGTGTGTGTAGGGTCTAAGAGTCAATAATTTTTTATCATGTTTTTGAAAATGCTACCTCATACAATAACCAATGCAAAGAGTGCCTTCCTTCATTAAACCAGTTGTTATTATTCAAAGTAATAAGTGGGAACATTACAAATATCCTAATAATGTTTATGATTGATTTCAGGATCTGAACATTCCCGTGCCTCCGCCGCAGGTAGAGAACAATGGGGGCCTGTGCCCTCCGGGGGCCAAGCGACCACGCGTTGAGGAGGGGCCAGGGGAGAGTGGGGAAGGAGGCTGCCGCGTGTACGCATTGCCGTCTGGCACCGTGCCGTGCAACAAGCCACTGTGCGACCTCATATTGCTGGTGAAGCCCCGCATTAGAGAGCTGGTGGAGGATTCTAATCTGGTATGTATTTCATCCTATCTTATTCAACCCTAATATACTTGACAGGAAAATATTTTACAGCTAGCTCAAATATGTCAACATTTGGTAGGCTGCTCACATTAATGTATTTAGTTAACTATGTTAGTTTTCTATGAATAGCCTAACAAGTTAACAATCTAGTATAGTGCTTCATTGAAACACCACTTAGTTTACAATATTAGTTTTCTACAAATGGCTTTTATTTGTTTATTTTTATGTGATTTTTTTGTTGTTACACTTTCCTAGAAGTTGCAGCAGTAAGCTAAGTTTCATGAATGCAATTCAGTAAAAATAAATGCAAATTCATGAAATACTGTTGACTCACAGTATTCGTTTTTGTTGTGTCATTTTAATGCCATCACGTTTAAATGACAATTCAAATAAAATTAACTATTTTAGTGCAAAATTTTAAATTACAGTACTAACTTTTGCATAAGTAAACAACAAACATACACATGACAAACAATGAGGCAGTACTGTCTTGCATTAGTAAACGTAGGTTTGCCATCGTTGAGTTTATTTGAAATAAGTATATGCTATGTGGAGAAATCATTAATTTGTATGTCTGTTTTACGTTTCTGTACTTGAAGTTTCATTGTAAACAATCATTGTGGCCGGCACTTTTCAAAAACTAATATTGTCGATAATATTTTAATTTTTTAAATGTGATTACGCACAAAACAGATTATATAACATTCATCTCTTAATGTATTTGGTGAACAACTGTTTTTATGAGATCTTGTTAAATAAATAAATAATAAATAAACAGTCCTAACTGCCTGGAGCCAGTGGAGATGGCAAGGAGATAAGAAAGATGGGTAAGATAAAGGAGATGAGAAAGAGGAAGGAGATGAGAAAGAGGAAGGAGATGAGGAAGGTGGGGAAGTATTACCTGGCTTTTAAAATTAATAATTATTTTCCCATTATTCCAGCTGAAAATGTGGATATCCTTCATGATCCCCAAAATAGAAGATGGCAACAACTTTGGCGTGTCAATCCAGGAGGATACGCTGGCCGAGATCCAGGCCGTAGAGTCTGAAGCCGCTGCGTTCTTTGACCAGATCTCCCGTTACTTCATGTCCCGGGCCAAGATAGTCTCCAAAGTAGCCAAGTACCCCCACATTGATGACTACAGGCGAGCCGTTCAGGTAAATTATTGAGCGACTCCCACTCAATGAGGATAGGATGGGAATGCTTTTGAGCGATTTGTACATAATTTACATTCAGGGTTTAGTATTGAAGTACCCTCAGTTGTGGCTTTTTTGAGAGTCTTCACAAATAACAAATTATTACAACCGATGTTTGAAGCCCCCTTTTCAATTTCCCTATAGTTATGTATAAAAATAGTAATGGGAAGAATCAATGAAAGGCGTACAATTTTTTTAAATGCGCAACTCATTTCATTGTATTTTCTTGTTTGCCTGCTCAAAATAAGACCTAATCTTGTTACTGAAACTTATTGTCAGGAAAATATTTCCTCAAATGTTGGGGATGGGCAAATTTCTGTTTATTGTTTTCATTATTCATTCAAGTCCAATTTATTGTGATTTTTATTTGTACTAAATAGTGTTCATAAATTAAAACTGTTTTGTTTTAAGGGATCTAAAAAAAAACTGCCTTATGTGTGGGTTTCAAATTAGGCCTTTTTTACCAGCAGCTTACAAGGAACGAAAATTAGTGGGAGACTTTTTATTTGGTAATCTAATGTGCGTGTTTTACTGTATTATTTATTTTTCTTGTTTGGTTTGTTTTAGGAGCTGGACGAAAAGGAATACCTGTCCCTGTGGCTGGTAATGTGTGAGATCCGCAACAGATACTGCTCCCTCCACGACATCGTCATAAAGAATCTGGAGAAAATCAAGAAACCTCGCTCATCGAATACGGATTCTCTATACTAAGACCTCCATTCCACTATCATAATCTCAACTATAAATTGGACATTAATATCAAAAAGGATCCACTAGACTAAAAGATGAATTAGAGCATAGGAGCCAGTGACAGTGCGGTTAATACGGAAGTGGTCTGAGAAGACTTTCATTCTCCTAACTAACAGTGTCGGCTGTGCCAAGGGGTTGCTTTGCACATCCAACATTGTTCATTGGGGCAGTCCATTTATTTAGTGACAGGTGTATTATTTATTCCCTAGCACCTAACGTATGTGTTGATAGTTTGTATTTATATTGATTAACATACACAGAGCTCGGGCATATTGTTTTGTCAATTACATCAAAATGTGAATAAGTCTTTGCATTTTTTATATTTTTACTGTCTGAATAATAATGTAGAGGAAGATACTAAACCAATAGCAGCCTAATATTATAAAAACATAGCCTACAAACCCATGATTCCTATCAAAGTAATCCATAAGTCTTTGGTTGCATATGACAATGAACACACTTGGGGATTGTCCTAAGCTGTGAATAGCGCATCTGCATGGAGTTTAATATTAAGCTAAGTCTACTCCATTACAGAGCGATTGTGCAAGATGTATTGCAATTCTCTAAGTATTTTAGAAACTATCTCTAGAGTTATGTTACTAATTTTGACTGCAACGCCGGTCATAACTCGTGAGAATTATTTCGAAATATGGAGAGAGGAATTGGACAATTTTTTTTATAAAATTTCATTTTGGAGACCACATATTTTTACCTACCGATAGATTGAGCAATAGTGCCTCTGATTTTGGTTGGAAAATGGCACTGTGAATATTGATCCATTCCACAGATGTAATTTATAAAAAAATGCCTTTAAAATTATTTGCTGCCAAAACAAACACTTTGTCTATTTAAGCACTTCTATTTGAATATAATAATATTGTTTAGTATGTTTTGGGTTTTACCAAAAATGTTTCAATAAAGAAAAGACATTCTCTACACCTTTCTTATTATTTCTAAACACATACCAAGTTAAAGGACGAGCAGGATGAGTGAAAAATATAGGGAAATGAGTAAAAATTGAATTACAGATTGACATACTTAATTTTGGAGTCGGTGGTGTCACTAGTGTGAATTTTGTGAAGATAAAAAAACCAATGGATTTGCAAAATAGTTTGTTCATTCGTTAGTTCCTCCTTTGGACACCTACTAAGATTGGTGTATTAAGCCGCACTTGCAATTGACTTCAACTCCCACTTTGACCACCACCAACTCTCCTCCACAGTAAAAAGATGAATGACTTACAATATAGATGAAAAATTACAAGTTTCGATTAGAAGAGTAAAAAAACTTTATAAAGTGAATTCTGTTAAATTATCTTATTTTTCCACACCTTGCTTTCGAGAACAGATTTATGTCATCCCTAACATACCTATTTCATTTAATGTCTGAATTCAGTACACCACCTTCTTATAAATTTATTGCTCAATATTTGTGCCAAACAATGCTAGCATGTATCTTTTAAAATGTATTACGATTTCCAACTGCCTGGAGCCAAGGGAACTATGACAATGTCAATTTAAAGAATGTGAGGCTGGATGGCGTGGGGAGTACCAAAGTGGAAGAGGAGGGTTGGGTAGTGCCCGGTCAATCAGAAGTGGTCAATAAACATAGAATTTCAAAGAATTCTATGTGAAAAATATCTTTATAATTTTTGTATGGAAAAAAAAACAGAATTTCGAAACAAGTTAATTTTTTAAACTTGTACTATCATGTAGAAACACCTCCCAAAATTACCTCCGCACTTTACCTCCGGACACCTTATCCAGGGCCGGTCCTGTGCATGCGCAATTAGAGCGGTCCGCTCCAGGCGGCGAATTGCCAAGGCGCTGAGTACCTTTTGTACAGTGCTTTTTTACATGCCCAGCGCCTTTATAATATTAAATGAAAAAAAAAAACATGAATGGAAATCGAACCCATAACTTCCCGACGCGGCAGCGTGGAATGGAAATTTGCACCTCTTGTTTTATTTTACTCTTTGGACTAGAGCTGAAATCTTTTTGTCAAGAATATGAATACATATGTGCCGACATCGAAATTTTACCCAACGATTCCTACACATACATAAGTGACGCGCATAGCACCACCAGCTGGTTAGATCATTGCCTAGTTACGAAAAATATCTTTAAGCAAATCCTCGATATGAAAATTTATTATGACATGGACTGGACAGATCATCGGGCTCTCGAGTTGACTTTAATGACAAAAGGAATCCCTAAAACAGAAGTATATGCTCCTATGATAAGGGATTCAGCTACATGGAATCCGAAAAATATACGCGATATCGAAAATACAATGTATGCTCGCAAAAAATCTACGTAAGGTCATGGAAAAAATATTATTTATATTGATAGTGGCAACCCTACAGACGCCCAAATAGAAGACCTATACGAGAATATAGTAGACGCGCTACGAAACACTGCTATTTCAGCATTCGGAGAAAAAGAGTCACCCAAAAATATAAAGCAAGTCTGTGGATGGAATGACTATGTAGCGGGTAAATACGAAGAATCCAGACAAGCGATGAATATTTGGATCAAAAAATGGGAGACCACACGAAGGTCCTATCGCGGAGGATAGAAAGGCAAAGCGTGCTGCCTTTAAAACAGCATTGAAAAAATGCCGAAATAATTCCATACAACTCCAGATGGATAAAATCGCTGGGGACTTCGATAAACGGGACTTTAAAAAATTTTTGGAATAAGTCAAACAAAGTGTTAAATGTACGGTGTAAAGTTCCGAATAACATAAATGGAGAAACGAATCCGGAAAACATCGCCAACATTTTCAAATTGCACTTCGCCACTAAAACCCCTTCCGCTACCGTCTCTCTTCAAACGAAACCCCACTGACAGAATACGATGATATTGAACTCCAGGTCACAGTGAACATGGTGAACACAGCCATCAGAAACATGAAAGCTGGGACATCAGCAGGGGCACGATGGATTGAGCATCGAACACGTCAAACACGCAGGAGGAGCGATTTCGCAACTACTCAACGTTGTTTACTGTCATCCTTAAGAGTGGATACCTTCCTAAAGATATGACCAAAACAATAATCATACCGATTATCAAATCGAAATTGTCCGACATAACTCTACAGGAAAATTACAGACCGATTTCCATTGCTACCTCTATCGCCAGAATATTTGAACGTGTTCTGTTGGACCAGGTTGGACCCCACATGAAAACGAGCGATAATCAGATGGGCTTTAAAAGGAGTGCTCCACGGATACAGCGATATTTTGCGTAAAACGAACGTTGGAATACTATCGAAAAAAAGAAAACAACTACTTACGCGTGCTTTCTTGATCTCAGTAAGGCGTTCGACAGAGTCCATCACCCCTTACTATGGACTAAACTCGTTGAAAGGGGTATACCATCGAAGGTCGTCCACATTCTCAACACTTGGCACCGGCAACAAGAAAACCTGGTAAAGTGGAAAGATGGATTTTCCGAACCTTTTCATCTGAAAAGCGGAGTTAGACAAGGAGGATGCATGTCCCCATTATTGTTTAACATTTATATGGAAGAACTGACCCATAGATTAAATAATGCTAAGGTGGGCTGCCATATCGGAGGACAGTGTTTTAATAATGTGAGCTATGCAGACGATATGGTACTCATGACGCCGTCTATAAGAGGGCTACGTATCCTCCTGAATATCTGCGAAGAGTTTGCTCAGGAAACAAACATGATTTACAATCCGCTAAAAACGGCACTGATGGTTATCAGATACGGGCAGGGTCCGAAAACATTCCTCCAGCTTTCTTGAACGGTGAGGTTCTAAAGGTAGTAGAAGAAACCAAATATCTAGGGCACATCATCACCAGCAAGCTAATGGATGACGACGACATCGACAGGCAAAGGCGAGCACTCAGTGTGAAATCAAACATGCTCAGTAGAAGATTTCGGCTCTGTAGTCCACCAGTGAAAAGGACACTCTTCCTGGCGTTCTGCACTACCCCTATACACGTGCGAGCTCTGGACCAATTTTAAGAAGAGTAGCATGGAAAGGCTTCGGGTCCAGTACAACAACGCCTACCGCATGATGTTCAGTCTTCCCAGGCACTGCACAGTGCTTCCGGTATGTTCACCGAGGGGGCGAGTTCCAGGATTTGCAGCCCTTATGAGAACCAGGGTAGCAGGAATGCGGGAAAGGATTAACAACTCCAGAAATAACCTCATCATGGAATCCCGTCAGATCCCGAACTCAAGCATAGAAGCGCATTGGAGTAAATTATTGGCCCCATCAATCTTAACGCTGCCAGGATGGACTCCCTCTTGATGGCGTTTTGTAGAAATGAGGCCTAATATACTCCATTAATATTTTTCTTACTTACATTCTTTATTTATTTTTTATTTTTTTTTTTATTATTATTTTATTTTCATATATTTTTTATTTTATTATTTACTTATTTATTTATTTCTTATGAATTTCTGTTCATTATTATTTTGTTACTATTATTATTACAATGTATTGATATCAATTATGGAAGGTATTGCATTGCACTACTCCTGCATACCTTCCGGAATAAAACTTTTATTATTATTATTATTATTATACTCGGCAACGGCCTGACCTTATCTATGTGTGAACGCTGGAAGCATGGATTGTTCATGCATAATATTGTGCTCTTAGTGGTGAATGGCTTAAAAAGGTAACAACATTTTTATTTACTTTTGTGACATGATACCAATTAGGGATGGTTGCCATGGGAAATTGGGTATACTGGCGGTTCCAGTTACCGGTGACTGGTAAGGAACCAGTTATTTTTGAAACCGGTTCCTGGTGCCAGAAAAGTTTCGGAGAGGAGGGGTTGCTAGCGATTTTATGAAAATGAAAACAGTTGGAACCGGTTCCTCAACAAAAAAATAATTTCATGGGAGGGGAGAGATTGCTAGCGATATTCAGAGAATGCAATTGCATCGAAAAGCGCTGGAACTGTGTAACCGGTTCCTCGTCAGGACCTTTTCGCCAAAAAGAATTTAATGGGTATTCACTTGGAGTAAGAATATATTATTGCTTTGAGGGTATTCACCTTTTTTTTGCCAAAAAAAGGAACCAGTTCCTGCGAGAAATAATATCGACGGTTCCAGTGACCGCCTTGGAACCGGTTCCTTTTAACCGGGACAGGAATATCGACCATCTCTAATACCAATCATGATACAGCTGTATTTGACAACGTTTATGTGCATTTAAAAAAATGAAAAAAAACATGTCAACATTATTTACACAATTGTTTTTGATCGTAATAAAATCCATTATTATTTATTAACAATATAAATTTATTTAATGAGGTTTTCACTAAAATGATAATTATATATATTTAAAAATATAACATTAAAATATTGACAAAATAATCTAGAATCTCCATGAAGCCCAGCAATACCAATCAAATAAAATAATAAAAAAGAGTATCCCACTAACAGATGGTTCAGTATCGGGCTTTGATTTTTGTATTCCCATGTGTTTTGGAAAGACAGAAAGACCTTTCGTGACTGGGCGGTTAAGAGCCTTGGCTACGAATCTGGAGGTCGCAGGTTCGAATCCTGGCGTGCGCAACTAAGTTTTATTTAATCAATATGTGTCTATTCATATTTAATGAAGATGAAATAATAATTGAAATGTTGCTTAAAATGATTTTATCCTTGTTTGGTCACCACATCTAAAGTAGTATGCTATTGAAAGTGTGCAGTTTGCACGTTCTAATATTGTTTGATTGACAGAAGTCATAGTACTGCCAATACAGTATGTTTAATATTGACAATGCCATAGAACGTGTGCAACGTGCACTCTCTAATATTGTTGGATTTATAGAAGTTTTGAAAAATAATTATTTTGAAATGCACCAATAGTATTATTCGGGCCGCCTTCAAATATATGTACTATTGCGTACACAGTAGACAGTACACACACCAAATTATACGTGTACCGGAAAATGATCGAAAAAGGGCTTGGCTTAAGGAAAGGACGGTCGGATGGCCGAGCCTTTCGACGTGGTTGCTTCATCGGTAGCTATAGCTTTTCATAAAAAGTAATTAGGTTCCATTTAACTTTCTTAGTAACAAAAATATTTTTTTGAAAAATAGAACAAAAAAATTACGTTCACTTATTTTGTAGATTCTATATTTATCATCTTGACATGTCAAATAGACTTTTTTTTAAATATTATTATATGTGACTCCTAACGACTTTGTATATATATTTATTTGTTAATTTTTGTTTTTTTCTGCCCACTGATAGTACTTGTGAATAATGGCTTCTAAAGACATGCATTCTAAATTAAACACTGATCACGGTGATTCATCTCGCTTTGAGACTCACATAATTATGGAATCTGCAACCAATTCGATGAAAGAACTTTTACTAAAGAATATGGATAGTAATGGGTGTGGGGAATATTCCCCCAAGCAAGCTTCGTGGAGGCCTACCAAATTAAACAATAATACCGTGGTATTACACCGTCCTATTCGCCACGCAGGTCAAGCTCAGCCGAGTGAGAAAGTAGTATCATCGGTAAAATCAGCTGACACAATCATGGAGAAAGACAGCTATAAAACAAATCGATTGATCGGTCCCAAAAGCGCTTCTTACTGCGATTTGCCGAAATCTAAAACCGAAAGGCCGAGTACATCCCGAAAGTATTGTAAAATAGAATCTCTCTATGAAAGCGACGATGAATCTAGAATGACGGTACGAAATGATTTTTTGACGCTGGAAAGAAATGGATATTATGAGAGCAACGGAAGTCTTACACTCTCGCTAACTTCGCCTTCAAGTTCTAGTGCGACACAAGAAGACCAAGAGGCCCACCAAATAGCAAGAAGGGAAGCTTTCAACGACTGGTTAGCACGCAAAGAAGAGGAGGTTTGTTGCAAAAAATAATTTCACTTCCTGTAAGTTGCTTAGCTTTTAGCGTCTTTAGGTGACGCTTTTGCCTGGTTCACATGGTTCGATTTTAGTTGATCAATTCTCTGTTCAATGATAGTTAAAAGTAATTTGAGCAATACAAACCCTCATTCAACAAAGTTGAACTAAATTTAGTTTAGTCAAATCGAATTTAGTTGCCTACTTTTGTATAAATAATTAAGCATGGCATCTTAAAGGAAAAAAATGTCTGCCGCTAATTATCCACTGAGAACCTGTCGAATTAGCGAATAAATGCGGATTATGTAGAAAATTGAAATCAATAAATAACATAACAGTTCTATAAATGCTAGGTTTAAAAAATCTATACTTACAGGTATACACATTTGAAGGTTTAATCCTTAAAAAAACATATTAGAAATGCATTTATTCCGGTTAGTAATTGGACTGACGCGTCGGATTTCCACCTGGGCGTCGCGTCGTGGGTTCAATTCCTCTGCTAGCTGAGTCCTTCATCGTTGTACAAGCAACATTTTCCGTTGATTATGATTGTAGGAGTTTTTAAAATGTTACTAGGTAAATCGTAATCCAGGAATGTTTGTCTTTCTTTAAAAAAATAAATTTATAATTTAATAGAAGAATTGACGCGCAAGTTACGCTGCTATCTAGCAATGGAAAACATAAACTTTTTTAAAGCAACCTCAGTTGAGGCCATTTTGATTAAGAAGAACGGTTCAATTGAACCTGAAATGTGAGATATTTCCTTTTAAATTTCTTGTTCAATTTTTGTCATTCAATTAGTCAATTAATTAAAATAGAATTGTGTGAATCAGGCACCGAGTGCTATCTATGTTTCAAGAAACATTATAAATGCCATTTTTTATGGATAAATAATGTATCGCAAGGCATTGATTGATTCCATCTTGAGTTTTACCATCACTATCGGAATATAGGGCCAGTCACTGATACTTAAGATGGCTGCCAATCTTTAAAAACATAATTTCAGTCAGAGATTATTGAATACAAGCAAGCCAAAGTAATATTTATAATCCTATTCTTAGTTAATGATTGAAAAAAATGTAATTAAATTATTTACTTTTCATTAATTTAAAACAACTTAGTTAATTTTTATGGACGTATTTTAAAAAACGCACAGAGAAAAGAATCTGCTAAAAGACAGAACAAAAGAAATGCAAAGGATGAAAGATTAACATCAGAAGCACGAGAAGTACTGTTCAAAAAATGGCTAGAGAAGAAAAAATCCTTGAAAGATGCGGAGAAAGCTCGCCAGCTCATGGAGAAGAAAAGAGAAGAAGACGAAAGAAGAGAGCTATTAAGGGGTAAAGAAGATAAACTCAAAGAATGGATCGAACAAAAAGAGGATATGAAAAGAGGTCAGATATATTATCTGTTTTATTTACAATAGTAACGGTTGTTTTGCGGTTAATTATTCGAATATCTAAATGAAAATGTGGTAAAAGTCACCCAGGTATAAAGATCGTCCAATTGAATACAGTGATCAACATAAAAATGAAGGAATATTTATTATGTTTGAATGTTCACAACGCCTACCGATAAGTGAATATGCAATCGGTGTAACTTGTAGTCAAAGGTTTGAGCGTGGGTTACAGATTTTCGCAAAACTAACCACACATATTTATATTAAATTACTTTCACAGAATTATTGGCAAGACGATAAAGTTAATGTTAACATATGTTATATTCCTTTTCAGAGTCATATCGGCGAGAGAAAGAAAAAGCTGAGGCCGTCGCCCGCATTAAGAACCAAAGGCGAAAGATGGGCGAAGAGGCTTACCAGCGCTGGCTCAAGCAGGCAAAGAACAGACCGCTGCCAGTGCCGCTAAATAAAGGTGAACTAAGTGAGTGGTGTTTTTAAGAATTGGCCTTAATTTTGAAATGAGCACGACGAATCTATATAATGAATCTGTCTGCTTCTACCATCTAGGAATCTTGTTTAGTGAAAGATGTCAGGATTCCTATAACATTTTCGGTTGATGAGCTTAAAACAAATCACAACCAAGCTCTTTAAATATTTAGTTTTTATACATTTCCAAATTAAACTTTATTACGACGCTGAAATTTTACTTTGGGTTTTTTCGACAGATATTGAGCATAAAAAAATCTAATAACTAATTGATACACAGTTGTACAGGTATTGTAGTCAAAGTTGAGGCGAATACAGCACCTAATCACAAATGCATTGCTTGCATACCGCGTGTTTCTAACATTTTGATCGACTTCAAAAAAGGGAAGGTTTTCTGTTTGACCCAAATGTATCCAAGTATGTATATTATGCATGTGCGTACATACACTACATAACATACCATATGTTAAAACTTCAGCTTAAAATTTTATTTCATTATTATTTCACAATTTCGAATTCGAAGCCGAAGCGTGTTGAGGTCTGTTAAATATAGAATCTTTTGTGGCGTCAATTATTTTGTGTTATTGTTTTTTAAATACTGAAACAATCTACAAAAATATTTTCATAAAAGTAATGATTACACGAATTGAATTTTCATGACTCCATGACCGATTTAATGATGGAATTAGGTTGAAAATAAACTTGAAGGGCACCATAATTAAAACAGTGTATTTACCTTGTTTTAGACTGCCCGGTTCTCTCTGCCTGGCCCTGTCCTTTAAATAGATCACCATATCGTAATTTCACACACTTTATAACAACACAAACAAATACACACACATAAGCACGCCACTATAAGCACGGGGTGTTATAAGTTATAACGCACGAATCTAATTCATCTAAGCACGTATAGTAAGTATTGCATTGCGCGCCACACTGTAAGTGTTTTTCAGGTGACATTATTATGAGGTACGGGGGTGTTAGAACAGAATATCTCGAGCAGATAATTGAAACGCACAAACTGTACCACCATAAGTAATCTCATAACCAATGGTGTTCCAACCCTCGTCCAAGACGTACACATCTTCCAGTTTTTTTTCTGGTTTGGAATTCTGCCATCGATTCTATTTGACAATAAAATTTAATAAAATGGAACAATATTTTTTCATAACTATGGAAACACGGAGTAATACCGATTTCAAAACAAATTAAAGTAAATTCAAATGTGAGGTTATGTTTGACTAACGAATTAGATAGAGTTTGACATTATTTTTTTGTTTTACTTTACCATTTTTCCCGTCAAATTGAACGATTGCAACGCCCATCAGTTATTTTACTATTAGTTTTTTGATGGAGATCAAACTTCCCGCTTACCGATTTCTACTAGGAAAATTATCATTAAATACGTGTTACATTATTTCAGGCATGCGTGGTTCAATCTCCTCGATGTATGTAAATCCACAACCGTGGAAATGTTCAGACCAGGGAGATGAAGATTCATCGACGTCGAGTTAGTTGGTTTATTATTAGAATACCATTCCTGGTTAATGTATTTTTCTTTTGCATTAAATTGATCATTTTACCCGAATGAATTAAAACCACTTTGTGGAAAACTTAAATATTTTAATGCTTATTTAACTGAAATGAAAAATGTTTTGTAGTGATTTTATTTTGTATAAGTCGTGTAAACATGTTGACAAAATAAACATGATTGTTTTTTTTTAAATTTTGAATTCTTTTTTTGAGTTTTCATTTTTATAAGTTTGAAACCCAAAAAGAAATGTTTCAAACATAAGGATAACAAAAAAATATGTAATAAAAATACATGTTTTTACTAATTTGTTTATTAATCATAATTTGAAGTCACTCAAGTCGGTTGTGTCGCCTTGATTCGACATTTGCAAATCGTCATTCATTTGAAATTTGCCATTGGATCGACATTTATTTATAATTTCTACGGCCTATAAAATATCAAAGTATGAAAATATGTTGTGAAATAAGAAACAAGATTTCTTCGAAATACATTGTTGTTGTGTTTAATAAACATTTAAAAAGTTTAAATCAAAATAACACAGCAGCAAACATAACATTAATATATGATTTTATTTTGGATAAACTAGACAGTTGGACCAAATATTATGTTAGTCATACATAAAAAAAGTTAAGTCCGACGGCCGCTTTCACCAATCAAATAGAGCGGTTGCGAATTTAAACTGTGCTTCAAATACACTGATCGGTGTCACCAACGCAGCCGAGTATAATTTTCACTTATCGGTACACAAAAGTTTAAGCAGATGTAAAATTATTTAGCGAACGCTCAGTCAAAAATGTTGGTGAAATTGATTTTAATGCATCATGGTAAGCTCAGCTAGAAGATATTTTTTTCAATTAATTAAGCGTTCCCTCATGTATGATTGATGAAAGCGGACATAAATGAAAGATGCACCCCTCTAAAAACACGGTGTCGAGAAAATCGATATAATGATGAATGTAAATATTTTAAATTTATGTTTTGTGTGATATGAGTTTGAGTAGTATGTGTCAAGTTTACACGAGGGAATATAATATAAATGAATTGCATGGTAAAAACTTAAATATACAATATTTTAAGTTTTGAAGGTCTTGCTAGAAAATGGATGATAACATTTTAAGCTAAACTTAAATGTTTTTAATACAAAGTGAAATCGAGGATGTTACAAAATATGTAAAATACTCGTAGGTCGTGTCAATATCTCTAGTGGCATAAACCATAGATTATAGAAATGTGGGTAAAACAGTACATACGTTGGTTACATTTTAATTTTGGTGAGAAAAACATTAATTATAGGTTTCTTTAGTAAGCTTCTTCCTCTTCTTTGAGTCGCAGGATGTCTGATTTGTTCATGAAGTAGTAGGAAGGCTGCCTTCCTTTGAGGTCCTTGAGAACCCTCTTGGCCCCTGCTTTGATGAGAATTCTGCTGGTTGCCTCCACGTTGTCAACTCCCATTGCGTAATGTAAAGCAGTGCGCTCCAACTAAATGAAACGAAAAATAAAAATGTATTTTAGATGAGACGTGGGTTTTTTTCGGAACAGTGATTTTTTTTCACAATGCTATAAAACAATCTACTACAGCTTGACACGTTTAACTATGCAGTCGGCCGAAGCCATAGATTTTTTGTATTCACAAAATCTACACCAGTGACGCCACCGACTGCACAGTGAAGTATGTCCAGCTGTACACGAAGGTTTTGAAAGATTTTAGATATCTAGAACAACAATAATGCAATGAAGAGTCTATTGCAATATTTTCATTCAAAATCTTACAAACGTACTTAAAGACCTATTAAGATTTCTACTTTTCCTAGATAAGGATTTATTTAGAAAATATTTATAGAAATGCTGAATAAAAACATTGTATTGTAAAACAGTACAATATATCACAGTGTTTCAAATCTAAAAACTATCCGGCTGGTTTCTCGTGATGAACACTGTTAAATTCACGTTCTGCGCTAGCATGGCCACGTGCAGCAAGCAGTGACCACAGGAGTTCTTGGCCACGGTCATTATGCGGTGGTATGATGCCACGAAGGTCCACATAACAAGTATATATTGTTCATCTTACATTGTCTCCAATCCTCAAGGTCTCCGGGTAACTCCTGGCGATGAACTCGGCCATCTCCTCGTTTAGCGCCAGCACGGCCACGTGCAGCAAGCAGCGACCGCAGGAGTTCTTGGCCATGGCCTTCATGCGGTGGTCTGATACCACGGAGGTCCACGCAACAAGTATATATTGTTCATCTTACATTGTCTCCAATCCTCAAGGTCTCCGGGTAACTCCTGGCGATGAACTCGGCCAGCTCCTCGTTTAGCGCCAGCACGGCCACGTGCAGCGAGCAGCGGCCGTAGGAGTTCTTGGCCACGGCCATCATGCGGCCGGACATGAGGTTGCGGTGGCCGGCGTCCCCGCGGTGCGGCCGGCCCAACGCCTCACGCACGTGCTCCTCGTCGCCCTGCCGGATGGCCTGGTGCAGGCGCTCTCGTGAATCCTGAAAACGCCAACAAATTATTGATAGATTTTTTAAAACTATTTATTTTGAAATAGCCGACATATTGAGTAATGTCATGGAAGGCGTTAAAAAAATCTTTGGTACGCTTAAGTATTTTTTTACTATATAGGACATGCACTGTTGGAATGAATTCTGTTAACAGTTTATATATTTATCAACGTGTTTTGTTTTCCGAAGAAACATGAAAAGCATTAAAATTTTATAAACCAACAACTACTGATTATTTAATTGTTTTCTATAAAAAATATCTATAAAATAATATACAGGTTATTGGAAGGCCCTCAACTACTACAATAAAAATGGTCTGAAGACCAGCAAAAATTTGCAAATCAACACCATATTTTCACTATTGAACTTTTATGGTTAAAAATTGCTTGATAATTTACAGACAATTCAATGAGGTCAATATTTACAACTGAAAAACAGATATTCCTCGTTCCTTCAATTCATATTTTTTTTAAATCAATGTCTAAGAACGCCACTAACGGCCGGAATCCCACTTGTTTTGTACGGATAATCAGCAAAATTCACTTCATAATTGAAAGGCGAATAACAAAAAAAAATGGTAGGTTTTATATAGATACTCAGTTACAGAGTACATCTTGTTGAATTACCCACTCGATCAATATTCAATTGAAAAACATAATTAGAAGGATTATTTTTACGAGGGAATAAATTAACTTACCTCAAAATCGGAAACAATGCCGAAGAGCTCTTTCATTTCATTGTGTCCTCGTTGGGCTACTATATCAGTAACTGGGACCCCCTCGTCATCTTCCACGTCCAAAATGTGGTCGTATCCTTCTAAAATCAGTTCCTTCACTTTGTCTGTTTCACCTGCACAAATAAAAAATACAAAAAAACGATTGGATAAAACAATGATTACCGCATTGTATGCTGATGCAATGCTCATAATATTTAAATTTGATTCTAAGTAATAAGTATCTAAAAAAGATAATGTTACAATATTGGACACCAAATCGAGGGCGGTAGAGTTGGAGTGACACCAAACACAATTGTAAAAACAATCGTTCGATTCATAGATACCGATTCTGGATACCTTTTTCTTATAAGTTTAAATTAAGTCATCGTTTTCATAAATTTAGAATTTCACTCATGCCCAATACGATATCAGCTCTCATTGCTATATGGATGTAAATATATTCTCAGTTTTTTTTACTCTTGCTTTCAACAGTTCACAATTTTGTTTGATATAATACTTTTATTTTACTTTTTAATGCATTCATCACATGTTTGTCACTTATTTTTTTTATATATAGATGCATAGATGCATATACGAGTATATATAGATGCAGATTTTCGCTTACGGTGGCTAGCTGCAACACTGTTGCAGAGGTGATATACATAATTAAAGGTAGGTACGTACATTATAAATAATATCTTACAGCTTTTTGTTATTTCCATTCACTATTTGGTCTAGATACGTAGGTATAGAGCGAAATGTTATGTCTGTGTCGCCCTTGCGAAATGCCACATCAGAAAAGGGTGTATTTATGTTTATGTTTATTAATTTATTTATTATTACATGGTTGCAATCAATTTTTAAGAGAAAAACATAATAGTAAGTACATTTTTTTTAAATGTAATATTTTAAAATGTGTACTCGAACAAGTGCTATTATGTTTTGTTCGATCGATATTAGTTCCTAGCTCTAGCTAGGCAGATTGCCTGTTCTAGGGAACCAAATACATTCGCTATGCGACGTGTCTCACCGATAGATATTGCAAAGGTACAGTAAGAGGGCAGGTAAAGTAAAAAGCACAAAAACCAAACAGTATTGTTTCCCTGCAGCTAATATTTTGGTAGGTACTTTACAGCTTGATTACAAAAGTATCAGAAGCTGCTGTAAATGCAAATAATTAGAGGATTTTACAAGTTAAGATACAAATTGTCAAAAACAACAAAACATGGTAAACCGCTGTTGAGTAAGCAAAAAACTAATCTGTTAAAAATAATTTCGTTCAATTGAGTGATCATTGTGAAGGAGCTATAAGTAACTCTGGCATCAGCTGTAAATATAATATATTATCGTGTGCTGACTAACCACTACCAACTAGCAACTAGCAAAGTAAGCGAGGACACTAACTGGTCTCACCTCTGGCCGCCGTCTCGATGAGCCAGCGGTCCAGCTCGCGCGTGTTCTCCGGCAGGTTGGCCTGCAAGGACACGTCCCTGGCCGTGCGGTACAGCTGGTCCCTGTAGGCCGGGCTGACCCCCGCCTCCCTCACCAGCTGCAGCAGGGCGCCTCGGGCGTGGCCTCTGGCGGCCGCAAAGTGGAGCATAGATTGCCCGTGCTCATCCTGAAAAGTTCACATTGAACCATTTGTAATGATTCTGCCACTGAGGGCTCCGTTGGAGACACTGGGCGAGGTTTCTAATTTCATAAGCTAGTCAAATGAGATATTCAAGATTGTAGATAGGCACTATTGTAAATATCAATCAGTGTCTAATGCTTCTTTCAGTTTTTGATTGTTGACTGTTAAGCTGGATTCACACCAACGTCCGGATCCGCTCAGTGAAGATATTGTTCCGCATGAGAGCTTATTGATATGGTATGAATATCAATCAAGGAGTATGTGCCAAGACAAAGTTGTATGGCAGTATATCCTTCTGCCCAACCTTGTGATATTTAACTACTTAGTTAGTTAAATAATTATTTTGATGTATAAAAATACTTACATCGCAGATTTTTTCTTATTACAAACCATTTTTTTTATCACTAAATAATATTTTTAATAATTAATAACTATTAAAATATTACATTAATGCTTATTTATTTAATAATAAATAAGCAAATGCTTTAAAGTTAATTCTAATTTTAATTAATTATTTTCGTTTACCCTATTATCACTGCTAAATGCCGCTTCAGGCCCTCCCGGCGTGACGGGCACAGGCGGCGTGGGAGGAAGCGCCGGGCGCCCCCCGGGCCCCGCGAGTGCCGGGCCCGAGGGCAGTCCCCGCGGAGCCATGCTCTGTGGGGGCAAGGCCTGCAGGGGCATAGCCTGCACGGGCCCCAGGCCGTGCTCCGCCTCCATGGCCTTGACCTCTTCATGGAGGGGCTCTGTGATTAGGGCTGCGGTTTCCTAAATAACAACAATGGATACTGTTAAATATTTATAGCAATTTAATTTAAAGCCTATGGTAACATTTTTATAGGCCATGTTTAAAACAAACAAAAAATTTTAGTGAATACCGCACAAGAGTCTCAACTGCTCCTAACCGTCTAGAGCCATTAAAGCTATGGCATCCCCAATTGGGGTATATTGAGAGGCTGAAGTTAGTAATAATGGAAAGGAGATGTGGAAGAGGAAGGTTTGGAAGTATATAGATATTCAGATCTGGTTACCAAACACGGCTAAAGCCATTTCAAGAAACTTTTAGATTCTCAATGGTGGTCTTTCACCAGGGCCCTACAAGGAGTAGGTGTCTACCACTTTGATGATAATCTTCGTAAGTAATACAGATTCTTTATCAACATTAATAAGATATTTTGTAGATTTTACTATTCATTTTACATCACAACTGCAGTACTATAATGTAAACCCATCGTTTAGTGTAAATTATTGGGTTGTATTTCGGTTAGGAAGGTAAAGAAGTTTAGTTTTCCCGGTACACTAAACATAACCTACAATTGTGTATAAGATTCTATATTCGCAACATTTTTAGCTTAGAAAACGGTGTCATCTTGAAAGCTAAAAATCTATAACTTAAAAATCTTTTTTTGTATCATGAAAAATTCGATCAATAATAAAAAATAGATCCACTAACCCCAGTCTTGATCCTCGACTTGTTCTGATTGGCGAAGTTGTACAGATAGGTGGCGAGGAAAGCAATGGGGTCCTTGGGCCGCGTGTTGGCCACCTCTGTCAGCCCTTTGATGAGCGGATCCCCCAGAGCTGCGAACACATCATCATCTTCTTTACCGAGCGAGCTGATCCCTGCAGGGGCGTACAACCCACCGTTTGTCATTGTAACCGACGATTTAATTACGCCCTTTAAACTAATTTCTAGGTCTTTCCAGAAAACATTTTATTTTGGGAACACATATTGAAAACCTGAAGAACTTTTGAACAAAAAGTTAGATCACTCGATTGAAAAAATGTTTTCGTTGTGTTTTGGGATTTTATGAATTTATAGGTTATATGATTTTTCAGAATTTACAATAATTCTGACATTTGCCTAGTTTGGTAGTTGTATGATCCTAAGATTATATTTTTGATAGTCATACTTTGAATTTATTTTTGGAAGAAATTATGGAAGAAAAAAAATCACAACGTCGTAAAAGTCAATAAAATACTATTAATTGTCAGAAAATGGCTCTAATGAAAAATGTTACAGTTTGTATTACAATACAGTTAGTGAGAAAATTGAAATAGCACATTAAAACTAGCTTGTAACATGGTTAAGGTATTCGTTTTAATAACAAGTATTTTGGTTGATAATTATTGTTATTTTATGACCCACAGTATTATTTGCAACAAAGTTAAGACACTGATTTAAATAATGAGTAAAATGGTTAATAGTTATACTTTCTAATCGTTAGTAGTTTGTAACGAAGTTAAGGCACTGATTTAAATAATAAGTAAAATGGTTAATAGTTATACTTTCTAATCGTTAGTAGTTTGTAACGAAGTTAAGGCACTGATTTAAATAATAAGTAAAATGGTTAATAATTATGCTTTTTCAACTCTTGGTAGTTTGTAATAAAGTGTAGGCACTGATTTGAAAAAGTAATTTTGTTAATAAGTATTCTTATTTTTTGACTCATGGTTATTTGTAACAATGAAAAGACACCGAAGTGTTGTTGTAGTAACTTTATCTTCACTAAAATAATCCAAATAATTTTTCATTGGTCAACTTAACAATTCGTTAATCTCATTTGAATTACATATCGTGTAAAAAAGTTATCTACGTATTATTCTCTATGTAACAGTAATAGAAACGATACATTTTATAAAAACCACAAAACAGTTTTTGAAAGTAAACAAGAATTTAGGATGAATAAATAATTTGCGTGTTATACAAGTCAATCACGACAGCTAACTGACAATGTTTGCTGGGCGCTACGAGTTTAAAGAAACTCACATAAGAACGTTCACATAATACGAGTAAGTATATGGAATGGGCAATTAAGCTTTATCACGCTATCGAAACATCGATAACTACTAAATACACCATAGATACTTGTACGAGTATAAGGATAGAGGGCATAGGAAATAGAATGGAGCTTACACGAGGCGAGGTATCTGCCTTCCTCGGTCCGGAATATGGGAATATCCACCTGGCCATTGTTCGCCTCGCTTGCCGTCTCTGCAAGTATTCATCAAATATTAATACGGCTTTTCCAATCGATACCACTCCGATCGAAAACCTTGAAAACACATTTGAGTTACCTGCCACTTAATAAATAAAACATCTCCACACGCTTAGCAGTAGAAATGTAAGTTATTCAGGTAGGAAACTTTCTTCGAAGACTGCCTTACAAGAATTAATTTATTTTTGGAAGTTTCTTCATCGATTCGGTTTACCGTGACACGTATTCATGTATGGATTTAAAGCAACGTTGTTGGGGTGTCTGGTGTGCTAAGCAAGTGATTGATGACATGTCAGGTGTCAGTCGATATTTCCAATCAAAGAATGTTATTTCGTGTCGTTTTTTCGATTTGGCACGTTCCCAAAAAACAAACTAACATATCTCAAACAAATTATAAATACTTTTATCCTCAAAATATATTGATAAGCTAAAATAATTGAGAAATGGACATTCAGGATGATCAATGTATGAGATTGTCAAAGTAGTATGCAAATGTATATTATGTCGACACGAGTAATCACAACACCACGAAAAAACTTGAAATAAAAAAGTTTATAATATTTAAACATACAAAAACAGTAATGGTGTTTTATTTGGACAAACAAGTGCAATTATAAATATCAAGCATTGCAAAGCGGCAAGCATAAAATAAATATATGAAAAGGGGTCTAATCTTTTGTATTGGTTCTCTTAGATATGTTTGAGTTTTAAACCTTAATAACTTCTTACACATCGGATGCATTGGTGGTACGTGGTTCTAATAAGATATTAGACTGTGGGAAGTATTGATATCGGTAGAGCTGGCGTGATTTAGCGGAGCGAATGGAAATATTGTGCTGACAGAACACGCAACTTTGAACAATAAAAGTTTTGCAGTTGTAAGTAAAATAAAAACAAATTGTTAACACTACAGCCCAGTGTCACGAAAGTTAAGCTACGCATTGTAATGTTTGTGGAAAGAGTATGTTGGAATTGGAACTGTAAGATTAATGTTGGGAATATGTTGCGGAGCAATTTGAATAATGGTTTTAATAGTTGTAGCATGCGGAGTTAGCTGAACGTTCGTGATGTAGGCCTAATCTGTATGATACTGTTGGAAGTACTGACCTAAGTATCCGATGGTAAGTAAGAAGTATCTCACACCCCTTTTCAAAAGCATTCACTAAATATCACTTCTAATTTCGATTTCCACTTAAGCCACTAAAACTACTTTTGATTGTGAAAAAGACTCTAAAAATGATGGATGCGTTTTTATTTAATGATTTTTACTAAGCAAATAAATAATATTTTTTTGGTTTGTCCATTTAAAATTATATATTAGCATCCACCAAGTTGCTTCTTTTTCTTCTGAAGATATTGACAAACATTTCCGCGATATGCATCGAGTTCTGCATCGCTAAGTCCTTCTCGAGCTGAATGATGTTCCCAACCGCCGTGGTGTAGTCGTGGAAAGTCTGCAGTTCCGTCACCCCCAGGCTCTGGTAGTTGCCTATCCTCATTATCTCCGGGCTGTGCGTCTCCCGGTGGTTCAAGCCCCTCACGGTGCACAGGTGCTTAAGGTGCTCCGGGTCCTTGCCGAGGTAAGGCAAGTTGATGGTAATGCTAAAGTGAAGAGAGTTTCCTAGAAAACTTGGCCGTGCGGAGAGAAAACCAAGCTTCTCATCCCATTTGTATTGGAGAGTCTCCCCCAGGTGAAGCATTACTCTGGAAATGATCGAGTAAGCGTGGCCGACTTCCGCGGGATGATGATGCGAAGTACACGTCAAGACTCGAATATGGTCTTGCACGTTTATCCAAACAGCCAAATTACCATCGTGGCTTAAAAATACTCCCCTCCCGTAAGACCAATGCTTGCCATGCAGACGTTTGTCGTCATCGAGCTCCTTGCTGTCGGCGAGAGGGATGAGCAGACCCGAAGCAGCCAGAATGGCCCGTATCTCGGAAGGAGTTTCCAGCACCTCATTCATGGTGTAGTAAGTCCCAGCTTTCTCTTCCGTTCTTATTTTGCCATAATTCATCACTTTGGCAAATTCGTCACTCAAGAGGATGGTGGTTAAATGTCTCTCCACCATCTCGAGCTGTCCAACGTTCATGTTTAAAGGAAGTTCGAAAGCTTCCAAATTTCTGCTGCATTCTATTGTGCCAGCTAGAACATACTTTCCTGGGGGATCAATGTTAAGGTTGACAAATATGTAAGGTGTTTCAGAATCGATTTCATTTTGGTTTGGTTTAGGTAAAAATAAGGATTCAGGGTGTTTCTGGAGGTCAGAATAAATATTGATGCAGTGTAGATCTTTGATCAAAGGTAATGTGAACTCTTCAAAGGCAGTGTACACGTAGTAATCGGGGGCAACTACTCCACCGTTAAAGTCTTCTTCGACCGCTTCTATAGCGTTTTTGTTGTCAGGGAGTTTCTTGACGGCCGGCCAGATGACGTCGAAGAGGTTGTGGTCGAGTTTGGTGATTCTGTGTTTGATCTTGTCGAAAACGGGCTTGGTGAGGAAGCGGCCGAGGAAGGTGGTGGGCGAGCCCTGGTTGGAGGAGGCGCTGGGCGGCGGTACGGAGCGCGAGGGGCGGCGGTGGTCCTGCAGCAGGCGGAAGCAGCGGCCCAGCACGGACAGCATCTCGGCGTCCGTCAGCTCTCGCCGGGAGGTTACTATGTCGTTGTTTACTGACCCCACACAAGTAACATTCGTAAATGGTGATAAACCTATGCGCTCTTTCCGCTGAGAGCTCCGTTGTAACCCCTCTTTCCGTTACATGCGTCTTTTGTGAGAAAGATGTAATTGCAACGAAGCTATCAGGGATATGTCTTTATGACATTTTTGATTAAAAATATTTTTTACATAAAATATATTATCAAGCATATTCTATCAAAAAAATATGGTGAAGTTATTTATTTAGCAATTTATAATAAAAAGTTTCAACTATAAGTTTTAAATAAAAATGCATACTTTGTTTCTTGCACAGTTTATACAGAGGTTTGAAGTACCATTCTAATAAAGCATATACATACAAAGGAATAATCGTACAATAATAATCCATTCTTTCAGAAGCGCGTGGGGGACAGTTATAATGACTCATTACGGGAAAACTGATTTATCAGGAGGTGGTTTGGTGAACGACTAAATCATTAGTGTTAAATTTTGCGTTGAAAAAGTTCAACAGAAATTTGCCAATTCAAAAACAACTAAAATAACCCATGGCGTGTAACACGAAACAAACTGTTTTGCCATAAAACTCATAAATACATTTTCCCTCCCAACTGCTTACATTTTACCTATTAAATACACACATGCTTGCGGCATTCCAAACCAATAACCAATAGGTTAGTTGTATCGTTATTTCAGTCTTAGAAAACACAATGTTGTCTCACCTTTGTCGTTCAGCATCTCATCGGCCAGGCTTTCCTCGGCCCCGAATTCTTTCAGCAGTTGCTTGTGGCTTAGATACTTATCCTTTTGTTGATAGTCTTCAGGGGTACGTCCATTCTGTTTAACATTGTTCAAATGGTATTATTCTAAAATACGTATATCTATACCTAACAAGTCCAACGTTGGTGGTCTACTTGTGAGCGAACACATGTTGCAAAATTAAACGTTTTCCTCTCCCCCGAACATGTATCTAAATAGACCAGAGAGGCGCAAATATTATATATCGACGATAATCAAAACCTACCTTTACTAAATAGAGCAAAACCTTGAGAAAACAGAATATTTATTTGTTTTGGGAGTATGCAAGAACCTACTCTTTTAATCATTGGAAAATAAAATAGTATTTAACATTGATATGCAACCAGCGTAATATCTAATACTTCGAAAGATTATCTTGATTTTTCCATTTCAACAAATAAATGTTTCGAACTATTAAAAACGAGTGCAAAGTTAGAATTACCATTTTCGTACTTTAGAGATCTTCAAGAATAAATGAGATGACAAATAGAAAATTTTCAGAAAATAATAGTGGGAGAAGATGCAAAGAGAAAGTCCTGGCGGAAAACGAACCTCTTCAAGAGATTAAAAAAAATGAAGTGGCTGAAGCACACCATCTTTATATCAGAATCAAGGATTCAGGTATTAAATATGTTGTTCAACTTTCGATGAGAACGGAATACGAAGAAAAAGAAAAAGAAATGTGAAGGTTACTTACATCATCCTGATCTTTGGGATTGGCTCCCATGTTGAGGAGGATATTGTAGTAGTGGCCATTGTCCTTTAGCACAGCGGCGTAGTGGAGGGCTGTCCTGCCCTCGAAGTCAACTGCCGAGAGGGTCTCGGGAAATCTGGTAAATGAAAAAAAGTTCTGTATTTGCTGGACATATTTCCTGAATGGTTTTCTCTCTATTGTTAACATTTTTTTTGGAAAAATCGTTTTACTAAACAAGAAGCTATTTTTGAGATACGATTTAAGATATTCATGGTTAAATTATTACGTTGGTTGTTTTATGTGATGTTGAATCGTGTTGCAATTTCTCCTACTTCATAAAAAGTTTTACATGCATTGCCTATCATCATACAAAATCTGATTTTTTAATGAGACACATATTTTGTCATTTTATAAATTAAGATTAGCTCTATAATAATCGAACTTAATGCTATATAAGTATTTAAACCAGAGTTTGTATTTTGATTACCACATTAGAGTCTATCGAAGGCTAATTCAAAACGAAGAAACCAATTTTAAATACTTTCAAAACTCGAAAATCTAACTGATCATGAATCATGAAACTATTGAATGATCGTGTAGGTCAGACTGTGATGGACTGGCCATATGGAAAGAATTCCGAATGACAAGACATCAACTTATGAAGCTATCCAGAGGCATACCGGAGAAAGAGGTGAACTGACTGTTTGAAACTTGAACAAAAAAAAGTTTTAAGTTGGAAAGGGACGTCCTGATGACCAGATACAAATGGGTAAGAACTGGAGCAGATGGATAATGTATCGTGGGGTTATTGTCAAAAGTTGGTAACTCCACATTTTAGGTATTTTGAGTTAGCGATGATTTTAATGTGTGTGTATTGTAATGGAATAAATTTGGGTCCCCTTTTTTAGTCGTTAAAGTAGGTTTTTAGCTTATACTCTTTTTTGAAATACATTGTATCTATTTATAATGACTAGACAAGAAAAATATTGTAAAAATACTTACAAAAATAAGCTAGTCAAAGAACAAGTGAACTCTAATGGATATAAAAAATATAATATGAACATAATTTCTCATAAGCCTGATTTTTTTTTAAATTTGAGTTTATTCCAAAATAATTTTTTTTGTAACCCCACGATTTGTGGAGGAGGCAAAATCTCGCCCTGAGATATAACGTTGTGATAGTGATTAGTCTGTCAAGCGGGGCAGATTTCACATAATAGCAGATATGTTCTCACCTTCCGGCCAGGTAGCGCACCACGGGCGTGTGTCCGAACAGCACGGCTACGTGCAGGGGCGTAGCACCCGCGGGGCTCACTTGGTCACGGGCCACGGCGAACTTGCGCCGGTCCAACGCTGCCTGCAGGTCGCGCAGGGCCCCCTCGCGGGCTGACATGTGGACGCGCTTTATCTTTCCCTGTTAAATAATAAGATTGTACTTAAATTTTCTTGACCGTTTTCCTTCATTGTTGTTACAAACTACTATCAACATAGGCCTAGTGACAAACTTCTACCAAGTTTTTAGCGCGATGGTAGTTTTGCCATTCAGCTTTTGGGTGAAATCTGAAAACTTGTAGGAAACTCATAATGTGGTCTAATTTTGACTGAATGTATTTTTATTCAAGAAGGCTTGCAGAAGTATGTTACTAAAAACTTTCCTGTTAGTATTTAGATTGAAATTATGATTTACCACGTAAGATGGGAAATTTTCCACAAAAGCTTGCAGCTCACCGTCAGTTGCTCCAAGTTGCCGCTGTCAAGCAGCAACTGCATCCAGACTTCAAATAATAGACTACTGAGAATAGACGAATTTACTGGAAACCCCAACCCGTTTTCAGAATGGAATAATGAGTTTCCATTTAAGACCGAACATTGTCCAGGAAGACTTGCAGCTCGGGGTTGCTGGCTATGCACCCAACGAGTCGTTCACCCTTCCTATTGAGGACCAGAGCCGCCAGCTTCCCATCGTCAGCTTCCCTTCCTGCCAATACGCGAGGAATGCTACTAGAAACCCCCTTCAAGTATTCCGAGAGAAGAGATAAGTTACCATGTAAGACGGAACATTGTCCAGGAAAGCCTGCAGCTCGGGGTTCCGGGCCATGTGGCCCACTAGCCGCTCCCCCTCCCCGTTGAGTACCAGTGCTGCCAGTTGCTCCATGCTGCCACTGTCAATCAGCATCTGCACTTCGGCGTCATCGAGGTTCATGTCCATCTGTAAGGATTTTTTTACCTATTTATAAATTATTTGGTGCAATATTTTATTTCTTTAGCCCAAACTTTTCGTGGGTGTATCATTTTTAAAAATGCCATAGTTAGCCGATAGTGCGTAGCTCGGTTAACGGGTAACTGTTGGGATTCCAAAAACATCGGATCAACAAAAGCCGAGGGAAAGAGAAACAGTCGCGCACAATCATCTGCGAGGAAATTAGAACCTCTAGACCCACAAAAAGTAATTCCAGTACCATCAAATGTTGTTCTTTGTTGGAAAAAAACACAAAAGAAACGAGCTGACGACTTATAGAGTGCAGCCTTTGGGTGGGAAGGTAAAATACAAACAAAACAATTAGCAAGGTTTTGATGAGACATGATGGATCAGATGGACATTTGATGAGAATCGAGAAGTAGCAGACTAGAGAGGCTGCAACAGAAGGATTGGTGAACGCAAAAAGCATCGTCAGAAGTGGAATCTCAGCAAGGAGGTTAAATCTTTTTGATTTGTAATAAACTTCTTAGTTGCAAAAAAAAACATCGCAAAACTGATCAAAATATCTACGTAGGTACGTAAAAAGAATCAAGATAATATATCGTACCCCAACTTAATTTTTCTCTAGAATGACTCCTATGCACATGCATGTATTCTTCCATATTTACCAAAATGAGTAGGTGTGATTCTATTTAACAAAGGTTTAGTTTAAACGATATGTTAAGCCTACTATGCATGGAATAGCCATATTTTGTGCGCATGCACAACATCCATTCAAATATATTTATGCCGATTGGCAGCCAATGGGAAATGATATTATTTTTCAGTCAGTATTTCGTAAATTTGTGGCAGTAAAAAATATTTTAATGATATGACTAAAACATGTGAAAAAAGTGGTGGTAAGCAAAGTATTTCAACATACGTCGTTCATTTAGAAAATATACCAATCAAAAGTATTGGAGAAAATAAAACAGTTTGTACAATGTGTCCAATCTGTTTTTGAAACTTATAAGAAAACATAATTTATAAAAATGATATGCATGAAAGTTCGGTGATATTTTGGTGCAAACAAGAAGATAAAGCAGGCAAATAATTCATGTTAGTAAAAATATGAATTTTGGTTCTACTAACGAAAATAAAATAATTATAAACAGTAGTAAAGCAATATCAACACAAGAAAGCTGATTCCATGCGATATACGAGAATATGTACAACATCAATATTAGGTCACTTCATCCCAGTTGTAACGGTTTTTGGTTTCACGTTTGATCTTGGAATAATAAACACCGGAAGTATTTAGAAAAAGGGTGTGTGCAACATAAATAATGGCTTCAAATATTCCGAGTGGTTTTTTGAGAACCGTTACCTCGTCAGGAGAATTATTATCATTCTCCCTGTGGTCAGCATCGAGGGAATCTACTTCAGGGTCGGCATTGATGACTCCTTCTATAGTGGATTCACTGCCTTGGGAGTGACGACCTGTGATGGAATATTATTTAAAACATAACAAACATGAGAACTGAAGATATTTACAGTAATTCATTTTATCTAAGTATTTGGTTTCAATATTTTACAACTATTCTATTGGTGTGCAGTGCAGCACTGATGTTCATCAGAACTCAAATCTAGTTTCCTACAATCATGCAAATTTTATAATTCAGTTTTACCCTGCTAAATAATTCCTTCTTTTTTTCAGTTGCCAATTGATTGTTTGTTTGTTCCAATTCCTTATTTTTCAACATTTCAACATTTTTACGATAAGAATCATTACCTTTTGAACTATGCTTTTTTTTCATGTCCTCGACATCTAAAACGTCGGCCGTGTCTGCTTTGTGGGCGTCTCCGTATTCTGAAACACTTTCACCTCGCACGGTGCCCTCTTCATCATCGTTGTCATCGAGGTCGTGATGAGCTCGGCTATCTGCAACTTTATCATCAATTCCATCTATATCTGGATCATCTCCTTTCTCATCTTCTACATCATGAATCTTAGACCCTTTATACTGACTATCGAAGGATTTCTCTTTCTTAAGACTTTTGCTTTCAATAGCAATAATTTCATCATCTTCCAAGTCACTCGATGCACGTCTTCCATCTTTAGTTGGTGTCGATGTGTTACTGTGTCTTCCACTTTTGATTGGTGTCGATGTGTTGCTGTATTTTCCATCTTTGGTTGGTGTCGATGCATTACTGTGTCTTCCATCTTTTGTTGGTGTCGATGTATTGATGTGTCTTTCATCTTTAGTTGGTGTCGTGGGACGAGTATTACTGTGTCTAACACCTTTAGTTGGTGTCGATGAATTACTGTGTATTTCACCATTAGTTGGTGTCGATGTATTACTGTGTCTATCGCCCATAGTGGGCGAAGGTGAATTACTGTTTTCACCGTCTTCCAATGGCAATGGTGTCTGTTTGTTTTTCATTGAAACTGGTGTTTTAGTGCGAGGGTCATTATGTGCTAACGCTGTTTTCGACATTCGATTGTTAGTGTGTGTTGTCGTTTCTGGTGATACAGGGGGAGTGTGCTTACGACTAGGTGCAGTTTTTGGAATATTTGCAGATTTTTTATGAGTGCTGTGTGCAGAAATATGTGGTTTAGTATGTAAATCATCAGTAGAAATGTTAGAGTCATCATGAATATGTGTTACTGTATCAATTGACCCAACATCCGCACTAAGTTTTTCGTGGTCTTCACCTTCAGAAAGCTTGCCTTCTTTTAACCACGTTTCAGTTTCTTTATTATCCTGAAAAAAAACCTTTTATTATTGTAGCAATCGGATGTTTTCGATTGCTTGTATTAAATTTGTACAAAGTAATAAAATTAGACATTGAATCAATAAAAATATGAAAGCGGAGCAACTAAAATGCTTCTCACACAAGAAGTGTTGACATTAATCTTACTAACGTTTTCTGACGCATGTTCATTGTCTAAATCATTCTCAGTGTCCAGGTCTCCGTCATCGTGATCCATATCGAGATCTTCACTGAGGGCTTCCCGGGTTTCCGTGTCTGGCGAGAATAGATCCGGAGAGTACTTTTCAGACACACTCGCCCCCGTGGGGATGGGCGGAACGGATGAGGGTTTTTTTGTGGCTGTTGCAGGAGGCAATAGTTTCTTCGGTCTAGCGGGCTGTGGGGCTGTTTGAATATCCGCTTTCAACAGATTCCAATCCCAAGAAGGAGGGTAGGTGGCGCTAGCGATCCTCGGGGCTTCAGGTATCACAGTCAGTTGAGACTTGTCGATGTCTGTTGGACGATTTTTGTAAAACCCGGCAGATTTTAATTTCTGAAATCATTTTTTAAAATAAAGTTGAAGGTGACTAATAATATTGATATCAAAAGAAAGCATTCGAAATATAAGGTAGTACATTATCTAATTTTCCTTCTTGCGCGCCGTGCCCCACGAGGACATTGTATATGCGATCTTCGTCCTTGGCGAGAATGGACCAATGTAGTGGAGTCCTTCCATCATTATCAACCGCAGTAGTACCCTGGGGGAACCTTGCTGCGATGTAAGCCGCTATGTCATAGTGACCCAATCCTGCTGCCTGAAATACAAAATCAATAAATAATTAACCTTTTATATCAAAAGGTTATCTCTCCGCTTCGAATTATTAATGGACAGTATTATTGTTTGGCTTCTTCAAAACGATACATTGAAAAAAACGACAATGGTCTTTTTTATGAGTACATTTTAAAAATACAGAATGCTGAGCGATATTAATAAATTGATCACATAATCGAGATCCAAGACAAATGTTAAAGTTTTTTCTGTTGTATAATAGCGAAATAAATTCCTTTATTAGATAAAGTAAAAATCACACTTATAATAATTTGGTCTCTAGTAAAATAATGTCTTAAATACGGGAAAGAGCATTATATTCATAACGTGAGTACCTACACGGTGTTCACGTTAAGAAACACGTCATAATTTTAAGCGATAACAAGTCAAGAAAATTACATTCTTTTGTTTCACGCGAACAAATTCTGCCATTTACATAATATTATTACGTAAAAGCTAAAAAAATCTACGTAACTAGGTTGTATGCTTGAATAATAATTACAATCAAGCAACAGCTCTGTGGATCGAGCTAGAAGCTTACAAGCTTTTCGTTATTTTGGTAAACGAACATGCGATATACGAGTGTATAATGCTTCTGACGATTTTTAACCACGCATGTAAAGTGTTTTATGGATTAATTTCGAATACTTAAAAAAATAGCAAAACGCAAAGTGGTGTGGCAGCATTTTGCGAGACCTTTATAGCGGCTATACATAATCACAAAGCATTCAATAGCCGAAAACTACAAAGGTGTTATTAGTCTTAAGTATTTTTTTACTGAATATCCAATTAATTTCACGAGGTGTATTATTTACGAGGATTTATTGTTTCCTCTATTTACGGTTTTCATTTTCTTTAGCAGGTAACTCTTATCACATTTATATTTATCCGAATTTAAGGGTTGTTTAAACAATAGTAAGGAAAAATTATATTTTAAATACCTTATGTAAGGCAGTGAGTCCATTGATGTCCTGACTTGAAAAGATTATCGGCGGCACTGGGTCGGCTGTGATAGCTTTTAATTTGGCTAGGTCATTTTGTAATACAGATGTGTGGATTTCTTTGATGGTTCCCTGGAAAAAATAAATTAATTAAAAAAACAGCCATGGAAACAAAAAAATGCAGCATTTGTAGCTATTTATTTTATAGCTAAAAATATTTGTTCAAATTTGCCGATGCTTTAAAAAAAATGTTCCCTATAAAATTATTCACCTATAACCAAAGGCTTTTGTCATGGATAATCTGAAAACTATTCACCACACGTCATTGCTATTTTGGTAAAATCAATTAGGATATATATATGTATATATATATATATATTTTAATATTATTTGTGGTGACTTTGAATTTTCTCTGATGAGCATCTGCTTTTGAAACTTTTGTTATTTGGATAATAATTTAATGGCAAATTTTTACTATTTTTTTGAAAATGAACATCCCATTTTTAAATGTTTTTTTTATTAAAAAAATAAAACTAATAGAACTACATAATTTAAAACGAAGTTCTCGAAAATAAACATTCGAACGATAAATAATATTTTTATTTTTGGTACAATATTTTTCATTTTGTTTTTATGAATTATTTTTACATTTCTTTTATGATGAATTGTTTATTGCAAAGAACATAAAACCACGCTTGAATAAAAGCATAATTACAATATAAAACTTGTTCTGTCAAATTATGAATCAAATTGGGCACTGACTTCTAAGTTTCATACATATTCGCAATTATGATACCAACTCACTAAAATAGCGAAAAACCCACATTGAAAAGCGCTACCCTGATCACGCAGAGGAAATATATTTTTGATTGTAAAGGTATGGATATTATAGAAAATATTAAAGATAGTAAAGGACTATCATACCATAATATGAGGCACAGCCTCTAGGAACCTCCTGACAGCAGGCTGGCTGGACACCTCCGTGCGCAGACGCGCACCCTGGCACCTCCACACCACTTGCTGCAGCCTGCCCAGGTCCCGGTCGTGGCACCAGATCCGGATATTGGCGGGCTTGATCACCAACTCAGCTGGAATAGAAAAACTTGTTGTTTATTTAATTTATATGATCCGCTAGGAAACGTCTTTACTAATGCTGTTTCCCGTCCTTGGCCTGGACAAATGAGGAAGGTTGAACGTAGGGAACCTAGAAGTGGCCTAGACTCTCCGAGGGTTGTAGTGCCTATGTTGGATAGAAATTATATATTTTCATTGGTAGGGTCGCATTTTGTTGCTGTGCCTGTTAGTCCTAGTGCTTGGAGTGGGTTACTATTGATTTTAAACCCCTAATGTTGGGGATTGTTATTTGGAGGGGAACATGGTGGCGAGCAGGATATGAATAATGGGTGGAAGACAACTGACCACCGGAGAGGTTGCTCTATAATGCGCCTGCAGGAAGGATTAGCCAAATGGTGTGGAGGCCAACACCGTATCCTTGGGCATAAGAAACCCGAAGGAGGCAACAGGAAACTAACAGGAGTGTGAACGTTCCTTGACGCAATCAGAACTCTCTGAGTTGGTGACTGAAAAGTTCCAAAATCCGCTCTAAGCGTTTCGATTTTGACCTATCGAAAATGTATTGTGGGTAATTACTTAAATTTCCCTTGGTCAAATTTAAATGTTTTTAGTATGTCTTTGCCAGTTATGTTCTTTCAATTACACCTGGCTAGCTTGAAAGAATAGTTAAAAGTTTACTCGGTGATTTTAGTTCTTGAAATCGGACACTATAAAAAGTCCATTTAAACAATCATTAAATCAAATTTTGGGAAATTCCCCAGAATAAAGTTAATAGCTATTTATCGTCGGGTTAATCAAATGGCCGCGTCATTCGTGAGTATTTAGTTATTCTTAATCTATAAAAGTGATTGGGTGTAAAATAATGCTCGTGAGGGCGAGAAATTATGTTTCAGAAAATTAGAAACGCGAACTAATGAAGAATAATACTAACAAAGAACTCGTGCTGCGCGTAATGTGGACAAAGGCTGCTATTAAAGATTTAAGGTGGTACCAAAGGTCAAAGTCAGAGGTACAAAGGGTAAATAAGTTCGCTGCTTACGGGATTATATCACGAATTTTTCGGATTGATATCGAAACCTTTAAGAAATTCTATCTCGGGATCGGAATTTCAAGCACCAAAGCCATACATTTTTACTTGATATCGTTATCTACTGTGATGTTAACGGAACATATGCAATATGTTTACCTATTTCATTCTACATTTTGTTTAACTTAAGTTTCCAAATGAGAACGTACCTACCTAAGGTTGAAACAGTATAAACATAATTATCTTATTTATAAATCACAAAATCTGTTTATTGGAGCAGAAAAATTCTAACAATTTGGTGTAATAAAAATGGCTACACATTTGCTTTATCTCTTTGAACTGTATAGGTCAACGCAATTCTTTTCATTTCACAATTCACAATATCGTTTCCATCGTGAGTTATGGTTATTTGATATCCACATTTACCTATTAAAGAGATAAACGGAAAGAAGCGGGTTGTGAGCGTGTCAGTGTGATCGAAGAAAGCAACATTTTACTTTTGGTGAAATTGATCACATTTTTTCAAATTTGAAAATCTTTATTTAACTTAAAAACAATTTCATTGGCTTGCCTAAGGCCTAGGAGCCAAACAATCCTCGTATATCGCCGACAGCCGTTTTATTTCAAATTGGTATGGATCACACTTCTAGAGATTATCGTACGTTAAAGTGCTTTAACTGTCATCTGTGTTTTTATGAGAGCATTTAACTGTCAAAAAATTAGACATGACGCCGAAAAGCAAAAAAAGATTGTTGAAACATGGGAGAAGCCGGGTAGTAAAACTTGTGAAACACTAAAGTGGAATGCTTTTTTGTACTGAAAACATTATTAGCCATTACTTGGCTCAACCTCACATCTATTATGCTATTATTTAGAATTTTAACGATGATACACCGCCATGAATAGACAGTTTTGACTATTCAAAGTTAATCGAGATATTGACTGTTAAGTCAATTTATAATTATCTATGACTAATAGCGGTGTCCTTGATAATTAAAAAAAAATGTTTTCAAAATATCTAGTCTCGTCATATCTGAAAAAATATTGTTTGTGTCGTTGAGAAATGTTCATTTTCTCATAAATGATAGGTAGCTTTTCTCAAGGTATGGTTTTCATAATATATTAACAAAGGAAAGGAATATGATCAACTATTTAAATGATATATCTGTTTAACTCCTACTTTCCTTTCTTATTGTGGAAACAGATGTGAAAACAGACTGTAATTATAAAATTGAGGCCATTTCAATATATATCATGTATCTAGAAATAGACTATTCATGACATGACCCAGATTCACGAGTACGCGTATAAGAAGAATATGTAGTCAAGAGATATTAAAACCAGTTGCTAAAAAAATCATTTTAATCGTCCTAAATAAACAGCATAGTTTATTAAATATTAGATGAAAAAAAAATAAAGGTGTAAAAATTGATTGAATTCGATAGTTTTGAAGCTTGTTATAGAGTATACTTTTCTCGCTACGCTGATGAAAGCCAACTTCCGATAGTAGAGGGTATTAGTAAAATAAGAAGAAAGGCATCCAGAAAAAAACCGATCTCCGAGGAAACGCCGCAATCTCCGAAAATTCTGATCCTTTTTAGGTTTTTCGTAAAATTTGTGATTTACTATTATTAATAAAGCTCATTATATTTTAATCAACAGTTCAAGGATAGTTATTTGTATTTATTTATATGGGTTTTAATAGATGTTCTCACATTAGTGAGAATAATCCAGTTATAAATTCGATGCACTTTAGGGTACTCGCTTGCACAATATACAACTTTGCGTCGCAAGGTGAACTTTGAAGCTGGCTTACGGAATTCAATACTCCGTGTGAAAGCGTTATAAAAAAGAAGCTATATTTATATAAAATAAAAAGTGTTCTAGCCATAGCGCTAGCTATAGAATAAAAAGGTAGATTTACAAGATGGCGCGTGGTGAAAATTTTATTTAACCAAACTAAAATTATTTATATTTCACAGTCAAAGGTTTTAATCGTTGGACTAAAATGTAGAAAATTCTCGATAACTGACAAATAATGGTTTTCCTGTCTACACATTTATTCCTATTTTCAAATTCTCCCTAGGGGATGTTTCAATAAACCACTAGGGAGGGCGGGGAGGTCGCGTGTCTCGGTGATGTAGAATTGTACCAGTCGAGGTAAGTGTTTTTGTTAAGTATGGGGGCACGCCAACTCCTATCCTAAACCTTGTTATTGTTTGCGACAAAACTGTTACTTTTAATAACGTTTTGTCAATATTTAGTTCGTCGCCATGATAGTTTTTCACCTGAAGGTGCGTATTATGGCATATTGAACGCGACAGGGAGAACTCGTGGCAAAAGAAAATGGACATATTTTAATTCACTAATATTTAATCAAAAATTATGCACGGTCTTGTTAAAATTCACTAGCCCCGAACATCAACCAAACAGCTCGTGACGCAGCATTGCCTTTTTTTAAGGTCTTTTTTTGTTTTTGTGCGTTGCATTGTTTCGTACAGTAGAAGTTATTTTACATACCAACGTCAGTTTTATTCGCTCAATATTTCAAAGATTTTTCTAGCTTATTGGATAGATAAGCTTAAAAAAGGGTCGCTAATGGTTGGCCGTTGTTTCTGCGGTAATTGTCGTGTGGTAGAAAAAGATCCCGATAGCCTATTCACTAGCAATATGATTGGGACATTACGAAACCTATTTTTGTATTCATTACTCATAATACACTGAGAATGTTGTCGACTAATGTTATCTCAGCCCACTTTTTGTCAAAACCTACATTTAATTAGCTATATTACCCGGCTTTGCCCGAGAACAATAGACCTCTTTGTTTAAAACATTTTTCTTATTGAAAACCATGAAATAAATTGTTTTGTATTTTGAGAAATATTATTTTTTCTTGGCGTATAGCTAATGATAAAAAAGATGTTGAAAGCAGCCACCTTAAAATTTCGTGAAAATTTCACTATGCCAGAGTTTTCTATTTGAGATGTTTAACTACTTATGAAAAAAAACAAATTTTCTGCTAAATATATAAGATTATATGAAATTTGAAGTAATTCCAAGATATTAAAAGCATTTTTCGCAAGAGGTGGTGTATTAGAGTATTTGTGTTTCTACGGAATGGCCGGCCTTAAAATATTAGAAGATGTACCGTGAATTTAAAAATATTTTATGACACTGTACAAAAATTTCAACTCTAACCGATGTGAAAAGTTCAACTCCACGGTGGGAAATTCCTAGTAGTTTGTCGGGCCGGTATTTGTCATGCGATGATTTTAAGATGTTTGCATCTTATTTAAACTAGGAATTAAAATGTAATAACAGAAAATAAGATCTGCACAGCGCCCTTAGGGTGATTTTTCACAAAAACGGCGCTATTCGTACGATACGAATGGGGGTTACGTAGTTACCCCATTTGACATTTCTTAATAAAGCACGCTGTTGGCGTTTTCATGGCATAATCTTTGGTAAATTATTTTTGATAATACTTCTAGAGAAGTATTTTCATAATATTTCAGTAAAATTTATCTAAGATATCGCACAAAACTCTAGTTCAGGGTGGCGCATTAGAACCCCCCTTCGGAATGGGAGTATTGAATAATGTAGTTCTTATTTCATAAAAAAATAGAAAATAAACGACGTAATATGGTATTTTTTAATTCCAAGAAAATATAAAATTCAATACAAAAATTATTCCCTTAAGTCCGCAGTTAATCGAGTACGAGTACCAACCGGTTGTGGTGACGTCTGACTTTTGATGACGTTTGCCCTTTAAGTACTCTCGGTTGCAGTTTAAATATAAATATTTATATCAATGAAGATACAAAAGTGCATTACTCAGTCTCTGTCAAGACGGTACTATGTAGATGTATCACTTTGAGCCCACTGGTAGTTATAGCCAGTGTGTCGGACGTACATGGTCCACGATAAATGTGTAGCATTAAGATTATTTTATATTATTTAGAAATGTTAATTAATCATTTTAAATGTATATTTCTCCCAGCTTGATAAAGCCCGAATGACGCAAAGCAATCGCCCCTTCGGGGTAGGTCAGCCAGACTAGGGAAATAAAGAACGGGATGACGGGCGCGTAGCGCGGCCCGATCCCGGCCGGCCTAACGATCCTTGCGCGAGCGAGTCCGGGAGAAAAATTAATCTGTCAAGACTTGTTCACGGGGTTGTATAATCACCCGGCCAAAATATACCGGGGTGATAACTCGGCCCCCCAGCTACACAAATTATGTATGTAAATATTAGGATAAGTTAGTTATTAAGAGTTTAGCCCCCAAAACCGGGCACTATTTTGTAATTGATAATTTTAATCTGTATTTGTGAACTCAATAAAAATGATAGAGGGGCAAAATAAAGTTGTTAAAGGGGATAGGTTGCTAAAATCTATCCCACAAAATTGCCAGCCGGCCGGGGAGAAAGAGAGAAAGAGGATGCTAAATCCTCTCTACGCTTCCGCCCCGGCTGTGCGCTTCCGTGGCGATTATATATTGCACAAAAAACGGGATCACCAGCATCCTCCGCCAGTACCATTCACCTTGACTTCTCTTCCGACATCGCCTTCAAACTTGACTCCCGACTTTTCTTTGACCATCGCCTGCCCCCTTGGACCGCCTGACTACACCTCTCTCTGGACCAGACCCGCAGCATCTTCACTTGGAAGCCGAGGCCCTACGAGTTTGACCCCGTCGTCTCCCTTACAACGAGACTGACCGCTTGGAGCACTTCGCAGATCGGGACCGCTACCCTATACAGTTTACTTGTGTACCTGATTACGTCGGGTACAGTCTCTGTCAAGACGGTACTATGTAGTTGTATCACTTTGAGCCCACTGGTAGATACGAGTATAGCCAGGCTGCGCCGGAGTCTCAACACTATTTTTTAGAAATCTTTTTTCTTATTGGACATTTAAATAAATGGAACAAAACATATGGTGTCTTGTGCATTTGATGGACAGTTAAATGAGTATTTTATAAACCACCGCAAAACATGATATAAATCACGTTAAGAGCTGAAAATACCACCGTTTACCAAGCTATTCAGACAAAAAAATCTGTGCTAATTTTTTCCCAAAAAACTAAAAAAGTTTGACAGTTTTAGCCGCTTCAGACGAACAACTTTTCCGCTTTGTAGTTGAGATATATAAATTATACACCGCTAGATTTATAATACAGTGGGTATAAATCTTCTTGAAAAATGAGTAAGATGGTACCCGTTGTGGTGATTCGATCTTCAGTTGAGCGATCTACCTCTTACACTGTAGCTTTTGAAACAGTGGAAAATGGAATTATTATAATATGGGTTTCTATTTTCGTAGTTTACCGCGCGATAGAAAATACAGATCTAAAACACGAACTACAAACGACAACCCTACATTTTTATAGCCATTGAAATAAATGACTTGTTTGAGAAGGTGACTGGGTTCTAAACCTCACGCGACCTCACCACTGCACTGTGGTGGGAAATCGCTCCTCGAATACCTACACCTAAAATTAATTACACCTAGAACAAACATTGGCAGATTTGGATGATTTAATTGAGTGTTATTGAAGTATGTTGACGTTATGGAAAGGATCATTTAAAGCGGAGGCATTCTAAGTCTATTTTATTTTTCCATTCCCAGCTACTCTGGTGAGCTTAATACTTTTCAGATCTTTAACCTGGAAAAGATACTTTCATCAAACCTTTGGTTTAATTGGCAATAAAAGCCCATTAAATCAAACACAGAAGCTTTACTCTCATAAATCTTTGTAGTCGTAAGTAAAGTTCTGTGCGGAAACCCCATATCGGAAAAATGAAAATATTATACTGTAATAGAGTCGAATTCGGAAGCTCTACTCTCTATTCATCTTTATTGTCGTAAGTAAAGTTCTTTTCAGGAACCCCAGATCGTAGAAATGAAAATAGAATATTTATAATTTTTAAGAAGTATAAGATTGATAAAAATGACAGTGAGTAAACTGTTTGGGATTGTACAGTTGGTTAGCACATTACTCCCGGATAGAGCAGAGATCTCCAGTTCGAGTGTCGGTCACAACTCAATATTTTTATTTTCTGTATATTTTTCTATTTCATATTCCTTAATTTTTATTTTTATGTGAATGCCGCACAAGAGCCCCAACTGCTCCCAACCGTCTGGAGCCAGTGGGATAATGGCATTCCCAATTGGAGTGAGGCTGAAGGCAGTGGGGAGGGGAAGGTGATTGGAATAGGAAAGTACCTGGCTATTCAGATCTATTCATCAAAAACGGACAAAGTCATTTCAAGCAATGTCTCTATTCTGAATGGTAATCTTTTACCAGGGCGATACTGAGAGTATCTTCTACTACCGAACGCGCCACAAACATACTCGTACTATGATTATTTTACATTAATCAATGGTGAAATGAGTAATTTGAATATTATTAATATTCCAATAAACTGTGGAGCTTCAATAGGATAATTTAAATTTAAAACTTATTTAGTTAAATTGAAAAAAAATGTATTTATATATTTTATTGGACAGTTCTAATGTAGTTGTAAAGACGATAACTGCAGAAATGAAAGTTACTAACTATAATAGTATGTACGTGAGCGAATAAAATGATTATTTTTATCATTAAATTGTCACAATTACCATAAACTAATATTACACAGATTAGATTACATAGACTAAGTTTGTAAAGCGAAATCATCCAATGCGTAACTAATCAAAAAGGCCATGAAAATTAAGACTCCGTGATTGTAACAGAGCCAATGCGTATGATAATTATTACTTATGACTTTACCTGTATGTTAACAATGGGTACCTACAACCTTGCAGACGATAATCAGCCTTATCGATTTTATAAAAACGTAGTTATTGTGAATAGACACGACTACCTCGTAATCGATATTTTTTAGTGTTTTTTGTGTTGATGTGTTATTTTACGTCTTTGAAATAATTAATAACGATATTTCTTTCAAGGTACTTATCCTGATTACTCTTACAATATACTTATTTTAAAAATTAATTGGCGGGTGTTAAAACAATGGATATAGACAGACAAAAAAATAATAATGGTTTGTAAAAGGAATGGTTAAGGCAGAATGAAAGGTCAAATTACAAACATTGAGGACACATTTAGAATTCTAATTAACATATTTTAAATTCAAAATGAATTTTTAAAAAAATCAGTAAGTGCTTAAATAACTGTTCCTCATTATCCAATATAACCAACAGTACAAAATTACTTACTATATTCATTCGTCTACTTTTTTACTACCTCTCAAACAATTTGTCAGTTTTTCAATGAACACCATACTACTTAATTAAAAAAAGTATATTAGTCTAATAAACTATTTACAAAGCTTACTACAAAATTAATAATAAATAATTTCCTTTGTGAGTACGACTGTATGAGTGTGATTTTTTCAAATTTAAAACCGATGTTAATTGAAATTATCAAATTTAAAAAATAATCTTTTCAAATCCCTACCTACCTAATAAAGTACCTACCTATAATGTGTTTTAGTAGACATTATTCTATATTTTAAATGGAATTAAGATTATTTTTTCTCGGCAAGGCATACATGTTACAACCCGTATTTTTAAGCAGTAACAATATTTTTGTTCAGATGTATGCTTCTCTTTTACAGACAAGCAAAACTTCTAATGTAAGAGTAGTACAAATTCTATTGAAATATTTAATATGAATTATTATTATTAATCGCCTTTGTTGGATTTAAAAAAAAAAATTAAATCACATGCTGATAATGCAAATGAAAATGAATGCAGGTAAAAGAAGCTGGTGGATAATGGATATGAGATAAATGTTGGTTTACCGTTAGCATCGTCCTTGCGCTCCCGAGCTTGCTTCATGATGTCTTCTCCGAAGTTAATAAAGGTGTTCACTACTTCTGTCAAAGTTTCTCCTGAGTAAACCATTCAAGTTATTTTTCACTTTACTGGCACCAAACTGTTAATCACATTATAACAACACTTACTAGTGTCGCAGCATTTAAACTAAATATATAATGCAAATAAATATGTATGGAATATAAAATATTATACTAGCTATAATTAAATTATATTTAATAATTTAATAAAGTATCGGAGGTCGCACGATCACACTGTGACTCAAATGATTCAATCATCTCAATATAATTGTTCAACCTAATCCTTCAGAATAGATGTAAAGTATAATTTCAAATCCATTTCTGCACAGCAACAGATGTAAATTTTATTAAGTGTCTTGTGTTCTGAACATAATACTTGAATATAAAAGCAATAAACGATTATTAATTGAATATCAAAACTATTCATAATGCAGATACAATGTTGTTAATACTTCAACATGAATTTTGACACTGCAGTAAAAATTCGACTTTAAATAAATTTAATTATTGATGTATTCGAATTGGTGTGTCGTATAATAATATTCTATATTATAATAATTTATAAAATGAAGTAAAGAAATTCACAAGTTAGTTTTGCTGTTAATAATAGAGTGTACGTAGAATGAGCAGGTTAGAGCTTAAACTGTGAGGTTCTTTAGTTGGCGCGTTTCTAAATACCATCAGAAGGCAGCGGATGTAAGGCAATGGCGTAAAACAGGGCTAAACAATATACGCCAATCACGGGGTTAATGATATTATAATAAAACAAATAAAAGTGATTAGTTAATAACATTGACTTTAATCGTTATTTTTTGTGAGCTGTTATCTTATATCTCCTGATAGCTTTAAGTCAAATAATAAAAAAATCCAAGCAATTTTTTTGCATCTCCATTCTGAGAATGTGGTTCAAAATGTTGCAAAAAAACAACGTATCACTTAATTTCAGTGTTTTTAGGAAATGGTAAGGCCCCAGGATAGCAGGTTGGCCTGACACGAGACACGACCAAGTGGATCACATACTTCGGAGTTGGGTCGTGGTAAGAGTTGAGATGAAATAAGACAGTGTATGACGATTATTCTTGTACATAAAGAAAAGGGTTTAGCCATGAAAGAGTTGCGAGGTGTTTTGCGATTTTTTTCTACTTATCTCAGCGGCAGAATGGCTGGAAGGTTACTCATACCAAAAGCAGTAACCCGACGCGTCAAAACTCAGGTATGTTGTAGTAACATATAATATAAAACAAAGTTATTAATTCATCAAACGGCTTTCATTAAAATAAATAAAAGTATTCTCAAATCTTCGTTCTCGTTAAAGGTACCGAAATATGTTAAAAATTGTAGATATTTAAAAAAAAAATAGATTTTTCACATATTTCTGTCTGAAAATTTGAGCCATGAAATCAAATTCTTCTCTTTAAAAATCAAAAAGATAGTAATACTACATTTCTTAAAAATCTTGAAAAATATATTGGATGCGATTCCTCAATAAAGCTTTCCTGGAGTAAATTCGTATGGCCGACTTAGCAGAGTTTTCAGGCTCGACTCTACTGCTTCTGCGCTCGAATTTGTTGTGGAAACGAACTTCGTTATTTGTTTATACCTCCAAAAGAATGTCACATTTAAGGCTGATGTTTGTTTTTCATTATCTTGCGACATAAAACCCGAATTAACTTATTATGTCTCTTAATGCTTGGTGTCATTTGAAATGTGGAATTTTTGAAGGGTCCAACTAGGGTTATTACTTGGAAATTGATTAAGCACTTAAAATAAATAAAAAATCAACTTAAGAGGTCATTAAATTTGCTGCGTAGGACAATATTAATTTCAGGAAGGTGTCCAATATTTTAAAAATAGAAACGTAGACAGTTGGAAATCTATTTTCAAGCTATTGGACGTTTACAATAGTTTTTGATTCCCAAATATATTTGTTTTATTAGGATAAAATCGTGATGTTACTATGGCAGGGTTCAAACACAGTAAAGAAGCTCTCACTTAGTGATGGTAAAATGAATTGTGGTTCCCATTTTTCCCTGCAAATATGTTTGATTTATTGTTGTTATACCGAAACGTCAGCTATCAAAACTATCTAAGCCAGGTAAAAATGATAATTTGAATATCAATAGCGAGATGGAAAAAGCTGTATATTTTTCAATCAAATAATTATTATAGGTGTTTGGTTGTAACAATAGAGGGAATCTTGTCATTGTAAGGTATATGCCAAGTCTCACATTGGTACATACACACCTGAGTATTTCTGCCTATTTACATTAACAATATATTTTTACCCTATAACTATTTTATAGATAATCTTAACTTAACTTAAACTTTAAACCATAAAGCATATTATAATGTTCCACTAAAATGCATGAAATTTGCATGGATTATTTTACTAAAACTTCTAGGCTAAGGTTTTGTTGTCATTTTTAACATTAGCTATGAAACATTAAAATACTTGTTGAACCATAATGTTTGCTGAATATATATTTTCAATTCCTCAATGTGACAAAACGAATGAAAGAAGAGTGTTTAAATCTTGAACGAAGTCGGGTAGCACAGCTAGTATATAATTAATCCACTAGGGTGAAGATTTAAAAAAATATAAAATGTAAGTATTTGAATCGCATAATATTCTAGAAATTACGTTCAATCGAAGGGGGGTTTACCTTAAAACAACAGTACGAAAGCTCCTGATTGGCATCTACGATAGCAGACACCATCGATTGGACAAAAAACATTCGGTCGGTATAAAATGCTGACAGTCATATGAAAATTCTCACACTAATCAATGATGACCTATTTGATAGTTGACATATGTACACGACAAAACTCGTTATATACAAGTACTTAGCACCTGCTCAATGTATATGTTTAATTACTTACAATTGTTAGCAGGGTAATGTTTTCTGGTGGCAATCAATTTGATGGCTCGAATCGATTCCAAATATATTTTTTAAGTAAAAATCTTTCGAGTTTATAAGTATTGACCGTCCTAATTTTAGGTCGATGACCAGTTACGATACACGGTTTTTTTTTAATTATTGACCCAGACAATCACTTTCGAATAATCACTAAATAATAAAAATAATATTTGGATAATTTGTACCTATAGCGCCGTTTTTGTGAAAAATCATCTCAGGGGCGGCACACTATACAATGTGTTTTCTAAAGTCTGGGTGAATATTTAATTTTATTTGTAAGGCGAAAACTTTATAAAAAATGTTACTCGCGCAGATTTCAAAGAAGTCTCCAAAGCATTCTTAATCAAATTATTACAATGAATACAAAAACAAAGCTAAGGTTTATATTTAAAAAAATGGAGTAGATACATAATTGGTTGTTGGAGGATTGAGCGAGATTCGATATTTATTTAGAGATAGCAGTAAGTTGTGGCACGTTGAAGCGAATCAGAGGAAATTACCACCTGAAATCATTATCCGATATTTTGAAACTTTTCGTTCTGGAGAGAGTCCGTCTTTTAAGATCATATTTTGCCAGTTTTGATAGAATGTACTTGTTATAATATAAGGCTAATGGTTAATCTTATATCTTCTTCATCATCAAGAGCCCTCTGCGTGCTGCTTTGAACATAGACGTCCCTCAATTTTGTCCAGATTGCCGATCCCAGGCGGCTCTCATCCTTACAAAACCTGCAGTCCATGTCAGGTCGTCAGCCTATCTTATCTGCTCATCTTTCCCAACCATTACACTCAGATTAGTTACGATTAAGGTTGAAATTTTTGATGGTGAGAACGCGCGTTAAAAACTAAAAGCTTAGACCTTTATGCGTTTTATACTCTTAGGAGTCTAGAGATACGTTGTGGGTGGGTTTTGATAGTAAATGCTCATGTTTTAATTTTATAGGAAAACAGCTTGTCTTTTCACTAAAAACCCAACCAAGTTAGTAATCAGAATATTAAAGTGCCATGTTTTTAAATGCTAACATTAACAGTAATGAAATATTGTTGTAGAGCGTGAGGGATAAATTGCTGTAAATGTATATATACACATTAATACATTGCATTGCACTCTGCAACACGAGGGCGAATAATTTTTAATGGAGAAACTTCAAATAAATAAATTATGCACCTTTATGTTTAGTCAGTTTAATACCTCAACTGCACAATTTGTGCAGAGGTGGTCAATTGTTATGTTTGAATGATGTGTCGTTTGTTTTAACATTATATTTTGTTTTTTTTTTATGGCGTAAGGAATGATAATAGCGTCACTATACAGTTATTATTATTTCCATAAAAATACAGTTTTTAAGATTTGTTACCCGAGAGCAATTAATTGTTTATAAATTGTGAAAAATATTCTAAAAAATCTCTAAAAATGTTATTTACGTCAATAAGGTAATTTGATAAAAAAAATTGACAATGTTTGAAGATTTCCGAAAAGCAACTATTTTTTTAATATCTGTTAGTTTGACGATTAAGTCTAAAAAATAAACTATTGCTTAAAGTAAAATACATAATAAGAAAAGGTAGCCAATTAAAACTGGTACCGCTTAAACGATGCCAATAAATCAACTAGTTTTGAATTAAACCACGATCCACTAATCACTGTACTCGTACGTCTACCCTAAGAAGAAACCTCTTACTCTTCAAGCTTATAAGATGTTGTTATATTGTGGTGATAATTGCATGGATTATAATAATACAATGTTATTTTTTAGACCATTTCTGACTCATGACAGGGGCTGAAATAGCGACAGGAAGCGGCAAATGATAGAGACCATATGGAGTAATCAACTAATAGACATTCACAGAAATAACACAGAGTAACTCATAGTTACAGATTTTTGATAGTATGATATTGAAAACTGTCGGTATCCCTAATAAAATATAAGAAAAGACAGTAAATGTTTTGAAGAATGTGTGATGTGTTACTCACACTGCTGCGGGGTGGGCGGCTTCGGCTCGGGCATGCGCAGCGCGCCCGGGTGCTGCAGGTAGTAGGCGGGGGCGCGCTGCCGCAGGTCGAGGGGCGCGCGCTCGGCGCCCGCCCCCAGCAGGGCGCCCGACACGCCCGCAGGGTCCGAGCACGCGGCCGCGTAGTGTAGGGGCGTGCGACCTTCCTGCCGTGGGAAAACATCGTTTGCAATATTACTTTATTTCTCTTTTTAGATGAATACCGCACAAGAGTCTCAACTGCTCCCAACCGTCTAGAGCCAGTGAGACTATGGCATCCCTAATATAGGTGTGTTGTGAGGCAAAATGTAGTGAAGAAAGGAAGGAGATGAGGAAGGGGAAGGTTGGAAAGTACCTGGCTATTCAGATCTGGTCACAAAACACGGCTAAAGCCATTTAAAGCAACGTTTCAATTCTGAATGGTGGTCTTTCACCAGGGCGATACTTAAAGTATCTACCACTCTGGAACGTGCTGCAAATATAGTTTTTATTTGTTTTATTTGAATTAAATGTGTTATGACACATATTATTTAAATAAAGTTATTGGCGCACGCCGGGTTTGAACCTGACAATTGGATTGACAGATTGAAGATTAACTGACAATACTATTTGAAAAATTCCTACTGCCATCATAATAAGGGGTAGATGTTGCTTGTGCAATGATGGAGGACTTAGCCAGCAGAGGAATAGAACGCACGACGCCCGGGTGGGAATCCGACGCGTTTGTCCACTCAGCTACCGACCGGTCAAAAGCATTTCAAGCAACGTTTCGATTCTGAATAGTGGTCTTTCACCGGGTCGATACTTAGAATATCTACCACTCTGGAACGTGCCGCGAATATGGCATACATTATTGTATTTCAAATAGATGTGAAATAACACATATAAATTTTGAACACATATGATTTGAACCCGCGACCTCGGGATTCGTAGTCGAGCGTCTTAACCACTTGACCACGGAGGCCGTCCAAAAACTATCGAGGATAAACTGTGAAGAATAATAAGAAAGGGAAATTTAACAAAGGTGTAAATTTGCGTAATAATCCGAACAGATTTTTTTAATGTAAAGCGACAGGCGGGTTATGGAATAAAATTACAGATGCTTTTTTATGTAGATTCTGAAAACACGGCTAGAAATAAACTTAAATGACATAATAATAGTGTGAACATATTACGAGTATGAGGACGTTTAACCAACTACAATATTAGAAACGGAAGCTTTTTCTAGAGTTGCGTTTCATTCGGAACAAGTTGACTTAAACCAACATTTGTCATTTTGATTTCAACGGAAAACTTTGGGAGGCAATCACATTGAGTGGTATTGGAAAAATGAAAATAGTCGTGCGGCAGAATTTTAATAATTGAACATAAGCTTTTCACGTCGATACGTGACGTTGACGGCTAATCCATTATTGAGTTCGGCGTTTACGTCCCGTCTAAGATCTTATCAATTTACGTTTTAAAATAGCTCCGTTTAAATGTTCTAGAATGTGAAATTAAAGCGTTTTTATTTTGTTAAGCTACTCTTTACCACCAACTTAAGTAAAGTGTAGAAAGAACATTTTTTATGCTGTTTAGTCGTAATATTAAATTATTTGATTGCAGGAATTATGTATTATTCCATCAACACGAACTATTTGAATATGTAGCAACCAAAATTTTATTTTGCCACCTAAAATTATAGATTCCCATGTTACCGGTTTTTCCAAGCTAAAGGTGTTCAAATAAATCGTCTACCGTTTCCGGTGCAGCCATTATTAAATTGATAGTGACCCACATATACGAACAACATCCTTTGAAAGCCTGACCTTTTGTGACGATGCATTTTCACTGATTGAGTAAATGAAAGTAACATATCGAAAGTTAACAACAATGGAGTGCTGATACCAACCCTGATGTATGGCAGTGAGGCATGGACATGGCTGAGAAAGGATTAAATTAGATTAGATACTGTAGAAATGAGATCCCTGCGGCGTATGTGTGGTAAGACCACGTATGATTGTGTTCAGAATGTGGAGGTTCGGATAATACAAGGACGATTAGATGGTTCGGGGCACGTGGGGCAGACGAACGAAAAAAGAGTAAAAGGAGTTTACCGTAATTATTTCTTTGGTTTTTACCGTAATTAGTGATTAAACAAGGAACCAAAATCATATGAATAAGTCGTTTCCATGTGGCGTAACCACAGTTTGATAATGGCCTTAAACGTCGAAATAGCTGTCACTAAAAGCTAAAACTTAAACTAGCAGAACTAAATAATTATAATAAATAAAATTGAATTATTTGAAAAAAAGAGTTCAACAAATTGAACACAATAACTATAAAAAATGAGTATAAGGAGAACATACGACGTGAACGTGAAAGATATAAGAAGTCGGGGACGCCCGGGGAAGGTATAGCACGATAAAGTGAATCAAATACTTGAGTCGAGCCATTTCAGTATGTATGAGACGATGTACGAATGTGAATGAAGGAAAAAGTGTGTGCTGAGACAAATTTATGTGACGGTTCATCATTTCGGCGTAGTGGTCAAGCATTAAGGTAATTGGTTAACGAAAGTTCCTTCAGATGGAATAGTTATGTTACGATGTGAATTTGTCGATGTTTTGATAAAAAATAAAACCACGTATTGCTTTAAACACCTTTTGGGTTAATTTGCCACATTCCGCTAGATACGCATTTGATGTTTTTGTGTTAAAACTACCGTTTTAATTGATAAAACAAAGTTGAACAAAACGGAAAACACAATACGCACGTATTTAATTGATATTTAAAAATGAATAAAAAAAACATAAAGAGAAAACAGGTAAAATGTGTAGGTACCTATTTCGTATTATTTAAATATATTGGGAAAGTTTTCTACCAAACAATATTCTTGCGTTGTTAAGGTAAAGTTTTATTGTTAATATATCACTAACGTAAACGTAGGTTTTCTATGTTAATACCGCACAAGAATCCCAAATGCCTGAAGCCAGTGGGACTATGACACCTCCGATTGGGGTATGTTGTTAGGTTGAAGTGAGTCGGAAGGGGAAATAGACGAAGGTGGAGAAGTACCTAGCTATACAGAGCTGGTTACCAACTCATTTCAAGTTAACGTTTCGATTCTGAATGACGGTCTTTTACCAAGGCGTTACTGAGATATCTGCCACTCAGAATATCTACAGTAAATAGATGTCTGAAACATTATAATATCTATATAAGAAAAATTACGTTTTTGGTTAGAAAAAAAGGTTTATTTTTCAACATTTACGTCAAAAAACTGTATGGTGCACATTTATTACCATCATAATAGCATACCTATATAAAAAAAAAAACGAAGAAATAATTGAAGGTTGAAATACAAATAATAGGCCGAAATGAATATAAGTTATGACACTAATGACACATTGTGCAAAACAGTGGGAGAGAAAATTCTAAAAAACCATCGAAAATTTTAGATTTGTAAATTAAATACATAGATCAAAGTAGCCGGTTTCCCAATACAAACGAATTAATAATGACGATGGAAAAGTACGACTTTAGTCATGTCTTTGAAGAGGGAATGTCTAAGCCGCCGAAGCTATCTACGTGACTTGAAGCAGACGTAAATAATTGACTCGAATTTTAAAAGTTTCTTGAAAATGTTTCGAGTCATTTCTGTGTCAATCGATGTGTTTCTACCAAGGGCAATACCTTTCAAAGTACGTGTACGTCGCGTAGATACTTGTTAGTAGGTTCTATAAAACACGTGATAAGACAGGCTGGCCTGTGAATTATTAAAAGGGTGATTATTGTCTTATAGAATTTATTTTTATTGATTTTACAATCAGGTTTATAATAAAACGACGTAGTGTTATATTGCCTATGAGTATCGATAAAAAAACAGTCAAAGGATATTGCAGGACCCTATTTTTGGTTCTAGCCTTTTTAACCACCTCCGTGCTACAGCGATAGACTCCTTAGCTCTGGGTCACCCAAATTTGCAACTCCTTTCAGAGTTTCAGTTACTCTATATATCGCCTTGGTAAGAAAAACAACATTCAAAATCGAAACTTTTCTTGAATTAACTTTGGCTATATTTAGTGATTAGACCTGAATAAGCACGGTGTATAATTTGGAAAATATGTACATCAAAGTACACTGTGATCATATATGCATTCGCTTTTACAACCCTTAGGTTTATTTAGTGAAGTTGTTTGAACAGTTTTGTATAATTCTATATTATTTCATGTGAATCGATACTTAACCTAGCGTTTCAACTTAAGGATCAGTACCCAAAAATACACACTTTTTGGCTTTATAATACAAGTAATACTACAAATGATTTATCTGTTAATTCTATACGGAAAGTTTCTGAGGTTTTCAGTGAATACAATTCTTGAACAGAAATCTTTTGAATTCTTTATGAAATGCATACTAGAATTTTAGGCAAAACGTTCAACAATGTCTTCACAGGTTTTTAAACTGCACCTTTTACTGAAATTTTAGTATGTTTTCCATAGAATTTAAAAAAATACAGCTTAAATTTTTTATTCACTGAAAACATTTCACATTTTCCTAACTACCTATAGAAAATTTACGAGTAAATCATTTGTAGTATTGCTTGTGTTAGAATGCTACAAAGCGTCGTGTAATTTTTTAGTTCTGAGGTTTAACATCGAAGCCTTTGGAGTATATAACGTATATATGGCGCATCATTAATCTAACCTAGACAGAGGATAATCTACTTAGAAGTTCAAAAATTGCTAATTTGTACTATCTATGAGATCAAAAAAACTCTAATACATTGGTGAAATTACGAGGGCCAACAAATACAAGGATAAAAATCTTAAAAATAAAAGTTGATTGATGAAAGACGTAGTAGAGATTGACGCCGCACCTTGTGGATGACCCCTGGGAGTGGTGCCTGGCGCCGTTGCTACGGGTTGCAGTTTGCAGTTCGGGGATTGCTCTGATGCTAGCCCAGCGATAGGAGAAGGCTCTTGAAGAAGAATCAAACAAAGTTACTCACACTGTCCTTCATGTGCACGGTCTGAGGGTAGTTGTCCAGCAGGAAAGAGATGATGTCCCCGTAGTCATAATACACCGCCTTGTGCAGGAGGCCCACCCCCGCGCGGTCCCTGCACAGGGCGAGGCGTTTCCGCATCGGGTCGACATCGAGGACATCCTGACGAATATAGTAACGCAAATGTAAGTATTTGTTTACGGAAAATGAAATGTAATTCTGTTCTTATTTGTGCATATTGTAATAGGAAAATGTTGTCTCTAAAATATTCGGAACAATTACTTTGTTTAAAATTCTGTCAGTATTATTAAGACATAGCGGGGATTTAGAATTACGGGGGCCTGTCTCTGCGGGTTTTGCATATAAGATAGACCCCTGTGATCTTGAGCCCCGGGTAGGTACTCATATGTTAAAAAAATAAACATTCAGAATTATAAGAACATAAGTGTGACTTGATAATGAACAACATGTATTGATAATTAAATGAGTGACTAATGAAGGCATTCAGTACAGAATTATTGGATGGGGAGGTGCATATGAAAAAAATGTTAACACTGTAAATCCCTGTTAACCCTGTAAAGGTGGTTCAAAGATGAATTATGAAATTAATACTGAAAAAATCTTTCAAGATGTTGTTTCAAAGTAAGACAATCTTTCACTAGATTCAAGCGTTAATCAAGGCATAAATGTGACATCAGGATTCCTTTATTTTCAACACAAAAAATGCACAATAATCCAAAGGGTTAAACATTTTAATAGGCTCCCCGACGATGTGAAAAAAAACTTCATTAAAAAAAAAAACAAATAAATATTTATCAATTGTATAGGTACTCAGCTTTACAATCGTTAAATAAAAATATACAATAATAAAGATGAAAAAACATGTCACACTGAAGTTAAATTGATAAATTGAAGTTAAATTAACATTAATTTGTTTAAAAATAAAGAAATTCAATACATTTTGTTGATATAGTATTTTATTTGTTATAATTCCACTAGGTACATGCATAAGTTTGTAACAATATTATAATATATATTTTTTAAAGTTCATCAAATCAGAATTCCTGTGCATGGCTGGGAAAAATATATATTTTGCGAAAAATTACTGGTAATTTTTTTCTTAAACTAACTTTAAGACTAACAAATACTTTTATATTTATAGTTTTTGTGTTCAATTTGTAGAACTCCATTTTAATTTTTATATAATTCAATTGAATTATATACAAAAAATAAATAAAAAAAACTAACAAATACCTTTATGGAATCAGCTACTGAAAAGCTTCCCTTTACCAGTTAACCAGTTTATGCTGATAGGCGTTAATAACAAAAATCCAACAAAAGAGTTTTGGTACGAGTAATTACTTCAAAACGAATGGTTTTATTAATCTACGTGACTTAATGTGACTCTAGATGCCTGAATGTGTATGTGTATGTGTACGTGCGACCCACCTTGAGTCCCTGGAGCGAGCCCTCGGTGACGGCGGCGTGCAGCGCCTCGCACTTGGCGGTCAGCTGCGGCAGGTCGCGCAGGAAGGAGCGCGCGCGCTGCCCGGGCGCGGCCAGCCCCACGAGGCGGTGCGCGTGCCCGCCCAGCGCCGCGTCGCGCAGCCGCTCCACGTCGCCGCCGCGCGCCCAGCGACGGGCGTCCACCACTGGACACGTACATCAAACAAACATTACATTCTTTGCAAATAAAGACCCCGCGGCAAGAACCTGTTAACTAACAGTCGAGTCATTCTGAGATATTTAGTCTTTTGTGTTTTGTTAAAAAAAGTGTGTACCATCACAAATCCGCTAACTATATTTCATGAATGTTATGGTTAACATACCTAATTTAATGTATAATTTAGCATTTTAATGCATTTCTACAATAAAATGTTATTATTGTTGATAAAATGTTCTTGCCAATAAAAATATTTCAGCTATAACAAAATTTGCAGTTAACATGTTCAACTCTTTGATTTTCCATGTTCGTGCCATTTTCATGATCATTGGATAGAGCGTACCAGAATTAGTTTAGTGCTAATACTAACTTATTTTTGTCAAAAATGTTAGTTAACAGGTTCTCGCCGTGGGGTCTTCAAATATCTCAAACAGGCACTTGGAAACATTTTTTATATTTCATTTTATAATAAAAATAATAAACACAACACAGAGACATCCCTCATCGCGAGTGAAAAAAATACTCAAAAAATTTAAAACAACAACCTATACTTCATTTAATAAAAAAATGCGTATAATTTATGTAAAAAGCATGTCAGATATTTTTTAACGTAAAGGAATAATAAGAATAACTATTAGCACGTAGCTTGAGATCTATAGATGCTTCATATTCATTTACCACAGAGAAAGATTTGACTTATCCATGATATTACTCACCCGACTATATGTTCAATTTGCTATTCGTTTTTTATACAATTTCATTAAAGTATTTCAAATATCCAAACAATTACGATTTCTTTATAACCGTTCAATTATTAACAAAAAAATCTCAGTTGTGTAGAATTTGTGTGAATTTCTTGATTGAAATAAAACTACGTAGAAGTTGTTCTTTGTCTTGCGGATCACTTGAAGGAAGTGAGCAAAGTATGAATAAAGCTCCGTTTATTGTTGCCAGCGCCTTGCATGTGATTAGGCCTACGACTTGGACCATGCAACCGGCCGCCATGCAACTGGCTTCAAGCAGAATTGTTGCACACTCCTGCTCGGACGCGGGAGAGCTTAATTATTAACTGTAATAAAACACGCTCGTTTTAATGTGACACGTGGAAAAAATATGGCTTTCTTTTGTGGAACACATTGATCATTTTGTAATAGTAGGTTATTATTTACAAAAAAAGGTTGTGGTTTGCATTTTTATGCCCTTAGTAGAAAACGTTAACTCCGAACCGAAAGAGTAATTTCCAAGCGCTCTTTTTGAGTGTATTTACGAAGAAATACCGATAGAAGTTTTTAAAATTTTATTTTGGATAATCGCGATAGTCGGAAGAAATTTCACAATAGCTTAATGCGTCCAAAACTATGCTGTTTATATTATTTTTATTCTTGCCTTTTTTATTGTTGTTTTTCCCATTCTATCCCGTTAAACAATTAAGTGGTTTGGCAACAGGATTTTAATTACACTAGAAATACAGAATAAAATATAATACAATAGAAATACAATGGAAATACAGATTATGTTATTCTTTAAAAATATACATATTATTAAAATTCACACATCTTAAGAAACTGATGACTATTACACCATCCCATGCACTGTGCAGCATAATATAGTACAACAATTCATCAATATCTTTAGTATACATAATAGATACTACATATTAATATAAGCGCCTAATATAAGGTATTTCTACTTAGGAGCCATTTTTTCAGCATATATCTGACTCTTGTTAACAATTCACATTTTTTAATATTGTTTGATAACATATTGAATATTTAAGGCACGTTGTACTCCATGGTTCGCTGTCCGTATTTATTATTATATTTTGGTACAATCATGCCATAATTTCTTGCGAACTCCGTATTGTGCTTATGTTCCACTTTCCTCTTATATTCAGAGTCCGATATATGCCGAATCAATATTTTATACCATAATAAGGCCTGTACTGGAAAGATATTTACATTATGGTATATTTAAGTTCAACTATAAAATGATTAGCCACATATCTCTTAAAAGTATTTAGATAGTTATTGTGTCGGACGTACATGGTCCACGATAAATGTGTAGCATTAAGATCATTTTATATTATTTAGAAATGTTAATTAATCATTTTAAATGTATATTTCTCCCGGCTTGATAAAGCCCGAATGACGCAAAGCAATCGCCTCTTCGGGGTAGGTCGGCCAGACTAAGGCAACAACAAGCGGGATGACGGGCGCGTAGCGCGGCCCGATACCAGCCGGCCTATCGATCTTTGCGTGAGCGGTTCTGGGAGAAAATTAATCTGTCTAATTCTTTTACGGGGGCCAGGTTAATCACCCGGCCAAATAAAATATACCAGGGTGATAACTCGGCCCCCAACTACACAACCATTATAGAATTAAGTATGTAAATGTTAGGATAAGTTAGTTATTAAGCATCAAGCCCCAAAAAACCGGGCATTATTTGTAATTTGAATATTTGTACTTCTTTTGTGAACTTAATAAAAATGATAGAGGGGTTAAATTAAGTTTAGGTGAAAGCTGGTGGAAAGGAGAAGGGGATAGGTTGCTAAAATCTATCCCAAAAAATTGCCAGCGACCCGGAAAGAGAGAAAAGGGGGGAAACAAAATTCCCCCATACAAATCTCCCAAATCCGTGGTCGCGCTCTGGAGCGCAATATTAATTGCGCAAAAACCAGAGGAAGGCAGATCACAAGCATCCTCCGCCAGCATCACTTCATCTTGACTTCTCTTCGCCCTGACATCGCCTTCAACTTGACTCCTGACTTTTATTTGACCATCGCCTGCCCCCCTGGACCGCCTGACTACATCTCTCTCTGGACCAGACCCGCAGCATCTTCACTTGAAAGCCGAGGCCCTACAAGCTGAACCCGTCGTCTCCCTTACAACGAGAACGACCCCTTGGAGCACTTCGCAGATTGGGACCGCCCCCTATACAGTTTACTTGTGTGCCCTGTTACGTCGGGTACAGTTATTATTATTGGAGAAACAGCAAAGAAGACCAACCTTCTTATGAGTTATTGAAAGTTAAACTTTTCATCCCGAACATTGCAAATTGGTGATAGTTTATTAATTTAAAAAAATGTATTTCTCTTTTTGAATTACTGTATCGTTAAATTCAGAAAAAAAACTTTGAATGCAAACGTAAAAATGATCCACCTAAATACACGATACATCTTCTTTACACACTGAGCCTTTTCGCTAATCAAAGGGTTTTCACATGAACACTTCTATGGGTTTTCTCGTACTTGCCATATGTGTCCCTCGTTTTATAGCCACCAACAATCATAAGCATTTCCATAACACGTACTTTATAATACCTCAAGAAACCATAATACTGCACATGATTGTACAATTAAAGTATTATTGCACGCGTTGCTCTATTTATTTTATTATAACTTTGAACTTAAGATTAATGGGTCACTTGAACTTCGTCAAACCTTTTATGGAGTAATCTACCTAGCTGAATAACTGGTACTCCTTTTATAATAAGTAAAAATATACAAAGGTACTAGGAAATTGAATGAAAAAATACCACAAACAACATAGCTCCAAAGTTATGAAGTTTGCGTAGCTAACTGCAGTCAGACGTGGTAGTCTTAAATTAAAAAGGCTTGAAATATTTCAATGTGTAGATACTCATATTGTACATAAATTATTAAAAATAATGATAAATAATGGATGCTAAAACAAAATTTTGGCATCATCCATAAAAACTTGACATAATATGAATACCTCACCAGCATCCTAACTGCTCCCAACCGTATGGAACCAGTGGGACTATGGCACCCCCAATTAAGGTATGTTGTGAGGTTGAAGGTATTGGGGAGGGGAAGGAGATGAAGAAGAGGAAATTTTGGAAGTACCTGGCTATTCAGATGTAGTCACCAAACACGGCTAAAGCTATTTCAAGCAACGTTTCGTTTAAATAGTACCTATTACATACCTACTATTGTATTTGTATTTATAAATGCATGTTATGCTAATCAGGAGTTGACCACTCACCCTATATCCCGTAATAAATGGTTAATTGATACCATCAAAGCTGTGCCATAAGAAAGATCACTATACTTTTTAAATATTAGGGATTAGGAGTCAATCAAAGGTCGCCAATATTACCATTACAATCTGTAATTAAAATAATCCGGAAGGAGGGTTATGCTGGGCACATGGCGATGGCGTCCTTGGTTGGGAATCAAAAATAAAGGTCGCTCAAAGATGAAGTGTCGTCGCTGGAAAAGCAAAAGGGCTGAAACGCCATTTTGAGAACCTCACACTAAAGGACTTTAATTTTTTATTTTTTTTTACAATAAAATTCATAAGTTTTCAGTACCTAATTAAATTTTGAAAAAAAAAAGTCTTTGGTTACTCAATGCCCTTCACTGAGTTACCTGAAGCAATTAAAAACTTAAAAAGTCCAAAACTTGTGTCGCTTGAGTCAAGCCTTCTCCCAAATGGTAAATATATTTTGAGATGGCTGAAGAGCCACAAGTCTTCAAATCAAACGAGAGTCCGAGTATTCGACGCAGAAACAAAAATTGATTCAAACTGCATATTTTACTCATTTTTGACCAAAGTGTCGCTTAAGCCCTTTTGCCTTTACAGCGACGATATGTTGACGGCTTAAAACTGGCTTCAGATGGGTAGACAAAAGTGAAGGGATTCGAAGGAGGCCTTTGGCTAAAGCTTGTCGCCAAAGGTTCACGAGAAGAAGAAAATATTTAATAAATTACTGATTCGGTATTTTTTAAAAGTGTATATGTTAGAGTTTTTTTGCTTCCGGAGAGTGGTGTGTCTGACTTGACACATTTTAATTTAATATACAGATCTATGGCTTGTCACTCTAATAGTTTCAATTTTGAATTTTTTGTGAGCTCGCAGCACATAAATGATACTCATTACACGAACCATAAAATGTTTCACATGCCATTTTAATATTAGTACTATGACAATAGTAATCTCACGAAATATCTGATCCATTCGATGGAATGGACAATAATCAAACATAAAACATATAAAATATATCCTTTACATTAGAAGCGGGTTTTCATACATGGGAGAGGTCCAGAGGCGGAGGCACGTTCTATAATGGTTTAAGGCTTTAATTACACTAGTAAATGGCTCGTTAGGTGAACTTTATTCATGGTTTTTTCAATATCATTTGGTTTAATTAAATTCATTCTAAGTACTGGCTATGATTACGCTAATGGCGTGTTTATACTTTTTAGATAAAATGCACACTTAACGAATATAATTGCTGATAGAATCTGGCCACTTGCAAAATATCCAATAGCTATGCATTTTTCTAATAATATATGTCTACTAAGATTTCTAGTCAAATCTCTTTGCATATATTTTTAGTACGTGCAACGAGGAATCTACATTGTAAAATATATTGCTCCGAAGTTCTACAGGTTTCGTAGCTAACATTTTTCTGTCGCATTATATTATTGCTTATATTGTTGGATGCACTCTTATAAACGCTGTAAAGATTTCCGAATGAAAATTAGACAACAACGAAAAACATTATTTGGTTCCGAGAAAAAATTGGCGACAGTTGCTGTGATTTAAAGTACGTAGTTAAACATTCCATAAATGATTAAAACATTATGCTTTTCTAAATACAACAGACAGACTTTGTTTAAAACTACTTTTATTTTTCAATACTATGTCGACCGGTTTCGGAAGCACCCTTCCATCTTCAGGACAATATTACAATTTTAATATTGTCCTGAAGATGGAAGGGTGCTTCTGAAACCGGTTGACATAATATTGAAAAAATAAAGTGGTTTTAAACAAAGTTTATCTGTCTTATTTATAAAAGTGGCAAGCCACAAAGTAAATGCTTTTTACGAATATTATACCTTTCGTTTATAAGATAGACAACTGAAAATCAAGTACCAGACGGGAGCAAAAATTATTGCATAAAAAATATTTGAACAACATGCATCAGATACTAATGTTTTCTAGTAATTCTAATTTTTCATTGATCTTCTCTTGGCAAAGATGACTTTAAGCAAAACGGTTGTAATGTCGGTGGGTAGTATCACCCGCCAGAGTGATGTCATTGGCTTTTATGCAAGTAAAATACTTCGATTATCGGATATTGCCGGTGTGCATGGCTTTGGCGTCACATTATCGCCGATCGCAATGAAGCAATATCATGTTTTCAATATCGTAAAAACAATGCAGGGCTGTAATGTATGCCGTAAAGCAGCCGACCGACCAACCAACCCGCTATGCGCCATCGGAGTAATGCACGTACGTAGTATGTATGCCGATTAGTTCACCAATAAATAATCTATTTTTGTAATTCACAATAACGAAAAAAAACCTAGTTCATGCAAATAAACCATTAAACTAGGGTACATTACGTTTAGTACGCGAGGGGTACGTGTTTTCACAGTTACGAAGTTTATAATTTCTCTTCCTTATGTGGTTTAAAATGACGTGTTTAAATATCTGCACTGAATGTTATGACGATGACTTTACAAATGAATAATTTATTTCGTGCAATCCACATGGCAACATAAAAAAATGATAATGTTTGACGTGACATTGCCGAATTTTGTAAAGATTTTTTGCCAAGACATTTCTCATGTCCTAAATGAACTCTCAAGTGACAATTTTTTACTTTATCTTTGTTTTCATTTGTACCCTTTCAATCGATATTCTACCATATAGATAACTAAATTTTATGCGTGAGCCTTTACATGTATACATAAGCATGATCACAGCTCTTCTCTAATCTAATAGCGTATAACCCTCATCTAAACACTTGCTAAAAAGTTTGCACAACCATGTAAAAACCACACGGCTATCTCCTTTAAAGTATTCAGCAGCGAGATTGTTGAAGCAGGCAGCCTTACTATTCTTCATACATTTAATAATAATAATAATAATAATATTTGGACGATTTGTATAGCGCCGTTTTTGTGAAAAATCACCTCAAGGGCGCTAATTGATATTTTTATTTCAGCCATGCTGATTTCGTTAACATTCACCCCATCATCATTCATACTCGTACCTGATTCGCCGCTAGAATCACTGTCACTCAGGTTGCTTTCGAAAACCTATTCAAATATGAAAAAATATTCATTCATATATATTTCATCCATCTTCCTTTTATTTCTTTCTCATTCTTTCTCATTTTTCCATCTTTATATTTATTAACTTTCATGCATCTGGGACCTTTTGACCTTCGTCAAAAACAGTTTTAAGGCCTTTCAATACGTCAATAAAAATCGCAAGTTATTTTGAATAACGCCAATGAAAATGATTTCGAAAGCATTTGGGAATTCGAACAACGGTTAATCCTTTTCTTGACGTTAATTTAAAATGAAATCCTATCACGTGCATATGCACGAGGAGACAGCCCTTTGGTCGACACGTAAGTCACGCAACCCGGAGCCACTCCGCCTGTCAGGTAATATGGGCTAATTCCAACTTCCGGCCACTGAAAAGCTGTTTCCTGTCTTCCTTCCGGTAACACGCCAACCTCGGCCTCCTGCTTCACATTCTGCCGTAATATTATGGCTGGCGTAGGCAAATGTCGGGTGCCATCATGGCTGCCCCACGAAAATCGGCCATGTTTATTTAAACTGTATTTACTTAGGCAAAACCCCGCAAGGTTTAATGAATTATTCACAACTAGTCCACTTTGTGTTTGTCCAAGTACGTTTAAAGGTGTTAAAATACAGCACATGTCATAAAAAGCTCCAGACGTTTCGGATATTGGATCGATATGTTGTGTTAACATTATGAATACCATAATCTGTTCTCAGAAGTCAACGATTAATACGATAAATGACGACATAACCCAATTTAGAAAATGTACTCTTTTTTTAACACAACGTTTTATATTTAATTGAAAACTTGGTTTACCGTTTAATTATAACTTTCTTATATTTTTTTTACACAACTGATAATATCAAATATCTTTCAAAGGAAGAAGTTGTTAGACGAGATGTTATTATAAGTTATATAATATAATAATTATTATATATCCGCATATTAACGATTAAGTACTACGTAGGTATTGAAAATATGAATGTGTAAGGATTTTCTCTTTTACCCCGATGATGTTTTTTTTTATTGTTGATACTATCTACATGAAAATGCGCTTTCTGTTTGATATGTAAACATTGTGGCTAGACTTTCAAAGTTGACGGACAAATACAGAAATTAGTTTGCAGAGAAAATATTTTTTTTGGCTCACAAAATATACTACAATAGTAAATTAAATTCTGGATTCCAATTTCCCTTTATTGTGATTAAAACACGTTCTTCCGTATCACAGTGCTGCGAGGTATATTAATTACTGCATTATATGAATGACATTACCTGGCTGATTTTTTTAAAGTTACTTTTGTAACACATGACTTTTTAATGATGCCAATATTATATGTCCCAACTACTTTATGCTTAAATTCAATCTACTTTGTTTAATAATCTTCGATTTTCCCACAATTATCTAATGTACATTTCTAGATTTAAAAGTTCTTTTCTTTACGTTTATAATATTCTTTACATTGTGTTTTCTTGGTTTAAAAATTTCACACAGAAATATTTTCCCTAGGGGGCCTATGTCATCTTTGAGGATGCTCTGTGGAGGGTCTTTTTGAGGAAAGGAAGGAGTGAAGCTGGGTCTTGAAGAGACCCATGTTGTTCCTGCGAGGAAACACAGAGGCCGGCAAATGTGGAAGCGAATCTTCTCATGTCAAACATGTGCAAATTTTGGGCGCGCGTTTGGTTTGCTTTCCGGCTGTTCTCCGGTACTGAGGGGATTAATGACGCATCTTCGATTGAAATACCGGAAGAACGAGAACAGCATTCCCAATTGTACTCCAAAGATTGCAATCCGTTTGTTAAAATAGGGGAATCTTTAAAACGGACCACCCGTTTCTTCACTTGAGTTTTTCAGGTATTTTAGGGCTCTAGACCCGAGGTGACTGCCAAACTCAACAGTTGGGATAACCTACTGATATAGGTATCTATTAACTATGCTTACATGTTACACGTTATATTTACATTTAATTCACTGTACTTGGCCGACATAACTTTACTTATGTTATGTGTAAAACCGTGTACAATATGACCTTAGCACCTCAGTACTTAAAATATAATAATATGGTCACAGTTCATAAAATAAAAATTAACATTTCTAAAATCTTAAATATAATATTACAGTTTAAAAAAAGTATGAGTTATTTATTAATAAAGGGATTTGAATCGTAATGCCTTTGTAATCATTTCGATATATAAGGTCTTAAATAAACCATCAACATTTAGAATTTAGAATAGACCAAAATTTTCTTGTTTAAGTGAGATTAGAGACACGTGACTAAGAGAAAACTCACGCTTGTGAATTCACCCAAAGTGATTTATGAATTCTCGACAGATCATCTGTATTACAGATTAATTTATATGTGGATAGGATAGGTAAGTAAATAATACATTCGATTTAAAAATTATGTACTTTTTTCCAGTTTTTCCTTAAATTTATTTTTATGTGGGTACCATAAGCTTTATTCCTTGATTCATCCCTCATTTTAAGTAGATTATGAAAACTTAAATTCTGAAAATATATGATAATGACATGAAATTATTGCTTACTGCTTATTGTATTTAAACAACGTATACCATCACTTTTATATTTATTTAAAATTTATTGGGTGTAGGTATTATACCACCTACTACTGTATTGCTGCTCATAAGTGCTTATTCTGTGAGAAATAGTTAGGATGCAGACGAATTATTATTATGGTCTAACATTAATATGTTTAATATTGTTTATGTATTACTGGTTGTCTCTGTGTTTTCTCCTCAATAATATATATACACAAGGAACAATAGTCATGCTAAAATCTTGATTGAACATCAAACATTTCTCCTCCAGATTAAATACACTCAGAACTTACTTATATTTACACAAAGATAATAAAATCAGTTTCCTTACATCTCGGTGGACTGTAGTGGACGTAGAGGGCATCTACCGGGGAGCCCTTGTCCCTTCGTCCCGCCATCACGAGGCGATCATGTGCTGGGAAACATCCCCCAATACCCGGCACTTTCACTTCCTTCCCTTACAGCCCGCCACACACTGCTTCCAGCTATCACTGTTCAGGTTGGGCTGTTGCCTCGAATAGTGTGAACCTATTTTTGGCTATTACTGGTTATTCAACCCGAAATATGAAAAGAAAGAACTTTTGCACAGTTCAACAAGTTTCATTTATCGAAATTTAGCGAATTTGAAAAAAACCGATAGAGATTTGTATGGTTTCTGAAAATGTTTACATTAAATATTTGCAACAATATATTTCTGTGATAGAAGTAAGACGTATTTTGGTTTATTTCGTGATTTAAAATTATATTAATTATTTAAAAAAATCGTTTATTGTTATTTTACAACTCTCAAGTTAGACCATTGTAAAATTTTGTTATTAATTTTCGTTAATACATTATTTAGCCTCGCAATAATATTGTGTTGCCTCTCATTGCTTCACTCCACAACATCGATTGTATTAATTTGAGTGAAAGCACCATAATTTGTATTGCGTTCTTTTTATTTTTATGAAAACGCTAGAGAAAACACTCGAGGATGACCACCAATGGTGACTTATTGATTGTTCACCCTTCACGATAAAACAACAATAACGACATCTGTTAACTTCAGCTGGACAGCGGCCTGAAGACTGTAAATCCACTGGTGATAAAGTTGACACTGCCGAAGAGGGGAAAATCGAACCGTTCGGACAGTTAGTAGGTTATTAAGGCGAATGGGACACGATACACTCCCCCATTATGATATTGTACTAGCTTAATATTCCAAATGTACTACATATGTAACTTAGTTATTTTGTATAAAGCACATAAGAAGACAATACTTTCGATAGATGTATGGTAAATATGTATTATACTACATTATTATTAGATCTTTATCATATCAACACGGTGATAAACAAACCTACAGTCGCAGAAAGCACAATATTGTAAGCATTGATTTCTGTCGATTGAATTATGTGTTCTGCGCTGATTCAACAATAATTATCAACAAAATATGATGACTTCACGTCAGCGTAATTAATTAACGTAATATGTTTCAGGGTTTCTTGTTTATTTAACATATGTCGTGGGAAGAGGACTTCCAAAATTGGTCAAGAGTTTAAATAAATATGGTGGATAAAACAAACTACTACCTTAAATAAATGTAATATTTTTAAGCCACGAAGGAGTACGTAGGACGTAACAAAATTCTTTATATCGTTTTTACGGACACGTACCTAATACATTTGAGTAATGTAAATGGAAAACTTTCAGCTTTAGCTTTGAGTTTTTAAAAGCTGTACTCGCAAACTGGATATTTGAAATTTTTGTTAGATAACATATTTCCATATTTGGAGTAGTTTTTATTAAACGTATCACATTTTTTTTCTTATAAGAGAAATATAATTAGAAAGTAAACATATTACTTTCACAAGGATAAAAATATGACATACGTGATAAACCAAAGCTGTTACTGTACCGTATTACATGAACCGTGTCCCATTATCGTGAGCCCTTTTTACTGTGACCTGTATTTTCCGTATTCCAACAGCTGTCAAGGAGTTTCCATTCAAATGATTAACACAAAATAAAGCATGTCTAATTAGAAAAAAAACTATTTCTTACGCGTTGAGTTGAATACTATTAGATAAGAAAATGTGAGTTTTGATTTGCTTCTAATATAAGGCAAAAACTCATTAGGGTTGTTCTAATGGTACAAATTAATTAAAAAAAAACACAAAAAACGGACGTTGAATCATATCGTAAGGATGATCTACAGTTAATAATTGAGTTTTTAATGCATTTCGTGCTGTGATTTAAATTACAGATAAGAAGACATTGCTGTTATAAAAAGAGGGCGTAATATATTTAATTATTTGGTACCTACTTTGTAAAGTTTTTTTTTCGGGGTATATGTTGGAACATGCTTTAATTATAAAAGCATTTATAGCTCCTACTTTTACAGTTATTCAAAATATATATGTGGCGCTATTGATCGTCATTTGAAATATTCAATATATCAGCCTTGAGTTGAATCTAAATAAATAATTTTAATCGATTTTAAATATGTCAATTTTTCGAGAAAACTGTGTATTCTTGAATGATATACCTTCCCGAGAGGGAATTAATAATTCAATACATTATACGAGTATACTAGGTAATTTAATTAAGAACCATGTCTCATGGTGGTATCGCAAAACTCTAGGGGGTGATTATTTATGATTTAAAAAAAATATATTATAACAAAAAAAGTATTTGCGTACGGTACCTAACGCGTATCCGATCCTTTATAGTGAAAAATATACCACAGACTATAGGTGGTAATTTACAGCTACTGGCTCGCTAGATGCGAACTCTGTTTGAACAACTGTAACCTAACGACTGATTGGCTTTATTTTGTTCTTTGAAGGGAACCTACCCACCAGATGTTAGCGATGACGTGATAAACGACTGATCTATTATAAAGTTACGACCACAATTTAAGTTATTGTCAACTTTCAAACACCATATATTATTTTTGATTTTAAATGTATAATTGTCCTGTTTGAAACACTTGATTAAGATTCTCCCGAAGCACGGCGTATACTAGATTAAATTTGCTCATCACCAACTTAAAAAAACCACGAGTATGTTGATTGAAGGGTAGTGGATAAATATTTTTTATCATAAATAAGTCTCACTTTAAATAAAATCATTGATTTTTTTGACGATTTTCACGATATTCATTTTTATGTTAAACGGTAGTTGAAAATTATTAAGAAATGAAAAGGTACATCTTTATTTAAATCACTTTACTTTTAGTTTGAAAGCTGACCTGTTTCAGAGCGACCCCCTTTTAGGGCAAATAATAATGGTTTATTTTTTATTTTATAATTTATTTTGAATACCGCACACGAGCACCAACTGCTCCCAACCGTGTGGAACCAGCGGAACTATGGCATAATCAAATGGGGTATGTTGTGAGGCTGACAGTGGTGGGGGAGGAACAAGATTGGAAAGGAGAAAGTTGGGAAGTACCTGGATATTCAGATCGGGTCACCAAACAGAGTTAAAACCAATTTAAGCAACGTTTCAATTCTGAATGTTCTTAATTCTACCACTCAAGGCGAATGAATGAACAAAGATATTATTTGCTCTGATGAAGGAGTGTTTGCATCGAAACCTGTTGGTCTTTTAATTGAAAATAAAGCGCTTTTGATAATGATGCTCGTATATAGTTTAATTTATACATCTATTTAAAATACGAAAAAAATCTATGTTTTTTGATAAATTGACTTAAATAAACTTTTTATTTTTTTATTTATATGGTAAGATAAGACAAGGTTTAGCACTTTTTTTATTAAAAATATTATATTGAGAAAAAAAAAAACCGAACCGATTCACATCGAAGTCTAACAGTGAATGAGGCATGCCTAGTGGCTCACTAGAGGACTAGAGATATACAATAAGTGCTCTATACCTGTATATCTGCCATTATCGATAGCATGTGCAATGTGAAAAGTGCACTGTGTAATATACCCTATTAATGTATGGAGAATACTCGCAGGTAGATATTCTAATGAACTACATTTTACGAAGGTACATGATCAGCACTTCTACCATAAAGCTTTTGAAAAGTTTTTTTTTTAATAAAAAAAACACAAACAATTGAAGGCAAGATAAAGGTCATCAGTACCCAGTATCATAATATCGTATACTTTTTAATAATTAGGTTCCTTTATTTAATTTTTGATTTGTTTTTTATTTTTATTTGTTTTTATAATCACATTAATAAGTGCAAAAAAGCCTCATTGGCACCGTGGAAAGAACTTTGGTGATGGACTCACAGATTGAAATCTGAAAACCCACTGCAAAAACACATTTTTCTTTTAAATTAAATCCTTAAAAAAAAAAGTTTTTCACTGTTCATTTTTTTTACTTCTCGTGCTAACATTTACCACAGTGTTTTTTCTATGCTTGTCTCAGAAGATTTCAAGTGCCGATACAACAACTGTCAGTATTCCCCAGGTAATACCACCAATCTGAATACATATTTTTAATATATACATTTTGCTTAGTATGCATATGCTTGGAAACAAGATTTAAATTGTCAGATATGGTTTTACAAGCCTCTTCTCCGTCTCCTTTTCTCCCCGCGTTGTGACATTTCCCGAAATTGTCTGCTGGCGGTGATCTCATGTGAGTAACCTCTGCTAATTTTTAATAAAAATAATGATGAGATAAATTGTCTAAACAAGGTGTCATGAACATGTTCCAAGTACAATATAATCACGCGTACAGAATCCTATAGGTTCACGTCATTTGGTCCCATAGAGCCTGAGAAAACGGCATATAATTTCAGACCCAAAGGTTCGCATTTTGCCTGTAAAGTGGTATTTTTTTTAACAAATGTTACTTTTAGAAAATTTTTACATTGCATCATTCTTAACAAAATTCCAAAGTTTCACTTCATTCGGTTTAATAGACGTTGAGAAAACGGCATATAATTTCCGACCTCAAGACTCGAATTTTGCCTTTATGGCTTGTATTTTTGGTAAGAAATGTTACTTTTGAAGGATTTTTTTCATTTAATCGTCTTCAATTCATCATTCTCAACAGAATTACAAAGTTTCACTTCACTCGGTTCCATTGGAGCCTGAGAAAACTGCACTTAATTTCCGAACCCAAAGATCACGTTTTGAAAACAGATAAAAAACAGTTTGAAATGTACAGGTACATGTAATACAGGAATTTGGCGAAGAAGCTAATTTTTAATGAAAAATTGTGCCAAGGGAATTCAGAGAGACGTAGGAGCTTTTGAAACAATCAACTAACCTTACATGCACCGTGTTTCACACTCAAATCGCGATCATTCAGGGAGTGGATAATTCATTACTTTGTCTGAACAAACAGTTTTTTTTATTTTTTATTGTAACATTTACTACGAATGGACATCATCAAGTAATAAAAATCATGTGAAATTCTGGGAGTATCCGCCCATATAAAGATATTTCTTTGAAAAAAAAATTTTCAGTATCTTAATTATAAATTTAAAGACGCGCTGCAGCTACACATAACACTTTATTTAGTTGACTTGATGCGTACAACAATAAAATAATCCATGATGATTAAGCAAAAATCGAACCAAATAAAAACCCGCGCCTCTCGTCGATGATTCTGTGTGTAAAAAGAAACAACATCATGCAGAAACAAACAGTGCAGATGAGAGAGCAACTGGCGCGAATTTAGTCTGATGAAATAATGTGACAGCGCTATATGACTTTATAGTGCTGTCGCATCCTTCCAGCAATGTCAGTCATTTTGATTTAAGACTTACGACGTTTTTTCGCAATTTGAAATGAATTTAAAGCAACAAAGATTGTTTTTGATATAAATGTTAAGTTAAGAGATAAAAACAATGAAATAGAAACATCTATCTCCTTGCAAATCATTTTAGAATTTATGACGCACGTTGTCGTTTTTACTGCGTTTCCTTATTTTTTTTTAACGATACGCGAATCATTGTGTTCTGCTAATTTATCATAACAAAACATTTAAATACGAAAAATATGATTTTTAGATCTGTTTTTTATTTTATATTTAGATATTTTCAGATGGAAAACCTTCCAAAACAAGTGGTTAGCAGTGATGAAAAAAAAAAAAAGTGATGCTTTTTGTATAACACTCTTGGGTCCACTTGGAAAATAGTGAAGATACGTACTATAATTACACAAGTTATTTTATGAAAATTTTGGTGTTTAAATTTTTATTGGCTCTCCGCAGATTGCGGATAGGACGAAACTAATGAAGCAAGGACCGTGTGCCAAGAGAGAGTTGTGAGGCGGTCTATTCGTTCTACCTACCCCTACGGGGTGATGGTTATTAAGTTACCATGGAATGAAAAACAAACTCTTTTTCCACTAAAAAACGTAGAATACAGTTGGCTTGTTTAAATTTAAAATAAACACTATTTTTTATTTGATGGAGTGAATAAAAATATATTGTTTTATGAAATACGAGTATAGGAAATACTTGGGTAGAAATTAAAAAAAAAAAATTATAATAAATTAAAAATACTAGTCATTTTTCAAAAGAATTATGTGCATTTACTGGGATGTTTTAAATATAGAAAGATAAAGTTGCTGTCTTATATGCTGTTTAACATTATTTGTGTTTTATTCCAAAAAATGAACATTATTTGCCATTTTAGCTGAACTTTATTTTTATTTTCGTTAAGATATTATAAAAACAAAGAATATAAAATATTCACCTGCTTTATTTCGTCTATAATTTGTTTATATATGTAAATACTAAAAAGGTCTTGAGGTTTTCTCTTTACGACTCATATTCGGAATCGAGTTACGAATCCAATAAAACAAAAACAGCAGGTAAGAAAGAATTTGTTTCAAAGTAATTTATTGTCCATTAAAGAACCCCGTAAACCTAAAATTAATCTTTCTTATAAAATACAGAAAAAAACAGTAGGTGCAATGAGTAATCTATGATTACTTATATGTAAACATAACGTGTTTAAGTACACCGAAAAGGATAACATTTTATTACAATCATTATCAACATTTTACAGTTACTTAATATATAATTATTGTAAAAGTTCACATTAATTGATTAATAAATGACTTGGTTTCATTCGCTTTATTTGTTCTTTCTTCTTCTTTACAGCGCCTTAAATATAACGTCATAATAGTGAAGAAACTAGTAAGCAACATTTTTTTAAACGAAATAAAAAATAAAAAAAAACGAATGAAACAAAGTCATTTATTAATCAATTTTATAATTTAATTTGAGAGAAATTGATTGCTTAGTATTGCAAATTTGAAGATTGGCATATACCTCTATTTACTAGGTACCTATGTGTTGTTTAATTTCATAAAAAAATTTAAAAAATGCTCATTAGTTTCGTCAACAACGTGATATCTTCAGGGTCAAATTTGCCAAATTAAAAATCAAAAAACACTATATTTAAAAAAGTGAAAAGCGAATTAAACAAATCATGAATACTCGCAAATAAAAATTTTGAAACAATTTGATAGGTAATAATTTATTAGTTCAAATAAAACAAAATCAAATAAAGGGCTTCGACTGCATACTTAAGTATTTCGAACGTCCACCATGGGGAAGGTTTTTGGTCATGTCAGTTTAAGATTACTCTGTTACAATTATTCTCCAAGCGATTATAATTCAAGTGTGGCGGGCGCGAACAAATGTGTATGCACGTAATATAAAGTTGTTTAACATTTTATATATATATCCCGCAATTGTTATTTGTTTTTATAAAGTTTTATTGAAGCAGTCATTGCTTTGAAAGGCTTATATGGCAATGTCATGATGGCGATGGCGATGGCACCCCCTCGCCCCCGGTTGCTAACAACAAAGCACTGTCCTGTAGTTTCGCATGCATCCCGTCGTTTGGACATTGATTCTCCGATACTGATAACGACTTTGAGGAAATGCAAATGCAGTCACCACTGACTTTCTTTTACACCGTTTTGTGTATTGTTGTTTTGAAAATAATACCTGTATTATGAGCTGATGTTTTTGACCGATACCCACAAGTTTTTAAAAACAGTGGCGTAGCGAGGAGTTCCCGGCTTCTGCGTTCTTGTTATATACAACATTGGTAAATACTCAAACATTACCCTGGTGAAAGACTACCATTCAGAATTGAAATGTTTCCTGAGATGGCTTTAGCCGCGTTTAGTGACTCGATCTGAATATTCAGGTACTACACATTTTTTCCCTTCCATATATTCTTCCCTTCCCCACTCCCTTCAGTCCACAGCATACCCCACTTGGGGATACCATAGTCCCACAAGCTCAAAGCAGTTGGGACTCTCGTGAGGTATTTAGATAAAAAGAAATAAAAATATGTATAGAATAATCATTGCAAATGCAAATTAAAACAAGCAAATGCATATTTTGAGCATTTTATTCGTCAACATTGAAAAATGTATGTTATTCAGATATGGTCATTAAAACACGGCTAAAATGCGACATTTAAAGCAACATTTCGGGTTTGATTCTGAATAGTAGTATTTCACCAGAGCGATACAGATAGTATTTACCACTCGGGAACGTGCCGCAAATATACTGTAAATTATTTTAGAAAAAATACATGAAATACTCGTAGCACATATTGAAATTGGGAAAGAGTTTATGTCTATCTTATATGTTTTTATTTATTTCTCTTTATTATTAAGCATCTCCGCCTAGTGATAAATAAACCATCAAATGATGCATACTGTGTACTTTTCAAAATGGATGGTTACCACTTGCGCATATAACGATAATAATTTTATATAATATGTAATCATGTTAACACTCTGCTGTTAATGTTTTTAATTTATTTACGCATGCTAGAATTTGAATTCTCGGGCTCTGGATTCGTAGCCGAGGATCCTAACCGCTCTACCACGGAGGTCGTCAACTCTTACGCTAAAAAAAATTTGATTAAAATCTATCTAACCATCTAAAACGTCATCATAATAATATATTTTTTAAATGATAGACAAAACAAGCAAACATAGTGGGAAGTTAAAATTTTAATGTGATGTGCAATATTTTTAAGTACTCACTGTTTCTCAAAAAATCCATAAATGTATAGAATTATTAGGTTTCTTTTTACAGATTACCTATGCTATAAACATATAGTTGCTGGAAAAGCAAAAGGGCTTAAGCGACACTTCAAACGGTCAAAAATTAGTTAAATATGCAGTTTCGATCAGTTTTTTTTCTGCATCGAATGTTCTGAATCTTGTTTGATTCTGAAGACTTTTTTGGCCCTTCAGCCATCTAAAATATAATTATTATTGGGAGAAAGCTTGACTCAAGCGACACAAGCTTGGGACTTTTTATAGCTTTTTGTCGATCTTGGTAACTCAGTGAGAACATTGAGTTACCCGAGCTAACTTTTTTTTCAAAACCCAACCAGGTACCGAAGACTTATGAATTTTATTGTCAAACAACAAAAACTTTAAAGTGCTCTGGTGTAAATTTGCCGAAATGTCGCTTCAGCCCTTTTGCCTTTTCGTGGGATGGTATGTGCATATCAACATAATTAAAATTGTGGTTTTCTTATACGTGATCTTATTATGTATATATGCAGGAAATTACATAATGATAGTCGATGTGTGATGAAAAAGTGATTAGTGATGACGATACAATATCTTCTGTGTACTATGCATTTATGTTTATTCTAAAAGTTGGTACGTCGTACTTTGAGTCTATGGAATTGTATGGGGGAGATTCTCTTTGACAGCCGACATCTTGACTTTTGTAAAATTTCACCGGCTATTGACTCGGTTTTGGATCAACCAGTTTTATTAAACATATTTGGTTAGTTTTTTCATATTGTTATTATTACGGTATTATCTACAATTTTGCATGAAGGTTTTAAGTTTTCCAAGATGTGTATCGCCCCTGATCTTCGCTACAATTTGTTTCCGCATGTTGCGGCACAGTGATAATTTTACATTATTTCTGTAAAAGTTGAATAATTTTACTGAAAGATGTAAATACGACACATTTTCCGATTTTTAAATTTTGTGTTTGAGACCTCTGGCTTCCGTTTATTGCAATTTAATTCTAACCATGTTTTTTAGACATCGTATCGAGCTGTCATGATTGTTCCACTGATCATATTTAATTATATTTTTTACGATAACGTACTATTCGGAGATGTACTAGTAATAGGTTCAGATGATATATATGTAAATTATGTTGTCTATAACCCTTTTAGACATACGTAATAATATTTTAAAATTGTCGTTTTCAAATTTAATTTACCGAATTAATAATATTTTTTTACATAAATCTCTACATAGATCTCTAGATATTTAGCGACCGACGATTTTTTACTTTAAAAACCGATAAAATTTGTACCAATTGTTATGAATTTTTCAATGAATACTCAAAACCTTCTGTGTTACTCATGCAAATAGAAAATTTGTAACACATTAATTACCTTTAACCGATTACTCGGATTTTTTAAACTTTTACAAGTCGACAACTTTTTTCATATTTGACAAATAATAGAGCATAACTTTAAAAAAAAATTAGTTCGTAGTGAATATCTTTTTTTAAATGAATAGTTGAAATTTAAAATCGATGTATTGATTTACATAACTGTGAGAATTATTTCAAATGCATAGGGTAGAAAAGCCGTCTAATTGGTGTTCGGTTGTTTACGGTTGGCAGAGAAAAGTCGACTAGTCAGTTAACAGTAGTTAATGTGTGAAAAGTGCTCCCATTCCCCGATATTCAAAATTTCAAAGGTTTTCCTGAGTGGATTGCTCATGGAAATAAAATTAATGTGTTTGATTCTGCGTGGATCTCGTTCAATCACAAATTGTTTTACTACTTATTACTTTCCCGAGGAAATACAAAATACCATTTGTAGAAAATAGATTATTGTTGAATTCTTATAGGCTGCATGTCTTTGTGTAAATGTCCCGCTTAAAGCTAGCCAGTATGGCTGACTCTAATATTATCAATGTTTAGATAATATATCTTACTATTAATAATAATTTTAATATAATCATATGATATTTTTATAATTATATATTTTATTAATTATATTATTTACTTGACTACGTGATTTTCAAATGTTAGTGCTATGGAGCGCATATGTATTATTATAGAATATCATTGTGCTCTCTGAAAAAAACTTATTAATGTTGGGTTAAATGACAGGAACCCAGTGTCAGGAGTATTTCAAAATCATCAATAACACAGACATTCTAACAGCTCTTTTTAATAATATAAGGTTTATTTATCTAACTCTGCTTTTGTTTATCACCTCAACGGCTCTAACTTTTAACAGAATCAGAGACTTGGCGCTAGAATAAATAATACCTTCTGAGCAGATTCAACATCCAAAGCAACTGAGTATAATTGGAGGCAGTGCGTGTTTGACACATGATTGATTTTAGATGGCAACTCATCCAGTGAGCAGTTCGGTGGTCGGCGGGGAGGGCGGGGCGGGTGGCCCTCGGGGGCCTGTGGGGCGCGCCCCCTCTGGGTACCGCCGGGGCCCCGCCCAGCGCCAGAGGCCCCCCCCACAGGACTGCATGCCACTGAACGAGGCCGCCAAGCTTGTGAGTTCGCCGCCAACACAAGACACTATTCGCTTGACATTCTAACATCCATCAAAACTATTCGCTTGATATTATAACATTCAACAATACCATTTGCTTGAGACCCTAACGCCCACTCGACCAAACAACTCGTAATTTCAACACTTAACCAAGTAGAAAGCATTGTTAAATACAATATTTGAACTTAATGATTTTCAACCCACAACACTTCTGTAAAGATAAAAGATATACCCAATTAAAATTATTTTTTATCTAACCTGGTTTAATCCGAACTAGTGTATCCTAATCTATTTAAAGGTTTAAAATCTATAGGTTCCTAGACAATTCGTAAGTAACATATACAGTTTTGCTTTCTAGTAGGTCTTTTTATCACTAACACCACTATATCCATAAAACCATCTTCATCATAAAATTATTTTGCTATATCATCTCATTGAATTGACCTTGGTAGTACATAATAACAAGATAAAACAATTTATATCTAAAAAATCAGCTGGAATAATATATTTTTAGTGTTCATTGTGAATCAATTTATTTGCGATGTATTCAAAACGAGTAGATAGTTAAAAGCATGATTTAAAGTATTTTATTTTAAAATATTGCCAATAATATTATATCTAACAAAGCATATTTATCATATTATGTAGCTGACTGCAAAGCACATTAAAAGAGCAAATTTTTATTTTGCATGGATTTCTACAAACATTTTAGATTTTGGAAGTTTCATGTGTTAGAAACTGGTGTTTCAGCATTCTTATTTTCATAGACCTTTACCGATTCGAATGATTTGTACATTCCCTATGTGTCCTTATTTAAGTGCACCCTAAAGGCGATCATGAAAACAGTGCATAAATTATTATTAGGTGAATTAGACCGAATAGATTTATCAGAATTTCATTATTTTTGTAATGCTACAAACATTTCAATAGCTTGTAAAAATAACTTCAGTTAACCCACTGATTACTGATTTTAAATATTTTGAACCTTGAATGAAGGATACATTTATAATTCAGCTATCGATGTATAGATATGCCTCTTGCATGTAATCAGTATGTCAGTATTACTAAAAGATTGCAATGTTAGGCGAACCCGACAGACAGTGTTAGAATGCGTTTAGTAAAAATCAAATAAACTATTATTAATTACGATTCTCTGAAAGGAAGGAATAAATGGTTTTCAAATTAGTTGTGTATATTTAATTAGTATTTTAGGATGCTGTTTTAAAACAGAGATTTATACGCCAATGGGTTAACCCGATAGTGTAATACAATAATTGGGATATCAGAAATATGTGAGAAAAACTGAACTAAAACGGGGACTGCATCATTTTAAATATGAGTTTACTTGACTTCATTGACTTTGAATGCGGGTTAAATCATTTGAACGGTTTATTTATTCACACATTTGAAAATGTGAAAATCTGATAAATTCACGAATAATTATTGTACAATATAATATGATTCAATGGAAGATTTAAGCTATAAATCGCCTTAAAATCTGAATTGTAGTTCTGCTACCCAACAAAATATATTTTTCCATCTTTTTCTAATTTAAATTCGTTAAATATATTATAATGGACATCTTAGCTGACTAAATTAGGTAAATATTAAGATCATTATAAGGTATTTATGGAATACAAATTCGTAAATGGATAGAAAAATGTATTTGTGTTAGGGTAGCAGAGCTACATTTTAGATTTTTGGCGATTAATAGCTCAAGCTTTTGAATTTAATCTCATATTGCGCAGTATTTTTGTGTAAATTTGTTCAACCGAATGGAGGGCTGCTAAAGATATAATTTTCCTCATACAGTGTATGGACAACATTAATATTGCAGATTATTCTCCGGATTCTTGAAAACTAAACTAAAACTTCGCAAACTATTGAATACCTAACTAGAAAAAGCCATCTTATTACATCGATTAATCTTCTTCCTTTATTTAAAATGAATTTCAGGAAATGGCCCATATGCCAGCAAAGACCCCGGTGTCCGTTCTCCAAGAGCTGCTGGCTCGCAGGGGGACCGTCCCCAAGTACGAGCTGGTGCAGATTGAGGGGCTAATCCATGAACCAATCTTCCGGTACAGGGTCACGGTGTCAGACATTGTTGGTGAGTAACGCATTTGTAATAAATCACTAAAAAATACTCTGATAATGGTAAAAAGTAATCTCAATTTAAAATCTGCCATTTTGTATTCAAACTTCCTGCTACTAGGTAATGAATTTTAGCATAGTGAGAAAATTCCCGCTGTTTGTTATTTTTCCATTCTCATTTTAGTAGGTAATTACACTCTTCACAAAACCAGCTCTTTATGTAACTTAAAATACCCGTTTTTTTCCATTAGTTCCAAATACAGTAATTCCTTTTTATCTGCTGTTTTGCAGTCAAGATAAAACGCAAACAAATTACGAAACTAGGTAATTTAGGCGGTTAAAGTTTGCACATCAGTATCCCTTTATGACAAGATTTTTTTCCATGTTAACCTTAGCTAAACACTATATGTAGTTCTTGTTAAACTTAGTTTGAACTGAATGTTTTCCTGTACATTAATTTGCAATGCTTTATTACACAATTTAAACTGGAAAATTTTAATTTCTGTATGTATGGCTGATATGGCATTGAATTCATATTGGCCTCATCAATGGTTTGGAAGATAATGAGAGGTTACTGTATTTAAATTTATTATATTATCTCTGCAAAGGACATATGATGCTTGCGACACACATTTCATCTGTGTAGATGTTTTGCGTAGACCTAGTATTATCCTTGACCAGCTATGAGTATATAAGTCCTTCCCCATTGTTTCAGCCTTAAATGAGGAAAGTAGGATTCATTCAAGTATTGACGGCTTTTTCATAGGTAACTGTGGAATATTATTATTAATGAAGTAATGCCTTATAACTTGTTAAAATTACATCAGTTATTATTGTATGTACCGTTGTGTGTTGTGCGTGTTGGGGCTTGGTACTGATTGAGCGATCTTGTTCACAGCCATAGGGACTGGGCGCTCCAAGAAGCAGGCCAAGCACAAGGCGGCCAAGGGGCTGTTGGACAAACTGAGTGGAGAGACTCCTGCCGATAGTACCACTAATGGTTCACCTGCAGAAACTATGTAATTATTGTCAAATTAACATCAATTGCCTATGTTACATTTTTTGGTCCGACAGTTTCCCATGAATTATGTATGTATTAACAACGGTTACATCTACGAAATGGAAGAATATGCAGTGCCAAAATATAAAAATAACTTTATATTGGGAAAATACAATAACATAAAAATGAAATTTAAAGTCAGTGTCGACTTTCTCTAGTGGAGTTGTGATACCTTTGAAGTAACACATGAACAATTCAACTCACGGCTGGTAATTAACGTATTTCTATATATGTAATTCTCAAAATAATTACAAATAACATTGTGGGCTGTCAGCGGTGTGCTTTTAGCTAGTGTTATCTAGATATGGAAAGTTTTCAGTTATGATATTTGTACGTTTAAAGCTGGATTCACACCAACGTCCGGATCCGCTCAGTGACGATATTGTTCCGCCCGAGAGCTTATTGATATGGTATGAATATCAATCAAGGAGTATGTGCCAAGACAAAGTTGTGTGGCAGTATATCCTTCTGCCCACCCTTGTGATATTCAATTACTTAGTTAGTTAAATAATTATTTTGATGTGTAAAAATACTTACATCGTAGATTTTTTTTTATTAGAAACCATTTTTTTATCACTAAATAATATTTTTAATAATTATTAAAAATATTATTTAGTGATAAAAAAGTTTTCGTGCTTAAGAAGTTTTGTTTTTTCGGTCCCTTGAAGACTAAAATCGAAAAATGACTTAATTTATCCCAAGTATTAGGTCTTCCCACATAAAATACAGTTTCACTATATACACATTTACACTATGCACCTGAGATAAAGAGAGGTATTAAGAGAAATTTGCTATTCACTCTCAGGTTTGACAGTTATATTAATTTTTGTCAGAGTACATAATTATATGAAGATGATGTCTAAACGTAACATAGATATATGACAAATAATAAATATAACATGTATTGGATTTAAAACGCTACTTAGCAATGTGTCTGTAATGGTGAAGTGATGTCATCTGCGGTAATGTTGCAGTGACGGTGCAGCCGAGTCTCCCTACGAGGTGAACCCCGTGGGCTGCCTGTAGGAGATGTGCATGCGGAGGTTCCTACCGCCTCCGCAGTACGTCACTGAGCATGAAGAAGGTTAGTGGTCTTTAATGTTTTTGAATAGTGATCGATATAATAAACCAAAATTGGTTAATAATTGAATTTTGAAGTCTTCTTCGTATAGTGGGATCTAAATGACTCCATCCATCTGTCTCCTTAACCTGCAGTCTCTCATATTGTGGAATTTATGGTAGTTGTTGAGCACCGCACTTTTTTGCAGGTAGCCACTCACCCAAACACTACCCACACATGCGGCGACAATACTACCTAGTACCTACGTTTGTACTGTGTACGGCAGACACATCCACTAAGTGCGGCGGTTAGCGCATTGCAAGTACAATCAAGTAAAGAAGTGGCGCCCCGCGTAGCTTTTAGCCGGTCAAAATATTTTATTTATTTACAAATGTGTGAAAGTAAAACAATATTCGTTTTTGCTTTCTAGCGTGTAGAATAAAAAAACAAATACGTATTCATAATAAGTAAGACCCAAAAAGTCATTGTAAAATCAGGGCCGACCTGTGGGGTAAAATAATTTAATTTTTATATATTCAAAATACATGTATATCTGCATGCGAAAGGAAGAACAAAATGAGTCAATAAAATCGAGTTTTCAGTAGAGAGTATGCTGAGTTGTTCCTTAGATACCTATCTAGCAAGGAAAAATGAAATGAGTCAAAAATAAAATAATATGCGATTATTTTTTGAAAGAGGACATATGACATGATCAATTATTTGAAAAATATGACAAGGACTATTTTGATCTTTTGATTGACTGTAATAATTTAAATTGAGCCCTTTTTTGTATCGTTAAGTTGGCAAGGAACGATGGCATAGACGATAATTATTTAGTGTTTTTATTTGTTTTTTGAATTAAAATGTTGTCATTCATTATTTTACATTGCATAATGTCTCATAGATGAGTTTAAAAAATGATGAATATGTCGAGGGAGAATTCTGCCCAAACAAGAGTATATTGTATTGATTTACAGCAATGTCTTCCTATGCCACACCTGAATACAAATATAGTTTTTTTTTTTTATAAATGTTAACTGTGGTCCTCCAATCTCGCATACTATGACTGCCAAAGCAAAAAAACTATTTGTTAAATGTAAATTGCGTCTGAAATTGAATTTGAAAAAAGATTCTAATTCATTGATTCTAATCAGGTGGCCTTCCCCACGAGCGTCAGTTTACTGTGGCGTGCATGTTGCTGAACCACCGCGAGGTGGGACGCGGCAAGAGCAAGAAGGTGGCTAAGCGGTTGGCGGCGCACCGCATGTTGCTGCTCCTGCAAGACACGCCTCTGCCCATGGGAGAGGGTGCTCCTGATGATGAGGTGAGCTCTTTCAAATTACCTTGGGGATATTCTTCAGCCACAGTATTACAATCCTGTCACAAAACTAAAATACCAAATAATAGAGAAACTAAGATATGATTTTCGAATTACATAACGTTAACAAAATACACAGAATATTTAAGGCCCGTTTCTATTATGCATGTAGCTTGCGCGTTAACTGCAAGTCGGTAGTAGCTTGCAGAGTGGAAACCTCAACACTCAGTACCGCTTGCATGCAAGTTGAGATTTCCACTGTTTTCACTGGAAAAACGGGTCTTCGGGGGGAAATACTGTCACATATTTTTGTGTAAAAGTTTTTTTAAAGGAAGAAAAACATTCTCAGGTTTACCTTACAATATTAAAATTCCTCCTGCTACCGTCATAATAAGTGGAAATTTTTCCTTGTGCAATGATGGAATGCGGCGGGCTACGCATGCGTCAATGGTTTATAACATTGACGTAGGATTGATATGTAGATAGTTTCCAACCCTAAAATGCTCAAATATAAGAATCTTATGGTTGTTTGAATCCTCTATGTGCTGCAGATGATCACATTTTTCTGCTATACTATGAGTTTTCGAACACCGTGTCTTGCATCAAATATAAATAGAATTGGGTCACTTTGTTCATATATCAAACTTTTTTTGATAATAATATACAATGGTATGTTGTATGGATTTAATATAAAGTAAGTGTTGTGTTCGACTTTAGGTTGATATCACTGGACTCCACCTGTAGGTAGTCGTTGAACGTAGCGACACTGGTTGGGGTCTCTGGTCCGTGACCTTGTCCCTTTAGGAAGTCGAATAAAAGGTTTAAGTCATAAAAGTGTTTTAATTTCTCTGATCTTGTTCAAAATAGTAAGAATCTGAAATTTATTAATTATAAATGAACCAATAGTTCAGAAGCTATACCTTTTTTTCGTGAAACGTAATTTTGCGCACAAATTTGAAAAAATCGCCCCATTTTTGGCGTGGATTGCCGAAAAAAACGCCCCCAGGCAGAGTGCAACAACACCTAATTTACAACATTTCCTTCCGTGTCTGGTTTATATAATAGTGACTTCAGGTTTGTTCACTTTATAAGTTATTGGTGTATTTACTAAATCGTGTAATCGAATGTGCAGCATGTCACAAAAGTTATTTTGAACAAAGTATTTCGTACTTCCGTTGCCATGGATCTGATAAAAAAATAAAAGTTTACTAATTTAGTATTTATACACACATCAAAAGGGACATAGTGAGTAAATTGTTAAGTAGCGTAGTTGGAATAAAATTTCAGACATTTTTACGTATGAGCGAAAATTACCAGTATTGTTTTTGCAGACATTAGCGCCCTACACAGCGATTCAACGAATCGTGTACAGAAGATGGCTTAGCGTATTAATACTATCAGATATTATTTTGTAAGGTCACTGCAATTGATTGTATTGTCATTAAAATTTTGTCAATTTACTGATTAATAATATTAATTAACCCATTCACTCTCAAGGATTTAATAGGGTATATGCTGAAACGCTTGAATAAAAAATTGTATATTACTAATAAAATAAAAACTTACGCTGACTAATTCGTGGTCAGAGCTTTTAAGTAAAAGTGTATAGTACCGATAGATCAGTGGTCTGAGAGTAAATGGGTTTATTTAAAAATATCCAGTTATTCATCAATCAATCAATGTCCGTAGTACAGTGAGTTAAAAAAGTCCCAAACTTGAGTCAAGCCTTCTCCCAAATGGTAAATATATTTTAGATGTCTGAAGGGCCACAAAAGTCTTCAGAATCAAACGAGAGTCCGAGCATTCGATGCAGAAAAAAAGAACTGAACAAAACTGCATATTTAACTCATTCTTAAGTGTCGCTTAAGGCCTTTTGCCTTTCCAGCGACGATATTCTAATATCGACGAATAATTATATTGCAGTAGTGATATTTTTCATGAGATAAAGCTTTTGTTTATTTTATTGCAGAAGTCCGGTAATGTGGCAGCACGTTACGCGGACATGAAGGTCAGCAAGATCTCCACGCTGACTACTAGTCATAGCCACAAGGTGTCCCAGTTCCACAAGCAACTGAAGCAGTCTGTTGGCCCTGTCTTGGCTAAGTTGCAGGTATATATATATCTAATTTAATTGTCTTGTACTACTACAAGCACTTTTCTACAAAACACCAATGATATCTCTACCTCTCTTGTATATTTCGTATTTTCCCCGAAATGCATTTGATTACAGCAAAACCCTCTTATAAGTTTTTCAAGGAACCCAAAAAAAACCTGGCATAAAATAGATCATGTTTTAGTTAAAATTTTCAAGGGAACGAAAAAACGAAACTTCTTAAGGGGAAAATTATTTATAACATTATAAATGTTATTATTTAAAAAACAATTTATAAAATAGTTCTGCTATTTAGTTATTTTTACATGTGACAGCTGCTTCACTTCCCAAGGCATTGTCACTGTTAAAAATAACTTAATGGTAGAACTATTTTATAAATTGTTTTTATTTTAATTTTAATAATAATGTTATAAATTAAAATATTAACATTTATTGAAGTTCTACAAAATAAAGTTGAAGCAAATAATACATATAACAAAACTATCCCCGTGACTGCGTTGGTACATCTTCCTGAAATGTTATTCCAAGGCGGAAAAAACATGCATACCTGCTGTTGGAAGCTGCGATAAAACATTGAATGTGTTTTCAGCTTCAGGTGAATTTAGAAAATAGTGGACTGTAAAATGTTAAACTATACTACTTGATGGAAGTGTCTAACTATGGATGTGGAAAGATTTGGAATGAAGGGAAAATGGGAAACCATTTACTCACCAATGTAGTTGAAGTGGAAGTTCTTGATTCTCTTACACACAACAAAACACAACACTTAATTTAATATTGCTTGAAGAACAACAACAAACCGACGACCAAGCGAGACACCAACAAACGAACACTATTTTTAACCTAACTCTCTTCTGTTTCGATTGTCAACTGTTTTCAAACACATTGTTGTTGAATAAGAACATCGAAGGGCAAAATGGCGGGATAGGTAGGAACTGGATGAAAAACATGAAGGTAAGAACCTATCAAATTATCAATTTGAAATCCAACTCCTACATCGAAAATGAAAAAAAAAATAGTCGACAAGCTGTTTAAAACTAATGTGTAAAATTACGTGGCTAGTAAATGATGAAACATTTCTAAAAAAAGTCAAACTAAATACCAATAAGGTTCTGTAAACCAGTCACACTTTTTCTAGGTTGATGTTTTACTTAATATTCCCGAATTGGCTATTGAAATATTTTTTACGTTGGTACTGCAAATGTGATGCCATTATAAAGTTGTGTGTTTTAGCAGCGACTTCTTGATAGCCGCCTGAACTACCGCTAACTAGCGACAGACAAATAAAGACATTTTGACAGTTAAGGAATTTCGTTGACCTCAGAATATATGCTTAAGCATGAAAACTTTTTTTATTTGGGTTTCACTGTACATCATTTTGACAACACATTACTCTAACTTCCAACCAATCTCAAATATTTTTCTAACCCAACAATTTTCCTTTTGTTTTTTCCATAATAATCCCACAAAATTGCTGCTTTGCTTTTGTACACATTGTAATACCAAGGAAAATCGCCAAGTGTCCTACCCACCGAGCTATCACCCTTTAATGGTTAAACGCTCTTTATTTGTTGAAGATGCAATATAGTTGTTACGTTATAGGCCCTTTCCCAATGACAATATTTCTAAATGGAAACCAGTATTCATAATAAATTTTGCGTTTCAGGTTACACCTCTGAACAAGAAAGATTTCAACTTTGTCCAGTTCCTCCAGGAGATAGCATCGGAGCAGTCGTTTGAGGTGACCTTTGTAGACATTGAGGAGAAGTCCATCTCTGGCAAGTGGCAGTGCCTGGTCCAGCTGTCTACATTGCCAGTGGCTGTGTGTTACGGAGCTGGAACCAGCAGCAAGGATGCACAGGCCGGTGCTGCACAGAATGCCTTGGAGTACCTCAAGATAATGACCAAAAAGTGAGCCATCACAGCCTATCTCTGATCAGCTCCCGTAAACCACTGACCCCAATTTTCTAATGTTTCTACCCAATGTTTTTATTTCTATTATAGTTTATTGAGGAATAACTAAATTTATGAATAAGTTGATATTTATGATGTATACTTTTCTGTTCTGGCCCACAAATAAATTTTGCTGACACGGGCTAAAAGGAATAGATGTTGATAATTTATTGGAATGATAGTGTGGTTTTTGATTAAATCTCAATATTGTGTGAAACATTAGAAGTTTATATGTTGGTTTAACACGGCAGTTGAGTCTGACGGATGTACAATGTCTCCCATGTTTGTAACGTGGACTTAAGCTTCTTGATATAAAATACATATTTATGAATGTATGACCCAAATAATAAAGCATACATTTGTGAAATGGCAATAGCTTCGGACCATTCTGTAATCTTGCTGATTCGCAATTTAGAAAACAAGCACTAATGGATAGTTTGAATGATTTACTAATGTTTTGTTTCTTCATAAGGTTTGTTTGGGCACTAACTTTTAGGCAGATTGCGAGTGGGCAATGTCTCGGGTGGTCCAGTGCAGTTGGGATATTTGATATATGGGGCGACACTTGGTACAAGCTATACTTTGCATAGAATTAGTGGAGTTTTCCAAGCCTGGAAATTACTATTCAAATGAAGTTTCTCTATTTTATGCTAAATAACAAAGAGAAGAGTGTGAGAACATGCCTGTCCATAAGAATAATTTAAAAAACTTGCTAGTATTATAATTGCGTGTCCATATTAACCCTTCTTGGTTAGTATATAGTGTGGTATACGTGTATTCTATACACATTATATATTCTTAGTAGGTAATGTTGAGAGGAAATGAAATTCCTTAGTAATACAGTTCCAGTTCCCTTGAGAATTAAGGTGGAGATTAATTAAGATAAAGTAATGTAACAAAGCTCCCCTCTAAAGATAAAAGATTCCTTCAGTCCAAACCAGACGGAGAATTAGCCAATAATACCCTGCCTGTGAAAATGGGCATTATTTTAATGCAAAGTATAGAGGTTGTAAACTCTCTTTTTGTTATGATTGAGTCCTTCGATCCATAACAAAGTGAATTGTTTTCCTTGTCCATTTTAATTTAAACAGTGCCCGGCATATTTTAAGGAATACATCAGAGTCACTGATGGGGTTAAAATGAACAAAGGAATTTTGTTAAATGTTATTTAACTGCTAAGGCAGACTAAACATTACCCCGGTGTAGCTCCTGTTTAGTTGGTCTTGGTACTTCTCATATTGTTAATGTAACAAACAAACATGATTCAATAAATAATAGATAAGTGACGTCTCTATGAATTGTCTTATGTTTATAGAATAAGCTCTCTTTCTTTGAATGCAGTATACATTATTGCAATGGGATTCTTTTCATCGTTGCTTTGTGGTATTTAGAATGATTACACATAGATGCGTAATACTTATCTAATATCTAATTGTATTGAATATTAATAAATGTTTGCTTTAAAAAAGTCTTTTATTTCAATGTACATATTTGCATTTATCAAAACTATCTTTCTCCTGATTAGTATGCTCAGAAAATAATCAAGAACCTTTGGAAATAACGAAGGCCCAAGTTGGAATCTGGGTAAACTAACTGATTTTTTTTTAAATTTTTATTTTTATTTTTTTTTTTGTGTTTTACAGACTATATATCCATTTACAAAACACAAGAAGTAACAATATTAAATTAAATTAAGAGATATTTTTAACATGTCTCTTGAAATCTTCAAGGTTTACGTTGAAGATATCAAGAGACATGTTATTTAATAGTACCATACCCCGTGTCATGCTGTGCTGAGCCAACACGTCTGTTCTGCCATGTGGAATGCACAGCAGATCGTGATGTCGCCCCTGGCAGTAGTTATTTGGCACAAACAACTTATAACATTCCAGGAGGTATGGATTGTCAATCAAATTATTCAATATTTTGTACGCTGTTACTGCAAGGGCCCCACTCCTTCTCGACTGAAGACTTTGATAAAGCGTATCGAAGAGCAAATCTTTATGATGCATAAATTTTGGATAGACGCCGTGGATTCTCATATACAAATATCTGAGAAACTTTGTTTGGATCTGTTCCAATAATTGTATATATTTATTTTGGTATGGGGCCCATACAGCAGAGGCGTACTCTAGTTTGGACCTTACAATGCAGTTGAACATAGAAGTCATCGCTGCAGGCTTGGTAAATTGTTTGCTAGACCTTATAACAAACCCTAACAGTCTGTAGCACGATATGGATAACTGCAATATATGGTCTGATACTCACCATTTTAGATTTATGTACTAATTCTTCTTCTTCGTCGCTCACAATTTATATTTGCAGATTTCTGACCTCCTTCCATTGCAGGGCTTTAACTTACACTTTGTGGATTGAGAATGTATACAGTTGTGGTCACAAATCATATTTCACAAATTTCTGACAATTTCTCTCTATAATGGGGTTCAAAGATTAACAATTCGCGGGCTTTTGACTTCTTTCCGTTACGTTTGTCAAAGATTATCACTATTCTCAATATGTTGACACATTTGCGACAAAACACCATATCGTTGCTGGAAAGGCAAAAGGGCTGAAGCGCCATTCAGGAAGTTAACACCAGAGCACTTTAGAGTTTTTGTTGTTTTGCAATAAAATTCATAAATCTTCAGTACTTGGTTGGATTTGAAGAAAAAAAGTTAACTCGATAACTTTGCAACAACAACAACACTAAAGTGACAAAAAGCTAAAAAAAGTCCCAAACTTGTGTCGCTTGAGTCTTATATTTTAGATGGCTGAAGGGCCACGAATGTCTTCAGAATCAAACGAGAGTCCGAGCATTCGATGTAGAAAGAAAAAATGATCAAAACTGTATATTTAACTCATTTTTGACCAAAATATCACTTAAGCCCTTTTCCCTTTCCAGCAATGATATAATTGCACTAAAAAATGGTGTCAATGTTGGGATAGGTAGGTATCCGAGGATGGAGGGTATCCGAGGATGGAGAGGTAAGGAATAGCAATTAATTTATTCCATCAAAGTACCCACTTAATCACTAAACGGTGTGAATTAGCGTTGGGAAAAACTTCAAAGTTTTGTGAATGCTTCACGAATTGCTAGTTCTTTAAAATGAACCCTTCGCAGTGAAGACTTCAATTGAAATCGAACTCGCAAAAAAGAGATTTGAATTTATCCCGTTATTTGTTCAGTTCTTTAAAAGTACTAGCAAATCGACAAAAGTTCCTCGCCAAAACAAAAGTACTAGTCGCTAGAGATTTAAAAACGAAAAGAACTGGAACTGGTTCCTCGCCGAAAAAAACACGTGCTAGTCGGTAGAGATTTCAAAGTGAAAAGAACTGGAACTGGTTCCTCGCCGAAAAACACGTACTAGTCAGTAGAGATTTTAAAACGAAAAAAAACTCCCAAAAAATCACGTTCCTTTAGATCGAAGTACTTTGAAGTCGAACTTCAATTGAAGTACTTCTTTCAAAAGAAGTAGTTCTTTCAGAGCGGTCACAACGCTAGTGTGAATACATTAATTATACATACTGCCTAATTAGAGTAAATAATATTATGTGGTGCATTTCAAAATATCTGAAATAGTTTGATAACATTTGTTATTGTAATTTCTTTATTCAATCATTGAGGGCACAACATTATAAGTAACCATGATAATAAAACGTAACTCTTAAAATTAGACCATTAAGTTAACTCATAAACTTACTGCGACGAGTCGTATGTTGAACAATGCACATACATATATTGTGCTTTTAAAATATTATTAAACTGACGGCATTTCAAGATAAATTAATAATAAATTTATATGCGATAGCGCAGGCTAATCTTTTTCTAATGGTTAAGTTTGTTCTTCCGTGCTTTCTCAAACTGTGAGAGAAATGAGTTTCCATAAATATTTTGTCTGTGGAGTTGACTACGAAATTTATATTTCCCTTGATTGTTACTGTTTTGAAAATTAAATTTTTGGGTGGAGAACTTAACTGTGGGCTGACTGTGTGTTTCAAGCATGTTTTGGGTTCGATACATATTTACATTTGATTGTGAAGACAAAGAAGAGTTATTATTACAAACATTTCCAAATAATGATCTTGAATATTCATTAGATACATTTTTAAAACTAAAATATTGGTTTTGACCAGAATTATGAGTAGCATTTTCGTAATGTCTCTCCAAATTCTTTGGCATAATATTACTGTAATCATGTGATCCTTGTATGCCTGATTCATAGTATTTGGGTAGGTTTTCATAATTCCCAAATTCAATCCCCGTCAGAGGAATATGAACATTATTGAGAGAGTTATCACTGTGTAAATGTTTTATATCATTTTTCCGATAATCAACATTGTCCATTGTTTTGTGTTGACATAATTGAAATGAAACTTCGGAAGTTGTTTTTCTGTCATATTCGTCTTGTGGCAGATTTACCATTTCAGAATCTTCTATATTTCTGTTGCTGCAATATGCCGATGCTATCATATTTTGCGGATTAAAAAGGTTTTGATCTATTACTACATTGTTATCTGAATCATACATATTTTGACGGGCCAAATCCTCACCAAATTTATTAATACAATCTTCTTCCATGTCTTCATTGTAAAATCTAATATTAGTATCATTCTTTAAAATATTGTTACAAGCAGAAATATAGTTTCCCTGCAGGTTATGCTGCAATGTTATACCGTCATCTTCAATCCTGACTACTTCTGGTTCTTTTATTGGCTTTCTTTGAAAGTTCTCTCTTTTGTTATGAGAATCTCTATAAATGTCCCAATCAATTTCTGAATTGTAATTCATCATTGAATGTATGGATAGTTTCTGTGATTTTTTGCTTTCAGAACTTCTGACTTTATTTGCATTTGGTGGTTTTTTGTTAAGCTTACTATCTTTTTCACAATTTGATTCTAAGTCTTCTATTCTGCAATAAAAACAAATATCACATTTTAAAATCTATTTAATTTGATGATAATCTAAAACAATTCTAAAGTATGTATTATTTTAATTAATTGAATATGTTATTTATACAAACCCATCAAAATCGTTTTTTTTATCCACCACTTTTCCAGAGTCTTGTTTTGGTTTATGTTTCAGCAATGAAGATGTTATCATTGTGGTAAACACATTTTCAGTTGTCAAGTGATTTTCATTCACCGTTGCATTAGCTATTTCTATTGTTTTCTCTCCTTCTGCCTCTCTAGTCATTTCAATTTCCTGGCAAGCTGTTTGACTTTCATTTGCATCTGGATCTAGGTTAGGAAAACAGTTGAAAGGAGATCTTTTCAACCATTCCTTCACATAACTTTCTTTATTGCATATTTTCGTACTAGGTACAGCAAAAAGTAATTCTGTTTCACGTTCTAAGGAAGACGAAACTTCCCGGGTGATATCGACTTCATTACCTGCATCTGTCATATTGCTTTCATTTATTAGGGAGACCCCTTTTTCTGCAATTTTCTTTAACGTGATCACGTCATTCGATAGTTTAATAATTGGTTTACGTGTATCTTTTTTTAATAGTTCCAATGGCTTGTCTTTTTCTTGAAACATGTAATCTTTTTGAATATCTTCTAATTCTCTAATTTTATTCTGGGAGGAATTACACATTGTTTTTCCTATATTTTCATTCACTGAAATTTCTATGATATTATTGGCAGTTGTGTTGAATGAATACAAATAAATTAATTCCTTCAGCGGTAATTCTATCACCGATTTTATTACTGACATGATTGGTCTCATGGCTGTAATGTTTGCTTTAAATTTGTGATTTCTCCCTATGAGTGATAAATTCTTTTTGACCAAGGAAAATTCTTCAATTTGGAATTTGTTTATAACATTTACAGGTAAAATATTGCCAGCTCTAAGTGGAAGCAAAACCAGAGGAACTCTCCAAGTAACCGACTTGAATTTTCTACATTTATATCTTCTTGGATATGTATCAAAAGTCAATGGTCTAGGTACGGTGTTGAAAGTAATGGAGTGAAGTTTTTGGTAGTTGTTAGTAATATGAATCTGATTGACAAACTGTATGTTAACATTAATGGACTTGTAATAAAGTTCCATATTATTATTTTGTCGGAGAGATTGATCACATTTTACAACACTCTGAAAAGTAGATTGTTTTGGAGCCTGGGGAAAAAATAGTGATGGGCTCTCTGGTTTATAGCAGTGAATTTTATCCAACAAATTCAGAATAACTATTTCACATCCACCATATTCAGACTGTATTAAATTTTCTGTAGTCATTTCGCTTTTCTTTTCTGCTAGTATTAAATTTTCTACAAAAATGATTTTGTTATCTGGACTGTTGACTATCTCACAAATAGGCAGTGCCTGACAAGTTATTTTCTTTTGCTCAGTATTTTCAATTGAACTCTCTATCATTGTTTTATTGACCAACAAAGTCTGGGTATGTATTGTATTTGTAATTTTTTCATCATATCCATTATTTTTAGTGGTTTGTTTCTTTTCAAGTTTGTTATTGCGTGCAGAAAGATTATTGATTCCCCTTTCACAGTTTTTTTTTGAATAATTCAACTTGTTTTGAACACTTTTGGCAACCTGTACAACATTGTTAAATGATTGATTGAAAGTTGTTAATTTATTCAGCGATATGTTATTAAATTCACTTTCAAATTGTGATTCATCTTCAAGGTTTTTGGTCAGTGTGTTAGAAAGTTTTTTGCTGTAATTGTCTAATTGGAATGGAATTTTGAATTTTGTATTATTTGGTTTTGTGTCCTTATTGCCAGAATCTGCTTTAATAAAATTGTTATCTCCCCATTGAATTGTTTCAAGGTCGTCTGTCAAATCAATGTACGAAATTATTCCTTTTGCATCATCGGGCTTCATTACATTTATCCTTTCACTAGTATCAACGTTTATATAATTTTTTGGTACTGTCCACCGATTCTTTTCACACACATATATTTCTGGTTCTTTCATTTTATCAAAATGACTGATATTATTTGTGGAGATTTTCTTACTTTTTTTATTTGAGTGTTGAAATGTTTTAATTTGTGGTGCAATTCTTTTAGCATTTTCATTATAAGCGGGTCTATTTTGTGTAAGATCAATATTTTCCGGCTTGTTGTATTTTTCAGGATATTGCAAAGTAGAGGGGTGAAATATTTCAGAATAGCGATTTTCATGGGTTGGCGTTTGTTTTTTATTATTTTCTAACACATTGATATCATTGGCAATTTTAGATTGCTGAGAATTTTTGAAATTTTCAGTATTTTGCTTAAATGAATAATCTCTTTTGGAAATCGAGCTTAGTGTCACAGGCTGTAAATTATTCTGTTGAGATAACAACTGTGACTCAGTATAGGTTAAATATTTACAATCATGAATATGAATATCTCTATCTTTAATTTCCCTTCCAGTGATGGAATGATTAGTAAATTTTTCATCAATTGGAGACAAAAAAGAATTGAAAATTTGTGTCTTTGATACTAATGAGTCTCTTGTGCTTTGTGTATCCAACTTTTTGTACCAGACTTCATAAGTGTCATCTTCACTGCTGTTTAAAATATCTTCTACAATCAGATTTTGTTCATATTCACAATCCTGCTTTAAACTATATTTTTTCCCACTGAAGTTATTTGAAGAATTTTTTTCTTCAATACCCGAAGGAAAATCTTCACTGCTCATTATTGATTTCATGTCTTCACCAAATGAATTTGTTTGAAGGGAGTGCATATTTTCTAGTTCGTTAATATCAGTTTGAGGTTGAAAGTTTCTTACTATATTTTGTTGCTGTATCCTGTTAATATCATATGAAGGATTATTTTGAATCCTTGGTATGTTTGAATTACTTGTACAAATAGTTGGGCCATTTGCATTAAAAAATCTGTTACCCTTTATTACACTTGATTCATTCAATGATGAACTTTTTTCTTTTGGCTCAAAGTTCACAGAACATTCTTGAGGAGTGCTTTTGGGCAAAGGTCTCTAGAAAAAAATATTCACAACTGTACTGACCTACTATTTTAAATTGTAATTAACAAAAAAAATAATAAAATAATTACTTCATAGCGCCATTTTCATGGTAAAATCACTTCGAAGGCGCTATATAATTATTTGATAATATGTAATACTTACATAATAAGTGACATTTGGAGACAGAGTATTGAGATAGGATGGTTCTGGAATAGATTTAATATATTTATTTATCTTTTCCATTATATTTTTGCCACCCTTTGCAACATCACAATTTTGCTGTACTGGAGATTTAGGTTTATTCATTGCTTTCGTTAGTTTGTTCTCTGCAGTTGAACTATCCTGAACATCTTTCTTCCCCTGTTGGTGGACATTTGATTCAAAGACCATATCACTATCCTCCTTCAAGAAGTCTGTTTGTGTTTGAGGGGAAAAGCCTGCAATCGCACCCCTGATGTTTTTCCCTACATATTGCTGAATATTTTGTTGTAGTATTGTTGAAAGACTGCTGAGGAGTGTTTTCTTCACCTGAGTGCTACATCTCACATCCAATCCAACTAAAAACAATTGTGAGGGTTTGCAGTAAATATGACGAAAAATGATTATGTACATAAATCTCTAAAATAATATACACAGTGACACAATAAAAAACAGACTTGAGTTTGAGAGATCAAAATATGAGTTTTTGAACAGATATTGAACAAAGTTTTATAGCACAGAGAAATTAATATTAAAAAAATGTATATACATATACATGTATCAATGAAAATTATTTAAAGACTAGCTTTTAACCTGTGTAAAAATCACCTGGAAATCTTTAAATAAATTATTTTGCTTGCATGAGGTATTAAATAGTAGGTAAAGCATACTAAAAAAAATTTTAGCTCCATTTCCTTAATTTTTATGCTTTCCTTCACTTACGAAATAGAGTTTACATAAGACTACATTGTTTTCCAGTGTTTTTAACAACAAAAAAGTAATGTAGTTGTTATGCATATTTAGAAAGAATATTAAGAGAAGGAGGTTTCCTGGATATTTCGATGAAGCCACATAAAGAAGTGTTGATTTAAGAATAAACTGTAATAAATAGTACCCCAAGTATTGCTAATACAATGAGCGTTTACAGTGTGAGCTAACGAGCATTTAGGCATAACTCTTCTCTTTATTTCATTATCAGTTGCCAGTATTTTCGTATCTCTGAAATAGATTTTTAACATTGATTAATGTATCCAAATCATTATGTAGGCGCAATATTTCATATATGTAAGAAATATTTATATTTACAATATTTTCTCGAAAAGTAGAAGATTATTTTCAGAATCTCCGATGATAAGTGATACCCTATGGTTTTCTCCGGCTGTAGATTTCTGACCCAACAGCTGTTCATAGTTGGCTATGGAGAGAGTGACTTCGACCATCCTGCTAGGCTCACATTTGATGTGCAATTCGTAGAGAGGGAGTAATGCAACTTGCTTCTTGAGAATGTTTCCAGTAGGTGGTAATTTATTCATTATCTGGAAAAAAAAACAATAAAAAATATCAAATAATGGAAAATTAAACATTTTGATATGTATTATTTAATGATTTTGGTATAATTATTTATTTATTAAAGTTCATTACAACACCGGTAAAAGCAATTTTGTAAGGTTCAACAAACATTGTTGTGCTTTGTTAGGAATTGAGTCCGCGATCTCCCTACTCAAAATATTAATTATTACTCACAAGTTCTCAAGATGACAAGTGACAAGGAACATTATTACAAAGTTAAATTGAATCTGAGTGAGTGAATGTTGTGAGGCAGAGAAATTGAGGGAGTGGAAGAAGAAGAGGAAATTTGGGAAGAAGCAGTCCCCATATCAAGTGGTGCATTTGAGTTGGGAGGTTGTGTTTGATTTTCATGGAGTCCGACAATATATTAAAATGTGACGCCGCCAGGTCTGGGTGTTATGATGTTGATTATCAAGTTCGATAGACCTAACAAAAATGGCTGTACAACTGTACAAGTAACATAACAATAATATTATTAAAAAGTAATTGAGTATTTCCAGCAATGTTTCGATTAGATGGATTATATGGTGGCAATTAATTAAAATATTTTACTCTTTCTAAATCTCTCGGATTGCTCTGGCGAATGCTCTCAAAGCTAGTTTTCCCAGCCGACACGAGCAAGGTTGCGAATATTGGACCTATCCCATTGAGCTGTCGCACCATGAAGCAGCTGTTCTCCCATAGCCGGGCAGCAAAACACTTTGCCAGAACCACGGAGTTCAGGACACATTGGTATATTGGCTTGTCAATGTTTTCAGCCAGGGCACTAGGTCTGGTAGTGTAGTTAACAATGCCTGGAAAAGCAAAATTAAGATGGTGGCGATTATGGGAATTCTCTATTCACCTCTATTCATAAAAGTCTAGCAATTCCTTTCATTAACGAAAAATTAGTGTACATATTCATACAATCTACGTTGGGTTATAATATAAAGACATATCATGAAGTGACCTGTTCAATCGGGTAAAACATTTTCCAAGGACGTAAGGTTTTAAATCATTATTTATTTATTTATAAATTAACGAACTAAAGTCCAATTACAAAAAATACATATAAAACACGAAATAGAAAAAAAAGCAACAGAGAAGGAATAGCATATACATTAAAATAAATGAAGCGATGACAAAAATAAGGCAAAATAAACATAAGAGAGAACATTCAAGCCATGGTCTAGTCAAAGTTTTGGTAGAGTCGTAAAGAATGACAAAAATCATTTAGACTGCTACCAAAAATTTCAAAACCATGGCTTGAGTTAACAAGTCTTGACATTCTGGACATTGGAGAATTATACCCATAATTAGTATTGTGATGTAGTAAATGTGTATATGAAATATTTTATTGTGATGACATTAATTTTCTTACATTTTGAAATGTGGTCACCAATTCTTAATACTTTTGTAGCTTCCTGATTTAGAGAAGGATCAGGAATAGGGAGAGAACCAAATATGGCTTGGATGAGGCTGAAGGAAAATAAGGTGGTTAGAAAAGGGAAGGCACAAATCAAATTTACATTTACAGAGTGTTAAAAATGTAAACAACATGCATAATTTGTAGTTATTATTTATCACTAGGTGAAGAATGTATATAACAAAGAAAAGAAAACAAGAAAGAATAAATGTACGAGAAAGAGGAGTAAAAAATATAAGAAATATGTACATATTTTTAAATTTATAAAAATAACATTGTTTTCCATTATGTATTAGTTTACGGCTTATATGCTTTTTAAAACGTGCAAGGCTGTTTATATAAATGTCTATATTGTCACATTCTGTAGCGTTGTAAAATCGACACATTCGAGACAGTAGCCAATATTGTTATTAAAAACCTCAATATAAATGTGTTTTGTGCAACATAAGAGTGATGAATTTATTTTAAATACATAAATTGTTATTCATTTTTTTTAATCAATATAAAAATAAAGTCCCTAAAAGTAAAATTACGTATCCCAAACACATTCAACAGACCTCCCATTGACATGACACCCAAGAAACCATTTGGAGATATCCTAGAGCATTCTAGAGACATTCAAGAGACTTTCCAGAGACACCACAGGGACCTACTATTTGGTAGGCATCATGCAAACCTTCCAGAGATATCCTAGAGATACCTTCTGATGACATTCTTGAGATCCTCAAGAAATAGCCTACAGAAATTGTAGATACTTTCCAAATACCTCCTAGAGACATCGTACAAACTTCCCAATGACATTCAAGAGGCCTCCCAGAGACATCCAAGAGACCATTTGGAGACGTTCTAGAGACTTTCCAGATATATCTCAGGGATCTAGCAGACATCATACATACCTCCTAGCCTTATCCTAGAGACCTCCCAGAGACATCCTAGATACCTTCTTGAGGCACTCTGGAGATTTTCAAGAGACTTTCTCTAAGAGATATCTTAGAGACTTTGCAGAGACCTTTCAGAGACTCCTAGAGACCTACCGGAGAAATCTTATAAATCTCCCAAAGTCCCTTAACCTAAGATCTCTTTTTTCTTTTCAAATATCTTAAGTGATGTGCCTTGTTAAGTAGAAGGTTAAACCTGGTCCTCAACGCTTAGTCTGTATTATTTAAGCAACCTCCCTTACCAGTTAACCTTCATATCCCTGGTCTGGATGCGCCCCGGCAGAGGAAAGCGACAGGAGCCGGATGCCCCCTGCGCCGCCTGTCCCCGGGGCCTCCTGTTTAGCAGGTTGAGGTAGCGCTTCTCCCCTGCCCGGAGGGGCACGTCGCAGTACTCGTGACACATGCTCAACACACCTAACAAGTCACTCAGGGTCTCTGTGCCCTTTATCTGGATAGAAGAATATTATGGAAAATAAGAGGAAAAAAAGGACATTTAAATATTTACCATGACCATTAAAATCAACACTGAAATACATAATATTATATTTAAGGTATACAAGTGGAAAATTAAAATGAAATTTTTTTTTAGCGTCACTTGAAAAATGAGTTGCAGGGTGCAAAATTTGGTAACTAGCCATATTGTGATTTGGACATGGTCCGCTCAACCATTTTGATTAGGGTCTGTAGGGGAAATTACTAAAAGGAGAGTTACTCAGCAATCGGTTAAATAAATTTTACAAAATAAGAAGGGTTAAATAAAGGGAATCATGTTATTTTGTATTTAAACATGTGGTCTATATTCAGGGTTGCCTGGGATAGTATAGATTAAAAAAAAAATGTTGATGACCTTTATGATGAGTTTCATAGTTTCGAAATCCAAGCAGTGAGCAGCCATGAGCACACCTGCCTCTGTGGAAGCAATGACAGTATTAGAGTCCATCGTCAGCATTCCAGCTCGGGCCAGTGCATTCACACACTTTAGGCAGAGTTCTGGAACAAATACAGGAATATTACTACAAGTTCAAAGTTACTGTATCTTGCTATAATTCCATTTATTTGATCGACCTTGCGATGAACCTGGGCATCACTTCAAGTTATATTTTTCAACAAACAATTATTAATATTCAATAAAAATAATTGTTATCTTGGTGCTGCAATCTATGAAGTTAAGTTTATATAAAATAAGCTTTCGGTTATTATAAATCTGTGATAGGTAGGTAACTAATTCTGTCGATAAAAAAATAAAAAATACTTCAATACATACATTTAAAAAAAAAAATTATAGTGAATACCGCACAAGAGTCTCAACTGCTCCCAACCGTCTAGAGCCAGTGAGACTATGGCATCCCCAATCGGGGTATGTTGTGAGACTGAAAGTAGTGGGGAGGGGAAGGAGATGGGGAAGAGGAAGGTTGGGAAGTACCTGGCTATTCAGATCTGGTCACCGAACACGGCTACAGCTATCTTAAGCAACGTTTCAATTCTGAATGGTGGTCTTTCATCAGGGCTATAATTAGAGTATCTATCACTCTGGAACCTGCCGCAAATATACTTTTTATTATTTTTATATGAATTAAATGTGTTATGACATATATTAATTAAATCAAATTTAATGGCGCACGCCGGGTTTGAACCCGCGACCTTTGGATTCGTAGTCGAGCGTCACTCGACCATGGAGGCCGTCATTTTTTGTTTTTTCGTTTATAATCCTATATTTATTATTAGCGCAGAGGTAATAATGGGTAGAAGATCAAATCACCGTTGTTGGAGCCATGCACAGATTAAAATTATTTAGATTTTAATTAGAGTCTTACCACGATGCAAACACTTTTCTGTAAAATAAAATCATAAAATTGTGGGGCATAATTTGATGTGTTAGTATTGGTTTTCCTCAGAAGCTTCTCCGAATCAATAGTGTGCACTGTGTACCCTAGGCGGTATATGCTTTGTTTACCTTCCAGTCGTTTCTCGATGGTGTCCCTGGAGGTGCGGGCGGGGTAGCCGTAGTGCGCAGGGTTGCGAACGGCGCGCACGTACAGGAAGGTGGAGCGGATCCAGTCCATGGCCTGCAGCAGGTCGGCCAGCGTGCCCAGGGCGGCCTCGGCGTTCAGGTGCTCCGATAGGTGGCGGTGCAGGGCGCTCTCCACGCAGCGAGTGCCGCCGCACATTTTGGTGTAACGATCCTGTTCATTCATTTTAAGTACACTTTAAAACATTATATTCTGTGAGGAGTCGGTCGCTTGTTGATTACGGTATTACCACTTTTTTATGATTAATTAGGTACATTAAATAAATAACAAATTAAAGGTTTTTTTACAACGTGTCAAAAACCTATTAATTCGAATTATAATGAATAAACAAATAGTGGCAAATGGCCAGTTATATTAAATAAACCTGAAAGCCACGAGACCCTAATATTCCTCACCCCCACCATCTCTGCTATGTACTTCATTTTTTTTACCAACCACGTGAATGTCCACGTAGGTATGAGCGTCAATCATATCATATTCAGAGCCGGGGCAAGGGTCAGGAAAAAAGGGATTAGTTACAGGCGCGAAATTAAAGGGCACGGAAATCGGATGGCAACAAAGGGAAAATAGGAGAGAAAAATGTTCGCAAACCAAAAAAGTACATGTAAAGGAAAAAAAAAAGATTTTGGTGCATCACAATTGATTTCTGTAATAAGAGAACATACGTTATATACTCGTACATGTGTCACAACGTAAACATACATTTTTTGAACAAAAAAACACATTTCATCCGTTTCCAAAAGATTGTAGAATTTTTTTTGTTTTATTGTGGGACGCGCTTTCGAAAATATACCTCTAGCACCAAAATAGATCGTTCCGGTTCTGATCATTATACAGTGTGTATGAGATCACCTTCTTGCTTGTTGCTTACCTCTTCGGTAAATTAAACTCGACGATATTTAAAATTGTCTTCATTGGTCTTTAATCATTAAGACCTAAATACGAATATACTCTCAATACGACGCGGTAGAAGGGTAACGTACAAGAAATTGTAATGAGTCGTGTCAAATATTTATTTAAATTTTGTATATACTTTCTTATTTTCCTGAAGATGTCACGAACTTGTGACGAAACTAGTTAGCAACGAAAAAAAATCTTTTAATGTTTTTGTAAAAATAACAACCTGTGACGAATTATTCAATGATGCAAGTGCCAAACAATATTACGAAAACAAATGCACCGATTGCCTTTGTTTCACAATGGTCTCGAGAGGGAAACAATAAATCTTTGCAATATTTGGCTTAACAATGCCATTTTCGGTCTCAGAAAATGCAACGGAACAGTAACCAAGTAGCAATACATTTTATTGTAATACGTACCTACATACCAAATCACATTAGAATCTAATAAGTTGGTATTTCTGAAATGATGCATACCTACCCATCAGATTTGTCACAAGTATTTTTACAGCATCTTGTGAGAACATATCGATGCACGAACTACTTATGTAAGTAAAATTGAGAAAAATCTGATACGAATTACATCTGATTGAGGATATAATATCGTTACTCCTAGATTAAACATCACTAATAAAAAAGGAATCTTCTATTACATGATTTTCTTTGTCTGAAGGTAAAAACGTTGAAACTATTGTCTCACAAAATAAATTTTCTGAATGCATATTCTGAAAGTCAAATAATAATAATCGTCTGACAAAAAAAAAGTTTTGTCACTTTACTGTATTGGTATAATAAAAAAAATCTATCTAATTATTTGAGAATTTAGTTGAGTTTGTTTTGCAGTCGCTGTTAGTGTCGCTGGTGTAGATTTTGTGAATAAACACAAATCTATACATTTAAAAATAGTTCGCCCGTTTGTTAATTCCTCCTTTGCGGCCTGCAAAGTCAAGTGTGTCGAGCTGTAAATGTGATAATTAATATAAATATTGTACAGAAAAACCAATTATGTTTCGTGGTTAGAGGTTTAATTGACGACATTTAAAAAATATATATATTCTTATACCTATAGACATATTTAAAAAAAATGATTGAATTGATCACCTGCTATGTTTATTTATCACGAGAATAAAACTCTACATTTTCTCAGACATTATTAATTTTAACGTCTTGTTACCCCAGGGCATAATAACATCGTACCTCTTAGATTATAAAATGATTGAAGATATTTGTAATTTTTAAGACTAAATATAATAATATTGAAAGATGCGGGTTTGTATTCATTCACAATTTAAAAAAAAAGTACCATAAATTTGCCTGCCTGCAGGTGAATAATTCAAAGTAAGTTATAATGGAAAAAAAAAATTGAAATAAGCATATTATATGGATAACGGTATCCAAATAAACGTAAGCTTGTTATTATCGACATCAATAAATAAAAAATACACACAGTAATTACCCCAATTACTTGAAAAAATCTGTCATAATAAAAATAAAGTATCTCTATGTCACACAAGATCATCAATAATAATACTTTTTCTTTCGTCAGGTGGGTAAGAGGGGAACATTTAGGTTTGCGAGCTAGTCTAGGGCCTCAGAGACGTCGCCCTGTGGACCTCATCAATTCCGCCGGGAAATGAATGTAGCGGGTGTTCGTTGACCACATAATATTAATAATTGTTTATGCTAGTGCATTCATTTAACAAAGAAAAAACAACTCTATTATTAAGGTAATAAAGTATAATATCAATTAATTTATTTGATGTTCCTGAAATCTGACACTAAAATTGACAAGTGCATATCCACTGTATTTCCCGACCAGTGACTTATAGTTAATATTCAACAAAAAACTAAATTGGCCACACACAAAAACCACACACTACAGCCAGGCGCGGCCCCGAGCTAAACGGCGCTTGGCGCAGGTAAAAATTTTGGCGCTCCTTATCAAAACCTAAATTTAAAAACCATAATTTTCTAAATTGTCTACTAAAATAATTCACTGAATAATTATCTATCTTAGCTATTTTTTTACATGGAACTATGAGTATAATACACAAAAAGCATAATTTTTATAGAAATATCATCACTGTTAACCACTTGTTTTTGGCAGGTTTCCCCTCTGAATATATTAACTTACAGATCCAAAAAATTATATGTTCAAAATGTTAATGTTTTGTTATGTTAAATTATTAGAGTTTCATGAGAATTTCACATGATTTTGTTTGATGAACTTCATTCGTAGTAGATGTTAAAATCAAAGTTTAAACAGTTATTTTTTCTGTTTGTTCAGACAAAATGATGATTTATAGTTTTTGAGTTTAATTTGGAGAACTTCATTTTTTTATGATTTGATAATGGTTTGGACAATTTGATCATGGCCTTGAACGCCGAAATAACACAGCTAAATACTAATAATATTAAATTTAATTCAATTGAATTATAAAAAAAAAAAACAAAGTAATGAATTATCAAACCCTGAAATGTCGTGGTTTGATCGCGAAAAACGGTGTATGTAGTTGAACTGTTTTTTTTTGTTTGTTTTCAAAACGCGAGTCTTGGGTTCGGAAATTAAGTGGCATTTTTTAGGCTCAATTGAAACCGAATGAACTAAAAGTTTCGGTTTGTGCTAAGAATTATGAACTACAGTAGAAAAAATCAGTAAAGTAAAATTTGTGAACAAAATCATTAATTTTATTGACAAAATGTGAGCCTTGGAGACCGAATGAAGCGAACTTTGGAAATTCTATTAAGAATGATGAACCTATGACGATAAAATAACAAAAAAATCCTCAAAAAGTAACATTTGTTAAAAAAATAGCACTTTGCGTGTAAAATGGGAGCCTTGGAGTCAGAGCTTAGATGCCGTTTTCTTTGAATGAAGACTAAATGAAGTGAACTTTTGTTAAAAATTATGAATTTATGGCGATTAAATGAAAAAATCTTTAAAAAGTAACATACAAATAAAAAAATACCACTAAAGGGAAAAATGCGTGTTTTAGGGTCGAAAATTATAAGTTGTTTACTTAGGCTCCACGCTAACGCTCTCTGAAGTAAAAACAATAGGGGTTTTCCAAATTTAAGTAAATGTTTATCGAAGGAAGCAATTACTTTGTAGCTTGACATTATAATTTAAATAAAAAATGTTTTAGTTTTAAGCCACTTTATTTATACACATATAACATTCGACCGGTTTCGGTTAAACTTAACCTTCTTCAGGAAAGTATATATTTAAACTTAGTTTATATATATATAAAACATTTTTTATTTAAGTAAATGTGTTTTTTTTAATTCAAACTTGCATATTTTAATAATTCATTTGATGCGTGAGATTAGTAAAAATAAATATTAAATTGAAAAAAAAAGAATAACAAAACAAAAACTTCGACGTACGTCACAAATTCGGAAATGATTTACAAGGAGCTGGATGTTTCTATTAGATTGTTTCTATTTCATAACTTAACAATTTTATCAGTTTTAAAAAATATATATATATACATTTACGCTGCTTTAAGAAAATCTTCAAAATGGCTGGTATTGCTGAAAGAATGCGACAGAACTATACATTCATATGACGCTGTCTCATTATTTCATTTAAATAAATGAATTGAGGGCGCGTACAAAAATACTGCGAGTAGTTATCTACTATCAACGCCTTGGCAATTTGCCGCCTGGAGCGGACTACTCCAATTGCGCCTGCACAGGACCGGCCCTGACTACAACATATTATTATAATCATTGTAGAAATATCGACCGTAAGTGTTATAAAGTATTCATGTCAAAGATATGCAATGAATCCATTGTGTTGACATTAAAAAGCCGGGAAACTGTGATGAAATTCGAAAAGCAGAATATAATAATTTTCTCGGCGGGGGGAACGAAAATCGGCCTTAACCCAATGCGCTAAAGGGCAAATGTTCACTGTTCAGTGTGAAATCGCTAGAAAAACATACACCAATAATATTATTTCACCTCATATAATAATATAATGATCCCATGAGTGGGTAACAATGATACGTTTCGTAACTTGAACAATTTTCCACGAGAACTCGCGAGTTAAAATAGCATTATGTAAAAATATGTTATTTTAATAAAAATATGAATTAATATTTTTTCCTCAAAGTAGGTGAGTGTAATTAAATAAAATACCTACAGCAAGAGTAGGGAAGATTTAAAAAATCAATGGACTGGAGAGAAGATATTTAAAATAGAATTAGGTATATCTAAAACCAGCGTCATGTCATTTTCCATAAATAAATCTAAGACGTAACATTATTTTGGATAAAACATTTCAACGGATTAAATCCGATAAAAAAAATATTGTTCAAACTTTAAGAAAACGATTAACGCAGAAAATTTCTTAGCGCTTAATTAAAAAAAGGCTTTGAGAAAACCACAAAACTAATTATTTACTGTGTGAAAGCCTTAAGTGAAGTTGGAAAGCTTTGGTTTAAAAATAGTTCATTTATCGCGTTTTTTTGCGTCGCGAGAATGTACTCATTGACAATGACTATATTTCTAGCCAATACAGACACTAAACACGTTGCCATTGTTACCTCAAAGTACCTACCTATAGCTTTGGCGTTAAGAGCAAAAAAACTTTGATGTCAAACGTCTATAGTGTGCCTGTAATCCGAATTTATAATGTATAGCCTACCTTTCTAAAAAATAAATAAAAGACTTACAATAATTAATTATATTTATTACTGTTTCTCAATAATCACTCTACTAATTATAGGTATCATTCTCCATTGTCCAGAATGTCGAGACTTGTTAACTCAAGCCATGGTCTTGAAATTTTTGGTACCAGTCTAAATGATTTTTGTCATTCTTTACGACTCTACCAAAACTTTGACTTGATCTTGGCTTTGATATGAATGTTCATTCTTATGTCTATTTTGTCCTATTTTTGTCATGGCTTCATTTAATATTATATTTGTGCTGTTCTTTCTCTGTTCCTATTTTTTCCTATTTCGTGTTATGCATTTTTTTGTAATTGCGCAATAGTCCGTTAGTTTATAAATACATAATTTCTGATATGTAAAATTCCAAATAAAAAAGTACCTATTTAGTTACCCATGTTTATTATGTACGTATGAGGCTACCAACAAAATATTTTACTATCATTGTTGCTGAATCTGAGGTTATTACAAATTTTGCTTCCTCTGACAAGCTCGGTTCATCATTCTCAAAATTGAACAACACAGTAGTTGATGTCGCACATAAAACGGGCGGCGCACAGTGAGTCCGAAACATGTTTTTGGGGACATGGTCTGTTTTTAAAAAAACCGCCAAGTAATTTCTCATAAAAACTCTCATCTTTTAAATTTATGAAGCACCAAGGGAAAAAAAGTTTTAGATACTGAAAAAAAAACCAGATACACTGAAATATTTGAATGCTCTTTTGTACATTTTATTTATTTTAATGGGTATTTTTTCATTGTACGCGTACTAGATAAATGGAGCAATCAGAAAACAAAATGAGGGCTATAAATTAAAGTTCAGATGCTGAAAAAGTTCTAATCGTGGAAAAAACTGTTTTGTTACATTTGGTTTATTTTAAAGGTTGAAAATAAAACATTTACATAATTCGTATTTTAAGTGTTAAACTATATTTGAAATAACTAAACAAATATGAGAATTTAACCAAAAAACTGCTTCAATTTTCATTTATAATGCTTGAAATATTTCTCATAAATAATGGTTGCCATTCGACCGTCGAATGAAAATTAACTTTCCATACCGTTTGGCACGGAAAAAAAATTCTCTTTGTTGTTGCCATTAATGTTGGTTTCATCGACCGTCTTGGACCAAAGACAAAACATTTGGATCATTTTTGCTCTTCATTTCTATAACCCTTTAAAAATCGCATATTTAATAAAAAAAAAAACTTTGGTACCTATATATTTACTTAAAATAAAAACAATTAAAGACAAAAAATCTATAAAATAAGTAACATTTACGATACAAGTCTTTGAAATCCCCAAAAAGAAAAATAAAGAAATGTTTTCTCTTCAAAAAGTGATCAGATTTATACCAGTAACTTCGTGTGCCGATCCGCACCAAAAATTTAGCAGACTATTACTACAATGATTTTTAAATATTTTATGTTGGTTTCCTGTATAATCATACAGTACGAAACGGCATTTAAAAAAAACGTAACGTCTAAGAAAATATAGAAATAATAAATTAAATAGATAAATTACATCTATAAATCCTGACGATAATCACGCCAAACCTTTTTCTTTCAATGGCCAAAAAGCAATCGCATTTATAGATTATCTCAATTTTACTCCCCTAAAACAGTTTGACTGGGTAACTAATATTAGTAATAGAACTCTTGATTTAATTATATCTAATTATAATGTCTGTGTACAACCTGCCTATTATACTTTATCTAAGGTCGATTCTTACCACCCACCTTTGGAAATAGATGTATTACTTCTAAATTAAAAAGTTTTATGCACTAACTATTGGCAAATTCCCAACATCGATATCTTCTCAAATTCACTCAATTTCTTTAAAAATATGATACAAACAGCTATATCAGATGACTTTTTTACATAAATATTATATGCATAATAAAATTGATTAACTTAAAAAATATAACATAATTAAAAATAATTTTGCGCCATTTGCCCGCAACATTGTTTTGGACAATTATATTTTATTTGTTTGGCCACCATGTCATTATTGTTGTGTGCATCAGGTGTCAATAACCTAGGCACAATGTTGCGCGTAGTGCAGCCTTTGTGTATTATACTTTGTTAATACAATATTATAATGTATGCTGTGATCACATTAATTTGAAATATTTACACTCATCTTTTTTTATTTGATAATACTTTAAACATGTTTCTGTAAATATTTTGTTTGTGTTCCTAATAAAATAAAATAAAATAAATAAAGTAACCGACAATCAAGACGCAAGTCTATGAAATCCCTAAATAATAAAAAGTCTATTTTTTAAATAACTAAAGTTTGAAAAAACCAACTTCTTGCGCCGATTCGCATTTGAAATTTTGTACACTATTAATACAATAAGTGATCATTTTTTTGTGTTTATTTGTTTCTAAGAGGATCTTGGAACAAGAACTACTAGTATATTAAAAAAAATAGTTCATAGAGAAGAACTGCATAGGTATGTTATATAGTTTAAAGTTATTGTTATATTTTATTCACTCTTTATTTTCAAAACTGTAAAAACCTATAGAGTAAGTAAAAACAGATGCAAAATATTTTTCAATATTGTATTCAACTTTATTCACGACACAAGTCTTAAAAAAAAAAAGAATCATAATTTAATCACTTCAAATTTAGTCATGTTTGACGCACGATTGTGTTAGAACTAGTTGCAATAAAATAAAATAAATAGTTATTTGACATTAAGATTATTTTTCTTCATGTCCGCTCGGTTTTATGTGTGAAATCTCTGTGCGGCGCGGCGGATTGAGAAAAATTATTTTCCCATAAGATTTTTGATTCTTTGTATTTTTTGTATATTTGGATAATAAATAATAATAATGAATAGCTCGGCCTTGGGGCGGAGGAGAACCTTGACTTCTGCCCGCATCTCACTGCGCCGGTACATCCGTAAAGGCTTTATAAGAGTATTAGCGAATCACGATACTGTAATTAAAATCATCAATAATATGCTATGGCATAATTTTACAGTGAGATTTTTGTAAAATATAACCCCGAGTGCTTTGGAAAAAGCCATAAGATACAAAAAATACCTTTGAAAATTTTCCTTATAAATCGTATCGATAATATTAGTACTTTTACAATTATTGAAAGAACCCAAACTATACACATAGATTAAGCAAAGCATTATAGAATAAATGAAAGTTATTAGTTAAATTAATTATAATTACCTATTTGCATATTACCAGGTGTCGCCAGTTGTGAAAATTTTCGGAATAAACTTTCAAGAATAAATAAAAATAAACAATATTCTTTAAAGAAGATTTAAATTTACACAATCGTATAAATAGCAAATATTTAATTAGGGAAAACGATATAATGTAGGTAAGGCGGTCAAAAAAGGAACTAACAAACGAAAGTGTTTTTGCGTCCATAGCCCCAACATAAAGTGTAACGCCGCCCAAACCGCACGGATAAGTTTTTACATGTGTATTAAGAAAATGATATGGAAGGGTACTTATACTTCTTTACGCAAGGTAAAAGCATCAGAAAATATTTGCAAGAAGTGTGTGTGAGCGATAAGATGTGGAAGGGTATATGTTGTTAACTTGATGTGGTTGAATTTTAATGGGTACCTTATAAAACATGACACAGGTAGACTAAAGTAAGATTATTAACGGCCGTTATAAGTACATACGAGTATTATAATGACATGTGATTGATGATACGGAATTCAAAATTTCGAAAAAGATTTGATTATGACAGTTTGTTTTTCAAACGTATCTAACGTATTTACAACATCATTAGCCTTATCCAAACACTGCAAGGCTAGAGCACCCAATCGAGTCGTTCCCAATTAGCAAGTAAGTCAATCAATACTTATACAATCAAATTTATGGGAAGGCCCGAATATAGTATAACAGTAAAAAAAGATCATATGCTTTATTTTGCTTTTTTGACTTCAAAATTATTTATTCCTAGTTAGGAATGGCTCACGTGCGTTGTGTGGGCTGTCTGGACGAAGCTATTGCCTAACGAGTGTATATCTGTGCGGGTCAATGGTTGAAGACTGAAGACCTGAAGAGTCGCGCAAGCAGGAACGCTAGCGAAATCGATCTTTGTTGTTGTAGGCCAAGTGGCTTGCAGTGTGAGTGTATATTTTTAAAAAGATTTTTTTCTTATTCCAAAGTTTACAAAAAATGTATTTTCCCGAACCTACATAAAAAATATCGTTTTGTTATTTAAAAGTAACCGCTAGCCCTGGGACGTACCTTAATAAGTTTAAATATTACACAATTTTTTTCGGAAATATTATGTCCTCCTAAACTAGGCAAATGCCCGTATCATGGTAGTCTGCGTTCTAAATAAAAGTATCATATTTATGAAACAAATAACTATCTCAATCATTCGATCAACAACAACACTAATAAAAAACAATAATTTCTTAGTTAGTCCTACTCGTATACTCGTATGTAGGATGGTTCAAATTAAGCAAGCACCAATCATATTAAATAATATTTAGGTACGTACTTAGTACCTACGAATAATAATAGTGACGATAATTAATGAGCAATCTTCTCTCAATTACCAGTGTGACCCTGACCCTGGTCTAGTCCACAGCATGACCATCATTAGCCTCAAGTCACTTTGTCCTAAATTAAGATGAAGATTCCCGAAGGTGGACGACTCTTCACATTCTCCTGTACCTAATATCTATACCTCAAAGTAAAGCGCGGAAAACACTTTGATAATCATTGTACGGAGATTCTACTTATGCATCATTCACATAGGTGTGTAAGCAGAGTTGAATCTACAAACTTTAAACCAGGCGATTCCTAGGGTCTTTTAAAAATGTACACCCTGATTACACGTTCTATCTGCGTCTAAGAAGATCCGGCGATACGTAGGCATCCATCAGCTACATGCTGACGGTACTTAACACCTTTTACCTTTGCTTTGTCAGCCAACCCAAAGCGATAATGATCTCAGCGATGTCATCATTGATTACCCGATAAAGACTTTATAATGAAATTATAATTATCGTGAAGTTCACAGCAGATCAAGACTCACCACGAACTTCATGTAAGATTGATTGGAAAGCGATTAGGTTTATTAACATATTTTTTTATGTAACGTACGTGGAAATGTTTATATCTATTTTGCAGGTATTCAATTGAAACTGAAAAAAAAAACGTACAAACTTATTTTTTTTCGGTAATACGACGAGTAAGACAAACGGCAGACAAACAAGTTCAGATTCATTTACAGACCCAAAGGTAAATCTTGTAGATCAACAACATGTGCAGGTGGCCAAAAGCGGAACCAACAAAATTACTTACAATTTTAGGTCACATTTTAAGTCTATTGATTTATTGTTTCCACAAAATCTACAGTGGCAACGTTTTTCAATTCGTAAAAAAAATGTTATTCACTGGTACTATTTTGATAATATTTAAGATAATATTATATTTATAAATTGTTTTATTGGTTCTATGAGTAAAAACACTAGAGGCATTAAAAAATATTCTGCTTTAATAGACGACTTAAGTTTTTACTCGTCACAACGATTACCGATTTCAATGTTGTATACTTTATGGAATAAGATATTCAAACAAATCATTTAAGTAATCCTTTTTAATTTTAATTTATTTAATCTTGATAATACATAATATTTATTATTTCTTAGTGGAAATTTTTACACACTATCCCGTTCATAGTGGGAAAAAATAATTGTGTCATAACTTTTTCAGCATAGTGTGAATTCAAATAATATATGAAAAACAAATATATATTAACATTTTTGGTCGATATTTTCATTTTAAAATTTAGTAATGCACGCATATTGTTGTGAACTTCACGAGACCGTTTTGATTTATAGTGTGAAAATCGTATTTTTTGATAAGATTAATTATTGAACAATCAACAAGCCAAGCGTGCAATATTATAAATATTTTGCAAGTAATAAGGTCGCATATTTTATAAATTTTCGGCTTTACTTTTGTTCAGTAACCCAATCTGGAAAGCCAGCTACTTCTCAATGTTATTATTGCGTTTTAAACAATCTGTCTTTTATATTAGCATTTGGTGGTCATCGTCTTTTGTCTCCGAGTCTTGGTACCGCAGACTGCAGACCGCAGCATCCCGGTTGCATAATCTCGCTGTGATCACAGCACCGCATAACGAGCTGTGCATCTTCTCCGGGACCTATTGCGACACGCGAGTCGCGAGTAACCTTTACACCAAAGCCACGACACATTATACGTGATCAGTTACTGGCAAGTCCTGCGCTTATTTTTTTTGTAAAATAAGTCGCAGGTGGTTGCAAAGTGGTAAATGTAATAAATTGTATTTATGGTAGAGCAGTGGCGGCTCGTGACTTTCGAGTGAGCTAGGGTATTAACATTGAAAAAACGACATTATTGTAGCCGAAAATGATTTTGTATGGAGATTTTTCAGCAATGCGGGGTTAAACCCACTTAAGTGAAGAAACCCTCAAGTTTTTGGAAAAAAAACTAAAAATCGTTTTCTACTACACCAACACCAATAATGTGGTATTTTTCAAACATGAAAAATGATACCGATGCGGCCTAGACAATCATCACCTCGGTCGGACAACGATGTGAGAAGAGGTAGGGGCAACGGAGCACTAACGGAAGCTTGATATCTAAATGACGCCAAAATAAACGAAAAAAATGCACTATAAAAGCAACTTTCTAGAAAGCTTCCTTGTTAAAGATTTTCAAACATCACTTTCTATTGTTGTGATATAATATGCATTGGCCAAGCGTCTATGTACAAGTGTCTTTTTTAATGAAGGGAAAAAATTAGCTGCGCGAAAAGTTAGAAATGTTTAAAAATCATCAAATTGATGGTAGTATTTTCTAATACCCATGCGGTGACAGATGGACTTCCGCCATTAATGCTTGACGTCTATATATGTTGCATGAAAAGAGCATCTAATTAGTAATAACTTATAGTAACTAATAGTTGCGTTGCTGTTAGAGCTCACCGTTCGAGATTTTTTGCCCTAGATATAGTTATGATTAGGAATACTATAAAAGTAATCTAATGAATGTTGAAAGCTAACAGTATAAAACTAATCGAAAATACACTAATAACAAATAATGGCAAAAAATACTGTCTACTTATTTATCTAATATCAAAAAAGGTATGTTGCCCAGCGCTGAACCGTGCGATCTCGATCCAAAGAAGCCTTTTCCCACTGATAATAGTAATGATCAAAATAGATTCGCCGTTTACCTTTGAAGGTGATTCGGTGTCCCTCTCATTCACCAGGCCATACTACATCGGCTTGGTACCCGCATAGTGCACACTGCACTGCGCGCAGTGTCCGTGATGCATCACTGTGTCATGTGCCATTTAGATGTGCATTAGTAGTATACGGACAACCATTTCATTTACAGAAGACATTGTTTCTGTTTTTCAGGCTTAAATATCGTATATGGGCTTTAGGATGAAAGAGATTTTTTTTTACTGAATACAATAAGGTTATTTAAAAAAAGCATATATTACGAATATATATAAAAAAAACGACTATTTGTATTTATCTATATTTAAAGCAAATATAGACCAATCCGAAAAGGTACATCACACTAGGTTAATCTTGGAAAATAAATATACAATAAATCATAAAATCCTTTGACGATACATATCTTTTCTTTTAAATGTATAGTTCAATAAGTCAATTTACAGCTTGCTTACTCATTGCCATCATGCGCTGTGGCATCTTTAAAATATCCATTTAAAAATAAGGGAAGACGCTCGTTCCATATTTTTCCATTTTCGGGCGAAGATAGGTTATAATGCTCTTGTACTTTAATACTAGTATGTATATAAGTTTCAAAAAATATTTTATTTTTTTGAATATTCAATATTTAGACCTGACTAAAATTCGCGCAGACGGAAAACATTATAAAACTTTTGATTTAATGTAACAATTAAAAACAAAATCAATCTCATTGATATTGTTTAATAATACACAATATTATATTTTTATGGTTACCAACAACTTATCATGCAAAGTTAAGAATTAGTGGCAATTTTTTATACCAGCTTACATCGGAAGATTTGATTAAAAATTAAAAAACATTGGTTTTGTTTCCGGATATTATTAATCTACTCACATTTGTTTATAAATTGTGGCAAAAAATCATAACACGTCATTAGCACTCTCATAATAATAATCAGTAAAAAACGTGACAGCAAAATGACATCAAAAGCTCATTCGCACGACCCGCATGAATTCAAGGACAGCTCGGAAGGTTATTAAACTTTTGATATTGTGTGAGTTTGAAGATGAATACAATTACAATTATGATGGCTCTCGATCTCGTATGATGAAAAATTGTAATTTCCCCAAAGTTTTATAGGGTATATTGCTATATTTTTTGTCTGCGGCAAACGTCTTTCTCTAGTACCATTCTACGAATAGTATCTATATATTTTAAGTTAAATTTGCTTAATTTGGTGTTGTGTTTTGTAAGGATTGATATTCAAATTTATTTCATAATACCACATAAAAACCTACTTTCAGTCGTCAACAGAAAATTAAAATAAATATTTTAAATACGTTGCGAACCACTAGGGGGACCTTTGGCAGAGGTGTTGGTAAACCAATGAATGGTGCCCAGGGCGGCGCACAGTGGTTGCAAATGATCTAAAAATCTATGATTTGATATTTTGTTGCTTAAAATAAAAATAAAATAACTTAATTAAAAATAGGTGTGCATGAATTGCTATAAGCATACTCAATAAACTTAATATAAAACACGGCATTATTTAAACCAAAACTTTTTTCTGAAAGTTGAATAATATCAGATTTTATATTGTTATACCGTTATACTATTTTTACATAAATTATTTATTTTAAAGTATAAAACAATTGTTTAATGATTTTCAGAACAGAGGCAATACTTGCTACGCTTATAATTAAAAATTTCATATCAGTATGGTCGTCAAAAATTGCGCATAATATTGTTATTATTGTTGGGAAATGACTTTTTCAATAAGTAATTGTGTATATTGAGGTAGTAGGTACATAAGTACTGTTTAATTAATATGAAACTTTATTATACTTGTACCTACCGAAAGTAGGGCAAATTCAGATTTGCAGACGAAGTACCTATACAGATAGCGTTTATAAGGAATAGGTAGGTACACACATGAATTAAAACATATTTTGTTTATTATTAAATGTTTTGCCGCGAATTTTACGTATAAAGCAAAAAAATGTAATGACATAATATAATAGTACAAGCGATTTAAACTTGTGCCAACAAAAATTTCATTTACTAAATCTACTTTAAATTATTTTAAATATACTAAATGTCAACTTATTAAAACCGCTATTGAAATATGTGGAAAAATAGACAGCTTAGTTCCATAGAATTTCGGCGATACCCATACTCACCTACCAAGTTGAAAAAGTGTAAACTAATCTCTTGTGGATCAATGTGAAATTAATAGTTGCTCGTCGCATAATGCTTAAAATACAAATGAAGTACATAACTTGAAAAAAAAACTCTTTATTTACCTACTTAAATAAAATTTCAAAATTTCATATGATTGTTTTAGAAAACTGAGTAGTTAGTCAGTTAGATTGTAAGAAATCACTTAGTTTAACAAATTAAATAATATGCGCTCTAAAAATTCGTGGTGTAAGCGTACGGCAAGTAGTCGTCTCACACATACTTTCATTAATCATTAGAAAATGCTTTGACTAGAATGAGGGAAACACGTGGCTACTGGTAAAACAATAAATCAGGTCTGCGGTTCTTACCGACCATAAATAATTGTAGGTTAACTAGATACTTACCACATGCATTTTTGTTATATGGAAAGATGATTACGATATATTATAAATCACTGTAAGCGCGGTGGATCATTCATTGTGCATCATTCATACAAGATTACTCCATGGGAACCTTTCGAGCTGCTAGTGCCACGGAGGTCGCAATGTCTTACCAAAAGACAATATTTGTGTAGTGATCAATGTCGAGGCGAAAACCGGTCGGTTGTTGCCGAATCAGAAATTTCTAAACTCTAAAATAATGTATTCTTCAGCTTAATAGTGAATCATGGCACACCATTAATCTCCCACATTTAAGACAAAAGGTATATTTTTTTCCCTAAATATAAGATTTATTGAATTGATACCAGTTTAAGCATATCTAACTTTCCTCTTTTCTTATTTCATCCAAATTCATTCTAATTTAAAACATTCACCTCTGAGAGATAAATATAATATAGGCCCATTGACTTTATTCACTAGGTTCTTAAGTGGTGTAAAAAAATAGGGATAAAAAACACCATTGCAAGATAGTTAAAAATATTTAACTGTGGTAAATGTGTGCGATATAAAGGCACCCGTTTTTTCACATAAAAAAATTAAAATACATCCGAAGGCACCTTTGTCTTGCCTAACATTATGTTAAACGTGTGGGAAAGCACCACAACAATAAATACGTTATAATACATGAGACAACAGAGTTTTCGGGAGTTTTTTTTTTTAAATTTTGAACGTCATAAATGAGGGCTTACATTAATTTATACTTGATGAGAAATTGTCTTTCGTCAAACACCTTATGAAAAATATGAATAACCGGTGTCCATAGTTCTCTGGGTCTGTGTGAATACCGCACAAACAATGCAGAATAAATAATGATACGCAAAAGGAGTCCTCATATAATGTAGACAATATCCTTTTAAGTTCATATTTATTAGGTATGCTCAAACGGTCATACAATAAGAACGTTCACGATGTAAATATGTGTGATAATAAGTTTATGCTATCGTGAGTATTATTGTTGTGGTACAAATTTAAACACAAAAGCGTTCTGTTGATGATATGGACATACTAGTTTTACACAATTCATTCGTAATCTCGATCAATCTCTTAGTAAAGCAAAGTACACACAAAAGGCCACCTACAGCTGCATAGGTACGGTTTGACTGTTTGAGAGTGGAATTAACATACTATTGTATCGTAAGAGATATGAATACCACAGGATGCATAGCTCCATGATTTCATCTTAGTGTGAACAGCTGAGTAAATTTAAGTAAATACTGTTCACAAATCTTGTTCGTAAAAGTTTTCCATCATTGGAACCATTTATGACTTTTATCTTATAACATAACCAATGGGTCCATCACTGTGAAATACGTAAAGGTCTCTGTAGCGTTATAGTCTATGTATGTTTTTATCGTAAATGCTTCAATACCGTCGTAGAGCAAATACGAACGATATAATTAAAAATTATCAAACGTGTACCATTTTTCATAATTAATCTGTTCTGCACGTTGTACATTTTTTACTTCCTCCTATAGGTGAAGGTATCATGGTTTTAGCTATAGTGATAAGTTAATTGTATATTGTAATCGGCTGTAAATTATATGACATGTTAAAAATGTTGTAAGGCATAATTTTCGTAGTTTGAAATGCTCAATAGAATTCTGAGGCAGCTAAGGATTAGCAATGTTCCCACAATTGGATCGTATTGAAGGATAGCAATGCAATGTTTAGCCACATACATAAAAGGTGTTTTTTGTTAATGAAATGTTTCTTAGACACTCAATATTTAAATAAAATTTTATTTATTATCCCCAATTGGGATATGTTGTGAGGCTGAAGGTAGTGGGGAGGGGAAGAAGATGGGAAAGAGGAAGGTTGGGAAGTAATTTCGTTAAAACATATTTTGCAGTCTAGAATTGATGTGATGTTTTTGGTTGACATGATATTACAGAAATACGATTTTTCTCACGGGAAAGTAACAACTCTTTTTCAGAAATTTCCTAGATTCTGAATATATCTTAAAAGATAAGATTAAAAAAATATATTTTGTCTCCCACTCCTCAGATGTATTTGAAATATTTAATAATATTAAAAAAGGAATATCATGAATTATAGAGACATGAATAAATAAGGTACGTAATTGTGATTGTTCGCTGACGAGATTATATGCAATCTGTGCCCACTGTGAAATACCTGTTAGCTCTTGCTGTTAGCTGGCAATCATTGATTCCGAGGTGATTTATGACGGTAATTTGATTGACATTTGCTGAAAACCCTAATGCAAAATCGTTTGCCCTCACGATCTCGAAGTCTACGTGAAGCCGTATTCGTTCAAAACAACAATATTCTAAGCATAATACTTAATGCTTGAAAACGAAGGAACCCACATAACCTACGAATAAGATTGTAAATTATAGTGGCGCCAAAATATAGATAGAAAATAAATACATTTATTACAATCCAATCGAAAATTCAGTTAAAAAAAACTGCGCAATTGACTTTAATTCGGTTGCGGATACGATTTCTGTTGCATCACTAAATAAGATTTTAATAAAATAATAATTTAATCATATAATGAACCCTGCTAGTCTAGGTGATAAGATGGAAATTAGTTTGATGTACATTTAAATTTATGCATATTTATATTTACATGTTTAAAAAATGATAAGTATTTAAAAAATAAAAATATTTAAAAGTAAAATACACATAATATTTGTATTACTGGGCTAACGTGAAAGAAGAAGGCCATATTGAAACATTATAAATGATTATTTCTTCAGTAGCGATGATTCTATATATATTTTTATACAGTCAAGCGGGAAAATACTTGGAAACATGCAATGCCAATATTTTACCGGCCGTCAAAACTAATTGTCGTCAGTTTTTTCAAAATTTAAAAAAATATTTAATTTTTTAAATAAAACACATATTTTCTTCTGCCGAAATTTCTGGCAAAACATTAAAGCTTTGGAATCGGGCCTAAATGAAAAGGGTTTAAAACCCAACAAAGATAAAATGAATATTTTTTTAAATATTTGGGTTTTTATTTCGTCGGCTTACTTGTATAACCTACTTAATCCATTTTCAGAGATTCAATATCAGACACATAATAATATATATGAATTTTCAAAATAAATTGTCAAAAAATATTAACATTCGATAGTGGTTTATATTTTGATGAGCTGCTCATTCGCAACATATTTTCTGGGCTAACTTGAAAGGTTTTGCAGGCTTTAAATGTTCCCTGAATATTTTTGTAACATTAATTTTAGGTTTTACTTTTTGACAAAGTTTTTTATTTAAAAATATATTCCCACTGACATTGAACATTTGGTTGATTGAACTGACTTTAGTTATGTTTCGTAACTAGATATGAATAGTACGGTTTTACCCAATCTTCTTATTTCTTTTGACATTGGATTCTAATAGTCCCACTGGCTACTACTAACTAATAATAATAATGCACTATGCACACGCTTTCAATGTAAAGTTTTATTGGCGATAATTTAATTTGATAACATAGGTGCTCATGTAAAACCAGTTTCGTTGTTCTGAACGGATAATCTTTTCGTACGGAGAAAAATCCGCAGCACGATTTAATCAATAACCTATTGATTTCCATCACCTTACGAGACACTTGTGAAATCTGCGAGAACTTGCGCTTTACCCATCATAGAGCTGTGATGGGATGGATGATTATACTAATTGCATCCTTCCGCTCATAGATGAAAAACGCACAATTAATTTATTTGTAGAAATACATACAAACACATGTTGTTTTATTGCAAAAATCAATTTCTGAATATTACTAAAGAAAGATTAAGCTAATTTCTCTTAAACAAATTATGACATTACTTTTAAGAATTTTTCCTACATGAAATTAACACAATTCAGATGCTTTATTGTTTAATCTTAAAATTTTATATGTTTCAGAACATTATTTTTCAACATTCACATAGTAAGCATCTGTCTCGACACAGGAATTTCCTAGTGAGACAGACACGGAGCAATCCCTTCAATTTTGTATATACCAAATAAATAATTAAAAAAAAAAAGTATTTTCATCTACTTTTAAACGTTATCCAAAAAATTGTTTTAAATCGATGGGTACTGAAATTTTTTTTGTAATTTATTTTCTCCTTTCAATAAAAAAATGTTTAAATTGATTTAATAATAATGAATGAAAATGAAATAACAACTTTATATAAGATCACATATTTTAATTAAATATGTCAAACCATAAAGTGATTGCTTTCCACGAAAAATATAATAATTATTAATGACGTACGTATATGACCCCAGGTACATTTAGGTACATGGGAAGAAATTTTACCAATATTTTATTAATTAAGGGATGTCAATATTTTATTATGCAACAGTCACAATAATCACAGCAATACACATGATTGTAAGACAATGGTTATCCGTTCCCTTCTAGTATCCAAGCGGCATATACACTGTGCATATCGTGTCACTTCGTATGCCAACATTCAGGTAATTTACAATCTAAACGTCCTCTAGCAAAATGTCAAATTGGCAATATTACACAAAGGGACTGGTAGACATTACGAGAGAAAAATATCTATGAAGTATGAGCACGAAGATGTACGAACTGTGCAGTAGGGGAACCTTAAGCTCGCTGTCTTGCTGATAGCTGGGCTTTGCAAATGTTCTTATTCTGGTGTAATATAAATAATCATTTGCACCGCAGCGCGCAGCCCCTTTAAAAACTCAGATCCAGGATGGTCGTTACGCCACTGGTGTGTACAAACAAAACGTCGCCTTTATAATAAAATATGTACGTCACCGTATTAAAATATAGGAACTAAATACGTGCAATGATTTATTATTATAAAGGGAAGTAGATGCACCTGTAAATGGAGCATCGATTTTCAATCTTTAAGGTTAATATAATATTTCAAATAATTACGTAAATACCTATTGATATATGTGTAGCACTTTCAGTGATGAAAGGGATATTTTTAAATGGGGTTTTAAATGGGGGAGACTGAATACCGAGCCTCAATAAAATTCAAGCCGTTTTTACCAAAGAGCGAGAAGAAGAAATTGCTCGTTCTCATGCTGCCGCCATCAACCGTCAATGGGTGTTCCGTAGACTGAGATTCTCGCTGGTGCACCGGTGCGCAAGGGATCAACAATGCAAAACCTAACAGTGGTTAAAAAAACCCATAAATAATTAATCTTATCGTTCTTCGATGGGAAACGAACCCGTGCAATCTAAATACAAATCTATCGAACTACGCTGTTAAACCAAGAAGGTCGTATTGTAATATATTACGTAATATTTGATAAGGTTATTCCTTCTCAAATATGCTCCAACGTGAACATAAATAGTGTTTTACAGAGGTAACCGTACTTCGCCTGTCTATTTTAGTACAGGAAGTCGCCTGTTAAGGTTAGCATTAATCGTCATTAGGTAATCAAAGGTTCCTACCTAAACACAAGCGGTTTATAGAAGACCGACATTTATGCGAATGTATACCTCTGTTGATTATATTTATTATTTGTAACTATACTTTGCACATTAACACCAATATCTCGTATCTTGAATAATACTACTGAACAAATCAGTAGAAAAAAGAACAGAATAGACTCCGTAGTGTAATGGTTCACGCTGTGTGCAATTGTCTTGAACCGAAAGTTATTGGTTTGATTCCTGTTGCAGTGCAAAATTTACCGAATTTTATTTTTTCAAAATATTTGGCCGCTGCTAAGTGATACATTTTTTACTTTAAATAAAATAAAATATGCTACCTATACATATATTTTGCATCACGCTATAGTGTGGAAAATTCTCGTACAGTTTTCAGCATCGGTTTTTGCTGAGACCCCACAATTCAGAATATAAACGATGTTCGTAATACCGCTAGCCATATTTAGTTAGTAGATCTAAAAAGCCAGGCACTTCTCAACCTAAATTTTCCCATTTTCATCAGCCACACAAAAGGGGAAAGCAAAGTCTCTCTTTCTCCGGACCGTTAGGGACTTGTGTGAGGTACCTACTTATAGTACCTATCTGATACCTACAAAAATCAAATAGGATTTTTCAAAATAAAGTAAGTAGGTAAGTAGTAGGCGCTTATATATATTTTAAATAAAAGTAACTTTGTTTTGACACCACTTTCTTAGATTCATATACCAACCGGTTTCGGCTCTACCTGAACCTTCTTCAGGGTTGAACAAATACGTATTAAATTAAAACAGAATTATAATGCTTGGGGAAAACATAAAATGGGCTCATCAACTTAGGTGGGGGTTAAGTACGAGAGAGGTGGTAGGAGTGTAGAGGGGGTGGGGGGGGTAGAAGGGAAACAAATTTAAAATTGGGCTGCTGGATAAATCTAGTTGCTTATTAAGTTAGTTACTTTTATTTATTTTTAGGGATTTTTTATTTATTTCAAGGGCTTCTAAATTATTTAGGCGTAGACCTATCCCATTTCTATGGAGTACATCTATTCTAAAAGATTTGTGAAAAGAGTGATCCGTATCAATTAGATGCAAAGCGAATTCCGAGTAACCCACTCCATTCAGGCACTTCAGATGTTCAGTCACCCTTGTATTGACATTTCTTGCAGTTTTACCTGCACAGAATGCTGGGCAATCGTTTGCCCAGCATTCTATGTAGGTTTCTGAATGGGTTTCTATGAATATTTTCTTAAGATATTTGTTAGGAAATTCACCATTTCATTTTGCACACCAAGTATCGTAAATTTATACTGAAAAATACACAGCAACGCATATATATACCAGATGTTTGCAGATTTAGAAAAATATCCTTTCTAGACGCAAGACTGACTAATCAATCGTGAGGCAGTGTCGACAAAACGATAATATTGTGTATAGTAATATACATCTTATATAAGAAACTTATTCAATAACATATACATAGCTCTACCAACGCAACGCTACGCTAACCTAATATTAATTACAAAACTGTGATGGCACTAATATTGATGGAATTTACTTGCAAGGCATGTTGCAAAGCTGACCGGAAGATAGTCGACCACCAAAGGGGCGTTTATTAACTTTAAAATCTGCAGGGGGAAGGGGCGTTCGGAGACTTAAACATAGTTGATAATTGATTCATAGATAAACGATCAAACACTTATACACTACTGATGATAAAATTTATCTCTGAGTTACAAGTACCTAACTAGATGTTACTAAGATGAGTCATAATACACCACGAACTAGGGAAAGATAGGACGGCTTAATTCTAAATTTGTAGATATGAAAAGCTAGATAGCAGATTCATGAGAGTTATGCAAAAATAATGTATTGGTTACTTAAAATAACTTAAACAAAGGGTCAAGAAATTTCACAAAATTCTTTAGCATAATATTATACGGATAAGTAAATCTAAATTAGGGTTGACCCAAACAACCCTCACTTAGGATTGTGTGTATTGGTGCATATTTATAAATATACTTCTGACAGTGATATCCTTGCACATCACTGAGAAACAACCATTTGTGTTGCTTACGCCCACTTATTGATTTAGTGAAAAAATGTATAAGTACCTATACACGTCGTTCGAATATGAATATTAAAAAAGTTTTTACAGTTATTCGAAAAGTTTTGCAGTGTGTTGTTTTTTAACTTTTTTCAATTTTACTGCAATTTTATTTTCTGAAGTCGAATAACACAAGTTTGAAACATGCTATATGCAAGCAATGAATATGTGTGAGTACTGTGTTCGTCGCAACTCTGGATGGTGTACAGATAGACATAATTAAAAAAAAATATATATTTGTACTCCGAAATGAGAAAACAAAAAATATTGAATAAGCAACACAAAAACTATTTTACAGATTACCTTACAGCATCCTTAGTATGGTAGTGGTCCATGCATTTGATTATGAGCAGGGAAAGGCTGTAGGTTCAACTCCCGCGCAGTGCAAATTAAAAACATAAATAGAATTTACATTGTTTTTATACAATCAGGTTTGGGTATTGTGGATTTGATCGTTAAGTTTGATGGCACCTACCCAAATTTCTCGACAGCTGTCTCGAGGAAAATTGATAAAAAACTAAAATATGAAAAATAATGTTCGTAAAAACAGAAATGGCGTGATTTAACTAATGAACAAAACAAATGCAGTAATACGTAAAAAGTTAACAATATTTACAAATAAAATAACACAGTAGATCGTAGAAAGGTTTTAAGAAAAGTTGGTTCAAGAAGGAGGAATAAAAAAAATATCCGTAAGATGTAAATTATTGCAACCTCTGTGATATTATCAACTTCGTAATGTGCAATCAGTGTGTCACCAAACATTAAAGGTTATTCCACAATGCAACCGTTTAGTTTATAGGTTAGAGTTGCAGTAAGTAATGGCTATTTTTAATTCATCACAGTCGTCACATACTTAAGATTATTCCGATAAAGGAATTCGTGATGAGCCTAGCTCATTAAATCATTATGAGTTAGGTACTTAATGAGTCAAGATTCCTCTGTGCTATAATCACCCCTATGGCAAAGAGGCTATGGGAATATTTAGATTTTTTTTGTATCCATACGGAATTAGTTGGTACTCACATCAAATTTTGCAACAGTAAATCGTAAAATCGACGGTGTTTTTATACCTTTTTTAATTTTTTAAAAATAACATGTACCTATTTAAACATTATAATAGATTTGTTCATAAGAAGCAATCACTTTGTGGTTTGACATTATATTGAAATAAAAGAAGAATTTATTTTAACCACGAATTTAATTTATTTTAACGCCAATTGGTTTCGCTTAGATCAAGTCAGGGCACATATGAGGGGCTTAGAAGCAAAGGCAGCAATCTCCAAAAACGGTTCTGTAGCATTGTCAACTTTTGAATGATTATTATAAAGAAATGGAGAATGAAGTGTACAAAAATGTTAATGCACATTAAACTAGGAACAATTTGAAACAATTATCAACATATTCACGAAAGAAAAGTGTATTAAACGTTAAATCAACTTTCCAAGAAATAATTTAAAATGAAGGAGATTGCTGCCTTTGCTTCTAAGCCCCTCATATAATAACTCAGTCATTGGGTACTCAGGTTGGCATTAAGACATTAAATTCGTGGTTTAAAACAAAGTGTACTTTTATTTTATTATTATATATCCCTACTGAATTAGAAAAACTCATTCACGGAAATACAATATTATTAAATCATTACAAAAACAAGCATTATATAATGAAACGAGCATTGAAGTTAGTCAAGATGAAATGAATACCTATTCAGGGATCACCTACTTACTGAAAAATATATTTTTAGGAAATATTATATAAGTACAATTATCTCATTTTTTAATTAGTTTAGGAAAGTTTGAGTTTACTAGGTAACGAGTTGTATTGTGTATACGCGATGCATAACAGTGAGTTTAAATTACATTAGTTGAATTAATAGTTGAAATGTGTATTTTGTTTTGTAATCATGTTTCGCGCTGGTGTGTTGTCATGATGTTATAATGCCAAATATTTTATCAATAAAAAAAAGGAATTCATAAATAATGCCAATATCTTTGATCATCAAATTTTGATGCTTATTAGAATTACAACCATTGTTTAATGGAATGTATTATGTATTGTACAGATATAATCTTGCTAGCCGGTCATTAGCTCATGTAATAACTAAATTTGCAGTTTCACACTTTACCTTCTTCGTGTGTTTTTAGATGGTTTGGGCATGTAGAGCGAATGAACGAAGAAAGGAGTGTGAAAAGAATATATGATGCGAAAGTGAATGGAAGAAGAAGTCGAGGACGCGCGAGAAAGACATGGCACGATCAAGTGAATCAAATACTTGAATCGGGTCGTGTGAAGAGTCAGAATAACAGAAGAGTATGTATGAGACGATGTATGAATGTAAATGAAGCAAGAAGTGTGTGCCAAGACAGAGTTGTATGGCGGTCCGTCCTCTCTGCCTACCCTTGCGGGGAAACGGCGTGATGGTTAGTTAGTTAGTTAGTGTGTTTTCTACACTCTGTTATTCGTTTGGGTTGGGACAAAGAGGATGAATTTAAATACAAAAGATCTATTTGGAAAATGGGCTTTAATACACACCCATATCTATTTCACGTAATTGTACTTGAAACTACTTACGTCTAAATCTTAATTAATTGTCATATGGTTTTTTCAATACTGCATATTCATAATTGACGTTTGTTGTTATATCTGCTGTTTTTTTAAGTTGCAATATTTTCAATGGAGTTTCTATTGGAAAGATATTATGTGAATACATTTATTTCTAGTGTAAATGATACTACTTAATAAAGAACCTAGCAAACCTCCGTGGTCTAGCGGATGAATTGTAAAACATAAAATTATATCTAGGAACGATTTCTGACCCATCACAGTTTTTTTTCTGTCTGTAAATAATAATTTAGCCTTGATAAGTAGTAAGATATTACTTAAGTTTTTATATCAATATAAAATTCTTTATCATCAGTTAAATGATCTTCCGCAAAAAAAAACACATTTTGCGGTGGGAGCACGGAATATAAAATATATTACCGCTAATATAGTATTAATTTGTTTTTAATAAGTTAAACCATCGTTTCTCAACCTGGGGGTCGCTATGTAAGTGGTGTCGCGATTTAAAAAAAAAAATAAGTCGCGTATACGAAAAATCCTAACTACTTCCTAATAAAATAATAAATAAAGATGTGTTAATTTATTCATTAATGCGACGGTTAAGTTTGTTTTTCACTTAAAAGGTTTTCTATACGTTGATCGATATTTGAAATACACACAAAAAAATATTTTCAGGTGATAATAGACGATTTCTGTATTTGGTTTTTAAAGCCACCATAGAGGAGAAACATTTTTCGCACAAGTAAGAAGTGGCAAATGGTATTCTTTGCAAGTGTAAACATATTATTCTTCACATTAGTAATATAAAACATATAATTTAAACATTAAAATATATATTGAGGAGGTCATAAGGTTTTTTACACTATTTTTTAGCTTTTAAGGGGGTTGTGACACTAAAAAGTTGAGAAACGATGCGTTAAACCAACTGATTGTAGTTATATCCAAATAATTGTATATTTTATATTTAAAATCTAGGACAGCTGTGAAATATTTTTTGTTTAGGAAAAATCTTGAATGAAGAATTCCTCCAAGGGAACAATCTTGTGAACGAGTACCACAGTGATCCGCAACCGGTGTTCCGCGAAACGCTTTGATTTCAAGAGAGGATAACATCTAAAATATATTACAAGTATATTCATTTACTCATTGCCTATTTATGTTTTTTTAAATGGATTTTTTTTAACAATCGTAACTTTTGACCACGTTAATATTTAGACCACGATAATATTTTACCAAGGATAAAAATTTTGCATTGAAAAATTTTGACCACGGTGATATTTTGATACTTTTGAAATTCAGAAATAGATAAAAGTATATTAGAAAAGTTATGATATATTTTGCCCGTTGTAATATCTTGACCATAGTTAATTATTTTTATTTTGATGATGCAAAATTTTACGACGGTATTAAATGTAAATTTTTAAAATAATTCATATATCGTTGTCAGAAAGGCAAAATGGCTGAAGCGCCATTTTGGGAAGTTTACACCGGATCACTTAAAAGTTTTTTTTGTTGTTTTACAATAAAATTCATAAGTATTCAGTAACTGGTTGGATTTTGAAAATAAAAGTGAACTCAGATAACTCAATGCTCTTACTGAGTTACCTAAGGCGACAAAAAGCTAAAAAAAGACCCACACTTGTGTCGCTTGAGTCAAGCCTTCTCCCAAATGGTGAATATATTTTAAATGGCTGTAGGGCCACAAAAGTCTTCTGAATCAAACGAGAGTCAGAGCATTCGATGCAGAAAAAAACCTGATCAACACTGCATTTTTCACTATTTTTTTTACCAAAGTGTCGCTTAAGCTTTTTTGCCTTTCTAGTGACGATATATTGACTTAAATTTTCATTTAGATTGTGGTGTTCCGTGGAAAATTTTGGAAGAACTTTGGGATGGTGTGGGTGATAAAAAGTTGCGGAGGACTGTTTTACCAGGCTGAAAATTGATGGAAGATACTTACCGGCAGAAGTACCAAACCATTCAAGACATGAATTTTACCTTTGCATGAAATGTAGTAGGTACCTACTACGGGCATTTTCAACGTAAATTTCAAAAGATTTGATTGAAACAAAAACTATTTTTGATATTCTTTAATTGCTATGCAAAAACGTTTTTAAATTTTAATTATCACACAAGAATCCCACTGTCTAAAGTAAGTGGTATCCTTAGTTGAAAAATTTTGTGGGGTGGAAGAAGATGGGGGGAAGGGAAAATGGGGAGAAGAAGGTTAGAAAATACTTTTCCAATAAAATCCCGTTAGAAACCTTAGCCTAAGTTATAGTGAACAACTTTGAAATTTATCTTATTAATTTCACATGAATTCGTTACATTTAGGTACAAAGTCAGAGATATTACTGTGAGAGAGCAACAAGGTTTATAGTTAGAGTCGGTAAAATACTCAGCCTCTAAGATTAACCTGTTTATTTATTTAGCCATACATATTTGCTTATTTGTTATACTGAGTTTTCAAAGATGGTTCACACGTGAGGAAGAACAATTCAATTATGAAAACCCAGTTAAAAGATACATAGTACAGAGATAATAGGTACATAATAAATAAATAATACAAAGTAAAGAAAACAGAAGAGAATATAATATTATCGGCCCTTTTTTCCTAAATTATTTTGACCTGAATTTGACATTAAAAAAACTTTACCCGCCTCTTCCACAAATGGTGTCATTAGAGCGCTAGACAATAAACATGACGGTGAATCTTCATGAGATCTCCGTTTTTATCCTTTCAGCATCACTCTAAATTTACCCAAAAACATGTTCAAAGCCAATTAACGATCATGTTTTCTGTCTGCACAGATCAGCAACCTTGACATATCCGGCAGCGAGCAGCAGACGGTGTGAGATTTCCCTGCGATGACGGCTTCCTCTGCTTTGTGTTTCCACACCATCGAAGTTCGCTGTTTCGTCTGCCGAATCTACCTGCGTCTGGACCGGTGGTTAATTGCCCGCAAAATCAATCGTCACACGGTTATTAGTGATTCATTCACAATTTCAGCGAAAGGATTGTGGAAAATTGGTGTAAATTTGAAAAAAAAAATGGCAAGGCTTAAAATGTCACAGATATATAGAGATGTATGTTCTAAAATCAGAACAATCATAATAAACCTCGAAAATTACAATTGGGAAATATATAAGATCTAAGTACCTGAGTGGATATTACCATATTACGTAAAAATCGCTCTTTTTATGTTGTATGATCAAAATACATAGGGTTCGATACCCGACAAAGTACAAAATCTTTGAGTTTTTCTACGCAAAAACGTGATATTTCTAAACATAAATGTTTAGAATTATACACACTAACCTACCTGAGAAGCGTGTTTTGTTCCACCCAAACCCGCCATGGCAGGGTAGAACAAGTCTAGGGAAACGTTAATGTGGATATATATCGAATATTTATAGCTGACACAAAACAAGAAACATGTAAGAACTCTCGGTATTACCCATATGAGAGACTACCATTCCGAAAAAGTTGATTGAAATTGAGGTGGTACTTTCTAATTTTCCTTTTCCCCCTTTTCCCTCCTCTCTCATATTTCCCCACGCCTAACAGTTACAACAATAATCTATTAAATATCCTGTTGTACATAATATTAAATATTGAGAGTTCTTTAAAAAATAAAAGGCGTAGGTATTATAGTGAATAAGGTATTACATTTTTTAAAAGCTATTAATCATAAGATTTAAACTAAGGACCAGCAGATATTATCACTAGGGGTAACATGCTCTTGAAAATCTGTAACTTAGTACACGCTGTAAGCATGGAACTCGACCCGTCTGTTTACTAGCCGAGCTTTTTACCCACCGGGCGTTTCAAACATGACTACAACATTATTATTATTTTTTCTCATGATTTAAATTAGATATAAAAATGTTATTTTAATGTTATCCCTTTGTGGGATTTCCCTTGCTGAGATTTTTTTTTACATTACTTACTATATTTTAAATTTGCTAAGGTTTATGATGCAATATATACTCCTTAATACATGTAGGTACATTTTGTACCAACACTTAAAAGCTAGCAGTGCTTGATTTCACTGTAAAATATTACTCCTTTATTCATCTGCTCAATTACATGACATATTATTAATTATTATTTTTTGTATTTTTTTTGCCATTCATTTCTCAAAACGTTTTACTGTATTATTTCATGTATATCCTTTTTAAACTGTACTCATGCACTTACTTATGTTATATTACTATGTAAAAGCCCATCAGGGCGTTAATAATAAATAAATAATAATAAAAATAATAATATTTTTATCTCTTTTGAATATGTAAAGGGCAGATACCAAATAGATTTATTTTATAATACCGGTTACCAGTGGCCGAGTGATCAAAAACGTCGGGTTCCACCCAGGCGCCGAGGGCTCAACCTCTGCTAGCCAAGTCCTCAATCACTGAACTAGCAACATTTTTGACTTATAATTATGGTAGTAAGAGGAATAAAAATATTATCAGGTTGTTGAAACCTGGGAATGTTTGTCTTTCTTTAATATATATCTTAAAAATAAATAAATATATACATTTAAAAATTGTGAAATAAAAGTGTTGAGATGGGAAGTTCATTGTTTATCAAATCAGCAACCAACTTGAATGTTTATTTGTTCGCACTATTGTACTGTATCGACCAAAAAGAAGAATTTAATTTTTTTGAATTCAGAAAATAATTAACAACTTTGCTGGTATATTGAAAACGTTGTCAATTTACAAAAATAAAATTTAGCAGTCATCTTATTATTCTTATTCAGATTGTTATCAACACCAGCGGAACACTTATCTTCATGCAATGAAGAAAGCAGCAAATGAAAGTAAAAAGACATATTTAAAGCATGCTTTAGAAAAAAAACGGGAATTGAATGTTGTCGCAGATATTTTATTGTTTATTTTTTAAATATTAACTCCACATAGGAAGCCTTGTTAGGGATGCAGTTTTGAGTGTCTTGTTGAGGAAAGACAGAAGAGAATATGGGTCTTTGACAGACTTATGTTGTAGGAGGAAGGAAATACAGTCACACATCATTCCACAACCGAGCTGCTGAACACAAAAACGAGTCGTAGAAATGACCCGTTCTTGTATGGAAAATGTCGTATACAAATGTTGGATGCATAGCACTCAATATTATTTGCCTACACCGAAGATTCATTTGATGATTGTTGTGGTATTTAAAATGTATCCAATATAATCAGTCATTTACGTAATCAGGCCCAACTCTAGCGCAATTAATTGAAATTTAAATGTAGATAAAATTATTCCAGGTAGGAACTTAATTTCCGATTTTAAAATGTTAATATGACCCCTTTTAAAAACCTCAAAACTGTGCCCAACTAATTGTTTTAAAATACTTTCTTGGGTTTTCTTACGTACGAGTATGTACATATAAGTTGTAAGAGACCATGAGAGATGGATCAGATGTCGAGGTAGTATCACTAATTTCTTCTAAGATTTCATGAAATCTTTGTACGCGGATTTGAATATCAATGCACTAGCTGCCGCGAAACCCGAAATATATAATACTTTTTTATTGATATGTTCACGTTTTAAACATAACCAATAACCTAGAGGGAAGTGTTCGAGTAAGCTAAAGAAATATTTATTTTCTCTGCTCACACAACAAGATTTAAACACATTTATTATCCACTTCGTGCATAAACGAAATAATCGACTAGGGTATCCAAATATATTTTGGAACATTTGACAATGTTTTAAATTTAAAAAAAAAAAATGTAGTTGGCACAATCGAAACAGTTAATTTTTTAAGCATTTTGTAAAGTAAATTGATTAAATCATCATTTAAATTCATTCCATCGGCACTTTCAAACATCTTCGATTAAAAATTAACAATTGTTTCTGTAATTTATTGTTAAAAAAATAACCGTTGCCGTTTTTATGGACGTCTAAGTTGGTGTCGTATTATAAATATTATTTACATATATAACATTAACGGACACATCAATATTTTTTATCGAAAAAAAGACCTGAAACAATAACCTATACATATACCTATATATGGTTTAAAATAAATTTGCTTTTAAATTAACAATAATTTGGTACGGAAAACATAGATAAAATTTTCGTATTTTGAAATGACATACATATTCCAAAAGTGAGAATTTGGTAGTAACAGTTAAACGTGGCAAACTTGGGCGCATAGTGAAAAACGTGACTGGCATGTAGTGTCGAAGGTTGGGGTTCAATCTCGGAGCGTATAAAACCGGGAGGCTGTTATTCAACAGTGTCAGTACTGTGAGAAGCCTTCTGTGTCTAGTTCTGTGCGAGTGCTTTGTGAAACTACCCCAAGGAAAAATAAAGGTAAGGAGAGATTAACGATATTGGATATGTAGATTATTTTGGATAGATAATATTATGTACCCTTACAAATTATGAATGGTTTTCATTTTTTCCGAATAGGGAACATTTTGCAATGTAAGTTTTATGGAATTGTTTTTTTCCCTCAATTATTATTATATAATATTTTGAGAAATATGTTCAAACGTTAAAGTATTTTGGAAATATAAGTTAGTTAGAAATCATTTAAAGACCTACTTTTGCTGCAAATTCAGTTTGGAGTAAGTAAGTAACTGCATTTACAGGAGGTTGCTGATTCGATTCTCGCGCAATGCAAAACAATTAGGTACATTACAGGGAAATGTTTATTTTATGTATGGGAGCTGCCAGGTCTCGATGGCGTGATGTTTATTGCATAGTTTCATATATCTTTAGCTTTCGAAAGAAACATTAATAAACAAATTATTAACATGGACCTTCTACGAGTTGAATTTAAAAAACACATTTTCAGTTATAGGTACCTAAATATAAAGAGGTGAAACTGAAAATACCACCACAGTATCAAACGATATTGTTGTGTTTTTTTTTTCAAACAACACGCAGTAGAGAAAATAACTAATATATCTGTATGTACCTATTCCAAAGACGTAGGTACGAGAAGGGATTTAAAAAAGTTGAAGTCTCGTTAAAAAATTCCACTGCTAAGATTTTTCTCTGAATTAATTATTAAAGGGTTAAAGAGCCACCATTGTGGAAATCAAACTTGTTCCTCTCGTGTTTGTGTCTTATCAATGGCGTCGCCAGAAGGTATTTATGACTAATGATTTTTATACAAATACTCGTTGATTGATGGCATGTTATTATAAAGATATTATGCAAAGTGCGCGTGCGTTTAGCTGGTGTAACTGAGTGGAGTGAATAACAGTGGCGTTTATCATCTTTGACTGAAGGCAAGCTGTGGATTTTCAGTGGCTTATTCGAAATGATTTTTTGTTTGTGGATGAACAATCCAATTTATGTAGTTGTGGAAATACGTAATAATTTTTTCATAACATATCATCATTTGTAAAAATGTTACTTCCCCATCCAAGTAGTAGGTATTGTAATAAAAAATATTTATGTCACAACCAAAAATATTAAAAGTAAAAAAAAAAACATCACAGTATGCAAGCTTTGAGAAAGATAATTCTATGACTAAGGCAGGGTTAGATTTTATGAAATGGGAATTTATTTTGTAGCCGCGATTTATTTTTGTCAAACGTTTACTGTATAGAAAATATACAAATTTATCAAAAATGTGCATTCATATCAGTGACACATCAGAAAACGATTTAAGTAACGTTTTTCTCGGAGCATATTCAGCTTTCCAGTCCATGGACTACACGCCACTGGCAGATATATACGAGATAGCCTGCCTAATTGTGAAACTAATAACGATTAGGTACGAATTATGCCAAACCAATCGAGAAAATAATTCGTTTAGCCATCACCTTTTTATTTATCTTCTAATAATGACAAAAATAAGTAAGCTTAGATAACGATGTAAATCATTATGAGTGCCAGATGCTAATTAGGTATAAGTAAGACAATAGGCAATCAGAATAACTCTTAATAATTAAATTAACCAACCGATGTATTGGCCAGTCATTTATATTTTCTGAGCAAATAAATTATTCTTCATAATAGAAAAAACGGCTAAGTTAAAAATAATAATGTCACGCGAGTAAAAGTTAAATTATCTATGAATGTTTTTTTGGGTTATTCGATATTTGTATAAATGCAAAATCACGTATAGGTACATTTTTTAAAGATGAGTTGCTTGCATCATAAATCATATAAAAGAAACGAAATTATTTAATTATGGTTATTAGAGAGTTGGTAAATGAATGAATAGACACTATTTGAATAAATAAACATAAAATTTATATGCTCGTATATGAGTGCAAGGTGACGTGAAAGCTACGCGTAAAAAATAGTAAATATAAAATTAATCCGAGTGTTTGTTCACTAGATTTTTTCCATGATCACAATATGCAATTTGCAAAAAATACCATTATTTGATTATTTACAATTTATTTTTTATTTTTATCAAAATCACATCCTTTATGTACTTGATCGGACCCACTACCCAAAAGGTTTAAATGTCTATCTTGGACTTTTGAAAGAAAATAAATACCTGTAACAACCTTTTTTAAAAGCTGTTTTTAACAGGAATTCAATTTGAATAAGCTTGTACCTAACCACTATGATTAAAACGTAATCTTAAACTCCTGAAGAAATAATGACTATTTACACTGTGTTTAATGTGTGAATAAAACTTCATGAACACAATAGTAAAAAAAGAGATAAAATATGCATGCTTAGCTTATTTACCAAATCGACTGCTTATGCCTAATTCGATTATCTTATTAATTTTTTTCACTGTATTCGTAATTGATGTCTTTTGTAATTTTCACTAGATTATTAAAAATAAACGCTATGCAGAAAAAACATAACACGAAAAAGTTTTATGGAATACAAACCGATAACTGATAAAATATTTAAAAACACAATCACAGGTATGTTGTAGGTACGATAAAGAAATAAAACAAAAAATAATAAAAGGAAAACTCGAAATGATCTGATTAACTTAATTAAAAGTAGGTATAATATTATGGTCACTGTGTCATAAACTAACGAATTTGGAGGAATTTCGTAATATTACCAAGCTATGAGAAAACCTACCGTTACATTTATTGCTCAATTTCTGGAAACTTTGAAGGAAATAATTATTGTAATGACTAATTACTATTAATATATTTTTGAGCTATAAACAATTAGCAACGCACCAACTTATTTTGGGTTTTAACATAAGTACACACGACATTTGATCATCCAATCCCATCCAACTGAAATCGCTCGGCGTGTTATATACGCCCTCGGACCAATAAAGGTTCAAGCAAACTCGATACGAGATTTCTCAAAAGCTTTTTTGTACTTATTGGACGGATACATTTTTTTCAGCCAGTGAAAAATTCGAGTTACTTGTTTTTTTTAAATTCCGGATGGCCGAATTGTTGGTGCCTACCTACTGGCAGAGCATAATTTTAAAATGGTACTTAAATAAATAAATAGAAACATGTATAAGAATTTTTTTTTACATATAGTTTCTGTTTTTAAGTGCCTATTATTCGTAAACACGACAAGTGTAAAAAAACTTAATGGTTTCACATTGCCCAAATGAATTTCCTAAATGTTTCGTGGTAGGGTCGATCCCGTCATTAGACAAACGCCAAAACATTGCTGAAATAGTTCTAATTACCCACACAATGGGCGCTCGTGGGACAGTATTGTTGTTGTGATGTAAAGCTTATAAACAAGTAGCGACAATAAGAAATGCTCGCACAACTCGAACGAGAGACACGGTCTCCGCGAGAGGCGGATATTTCCCGTGCACTACGCCACCCAAGGTTACTCGCAATCGCTTGCACGGAAAACTCACTTGTTTTGACGAAAAGCGTGTGAACTAAATAATTGATACAAGTACACAGCTACTATCTAGGTATCAAGTAGCAACGCTTTAGATATTATAGTATGTCTATGTACCTACATGTAGATGGTGGCTAATAGAGACTTACGATTGATGTTATGTTTTTTTATTATGATGTTAATTCCCAATCGGGATATATTTTGAGACTAAATAGAGTGGGGAAGGGAAGGAGATGGGGAAGAGGATAGTTGAGAAGTAGTTGGCGACCAAACCCGATTAAAGCCATTTCAAGCAACTTTTAGATTCTGAACGGTGGTCTTTCACCAGGGCAATACTTAGAGTACACCACCCTGGAACATGCCGCAAATACATTATGTATTAATTACATGTGAAATAACACATATACTCGTACATTAAATAAAATCTTTCACGCCGGGATTCGAATTCGCAACCTCTGAATTTGCAGTCGAGGAGTTTAACCACTCTACAACGGAAGTCGTCGAATGTAATATATATATATCTTAGCACTACTTGTTTATTTTTATTTTTCAACGTTCATTTTATATGTATAAATAAATGCTTTATTAAACTTTTACATCTTCTTGAATGTATAATTATGTATTATATTATATAGATTATATTGTAATCTCATACCTGCTATGTTTCCTATTACCTTCATAAATATGAATGTATTATGTAGCCTTATACCTGTTAATTTGCCATCATTATGTACCAGTATGTAAATATCTTAAAATGTATCACACGGTAACTACAGATATAGTTTAGTCGGATTGTAATGTTATTAAATGAAATTAATCAAATTGGGTTTCGATAGCGCGATTGATGGAGAGAATCCTCCCGATAAGAGAAAGGTTCCGAGTTCAACTCTAGATCGCAATAAAATCTTTTATATTTAATTTTAATATTTTTATAATTTATATAATAATGAAAGCATAAGCTTTGAAAAAAATAAGTGTAAAAAACAAGCAAAAAATAAATATAATCAATAATCACTTTAATTTTCACTTTCTGTTATTGTCGTATTTGACGTGACTTGGGGCTAAACATATGAGTAGATTAGTCTTCAGTGGTTAACGAATGATTAATGTGCAAACGATGACTATTATTGCATAGATTATAAAATCTTTCATATAAATCTGTCAAATCACTGGCCTGCGATTTTGCCATCGGGTGATTTACCATCGCTAGTATTTGGTATCTATACAAGATTTGTCAATTATCGGCTATATTTAGGTGGGATTTCATTTTGCGGAGGTGCTGATTTTATTTTCACAATACAATCAAGAATCATAAAATTACTCGGAAAATTTAACAGAACAAAACATTTACACTTTAAACATGTAACATAATTTGTTGGATCGGTTAATATTTGGTTATTTTCAAGAGGAAGCCTGCCAAAAATTAGTGGTTAACAATGATGACATATTGTATAGAAATTATGCTTTTTGTATACAATACTGACGGGTCCACGTGAAATATAGCGAAGACACTCTTTATTACAATAAAACAATAAGTTATTTTATTAGAAAAAAAGTGTTTTAGAAAATTTTCTTGTTTAAATGTAGGTTTTTTACAAAGGGCGCCAAAAAATAACCTGCGTTTTTTGTTTTGTTTTATTATTCACGAAGTGGTACTGTAGGGTGGGATTGATGAATTTCGCGAATCCGTATAGTTAATTTATTTGAACATTCTTTATCGAAATTACCGGGAATAAAATTTAAAAAAAAACTTGATATTACAGGCACAAATTGATTTATAAATATATATTTTTGATTTTCTCAGGTAACTTATTAAAAAAATGGACATTGAATAACTAAAGACTTTTTTTATTTCCAGTAAAGATGACAACCATCCTAAGAATATGCACCCTGTGCGTGGCAGTTGTCGTATTGTTTTGCAGCGTCTCTGCTGCCCCTCAGGGCGCACCGGATGAAGCTCCCATGCCGGTAAATATTTATAAATATAAATGTTTTAATTAATTTTTTTCGTAGAAAGCAATCACAGATTTTATTTAATATTTGATTTTGTACCCTGATGATGCTTAGGCTAAGCGAAACCAGTCAGTCATAAAAAAATAAAATAAAATCTGTGGTCTTATACAAAGTTATTATCTCATTTTCATTATATTTACTCGTATATACATAGTTACAATATTAAAAAGCGGGGTATTGTCTATGCTATCTATTTATATTGTCAGCCTGAAACTGACAAAACCGTGTTTTTAATTGGTTAACCTTAACCCTTATCGAAAAATATTGCATTACTTATTTTCAGTACGAATACAAATATGACGTTAAGGACCCCGAGAAGAACCTGTTCTTCGGAGCCAATGAGCTGGGGGATGCCAATGGAAAGGTGACTGGCGCCTACAGGGTGCTACTGCCCGATGGAAGACTCATGACTGTGGAATACAGCGTCGAGGGAGAGAGTGGCTTCGTCCCCAAGATTACATTTGAAGAGAATGCCAAACCTCTGTAGAACTATAAAAAAGCTAATCGTATATGCAGCAAGCCAGTCAAAATATTAATATAATCATGCTTCATAATGTGGCAGAGATTTGCAGTTTTTTTTTGATACCCCAATAATTAATTAACTGAGACAGAGATTTAGTGCGACATATTTTTGCTGCAAAAAAAAAAGTTTGTTGAAACAGATCTTGTTCAAAAGATACTTGCTGCAGTAGAAGTTTGATGCAACAGAGATTTAGTGCAACAGAGATTTTATGCAACAGAGACATGTTGAGATAAAAGAGTTGAGACAATGTTGATTTATAGTAGAGATTTGTAACAACATACTTAAGTATTACGATTGCTGCTGATTTTAAATCGATGGTTTTCTGATATTGATTGATATTTGTATTGCTGATATGGCTTGGAACTGCAACTATAATATATTTTGGTAAACTCATCACAACTTGACAAGGCACGACAAATGATTTGTAAATACACCTAGTTTTTAAGTGAAGACTCCAATTATTAATATTCAATTCATGCACAAGTGAAAGAATTTTGATTATTTCTGAGTTGATAACAAAACTATTTATTATTTATAAAAATAATCTTTTATTTTTTATATGCACAAACTAATTTCCATATTATTTATCTTTTAAAAAAGACAAATACTAATCTGTTTACTGCACTTACTTCCACTCTGATTATTTAACACCATTATTTATTTAGAATAAATTAATGTTTCAAGCAAAGGTAATGTTATAATTTATCCGCGCCAACTGCAATATTTGCAATTGAAATTGATCTTATTTTTAAAATAAACATTTTCCTGTGAAAACATACTTATTATTCTAGTATAATATATAGTAGGTAGATACTATAACAACCTCTAAAATATATACACAATACGTTTTGCAACGAAGAGTATTTTTGCATAAAGCTACATAATAAACATAAGCTGTATTATTTATTAGATTTTTACGTGCCGGCTTAACGCTAAACTTATAGTTAAATCAGGCGAAAGGCATAATTTAACTGTACCTATGCCGTGGTTTTGCATTATTCCGACCTTACGCACCACATAATATTTATACCTCGTTTATAAGTAAGATGGAAAGACTTCAACGTTTTCTAAAAATGACACCTCCTATACGAAGTACATACTTGTAAAACAAGGGCAGAAAAGCAAAGAAATATTTGAAATGAAGAAAACATCAGAAATGATTAGTCGATGAGCGTGGATAATTTTTATGGTATAACAGTAGTGAGTAGAGGTAAAATAAATGTTGTTCCCTTAAAACATGCCACCCTAGGTAGCTGCCCAGGTTGCCTATGCCTAAATACATCCCTGTGTAGGAATATTAATGAAGCAAGGAGTATATGCCAAAAAAGACTTGCGTAGCAATCCATTCCCTCTGTCTACCTTTGCGATGGTCCGTTGGTTAGATTATAATCAGTAAACACTCACCTTATCTTGAAGCTTGGTCAGAATAACTGCCACTCCTTCTGTATCGAACTGCGGTCTTCCGGCTCGCCCCATCATCTGCAGGACTGTGCTTTCCTCATATTCCTGGTATTACAGAAAATAAATAATTAATTGATTCAGTTTTTAATTGATACAGTTTAAATATCAACACAAACTAATGATTATGTATTATGTGCCTAGAAAAAATAGAAAGAGATTATAGCAAACCTGATATGATCCATTGTTATAGAATTGAGTTGTTTTGATAATTACGAGGTGGGCTGGCAAGTTCACTCCCATTGCTGAAACAAAATTGTGATAATTTTATATATACAATAGAAAATAAATAAGGACGCAGAGAATAAGTAACCCAATGCAGTGGTCTAAGACTTGTGGTCTGAAGAACTCACAGTGAAAATATAAACCAAAAAAACAAACAAAAAAATTTAAATATCCCAAATCAGATAAAAAAATATATAATTATAAACCTAGTGAACACAGGTAGGTGAACATCATATCGTCGCCGGAGAGGCAAAAGGACTGAAGCACCATTTTGGGAAGTTTACACCAGAGCACTTTAAAGTTTTTTTGTTTTCATAAGTACCTGGTTGGATTTTGAAAAAAACTCGGGTAACTCAATCCTCTCACTGAGTAACCTGAAGCGACAAAAAGTTCCGAACTTGTGTCACTTGAGTCGAGCCTTCTCCCAAATGGTAAATATATTTTAGATATATAGACGGCCTGCATGGTCAAGCGGTAAGACGCTCGACTACGAATCCAGGGGTCGCGGGTTCGAACCCGGCGTGCGCAAATAATTTTTATTTAATAAATATGTGTCATAACACATTTAATTGATATAAAAATAAAGTAAAGTATATTTGCGGCACGTTCCAGAGTGGTAGATACTCTAAGTATCGCCCTGTTGAAAGACCACCATTCAGAATTGAAACGTTCCTTGAAATGGCTTTAGCTGTGTTTGATGACTAGATCTGAATAGTCAGGTACTTCCCAACCTTCCCCTTCCTCATCTCCTTTCCCTCCCCGCTACCTTCATCCTCACAACATACCCTTATTGGGGATGCCATAGTCTCACTGGCTCTAGACGGTTGGGAACAGTTGAGACTCTTCTGCGGTATTCACATAAAAATTTAAAAAAAAAGATGGCTGAAGGGCCATAAAAATCTTCTGAATCAAATGAGAGTCAGAGCATTCGATGCAGAAAAAAAATCTGATCAATACTCCATATTTAACTAATTTTTAACCAAAGTGGCGCTTAAGCCTTTCTGTCTTTCCAGCGACGATAAATATTTACACACAGATAAAACAAAATGTGCAAACTAATATAATGTAAACATTTACCTAATGTAGAGGTGGTTATAAGCAATGGTAGGTCACCCTGTCGAAACATTTGCTCAATAATATTTCTATCCGACTGAATGAATCCTGCGTGGTGACACCCTATTCCACTCCTGACTAAAGCCTGCAAAGTAAAGATGACATGTTACAAAATTAATTAACAGTTTTGGAGAAATATTGTGGTACATAGATAACAATGGAAGATATGAAATATCCAACTAGCATCAGACCATTTCTTCCCAGGCAAAAGGTGATCACACAACTATTGATACACACTTCTTATTTTTTCAACATACAAATATACTTTTTTGAATCCAACTGTTGACATGTACCGAATCAAGTATTCGATTCACCTAACCCATAAGTTCTCAACCTTATTTTTTATTTTCTAGAGCTCCCCTCCAATTTTTTTTTACTTACCATCTGTTGCGAATCTGAAACAGCTATTGCCACAATTATATTTAAAGTGTAATTACACTGTAATATTATATGGTCGTAAGATAGGATATGACTCTTATCCTATTTCTGAGTTTAAAGAAGAATGTTTCAATGAGAACAATTAAAACGCACACTTAATTATATTGATAAGTATTATCTAGTATCTTCAACTGCCCCCCTGAAAGTCTCAAACGCCCACAAGGGGGCGTTATCGCCCACGTTAAGAACTTATGACTTAACCGATTGATTCCATTTTCCATGTCTTCCTGGCTTGTCCCTTACTACTTCGTGCATCCACTTGCATTTCATATTATATTACACTGAAACTCCACACTCCACCAAATCAAACATAGCAACTATGACAATGAGTAACTCAAAGCTCACAAACAGGTTTTCCTAGTGAAGTGTTGATGAAACATAACATCTTGAATGCATTTTACTTTTATATAATTCATATATATATAATGCAATTGAATTAAATAAAATATTATTATTACTTAGTTCTGCTATTTTTAGTTGTTTGTCAGTCAGTTGATACTGGCCTTAAACGCCGAAACAGCTGTCACTAAAAATAGCAGAACTAAATAACGATAATATAAAATTTAATTTAATTGAATTATAAAAAACTCAAAATGGAATTGTACAAATTAAACACAAAAACTATAAATAAAATAACATAAATACACATTCTTAGTCATTTCATCTATACGTTACTGGTATTTATTATTGATAAGAATTTTTTTAAATTATCACAATTAATTTAATTTTATGAATGGAAATATGTACCTGCAACTTTTTCTCAGACAGTCGACTAGCCATCTGTGCAAATGCAGATGATTGTTCTTGGGAAAACTGAAACATAAGTTCTCTGGACAGAACTTCAGCTGTCATCACAACGCTTTTTCTTGTATTACAAAAAATCTGTAAAAATTTGAATATTTTTGAACCAGCTTCAAGATAGATTTTTATGAGTTATTTTGTTATAATACAATAATTGGACATAAGGAATAGTTTTGCCAACAAAACTGATGGAGCTAGCAGGAATATTAAAAGGACTTATTGAATTCATAATGTGATGTTCAGAAAATAATAAAGTAATTTGACTTACAAGAGTAGGTTTTCCATCGCAATAGCGCTCTATTATGGGTCGCAGTCTGTAGCTCAGATACATATCAAACTTGAAAAGGCCTTGTCCATCCCTAAATGGAAATCCTTCCACAACTTTATTTAGTTTCACAGGGCGGTATTCTTCACCAATCCTGTTAAGCAATATGATTTAAGCTTTATAAATATATTATTATTATTATTAGAGGAAACTTCACTGGTGAATGCAACATCGTAATCACTTTATTTATCAAAATTTGTGTAAAACTGAATGTTTTCCTAAATAAAATTAAGTAAAAATAAGCTTTTTTAATTATAGGCGACACCCCACAAGACATGTCCTAGCTTTACATCAGGAGGATAATATATCACTACATAGTAGAGCGGTGTTGCAGTGCACCTTTTTACAATTAAGCAAGTAGGAACAACGATAGTATGGACAAAATGTGATTTTGATTTACAAAAACGTTGTTTGTGACTAAGTTTTTAAACCATAAATATTTTTTATGTGACACCTCACCTGGCTTTACAACAGTATGGACAGGTGAATTATGTCAACATCCGATTGAGCAACATTGTAGGCAGGTAGAGAAAGGGGCTGAATGAATTGTTTAAATGAAGAAAGATAAATAATGACATTTATATTAAACACATTAAAGGTCCTTTTAGATTTTACTGCTGCCACTATCAAATGCGAATGGGTGTTCTGCTCTAGCTTCTGCCTGCTGAGTTTCAGAACAGGAAACCAATGAAATATGTATAAAATAGACTCAACAAACTTGCAACAGATACTTCCCAGAAGTGTGATTTATAACGATTTGAAAGATAACTGATGTTGTAAATTCACAAAAGACCTTTCAAAGTCTAAGCTTCTGACAGTGAGCGAAATTGAATAAGAATAATTCAAGAAAGAATTCTGATAATTGAAAAAGTTTTATCACTTATCACACGAAGTGAGAGAAATTTCCCTTACTTCTGGCACACCAGATATGCCTACAACACAATTCTATCAGATCTTCTGTTCAATGGTTCATAAGATTTGCTTTAGTGCAAGAGCATATGGAGCCGAAAGGTTGCTATCATGGATAATAGAAGTGGGTAAGTTAGATATAGAATATTGTCATCCCAACACAGGCGTATGCCCAGTGGGATGGGTAATATACCAAACAATAAATAAATAAAAATGTTCAAGTAAAAAATATATATGTGGAAGTAACATTTTTGTTGAAACATGTTGTCACTATGTGAGAATAAAACACAGTAAAAATAGAGATATATAGGTACATGTTTTAGTAAAGGTCTCATATCGATGGGTTACTGGTCCTCTCTCTGGAAAGGAGAACAAACGTGAAGATAATGGGTCATGACTTTTGTGTTGACAAAATTAAATAGAGTATCATGGTTACTTGTAACATGCAGCAGGGCGTTCTTTGGTCCCTAGCCATTCTGCAATGTCCTCAGCATTAGGTATGGTGGCAGACACAGCGATGAATCTTATCTCAACAGGCAGCTGGTCCACAGTATCATCTGAATCCATAGTAAACTCCGTCATGTTCTCATCTTCCACATTGTTCTTGTTGAATGAATCCCTATTCTTCTTGGCGTATTTCAACAGTGTTAAGGATGACTGGAAGGAAATTTTATCATTACAGAAGTACAGACATCGTGAAATTTTGGCCATGTGTTAGAAACACCTGCAAGCATTTACAGATGTTAAGGACAGTTGACAGTTGTGGAGCGTGAAACAGAAAGGCTTAGTTTCCCAAAATATATCTGTCATGCACATTCTGTGCCTTCATCACATCCATCCAGTCGTGACTTTCCTACCGATTTATTCACCTAAAATATATCTGTTAAAACACCCAGCAAACTTACTTGAATTGTTTTCATTCGGCTAACAACTGCCTCAAGAACAGGCCCTCTAACTTCTTCATTTAATAGATGAACCTTAAAGAATAAAATAAAATAATAAGAGTGTTGTGATCGAATTTAATGCAACATCTACTCAGCGACAATTTATTTATTTATTTACCTCATCAATTATAAATAATTTCACCATTTCAACAATCAGTTTATGATCTTTCCATCTTCTAGTGAGTGAATCCCATTTCTCGGGAGTTGTCATTATAATCCTAAAGCAAAAATAAAAATAAAAGTTTTCTTCAATATTATCATGATCTCGGTATTTAAAAAGAATATCCCGGTTCAGATAAATTTCAACCACCTTGAGAGCATATTTTTAAAACACTGCGATATAAAAACACTCATATTTGTAAGATTTTTCCTTAATTTAAAAATATTTAAATTGTAGGATGTTGCCTTTTACCTGAACAAGGAACAAAATAATTTTTATGTTTAAATAAAGTGAATAAAATCATACTTATAGAACTTGAGATGGCTAAAGTCTAGAGAGTCAGTATCTCCAGTTACTTCTATGCATGGCAAACCTAGTTTTGAAAACTTTCCATACCAATCAGACAATCTTTCAGTACACAAAGCTTTTACTGGTGCCACTGTTGACAAATAAACATTATTATTGGATAACATATTAATTTGCACAAATCATTAGTATTTTAGTAAAATATATTTGAAAATACTTACTGTAAACAATTTTAAAGTCTCCGGTATATTTGAGTTCTTCCAGAATCATCAGTAATCGCACAATAGCCAGTTCCAATAAAACAGTTTTTCCAGATCCAGTGGGAGCTGACACAACCAACGATTTGTCTGAAAGAAAAGATAATTGTAACAGCTTCTTATTACTTATATCAAGAAAATAGGCAAATCAGCGACTTAATAATATTTAGTAGTGTGGTTGTATTCATCTTACCAGTATACAAAACATCGTCTAAAATTTTCGATTGAATTTTATTGAAATATGGATACTGAAAAATGTTACGATATTTTGGATCTAAAAAGTACTAGATGTAAGGAAAGCCTTTATCTGAATAATTTTAATGACACAAATACCTATGAATAAACTTGTTATAAAAATTACAGACTCATTTATTTGTTTTGTGAATAGGTGGAACCAAGAGTAGGCTAAAAAAATACAGTTGTGTAAAGGATACGTAATTCATCAATAGACCGTAGATCACCAGATTTGTATAATTTACAAGATGGAAACTTGTTTGCTTGAACAGAAGTTATTTGAGAGTCTTCAATTATTTCATCTAATGACATTGGTTCCGACTGAGTGCTCATTTTGGTATAATGTGATTCTTATTTTTTATGTTAAGATACTTCGAAAATCCATTTATCAATACTTTTAAACGCAAATGGTTAATTTGTTTTTTCAACCATTCATTTAACTTTTTCAAACTTTGTTTTTTTCACAACCATTGTTGCCATAAAAAAATATTATTTTAAAATAACTTGGTTTGGTTAAGTACTACTTTCGCTCCATTGGAATAAAAATCTTTTTAAGCAACTATAAACAACTGTTATTTATTGGCCATAAAATAAATTACTTTTCTATGATATGCTGATGTCAGTTGAGCTGTCAAGTCAAAGTTCTTTAAAAGTTTTTCCTGTTTACCGTACATCTCGTATATGTTTTCGGTAGTTTCCTTTTTAACGGATTTGATTTTTACAAGGATATTTAAAACATTTTCCATGATGTCCAGGTAACATTCCTTTATCTTTTAAACTAGGTGTTTTTTCCTGGTTTAGTAAATACTGAAAACTTGTTAAATTATTTTAATTATTTCCACACAATATTATAAAATTAACTTTATACGGTTTCAAGGCCAGATATGTGACATTTATATTGCAATAAAACTTAGGTATTTCACTAGCGCAACAGGTGGTTTTTACTAGCATCATATTTATTTTATTTCAGTGCAAGCTTTGATGAACAGCTTCAAGTGAGTTTTCCAGATTTTCAAGAACAGAATGAATTAAGAGTCCGCGAATTTAACAGTCTTCGCGATGTGGGCTACAGAGTTCATGCTAGCTACCTATTTCTTCAGGATAGGCTCCAAGAAATACCAAAAATATGTTTGGAAGTGTATGTAACGCTAGTATTGCGTTTACCAAAACGACATGATATAAATCCAGCATGGATGGATTTAGGTCGTTATCTGGGAATCACTGAAGACAAATTAACTGTGAGTTACTCATGTGTAAAAATATTGCTTATCATTAATAAACGAAGATTACATTTGCCTAGTTTATTTTAAAACTAGAAATAAATATTATGTGGTGTGAAAATGGGATTGATTTCCTTTGACGATTAGATACTTGCTTCGTGCTGCTTGTATGAATTTAAACCAATTTAACCATTTAATTTTAATTCTCTCTTTTTATTTTAGTATATTTATGATAATCATAAGCTCAGATGCCCTACGGACACAATGCTTCGTGTTTTTACCCAAGACGCTGATGCTACTTTTGGAAAAATTCTTAAATCTCTCTTAGATATGGGAAGGTTAGATGTTCTACAGCACATTTTTGACCCTTTAAAAAGACTTTTCATAGAGTTAGCTGATAAACAAAGGAATGAACAAGATCAAGGATATTATTCTAATTCCTCAAGAGTGGGAGGAATCGATATTTTAATTCCAAAGTTTGTTGATAACTTTGTAACTTTAGTTTTAAAACCACTTGAATCAAAATCTGACACAAATAATGACAGCACTGCTCTTTTGGGTCGAGATCCACCAAACCAACAAAAGAAACTTAAACAATCTTCATTGGAAAGTGAAGAATTACAAGATGGTCCTTCTGTTATGCTAACTTACTCATATGATGGCATAATGATAGCTCAGAACTTGGCAGACGCTATAAGTAACTATGACAACGGAGGCAACAGGATTAACGTCATTCTTTTAGAAAACAATAAAAGAACTGTGTCGGCGAACGCTGACCACTACATAAGAAATTATTATGAGAAGGTAAAGTATTTTATTCGCTTTAAAAATAAATGATTATTATTTTTACAGTTGTATTTTTTACTTTGTATTGTCTAAACTTTTTACTCCTTATGTCTGACTGGGTTTTTAAAAATTATTTTTTAATGTGAATTCCGCACAAGAGCGCCAACTGTCCCGAGCCAGTCGGACTATGGCATCTCGAATAGATATTGTGAGGCTGAAAGGAGTGGGGAGGGAAAGGAGATGGGGAAGAAGTAGGTGTGGAAAGTACCTGGCTATTAAGATTTGGTCACCAAACACGGCTAAAGCCATTTCAAGCAATGTTTCGATACTGAATGGTGGTCTTTCCCTAGGGCGATACGGAGAATATCTATCACTATGAGAATTATTACATAAATAATTATATTCAATGTCTTATACATAACTTATTTGAATAATAACCCCACAATACCTTTCCTAACTCACTCAACCTTAAATGTTGTCCTAAACAACTGCAAATAAATAAAACTTTGCTAGCTATAATTTCTGAATAGATTCTAGAAAAATTAGTTACTACTATACAGGTTGTGTCAGATTGAACCCGACAGACTTAGCCAGCGATTCCTGAGCTAATTTGGAGTAAAAAATCTGTCGAATGGGTACCTAGTTGGAATATATTTATTATTTTAATTTGCAGTACTGACGTTTTTATTTATTAAATTTTACTATTTTTTTTCAGGTAGATTATGTGATGCCAATAATCACTGAGGGGTACATGGAAGCTATTAGCGGCCATTCTAATGTTACGGGAGGTTATCTGAATAACATTGACTGCCAATATGCTCATTTCATCTATACCCTAATGCTTCTGCATTACACAAATGTGAATGGTTGTTTCAATCTGAAAGTAAGATCAGTATTGTCTCGAAATGCAAATGATGCAACACTTAAAAAGGTGGTCACTTACCAATTGCTAAGCCTTTGGACCCATGAGGATGAAATAGAGACCCTCTTAGCTGCCCTTTATACTGACTTGAAGAATGTTGTCAAGGTCAAGTTGTAGGTGGTTTCTTATTTGTTCTTTACTCTATAGGCATTCCAAATGCATGTGATAATCAGTAGGCTCATTATGAAAGGTGCCATGGCCATTTACACCAGCTAGTATTTAGGATTATTAATTTTATTGGAAATATAATAATATATTATGACACCTTTTCATTATTTTGTTTATAAGTTTTAATTTCATGATAAATATTGTATTCTTAGTACAATTCTATTTTTATATTGATTATCATGTTGTAAACGTTATTTCTACTCAACCAAACATGTGGGCAAACACAAGGTAGGTCACCTACACATTGGGGCGTAAATGGGAACATACCTCTACTCAGGCGGCAGTCCCTCTTTCATCCCCGAGGAGCTGGAAATGTGCGATCTTAATCATTAGCTATTGAACTATCTGTTTTATTGAACTGTCAACCTATATAATATAAACAGTTATTATTATGTTAACACATTGTAGTCGGGCGCCTCGAAAAATAGACTCTAGCCTATGGCGGGTGTTTTTTGCGATTAGCGCAAAAAATATATCACTTTCTTAAAATTGACACAATTTATAAACCAAATAATATTTTCGATTGAAATTTTCAAAGAAATCAAATATGACATTTGATCATCATAAATAAATTATAATTGCTTTGATTACATCATAATTTCACCACATTTTAAAGCTGAATATTAAAGCCTGATATTAATTTAGTAAATAGACTTCAATATTTGAAAATTCCATGTAAAAGATAACATGATTAAACATATCATATTGTTATATAATAAATAATAATATATATTTGCCATGCCCGCAATTTTACAATCGCTGGATGTGTGAAATCTGATCGCGCAAATACTTAAAAAACAGTGCCGCCGAAGGCGAACACTCAATAACTCATGAGTTTAACTGCTTGTTGTCAAAAAAGGGTCTTTTGCGGTTGCCTCGCCTAATTGAAGAGCCCATTCCACTTATGAATCATAGTATTTATTCTTTCAAGGAATCAGTACACTTCATATGTTGATAATCCATCACACACTATAAGTGCATGTATCATATAAATTCCTCCAAGTATATGCTTGTATATAACAAAAATGACAATTGAGTAAACAAATAATAAAAATACATGTAAAAAGCAGTGGATGATTGGTAAGTACTTACGAAAAACTGGTATTGCAAAGGATTACAGTACAATCATTGCACACTAGCCAATCCGGACAAGGCATCTCAAATAACGTTGACAGACTGACGCCTAGCACCCAGGTAGCAAATTACCCTTCAAGGTGTTTTATTTTACGATGATAACAAACCCGTGAAATGCCGTTTCCCGCCAAAAACCGACAGTCAACAAAAACGGCATTTGCTGTGTCCCGCAGTCGACCGAAAGTCCGCGAAAAACGGCAAATGCCGTGTCCCGCAGTCTACCGACAGTCCGCGAAAAACGGCAAATGCCGTGTCCCGACTTCAATGTGTTAATATAAACTTAAGATAATCATATGAATTTAATTAGTGTTATAATGTAATAGACTTATATTTTATATTTAAAAAAAAATGGACACAATATAATTATATTTAAATGAAAAGTAAATGTTTTTTTTATTGACACATTTATTTACTTGAACTAATAAAAGAAGTTCAGCAACAATATTGGGATAAATCCCAGACAAACACCAGTTAATGTTTCTAAGAACACCACATCTGATCGATGTGATAAAAAAATTGTGTTGATCAACACGTCTTTTAAAAAGAAAGTCGAAATATTTTTCAATGTTTATTTTAATGAATATGAAATATTAATACAATAGAATGACAACTTCCACATTTTTGTGGGGGGTTAACATGAGGGAGTCCCATGATAATGGAAAAATAATAAAACAAAAATGGTATAAATTACAATTTAATAAGAAATGAATTTAAGTCTTATGAGCTGTCAGTCTTCCCTTCCGCATCGTTGTCTTCTGTGGCATCATCGGCAACACTGAAGGTGCTTGCCTCCGCCATATCTATGCCGGATTCTTCTTGTTCTCCAATCATCTCCTGCAGAAGAAACAAAAAAAAGAATTTTCATTAATTCAAAACTACATCTAATCTTCCCATTGTCCTATTCGGGTTAGGGACCCATCGCCTCAACAAGGCACCTTCAGTCATCCCTGTCCGGGCTAGTTTTTGTGTGTGGAATAACCTGTTTCCAGGGAAGAGGTCACAGGTTTTTAAATGGTAATTTAATTTAATTTTCGTAGCATAATTACCCATTGTTGTAAAATTACATAATCTACGACTTTCATGTTTGTTTTATTAGTTTATTTTTGATAATTGACTTTTGAGGTAACTTTGACTCTTTTTCTGTCTAACTTTGCTTTTGAGCCAAAGTACACTAACATTATTATTTTTAATATCTTTGTCTGATTTTCGATAAATATATACATAAAACAATGTCTATAAAATAAAAGAGAACTGCGAGCAGCCGGAGTATACCAATTATTCTAAGGAATAATTAGAGAAATGCTTACAGGTAATTCAATACGGGGAACTTTTTCATAGAAAGGCTGCCAACTTATATAAAACTATTCTCTATAATTTAAGTCACCATCTGACAGCACCAGGACGGCCTAGTGTTTACACAAAATGAAGAATGAGAATTTGTCATATGCATTGAAGGTATGAGCAATTTTGGCTTTTCTCTGGATGCTACCGAAAATTGGGAATTTGAAAAGTAAAACCAAATAGAAATGGACAAGGGGCAAACCCTTAAAGTCAAAAAGGTAATGAATAAATGTTGAGATTTTTGCTTTCAATTAATAAAATATTGAGCGTTGTTGTATTGCATTGAAAATGGTAAAGTTTTGTTTTTATATGATTTAATCCTTACTTCAAATGAAAACTGTTCTATATATTTCAGTTATTCAATAGAATGTTGGAACAATATTTGTTCTAACCGTAAAACATATGAAACTTACCGTCAAAACGTCCACCATGCTTTTAGTTTCTTCTAGCATTTGTTTGCACACCATGTTTTCTTCCACTAACTTCTCGATTTTCTCATGCAACTCCTTGTTTTCCTCCAAAGCTTCCCTTAAGGCATCCCTAAAAATTGTTATTATAAAACCGTTAATATAATTCAATCTACAAGTGAAATGGAGTTTTTATATCAATCCTAAAATTGTCTCAACCAAATATCACATTGGATGAAAATGTTTTTGATGATTTGTGCCAACAGTATTCAGTTGCAAAATTAACTTATCTGCCTGCGACATATATTATATTACGATGTGCGACTCATAAACCTTCACAAAAGGAGGTGTATGCGTGAACTGACCTTAACTGTGACAACAGTACATGAATAAATTAATATAACAAATGTAAGATATTCAATATTCTCGGTAGTAGTTTAGACGCACCCTCGTTTCTCAGCAAGAACTTGCCAATAGTGTTCCGAAGGTCCAGCGTCACTAGTTAAGTCTTCAGCTCTGATATTATCATCTCCTCCAGCCTGGATGCTCTTCTCCTTATTGACCAATTTTTTCCTTTTCAGATCCACCCGATCTTTGATTTCACTGTAAATTGGATTATTTTAAGTGACGCATGTTCTTAAGGATAAAAATAATAAGTCATTTGTTCTATAATATATCAATAAGTGGCTGTCTTATCTTTTTTCAAAGATTTGAAAAATACTCACATTTTAACCTCTTTCATAGGGGTTTTGCCAACCAATTTGGTTGCTCTACCTGTCAAGTTCTCTTTATCAGTCGCAACGCGTTGCAAAGTCTTCAGGCTCTTTCGGGAGGTTTGCATGTTATCCTAAAAATGGTGTTAATCTTTTAAAATCATGTTATTCACGCATATTTCATAAACCTACCAATCTTGTAACAATGATCTTTACTTGTTCCGTTGAACCTGTACGAACAGTTATTTTTCTGGATGTTTCCGTTTGAATGGGGTCCTTCGACATTTTTGTGTATTCAAGTTAAAAATTTAAGTTACATCTAAATAACAAACTTTGACAGCTGCAAACGAATAACTTGCGGAACTTTCCCGCTTTCCAGAGAACATCCAACAATCTTCTGTTGGTAGTGCGTTAAATAGGGATACCCTATAAAAATAAGGAACGGAATTAAGAAAAGTAATTGAAGTTGGAACAACTAAAGAAATCATGATTATTTATGATAAATTCACCTTTATAATTATTACAAACATTTCAATTATATGAAATTTGTGAACAACAAAACTGTTAAACAGAGTGATTATAAATAAACGATTCGGAAGAAATATTTAATAACAAAAGTAAAAAGTACCACAAATTCACAAATTTTTATTTAAAAACATAATTTATACAAGCGTATAGTAAGCGTCAAAGAATAAAATAAATTTTTACTAACTGGTGCATGCCATAAGAATGTGCCTTAGAGAATGACTACGTTACATTGGATTTAATTAAGAAAATACAGTAACTTACAAATAAATCAGAGGGGAGCGATCCACAAAAAATGGGAAAAGACCTAAAAAAAATATTTGAAAACGTCTTGTTCTATCCTACACATTTTATGATTTTTTTTTTTGATTTTATGGATTCTTTCGTAATCCTCTACTAACTAGCTGGGGCTTATACAAATACCCCTCATAATGACTATCTAACTAGTACTGCGGCTCATTAGGCCTTATTACTACCACCATCTGATGGTTTTATTTACTTGACTGAGTTTATTTTTACATTAGTGTTTTCTTAGGGAAAAGATCTTTACTGGATTAAAAACCCTAAGAACACATTCTATTGAATTGCATAAAAATATAACAACCCTTTATTTACAGGTAGTCAAAATGCAAAATATATAAGATTTCATCAAGTACTGGTTAAAATAAATCAAAAGTTCATTTTGAAGTTAGAGGAACAGAATTGTTTTGCTTATCGGCATGGAAAGGTGGAATGAATAAAATAATGCGTGTCGTACGGCGTATTGGGCATATGGTAAAAAAAAAAATAAAGCAAACCAAGAGATATATTCTTCGCGAGGTGTAATTTATAATTAATTCTGATGAACACATTACCATAATATCAAATTTTTTTGGAAGAATATCTTGGGAAGTAAGTACTTCATGGCGTAGAAAAATAAAATCTGGTCCTTGCCGCTAACGTTATAGTTGAAAACAATTTAAAAATTTTGGAAATTGTTTTATGGTAAGAATTAAAATGGTACAGTTGGTTTTTATGAATCTAACATATAAATTACCTACTTAAATCCCGAATGCATCATTTGAAAACATTTGATAATAATATTTAAATTATATTTTAGGCACACCCTTAATGTTATCTCCCAACCTCCATATATATATATATAACCTATATATTATGATGACAGTAGGAGTTTTTCAAATATTTTCAAGTTATTCGTAACCCGGGAATATTTTTCTTTCTTTAAAAAAAAATAAATGTATGTAAATATATATATATATATATTACAGCATGACGTATTTACCACTGCAGGCGGTCAAAAAGGGATGAAAGAACGAAAAAACTTTACACAAAAAGTCTTAGACATTGCAGATAAGTATGTCATGCTAAAAAGTATATATTGTTTCCAGATATTGAAAGCTTTCGATGGCTGTCTTACTCACCTACACGATACCTAAATAACCATTATGGCGTAAATGCTTTAAAAATAGTTTCCATATTTCATCTAGAGAAATTTCATTTTCGACATATTTATTTGCGGTACTTACTTGAAGTTTTGAATACTGGCAATAAAATAAATAGCAGCAAAGAATATTCTCTCATTCGGCAATGTTGGCATCATTTTTTTCCATTGTGCTAAGCGGTAATTCAAACAAGGGACGAATTTTTTAAATAACTTTCAAAAACTTTAATATGGAAAGGTACTTTCGCAATAGTGATAGGCGACCAGGTAGGAATTTGACGAGGCTGTGTTATTATTCTATTGATTTATATTCCCGAACTATAATCAGCGAGTTAAGTGTATATTTTTATGCTAAAGGTCCATATCAGCGAACACCTTTGGGTACAGTGAATCGAGATGCATACAATCCGATCCCAACCAGGTAATTATTTTTAATATTCTAATGAGCACATTTAAGGGTATTCCATTTAATGTTTACATAATGTATTACTTTTAGGTTTTTAGTAGAAGGCGCACCATTTCCCAATCAACCGTATCAAGGGATGTACGAAAACGTGTCGCCTGTGAATCAGCAATATCCCTACAATATGCCAGGAAATAACCTTTGCAATGTATATGATTGCCCAGCAGCAGATAATATTATCTACGAAGAAGTTCCTGATACTTTTTGTGCTGGATATGCAAACAATAACGAGGTATGCTTTAAAAAAATCCTACTACTTTATTAGAAAAACATACTACCTACCTAGATAATAATATTTTTGTATTATGTGGAATGAAAAGACGTTACTTTTCCCTTTTACCCACATACATACCTATAAATAAAGTACAATAATATCACAAACTTTATACATGTATTATGTTTATGTACTCGTAGGTATGTATCTAATAATTTTATTACATATTTTGATCAATTATGAAAACTCAAGACGTATTTATATTTGTCTCAAATGCTTCTAGGTACTTATGTGTTGTGTATATTTATGCATATTTAATAATATCTACGTATAGACATATTTATATATTTTTGGGGGAGTTTTTATGTACAGGTATCAACAAACAAATTTCTTAGTTTATACACATTAGGTAGGTTGGTAGGTAATTACCACTAGTAGCGACTTGTGATTTTTTCATCCGATTTGAGAAAATGCTCTCAAATTAGAAGAGGGAATTGCTCTCAAATTAGAAGGAGAATTTCTACTGGGCAGTTAATCATTTTCAAAGGTTAGTCGGGTAATAATTCTTTAATGGTTTTGTCCAGATAGGCAAATTCGCAGCAAACGTCGTATGAAGCAATAGTTGAACATTTATGGAAAGGCCCGAATATATATTCTTATGGTCACAATTGATTTCTTTTGACTACAAACTTATTTATTTGCGAGTCGAGAAAAAAAAACGCACCAAAAAAGTATATCTTAGGAAGTACCAATTAATGTAACCAGAGCTGTTTTTTGCACAGGTAACCACAACATACACTCACAATGGCGACGGTCCCGAATGCGTCGATTAGTTTGCAGACAATAATTTTTTTGAAAATATTGAATTTCAGGACTGTACTTCTCAGTATCAATACAGGCAGCCCACGCAAGACTACGCCATCAACCCTTTGGCAAGCATCGACCCTTTGCCCCAGCGCAGGGCCGACCAGGGGGCCGCGAGGTCGGCGCGCTCCGCCCCGCCCCCCGAGCCGGATGTGGTCGTCCGCGCTGTTGAGGCGGCCGGAAATCAAAATGCCCGTGAGTAGCGATATTTTGATATTATACTGCTGTTCGTATTATTGTTCCCACTAGCGAATTTGAAAATCAAACCCTAACAGGAAAACAAAACCTTAATAAACAAATTTATAGTTTAGGCAGGTGCCTAACACTGTATCCCCCTTACTCATAAACGAGGTGTAAATGTTACACGTGTTATAAGGTCGGAATAGCGATAAACTTGCCTTAAAACCACAACTTATCTGTCTAATTTAATGGCCTACGTCCGGTGTAACTAAAACAATGCTAAGTCAGCGCGTAAAAATCTAATGAGTAAGACGGTATATGTTGTGTGCGTTTGTGTGGCAGAAGTAAGGTATTTTTTTCTTACTTTGGGTGAAATTTATTTTAAATGTCGAATTTATCTATTTATTTTATTTATAATAGATAACAAATTCACTTACACTACATTGGGAAATGTACCACCAATTAAAATATTTTTTTTACCAGACGTTTTAAAAATATATATACGATGTTTAAATATGGTTAGTTTTTCTGTAAACATATAACATGTCGTCGCCAGAAAGGCAAAATGGCTGAACCGTCATTTTGGGAAGTTTGCACCAGAACACTTTAAAGTTTTTTGTTCGTTTTACAATAAAATTACCTGATTATCACGGGATATAGAGCCATCAATGTTATTTATTATATTTACATTTTTAATTTTGTAATCGAATATTCTTAAATTTACAATATGTTATTATTAAAATATGTTTACAATAACTGTGTACGAGTTTGTACTCGATGTATATATTTAATATCTCAAATTAAAACACACACATAATGTGATCTAACTTAAGATTAAAAAATAAATACATAACTTGAGTTGCTTAGAAAAATATTAATTGCTTTAATCCAACCATTTCAAATTTAGAATAAAGTTTGCTAAAATACATTATAGGTAGGTAGGTATTTTATTAGTAGGTAGAGATTTGAAAAAATATTTTTTAAATTTAATAATTTTCTCAACACAAATCTCACACACGTACGTACGTACTCGCAAAGAAAATTATTTAGTCGGAATTACAAAATTTGGATGGCGTCTTATTTTAAGACAGCATTGTTTGACTTTGTGTATAAATATATACAAGCTACTTAGTTCATGATTGACATTGTGTTAAGTGTTGAAAATAGTTACATTCGCCTCGAAATTCCAGATTTTTAAAAATCTGCAAATTTTATGACTAGAACTCACGGTTCGAGAGTTTTGGCTTCTTTAGAAACCGATTTTTTCTGTAAATATTTAATACTATTTTTTTTTACTTTCGATTAGTTGCAGTTAAGTACTATTAAGATCAGATACACTAAACATAGTTAAAAAATATTTTAAGCATTGTTCAGATTTTGAATAGTGATGTCTCACCATGGCGATACTGAGCGTATCTCCCGCTGGAACCACCATAAAAAAAATACTATTAAAGTAGGTATTAATGTAAATTGTGTATGCGAAAAAAAAAATATTATTTGATCATTGTTTACACTTCACCGATTCGTAAATTTTAATATCATATAATATTTGTTAAAAAAATAAAATAATTTCTCCCTTAATTGCTTTATTACAATTAGCTTTATTTTGCACGCAATTTAAACTGTAATTATGTTAATTACTTCCTGAATATATTTTCAACTGTTTTAAAAAGGCTTAGTCGAGCTATTTACTATTTACCCATATATTATGTGAAAAAGGGAGACAGTGATTTATATTTTTAAATCTTGAAAAATATAGAAATGATACACTGAAGATCTGTGAATACAATCCAAACAGCATTAATATATGAATTAACGCACATCATGTATTGTCCCACCACGGAAACATGCGTGTCAATCCTTCATCCTTCCATTAGTCCCTCAATAATACTAATAATAACGCTCACATTGTGCCGTAGGTACAAGTATCATTGTACTTGGTAAAAGTTGATAAGTGGCGTCCTTACAATTTAACAGCAGTCATAGGTATCAAATGCCTACCTAGCCAGGACCGAACTGGGTAACAGTTATTGATAAGGTTGCCACGGGGAACGTATTTCTGGGGTCACTGTGTTTATTTTAGATTCATTTGCGTCAGTTTTTTTACAGAAATCTATAATTTTTTTTAACGAAATTAAGTGAAAATTTTGAATATATTTAATCATTACTGACAAAATAATATCTTCTTATTGGAATTACACTGAACTGAAAATCCTTAGAAGTATGATCTATATCTATTTGAAAGACAACCAGATGTCGCCAATTTGAAAAATACCTTTTGAATCATAGACCCTCGACAGACTGATGAAATTAATTTCTTGTTTGCAGAGTGAGCTAATGATGAATTTGAGTAAGTCAAAAGTCATGACGTTTGAAAAAGAGAGAGTACGAAAATAGTGTGCAATATAGTTGTGAATGATGAATACTTGGAGCAAGTGGATGAGCTTATGTATTTTGAAAGTACGTTTACGAGAGATGGAAAGGCTGATAAGGATATTGAATAAATAATAAAGTCAGGAAACTCCATTAATAGAGGATTGAACGAGGTTGGCGCAAGCAAATAAAATGTTCAAAGAAGCGGAGTCAGCAGTCCACAACGGAATGCTATTACCAACCCTGATTTATGACAGTGAGTCATGGAACTGGCAGAGAAAGGATGAAAGTAGACAGAATGCTGTAGAAATAAGATCCCTAAGGCACATGCGTGGTAAAACCATCTATGGTCCTGTCAAAAATACAGATATCCGGAAATAATAGAAGACTGATGTTGACGTATAATGAATGAGATTAATAAATAGACGTTTATATGGTTCGGGTACGTAGAGAGGATGAACGAATAAAATAGTATAATAAGTAAAACACAAAAGGGACTGGTAGAAAAACTCGTTGGATGCCTGAGTAAGACATGGCACGATCAAGTGAACCAAAAACTTGAGTTGGGCTATGTCAAGAGTCAGAATAACAGAAGAGTATGTATGAATGTGAATGAAGCGAGGAGTGCGTGCCAAGACAGAGTTGTGATGGTGTATCCTCTCTGCCTATCCCTGCTGAAAACGGCGCGATGATTAACTAGTTAGTCAGTTTCCCTCCCGGGAAAAGAAATCGACACAATGTCAGTGATCTATATTATATTCTAAGTGAAAAAATATAAAAACAAATGAAACCGTTGATCGTATTAGCTGATTTATTTAGAATCCACGTTGATAATTATACTCAGTATAATTATATTTTCCCGCTTTGGTTTTCCGTAGATTTTTAAAGACACATCTCACAAAGCTATGTTAGGTTTTCCTAAATATAGATATAAGATACGGGAAAATATTTTGTCATGGCTTTTTCATAACCTTTTTAGATATATACATTGCTATTATTAAAAGGTTATTACCGTAAGCATTTAAAAAGTATTATTCTTAAATTATTTCCGAGCACCTTTTTGATTTTCCACTAACTAACAGATTTTAAACCCAATTAACAGATTTCAAGGAATCAGAATTAATTAATATCAAGACTGCCTATAATTTCGAAACAACTGCCCACCGGTATATTCTCGGAAGGACCGTTGGGCTAAGGCGGCGGCCCTGTGCTTGGCAACCATCACGGCCACTCGTCATAATGGCGAACCACTTAGAGGCGACACATTCTAAATGAGAACCTACAGCCAGGGCCGGACCTACGCCCATTCATACTCGGTGCAGAAGTACCTACCCATCAATCTCCCTACCTTACCAAGAACTTTCACTGTAAAAGTTATTTTTGTGATGGTCGTAATGACCAAACCAACCATGAACGAGTATATACTCGTACACTGCAAAAAACACTAAAGCGTATAGAAACACTTTTTCTTTGATTTAACCACTGAATCCCTAGAAGCGTGAACTATAGCGGCTTAAAAAAACGGTTGTTGCCAAATTAAATAAGATATTTAGACCCCTAAAACCCAAACAGGCCAATGAAGTTCATTCATTATCTGTCAGAAAGAAATTCGATATTTGATAACGTTTGATCAATTTCAGCGGAGGTAAGGAAAAGTTGAACTTACTTCGGGCATACGGGCTCGCCTATAATACATTTCTATGATATAAAAGCATAATGTATAAATAACAAGTTTCCAGCGAACCAATTTTTTTTTGAACTGGGAAGCAGTATACATGCAAAGGCCGTACCGAGCCATGCTATTATCACTATTACGGTCATTTAAATAAGTCTCAAATTGGTAAGATTTTAATGTGGCGTTTTAAAGTTTGAACTGGTCTACACAACGAAACGAAGAAATCTTTACTGTCTAACAAATTCCAGTATTTTAAAAAATATATTTCTTAAAGTTTTATATACTGTTAAGTGGCGCCAAAGGAAACAGGGTCAGATGACGTCATATAGCTGTCAATCTTTTCACAATAGGGTCACGTTCTTGATAGGATGACGGCAGAGGCGTTGATTTTATATAAAAAAATCAAAATCGATTAATTAATTACCCATTCGAAACACGTATAAAACTTAATACAATAAAACTAATACGTTCAGAAGAAAATGAACAAAACAAAGTTTAAATTTATAGTAACATGAACATTTTTCACTTAGACAATTTCAAAATATATATTTCACAAAAAATAATCTGTGGGCGAAGCAGGTCTGCCAATAATATTTTCCCCCATTATCTAATTTATTTTCTATCACACCTGCTTTCTGGTGAGTCCGGGCCTGTTTACGGCCCTGCGTATCCAATATTCTTACAGCCAAAGTTCTGTGCCCATCCGGTCCTACTGACGAAAGAACCGTAGAGGGCGAGGTCTTTAGATATAAGAAAGGCCAAACCACCATTTCTAACCTAAAGTTACTTGTTTTCAATGGCTGAACATGAAACAATCATCGTGTTTATAATGTCACCGCAATAGCCTAACAATGGCAGGTAATGTTCACGTTTCATTAAAAAAATATATCAAGTTGTAGGTACTCTGGTACCAACATATGTAGGTAAACCAAACCAACAAAGAATTAATATAAGTAACTATTTCTACTACCTTCGCCTAGGGATTCACTTTTTCTTTATGAAGGTTATTTTATCAGAGCAATAATATACAGGAGGGATAGCTTTACGAAGCAGTGTAGTCAGGATTGTTGATTTGACTTGGGCGTGGTTAGGGTTTTTATAGATATACATTTTTACGTCCATTGATTTTATATATTTTATTTAATTCATTTTTACACGTCGACATAATGTTTTGTTTATTTGTATAACCACTTTTTCACAGTATTGTTATCAACAAAATATAGGATATAACCTTAAAAATCGTTGAGTTGTGTCGCATAACAAAACGTAGTTGGCGGAGTCGCCGGAGACGCGGGAGACAGAAATCATTATTACATACCTAAACGTGGTGCGATATTATGAGACAACTTGTCTTGTCTCTTTCTTTCTCACCGTTAACGTTTTTTTCTCTTCGAGAAAGTGATTTATCGTGAATTTGTATAGATTGGGTAAAAATATTTAGCTCTTTCTCCATATATATTCTTACTCCAAGGTTATTTTAGATTTCAATATATTTTATCAAAACCTTTTATTGAACTATTGAAAAATAAGCTGTCATGCATTATTTTCGACAATTATATTGAATGATCATTTATACAAAGGTTATACAAAAGTTGTTTAGCTCATGCTAGAAATGACGTTGTCTGCTAGACATTCCAGATAGAAAGTTGTGCACCATTCACGACGCCAGAGCTCAACGTTCGGATTTTTATCAGAACATAGACTGTCTGCTTTGTATAGAGATATACTCGCATATGAAAGATACGAAAACAGTCTGAAACACACAGGACCGCTTTTTCAACGAGCAAAGTTCTTATTTTGGGAAATAACGCTTTCATCCTTTTGCTGCATACTTTATTTTAAGAGGTTAGGTTCAATTATAGGGGGTTTTGTCATTACTATGGAAGGGTATTATCTAACTTGGAAAGGGACAGTTTAACGATTTACGAATTCATTCTACCGCACGTAAGAGCAGGTTGGACGTGCTACGTGCGCTATGTGTGATTATCCCTATGTAAAAGTTTATTATTTAAAAAAGGTTTACGTATAATATATATTATGCAGTGGCGGCTACTGACTTTTTAGTTTGCTAAGATTTAATAAAAGATTTTTCAGTTTTGGTCGGTCACTGACCAACCAAAACTGAAAAATCGTCATACAAAAAAAAAATTTCGCCTACTACAACATAAATACGTCGTATTTTTCAATTTCAGCACTTTAGGATACTAAAAAGTCACCATCTGTCATTGATATTATGTATTCAATAATTGAATGTAGATTGGAACCTATGTACCTTAATTATTCATATCGACGACCTCAATACTTAGGTACTCCCATAATAATAATAATACCTATAACTATTTTTTCGTAATAATATATTGATTTATCAATTCCAGTTTACCTATCTGGAAGGAGATTCCATTTGATTGTTTTTATTGGTGTTTTATTCGGTTAGTTTCTTTTAAAAAAAGATAAAATTGCTAGAATGCGAATAACTTGACAAAGCTTGTGAATTCCTCCTACTACTACCAACAGTAAAAACGTAAAAACAGATTGCTTGTTCAGTATTGAAGTATTTACCACTTGACTTATCAGAGGATTAAATCATCGACGCCTGGTTGGGAATTCGACGCTTTGGACCACTTAGCACTGAGCCGGGCATGGTTATGGACACAATATACCAGTATACCAATAATTCCAGAAAATTTCGGGATGGGGAAGTATTAGAAAAGATGAAAAGAAATATCATATTTGTTGAGAAAACGTTAGAATTGGCGATATGAACATAACCGATTTATAAAATTATTTCTGTTAGCTGCCAAAAGAGAGAAATATGAAAAGAACATTGTTTTGCACCTGTAATCACAATATCTAGTAGACACTCGCGATTTAATAAAATTTATACATGTTTGTACATTTGTACAATACAGATACCATATAAAATGAATTGTATCCTCCATACGTGTATCTTATAAACACATTTATTATACTATGAGTGTAAAAAGAAAAGCACAAGTATGGAACAAAAGTTTTATTATTTGCACGATTAATCCGGTCCACGTGTATAAGCATGTCGTTTGTTTGAAATTTCTGTACGCTTGAGGTTTTACCGAGTGTAAATATTTCTGCCGTTGACGTAGACTAAACTGTGTTAGAGACCATAGCTGAAACTGGCTGTGGGGAGGGTGGAACTAGAAGGAGAGAGAGGGGGGGGGGTGTGATGTTGGGTAAAATTCCAGAGGTTGCGTAATAGCCACACATTAGAGAGTGCTGAGGATTGTGTTTTATTTACCTTTATCATTAATGTAGAGCCATTTCTTATAAGGTCCAACAAATATCAACATCACAACGTCTCTTATATTAAATGAAAGCACTGTTTTGCGCTGCGCGGGAATCGACCCGGTAAACTCCTGACATAATGATAAATACATATACTACTAAGCTAAATAGACTGTTTTTGCAACTAATGCAACTAATTACGATAGTATCTCAATAAAAATTCGTCACGCGAGAACAAGAAAATTATTTATTTATTTAATTATATACGCCCCGGGCTTTTTTACATAACATATGATATAAAACATAACTTAATAGTGACAATGATTAGCACCCAAAAACATGATTAAGTGGATAGAAATATTATAATGCAAATTAACACTAGTATTTTTGAAAGAGGTATGCTACTATAGCATTCTTGTAACTAAATTCAGTGCAGTTGAATATATCTACTATTTCAGCGATAGAATTACTCACTTTATGCAATCTAGGTACAAGCGAGTATTTAAATGACTCAGTCCTGATATTATTGTTACATTTAAAAAATATATTAAAATATTAATGTTTTTGAAATTGTTAATTTGTGGTGGAATTCCTGATGGTTTTTATAGAATTTTTTTAAACTTTGTTCCAATTCTTATTGGTTTTAACTTAGTACAATATAACCCACGGTACCAATGTTAGATATATTACTAGTACATTTTCAAAAAGATCTTAAACTCCATAGCACATTTTTATATGATTTTTCATGACAGCAATAATGATTAATAAAATTAACATAAACTTATTGCTATTCACCCCTGTCCCCATTAGGTTTTAAGTTAAATTTTCGTTAATGAAAAAAACAATTGATCCTCACAAGGATATTATGTAAAATAAAACGGTGGAGTAGGATTGAAAAATAATTTAAATTAACGGTCCAAATTTTTGATGAGCCTTACAAATATGGTTCATAGCTTTCCTAATGAATATGATTGGATGACGAAGATTTTAGAATAATGTGATGTTACCATGGTAATATACAAAGCAGGTACATTTTCATATTTTTGGAGAGACTGTCAATGTGAATATGGTTTTGAATTTCCTTTGGAGTAAGGATTTTTTTCCTGGAATTTAACTTTGTCAGCATCAAAATATTAGATACGCAATGTAGACAGGTATTCCGTATGTTTCAACACATTGGCCTTTATAACCACTGAGCTCCAGGGGAATAGCTATGGTTTAATTATTCGCTTGGCACATTACTGAATAATATAACATGTTTTTAAGGAATGGTTGAATAACAAAAATTGTAAAGGCATTTTTTTGGTGGTGGCAAGTAAACAAAAAAATCTTCAGATTACGTTTTTAACAGAAAGCATATCAACATGAGTTCCAGTTTTTTTTTTAAATAATACCTGTAATAATTTTCTACTTAGACTTATAGTTTCTGAACAACGTATGTTCGAAAAAAATATTATTAATTTTATCTACAAACCATAAGTTTATTTCTGAAGTTTTTCGAATGCGTATAATAAAAAATGTTATGTTATGAATAACTATATTAATTTATTCTATTTACAAATAATTATTTGGCAAACAAGTGTTTTTCCCTGTAATATAAGTAAATACAAAATTGTGGAGTAGTTTATTTGTAGCTTGTATTTGTTTATGTTTTAAAATAGTAATTTATTATTAAAATTAAAAATCGGAATCTTTTAAAGAAAGAGGTGAATTGCATGAAACATGAAATCCATTTTAAAGTAGACAAATGAAAATAAAATCGATGCATGACGAATAAATAATGAAACCGAAATAAGAGTAATTTTAAAACAATTTTAATATTCTATTCAGTGTCCTACCGCGCTGATATAATAAAATATTATTGCTAGACTTTGCGAAACTTAAAAGATCCTCCGCAAATAAAAATACATGACGCCATCTATGTTTGCAAATGTGCTCGGACAGAACTTTAATTACAAATGTAAAGACGGATGCCAATATCGGAACATTGAAAACGAATTATTTAAATGGATTTCGGTAGCGTAGTGTGTAAATACGTTATTCTCGGATAGAGAGAGGTTCCGTGTTTGAGTCTCAATCACAATTCAATTTTTTTTATTTTATATGTCTTTATATTTCTAATTTTACAAATAATTAATATCGCGACGAATCGTAAAGCTTCCATAAGTTGATCATAATTTTAAAGACGAAATAGTGTTTCAACGTTCATTAAAAAATGAGCACCACAGCCTACTATTATAAAGTAACCTACTTATTTTCTGCGCAATACAAAAATATATAGGCGCTGCCAGGTTTGGATTCACTGTTGTGGGTTGTGACTTGCCGAGTTTAAAAAATGCATTTAGTGCCTTATTTGACAGGCATTAGTTTTCCACTGTTCTAAACACTGTCACGTTAACTGGCCATTAAGTTTGATGGTTTTTAGAAAAAAATGGTTCTTCAGCTTTTACGAAGAACATATTTTACAATAAAAAAAAAACTATTACTAAGCGTATTATTATTTTATTGATATGCAAACTAAGTTTTTTTTTTCGGTTGGTCCCAACCTTCATCAGGACAGTGTAATACATAGCCTGTTCAAAAGAAAAGGTGAATTTTGAATTTTCGCGGGCTGTGTACATTCGATTATCGTTTTTTATTTTTGTTTCATAGTATCTCATGAGATCAAATATCGTAGTTCTTATGAGATGAAAATAAATTATAAGCTCTGTATGTTTGGCGGCCCTTGCCTTAAGTGAACCTGAAGTAAATGGAACAAGCAGACAAGATGGAATTCATTTTTGCGATAAATGATTTAACGGTTACTCTTGTACCACTGAACACACAGAAAAGTTATTTTCCGCTGTCTATTTTGGTGTTAGGAACATTGGATTTTTATCAATTAATGCTTTTTCATCTTCTTTGTAACAGGTTTAATTTTAAAATTGCTTAAAGCCTTTGGAGGTGAAGTTTTTTTTCTTTCCACACAGAAGGCCCCATGGGAAATAATTTCCTTCAGGGTCTATATTATCATTGGGGATGCTGTGTGGAGGGTTTTTTGAGGAAATAAAGGAGTGATTCTGGGTCATAAAGAGGTCCACGTTGTAGGAAGGAGGAAACACAAGCCGGCAAATCATTCCACATCCGAGCTGTTGAACATAATAAAGAATGAGTCGTAGAAGCGACACGTTCTATATGGCGAATGTCAACCGTATACAAATTTTGGGCACGTGTTTGGCGAGTAATAGAAGGGTAGACATATCTAGTTATCAGAATACAGCATTACCTTATAATAATACGCTAGTATATTTTGCTCTCCATGTTCACACCAATTTTGTTTTACTGTTGAAATTTTGGCAAAATTTAAATAATGATATTGATGCGTTCAAATATTAGCTATCTCATTAAAATATAATAAAAATTATATTACCACTGCTCGTTTTGAGTGAAGTATATGAAAATGTATTTTGAGATCATAATGTCAGATAAATACATTTACAGATTCTTGGAAAATTAATTTGTATTTTATTTCACGACAAACAACAGATATCAGAAAGGACGATAAAAAATTGCTACAGCATTGTTATAGCTCGTCTATTTTTGCCAATAACAAGTAACGTCGATATAGGATACACGAGCTTGGTATTTACGGAACTTAAATGACATCATAGCAAACACCCTAGTTATCATGAAATACACAACTATATAGCTATCACTCACTTTCCCACAGACGTCATATTGATGTAGTTAACAGTTAACGAAGAAAAAAACATGCTTATAAAAATTCCATGAATCATTATTGATATTTACATAAGAAAAATAATTATATGTAACTAAGTGAAATTATAAAATAAGCTAATTAAAACCGGATTAGCGAAATTGAAAGAAAAATTAGACAGGTGAGGCCGCTTGTAGTAAGCTTAGCTATATTCTCAATCCTGGATTAAAAACCTTATTTTATATGCTCTCATTGCAAACTTCGTTGATTCGGCTACGCGTTAATTAAAATTATGGTAGATACATACAGTAGACTAGTTATAGCAAAAATATGTGTTTGTATACTGATTTGGTATTTAAATAATGTTTCTATTTAAGCACAACATTTAATATTAATTTTGTTTATTGAAACCTTTTATTTAAATAGTTTTTTATAAAATTGCTGGAAAAAATCAGTATCTGTCACGTGAAAAAAAAACTGAAAAAGTAACGTTATTATTTATAACACATCTTCGACGATGCACGTGATTGAACACGCTGTTAGTCTATTAATCCGTTTACCCAATGCACAAAAAATGTGCACCAATCTTTAGTATTAGATGCTGAATAAGATTACCAAAATTCGACACTGCTTATGTTTCGGCGTACCTAGTCAATTCGACGAAGGTTTGTAATCTAGGGTTAAAAATAAAAATCGCCTCACCTCCAAATTCGCGTGTATTTAATAAACTCACACAGGAACTAACTTTTAGGGGGAAACCGAAGACTCTCGCCAAAATAAAGTTAAGAAATGGTCACCGCGATAAGAGTCATGGAAAACGGGGCAAAGTGTCTTCTTCCGAAATACAAAAAAAACGATTGAGTAGATTAGCATCAAGTAAAAGGTTGCCGACATTATTATCACAACCCCAAACCTCGAGTGGCGCTATACTGGGCACGTGGCATGACTATTCCGTGGGAATTACGATACATTTCATCGGATGATGTCCTTGGCTAGGAAAGAGAAAGAAAAGATCGCTCATGGGCTGAACACCTGAACAGAACAGCCAGTTTCGGGTGGGAAACAGCTGCCAAGTTTCTGAAAAATTGAAGAAAAGCTTGACGCCAGAAGATTTTTCTATTTGCTACACGTGAAAAATCATGGGATGTAACTTGACTTTCCAAGAAAAAATATTAACTTTAATCCACCCATTTTAAATATTGAATAGTGTATGATAAAATACATTATTGTTCATGTTTTCTAGATTTAAAAAAATAAATAAAAATAATAGTTTTTTTAATAAATCGGTCGGTTTCAAATTTGAAAAGTTCACACTCGTACTCACAAAATAAATTATTTATATTCAATTTTGATAGTCTTTCGACAACCAAACTAGAAACATGGACGTGTAATGGTGGTCGTATGTCTACTTCTTTTGGAGTTTTTACTGGCGCTGCGTGAGGTTAATCTAGTGAACTTTATTTATGTTTACAGACTAATAAGCGCTTTATCGACATATCGAATTTTATTTGCGTAGGCAATGTGATGGTTTTCTTAGAGAATTTGGGAACGGAAGAATTTTCCGATTAACAGGTTAAACTCAAATTTCTCGCTGGAGAAAATTGAGGACTAAATTGATATTAATAATAATAAAATACATAGTAATGTTACATCACTATAGAATCCTCTATTTATTTAAAAACAACGATCTTTTATTTAAAATACCCTGATGGGCTTTTAAATATTAAATTAACATAGAATACGTGCATGTCTAAAAAATACACGAAAAAAATAAAGTAAAAGTGGTAAAAAGCAAAAAGTTTTGAATTATAAATAACAAATAAAAAATTAATTTAAAGAAATTAAAAAAAAAATACGTTCTACAAGACCACGGGTATTTTTTCATTTTTTTATGACCGACCGGTTTCGCTTAGCCTAAGCATCATCAGGGCACAACATTATTTTTATTTGTTATTTATAATTCAAAACTTTTGCTTTTTACCACTTCTAATTGAACTAATAGTTTAATTTTGTACCCTGATGATGCTCAAGCTAAGCGAAACCGGTCGGTCATAAAAATAACACATGTGGCTATTTTTTCATTTCTCTGCAAAAAAAAATTACCCACAGTTAGACTCACCAAATATGTTAAATCACAAAGTGATTGGTTTCTACGAAAAAAAATAATCAATCGTTTCTGTATAATCTGTGTTAAAATACTCGACAAATTAATGTCAATACTTAGGATCAATTCGTTTCCAAGTGTAAGTAAACGAGGCATGGGAACATGTATTTGATAGTTTATTTCGAAATTATTGTTGCCAAATAATACGTTTTGCCGAGTTTTAGTTACACTATTGCTAGCTCTGCGTTGTGTGGTTGAAACCTAAATTATTTCACGAAAATTATCTGCGCAAAAAAAATTTTCTTTTTAAAAAAATACCGTTTTTTGGGTTTACAAGAAAAGATAAAAAAAGGATACAAAAATTATTTTCATTACTATGAAAATGAGAATAATCATTTTTTGCGCCGTTTAAGCAACTTCTTTCAGTTTATGTTTTTAATTATGAAAAAATCGAGTTGTGTTTTTACGTCCGGCCAAGTTATTCTTTGAAAGGAACAATTATTTTCCGAAATGTTTTGAAGATGGGATGGAGAGGGGAGTTGGAAATAAAAGGGGAAAAGTTTTGCCTTATTGCCGAAGGAAAGCCAAAAATACTGAGCGAAGTGTTTACTACAAAAGAGAGGCGCGAAGACTAACTCCTAGCCGCCGTTTTGTATAAACTTTACTTCCGAGAAAACATTTCAATGACAATGGAATCACTTAGTTGCAGTGATTTCCCCAGCATCTTTTAGGTTTTTCCAACACGAACTGTCATTTGCTGATTAAAATAATAATAATAATAATACAAAATATGTCCATATACATTATTATTATGATTATAAAAATTACAACAATCGGTTAAAGAAATCCGTTCCAGAAATATTGTTTTTAAATAATAATGTTTTAAATTTTGGTTTTGCAGAGTTTTATTTTTCTATAAAGTACAAACTTTTAATTATTCGCTACCGGTTTCGGTACGTCCGTGTCACTAACTAGAGTGTTTAAAACTAATATAAAATATACAGGTATAGAGAAAAATTAGATATTGTAAGGTAGGGCTAGTGAGGTTAGTAATTTTGAAGAAAGGGATGGAAGGGGGGTGGGGGGGTTGGAATAGTCAAAATAAGGGAACATCTACATTGCAAAAAAATAAGATACATATTGTTTTATACTAAGAAATCAGTTGACATTTATTATTTGAAATAAAACACAACATGTTGAAGTGTTTTGTTCAAGAAAAAATAATTCTTAAATTGTATAACAATTCATCAATTAGGTAGGTATTCAAAAATATTTTGTATTGTTAGTTTAAAATTGCGAAATATATAGGTACAATAATTAAAGTACTTCGACTTGATTTTTTTGCCCTAAAACTGTTTGTTAATGAGCGAAAAAAATTAATATCTGACTATGCTACATGTAAAAAAAATGTTGGACATAAATGGTGTTAAGTAAAGTTGGCACCAATAATGTTTCAGATTTACTTAATTTTGAGACTAATTTATTTATTGTTTCAAAGCTTATTTTGTAGAACTTCTTTCAATTTTTAATAAAGAAATATAAATAATATTAACTACTAAAAAAACCAAAAACTATTTATAAAAATAAATATTCTACCATGTAATTATGTGATATGTGACAGCTGTTTCGCCTTCCGAAAGCATTACCAAACTGGGTCGAACTGAGTCCAACTGGGACCAACTTCTTTGAATAATTACTATCTTATAGTACATACATTTAAGATCTTCAGACAGTAGTATAATAACTGTCTAATTTGAATTTCAAATTGTAGAAAACCTTTCTATAGTGTGCATGTAGTAGTGTGTGAGGGAAGTAATTAGTTTAAACAATATTCTCCCTTTCTCGGGGCGGGCCGGTTCAATTCCATCGTGCAAATAGTGGTGGCGGTCGAGTGGGCACTCCGCCCGGTCACTCCGGCCTGCGATTTTATTAAATTCCTTTCGTCACTTCACGAGAAAGACTAAATTAAGCTCACAGGATTCTGAAATTTCCTAGTAGAGTGATGATCCGAGGTAAAGTGATATTATTTAGTTTACTTACTATTAGATACTTTATCACGAGGTGCTCACCATGAGTACTACTTTAGATAAATAAAAAAATTCTTCAATCCAACTTGGTTGTTCACACAAATCAATCCACAATATTATGCAAACTACAAAATAATCTAATGACATTTAAAAAAATATGTCAAACCACAAAATAATTGCTTTCTATGAAAATGTAAAATAATCATTAAAAATAAGAAAAATAGGCTCCAATGAGAGAGTTGTCACTTTTCTTGAGTTTTAAGTTTGGGAGACTAGCGACACGGTGCTACTGGAGGAAAATGAATATGTGAAAATAGCCTTCGGCAAATATACATATTATTATCTATAGCGTTGTAATAACTCGGGACTCAAAATAGATTTTTCAATTAGTTTTTCACTATGTGCTCTTTTACATTTTATTTGTTTGAGCGATCTTGATATTTCACAAAAATGGCACCATAAAAATTACACATTTATGATTATAATTTATTGATTCAGAGTTCGTAAATATATTATAAACTGAAAATGATGCTTATTTAAACACTTTCAGGGCTCATTATCTAACGTACTATTTTCTGTGCTTTAATTTAGGACACCATCGGTCTGGGTAAAGTTGTACTGATTGTTTAGTTTGGCAAATGTATATAACAATAAAATGTTCACATGATAACATGTATTCTAAGAATCCGATGAGATGCTTTTGTCTCATATCGTGAAGATACAAAATTTCAAAATAGCTACCCACAGGACCTAACCACACCGATGAATATCGATAGTAGCCGATGGGCCTAAAAAGGCATATCGATTTGTAATTAGCGTGCCTAGACTTTGGAGGGTATTTCGTACTTTAAGGCGAGTTATCTCCCTAGCTGAGCTAAATTTAGCGATGTAATAAGTGAGTATTGTTAATACCTCCGTTAAATGTTATTATGTTAGATGCTAATAAAATCTAAATTGATCTGATTAGAAAAACGTTTCTGAGATTAAAATATGATGAAATTCGAACGCACATTTCACTGACAAAAAAATATTCCTTGATTATGGCGTAGTTCAAAAGCAATGATGAATAATTACGAGAAAAAAAATATAATATGTTAAATATTCTTTAATGAATGTTACAATTCTTATAAATAAAGACTGTCAAATCATAGAGTAAGTAATGATTATCTTGATGATAATAAACCTCCGATAAGATATGACACTCGAAAAAAAATTGCGCGTTTTGAACGAGATGGACTTAATCCCATTCACAGCTAAGCTTAAATAATATTTAGAAAAAATATTTTCCATCAGATTATTACAGGACTTCCAATGTTGTCGATTCAAAAAAATGAATATCCAACAAACCAATACCTACCTACCTTATCCCCATTTACAATAATCTCTCGCAAAAACAAGGTCGAAATATCATCCCCATAAATTGGAATCATTTCGGAAAGCTCCGATGCTTTTATGAATATTCACAACATGAAAGTTGCTAATCGAGTACGCTCGTGTGAATGTAAATGAAGCTCCAGATATAACGGAGTAGCTAAATGGCGTAAATGGACATCGTTCGCTAATTTTCATGGGTCTCGCAAATGCGTTTATAGAAAATTTTAGCAAATTACGGATTTGAAAATGAAGTGATTTTATAGTGAGCGCCGGTAGTTTTAAATTTCCTTGGGTAGTTTTATCAATGAATTTAAAATTGCAGTTTTAAAATATAAGTGATATTGCGCGCCAGTGCCTTTGAGGTGATTTTTCACAAAAACGGCGCTATACAAATTGTTCAAATATTATTACGATTATGATGAATCATAACCGCGACTAGTAAAAAAGAGGTTATTGTAATCGTCGATTATTTACCTAAATGAGTATTAAACAATATTTTCGCAGCGCTCTCTAAAGTAGACTAAGACTTAAATGATTATAAATGTCAGGCACTTATTTTACATTAATTTGTATTGGTGAACCTTTGGTATTGTCCTTCTCGGAATATGTTTTCTTCCAACGCATTGTGAGTAATTTATTGATATCATGCAAATACACAATATGTTAGAGTTTTCTTCTTACCAATTTCACTTAGATGATGTCACCTAACTAACGTAATTTTTTTCTTACGATAAAAAAACACAAATTGCTTTAACTTTATGTCAAAAAATCTGTCAATATATTAGGAATATTTGTTGTAAAATCGTCATCATCAATGCGGAAATCGTTGTATCTTTATAATATATACACATCGCTAATGTGCGAGATCTGCCAACGATATAATGTTTTAAAATATAGGTAGGTAACAAATATTTTAGAATTTTCCTTAATTGTCTTTTTTATTTTGAAAACATTGTACAGCAACTTGCCAATCGCATTGAAAAGATACCCACGCAGAGGTGTCAAGTATAAATTATCGATGTCAATTACCACTCAAGCTTCTCAGTATATATATATATATATATATATATATATATAAATAGTCTAGAATATTATTAGTTTGATGGAAGAATGACATGCATTCGTGTCCAATCATTATATTCGTAACAAGTGGGGAGGGATGTGCAATTTTTTTCAATCCGAACAAACAGGGTTTCTTATGTTTGAAGCAATCGTTTTTTTCGTTCCCCACGGTCCTATAAAATTGATTGTTAGGTCCCTTCCTTTTTCCATACCAAATTTACTCGGTAAAATTTTGCAAATAATAAATGTTTTTATAAAATCGACGGTGAAATATGATACTTTATATAAGATATTTGTTTATTTCAAAAACCAATCAAAAATAACCAGGCTAATTGATTTGTTTTTTTTATATGGCTTACATAAGAAACCTTATGAATTGAACGATGAAGTTTTGCTACGAATTTGAAATCGAATATTACAGGAAAGACGATAAGGTTTGTTTTTGTATCTCTACCCTCCCATAATGAAATACCTATATTACGAACTCTATTCCTAGTTCGACGGATGGTTTGCGCAGATGGACGATTGTGTGGGCAATAAAAATCGCTAAGTCCTCTGAAAGTTGTGCGAATCGACAACCAATTCTCAAAGCAAATTTGGATACGTTGGTAGTGTTGTTCAAATGAGAGTCTATTTATTATGATTTTAATGTCAAAAAGAAAGCACAGTGACAGCATGGTTTGAAAACTCTTTCGTAAGTTTGATCTAAGCATAAAGACACCCTTTACCGATGCTTATCATCTGATGAGTCTTCCATTTTTAAGCAAATGCTTCGCAAAGCTTTATTTTTTCAAATGGCAAGGCAGAACTTACAAACCCATGGAATATACTCGGAAAGTACCGGAAAGTGAAAGTTTACCAAATAAATAAGGTAACCTTCGTGGTAAAGTCATTAAGGTGCTAACTTTCTATCCTGAAGTAATAGCTACAAAATATACCAGGATTGTGTAGCTGGGCAAATAAATATAAGTTCCTTCATAACTTTCGCAATAATAACATGTACATAATGAGTACACGATGAAAAACAAGCGGAATTTAAAAAAAATAGGTAATATGGCGACACGGGCCTCCAAAAATATCTTCGTAAGCTTTTAATTGAAGAACTCCATTTGCAAACCGCCTGTCCTGTGTGAATATGATATTGGGGTGTATGGATACGACAGGAAGGGTTTTCACCTGTAGTGCGGCGCCCGCATATGAAAATTTAATTAAATCGTGAACGCAAAAAATGGTACGTGCATTACGATGCGTTTCCCTGCTCTATCGCTCTCAAATGCAATTATTAAAGATTCGGCAGCATTGGTTTTATGATTTTTTGTGTATCGTGTGCAAGAAGGAATATTTTTTAATTAAATTGTTACAGGAAAAATGCAAAGTAAACCCTGTTTGGATATGTGCACTCGTAATATACATTTGTATACGTATTTAAAAAATCAAGAAAAAGTTTTGATATTGAATTTCATATTATTTTTTGATTTGTGAAAATGAGCAAAATGGTATTTTTAAGCAATTAATATTATCAATTTTTGTTTTACGACAAAGGAACATAATATTCTTTGTTTTTTAGCTCTTTATAAATTTACTCTTAATTTTGATTTTTTCACTCCCTTTTTAACCCTTTGATAAATTTTAAAGATAAAGAAAATAACTGAAGTCGTTCTGGAATTTATAAGGCGTACATGTAACGATTGCCCAGCATTTAACGTATGTAAACCGCTAGAAATGTTAATATGAGCGTGAAAGAACATACGAGATGCTTAAATAGTGTAGGTTTTTTTAGAATTCGCTTAATTGAAACTAACCACGAGTTTTATCAAACTTCTGGTTGGCATAGAGTATAGATGTACTCCATAGAATTAAGATAGGCCTACGGTTAAATAATTTAGCACTTGAAGTTTTAAAATATCCTAATTTTCTTTAATAAAATTATTTACTAAATATTTATCAAGTAGCCCTATATTAGACATGTCCCCCTACTCTTTATCTGCCCTTGTTCCTACCCATTCCCCACTAAAGTTGATGTTCATGGGCGCCCGCAGAAAATTTTCTAGGGGGGGGAAAAAATTTTTTAGTAATGTTTTAGTGTAGTTTTAATTTATTGTAGCGTATTTGTATTTGAGAAAGATATAACATCAATGATGATTTTTCCATAATTTGTTTGATTATTGTCATTTTTTTTTAATTAGGATGTATTTATACAGTCTTGATGAAGGTTCAGGATGAATTGAAACTAGTTGATAAAATAGATGAAATATAAATAATTCAATCAGCGGCGTTTTGAGTTTTTCATACCGATTTTATAGAAATTTTTTTTTTGCCTGTTGTTTTTATAACACTCAGGTATTACAAATAAGTGTTTTAATGAGCTATTCCTCTTCTACCAAAAGGTTTCAACTTAATTATTTTTTGTAAATAAATTTGAAATTATTATGTTTTGCGGCAATGACATGGATTTTTTCAATTTATTCCTATGAATGAAAAAAAATGGAAAACAAACAGCTTTTCTTTTGTAATATGCCTATCAAAAAAATGCTCTGTAATACTAGTAATATTAAAAAAAAAAAACGAAAAAAGTCGTGGTACGCCCTGCCAGCGATGGATTTAAATAAAATGAACTGACTAATTCAAATTATTAAAATTAAAATTCCCATTGCATCGCGGTGTTGCGCAATCAGTGAAATAATTGAGGCACTCTGCAAAAACTCCGCGCCACATCACATTGTTATCCAAAGCGGAACTTCTTACTCTCCAGACGCTCTTGCTTTTAACAAATGATCTCGGAACTTGGCATCCTGTATAAAGTTTGCTGCATAAACATTCGGATCTCGTTTTTCTTGTTTCTCGTAATGCGGCGAGATGAGATGAAAAGACGCGGCGCAGTTGTAGCCTGCAATTTGTAGTGGGGGAATAAACCAAGACCCAGACGGAGTAACTATAAGAAATGCTATTCTCTCTGCAGCTGCGGTCATCACAAATGCATTATTTTAATGGCTAAAAAAAGTTTACTCAGTTGGTAGAATCTTTGTTCCCGACGCCGTAAATATTTTTATGTGTTTTTTTTAAAATTCTTAATCTAGATTATTTCTTCTAGTTCGTATGAACCTAATTTAAAAAAATGCACATTAATTAATGAAAAGTGGAATGAAAGTTTTTTTCTACTGGACGCTACACTATGAGATTAATAAACCGTGTGAAGGTATTTTAAGCATAACTTGCATTGCCCACTGTTGAATTCGGTCTCAATTTCTCCGAAGGCCAGTCAAGTATCCCAACCATCATCGAGCTTTAAATTACCTATTTTTTCATACATATTTTTTCAATATGACTTTTCACAAGAGCACTTCTGTCTATGCTGTGCACCATCACCTTATACTGCCAAAGGAACTATACTATTACCACTCGGTTAGACGATGCGGTAAGGCGAGTTAGGTAAGAGCCATGGGAGAGAATAAGTTAATACTTAATACGAGGCCCGAAATAATTGAGGAAGGAAATACGTATGCCTGTAGCTTGATTCACAAGTGTGCCGTTTTACAAAACGACAAGTTGGAGAAACGTCTCATTTTGAAGTTTGAATGGGTTCCGGTCTTGTCCACCGAGTTTCTCGCTGGTAAAATATTGTAATTGTCATAAGACAATGTAATGCTTATTAGTCGTACCACAGTCAAGCCATTCTCAGTGTATGTTTTATGTACATTTATGTCTCTCCAACAGACGTTTAGTTGTTTAAATTTCATGTTCGAGCTCGTATTCGTCTGTGGTTTTGGCTTCTCAGCGGAACATTGCTCTAAATATGGTAAATAATATGAATATCCTGTACGCTCTCATAATTGAAATGGTTTAAGCCGCCAACTGAAACACCAATAGTTATGTTTCGAAAATAACGTTCAATTGAATATGTTATGTTATTAGCCTATATTAAAGAGCCGCTGAAATTAATTCCTTTGCCAGGCGCGAATCTTAATAATTTTAACTGATGTTTATCGCTATCTTACCTAGTAATACAGAGCTCTTATGAAAAGAGATAAAAACGATATATATGTAGGAATTAAGAACTTAAATAAAGTTTTAGTCAATTTCTCCCTCACGTGAATAACACGGAACGTTAAATGTGGATTTCACCAGCATACTGAAAATAACTTTATACAATCCTTTAAAACTTTAATATCCTAACCAAATAGAGTTCCATGCAACTTTTAGCAATGTCGGTACTACATATGTGTGGATTAAACTGGAATGTTCCAATGACAATATATTTGCAGTAAATAAACATCGCTGTAAAATAATAGACACCTTATTTTCGCTATTATGACTAATGCAGTGTAACAAAATAAACAAATTATTTAGTTAAACTGAACCTGGTTATAGTTAAGATATTGGTACCAATTATATATTTGTTATTTAGATAAATATTGACCAAGGTCTAGTTGTTTGAACCCCTATCACATTTGACATTGTCATAAAATCTGTAATGAACGTATAATGTATATTATTGACATTTGTTACTTTAAATATTGTAAAAGCCAGTTATCCGCTGATTCTCGGCCCGTCCGTGTTAATACAAATACGTATTTTGTTTAAATTCAAAATACTGAGTTGTATATTGTTTTGTTTAACACACGTTATATGGATGGAAACAAAATAAACTAGCGAGCATTTTCGTACCTATCCATAATTTTTTTAAAGCATTTATTTTTCATTTTTTCTAAAACATGTTTTTTTGCAATCACAGAATTTAACATTTCCCAGAAACATTTTGGCGAAAGAGTTTTTTGGAAATCATTAGAAACTCACCGGATGATGGAGGATGTTTCAATATGTATATCTAAACAGAAAATGCCGTCGTATTATATTAGAAGCGTGCCAATGCACGGACACAGTGAAACTATGGCGCCCTCATTTGGGTCGTATGGTTATGTCGTGAGGCGGAAAAGAGCAGAAGCTGATGTATTACCTTACAATATTTTGCGTTCATAGATAGAGTTTCGTGATTTTTTTTAACGCATAACAATTCGACTACCTCTATTCAGAAACAAATCGGTATAAATAAATTTTAAAGACTTTTTTGACCATGTTATAATCAGTGGCGGCTCGTGATTTTTTAGTGTGCTAGAGTGGTAAGATTGAAAAAAATGATGTTGTTGTAACCGAAAACATTTTATTTTTTTCGAAATTTCAACTTTTTGCATGAAGATTTTTAGAAATCCGTGCGGTAAACCAACAAAACTGAAAAATCCTGAAAATCTTCATACAAAAAATAAAATCTTGAAAAAAATAAATCATTTTCGGCTACAACAACACTAACAATGTGGTATTTTTCAATCTTATAACACTCTAGCACATCGAAAACTCACGAGCCGCCACTGTAATTATAATATTCCCACGTGATTTTTTTTTAACACTTCGATTGTATTCATGGTTAAGGCAGGAAAATGGGACATATTGGGGAATTATTAAATTTAAGCACATCCCATAAGCATTTCCATTTGGTTGTAAAGGATAATGTTTGCCATATACGAGTATATATTTATATATATATATATCGTATAACTATATCTCTAATACTTGATACATGAATGAAGCTATTGAAATTACTAAGCCACTCCAAATCACACTTCTTACTAAGCTATTTTATTTTTCGTTCAAAAGCGTTGTTGTATTGAATTGTAAAATACACTATCAATTTATATTAAAATTTTCTCTTCTAAAAGACCTTCCTTCGCACATCCAGTCAGCATAACTTTTTCACAAAAGAAACAAACATTTGGGTATAATTTCGCTTAAATAACATTGTTATCTTATTTAAACACCCGTGTTTTGATGCTTGCGTTTGGCACATTTCATCCTGGTCCGCATCTAGTATACTCGTATATAACTGTGAAGGAAGGTATATCACGTGCCCATAGTTTGGTAGTTGTTTCTTTGTTGAGCTTTGCTAAGCGGAGTTGTTGTCACCTCCTCCACCTTGAGCGTTGTGCCGAACTGTCGAACCAAGAAATGCGCCCTTTGTAAAGGTAGAGGTAGAGGGTTGTGGCTTTGACGTGCTATTGGCTTAGGACAGTAATGAGTGTAATGACGTTCTTTGTTATTTACAGACTCTCATGCGTAACCCGCACTTAAAACTGGAACGCAGTGACGTTTTACTAGTAAAAAATAGTGAAGTTCTTAATTTTTTTTTTTTATAATGAATATAGTGAATACCACATAAGAGCTCCAACTGCTCCTAACCGTCTAGACCCAGTGAGACTATGGCATCCCCAATTTGGGTATGTTGTGAGGTTGAAGGTAGTAGGGTAGGGAAGGAAATGGGAAAGAGGAAGGTTGGATGCTGCAATCTATGAAGTAAAGTTTGTACAAAATAACCTTTCGGTTATTATAAATCTGTGATATGTAGGTAACTAATTCTGTCGATAAAAAAATAAAAAAAATACTTCAATACATACATTTAAAAAAAATAATTATAGTGAATACCGCACAAGAGTCTCAACTGCTCCCAACCGTCTAGAGCCAGTGAGACTATGGCATCCCCAATCGGGGTATGTTGTGAGACTGAAAGTAGTGGGGAGGGGAAGGAGATGGGGAAGAGGAAGGTTGGGAAGTACCTGGCTATTCAGATCTGGTCACCAAACACGGCTACAGCTATTTCAAGCAATGTTTCAATTCTGAATGGTGGTCTTTCACCAGGGCGATACTTAGAGTATCTACCACTCTGGAACGTGCCGCAAATATACTTCATATTATTTTATATGAATTAAATGTGTAATGATACATATTAATTTTATGAAAATTATTTGTGGTAGCTAATTCAATTGCTTCCTTTGACATATTTTTCGTTGATTTCATTTAAGGTAATATGTATGTAAGATAAAATTGATGTTTGTTTACCTTTGTTAAGTTTGTATCGTTTCCGAAAACTTTTTAAAGTAGAAAAAAAGAGAACATAAGAACTAAAGCACAACCCTATATAAAAAAACGGGTCATCCTATTAATATATTCAATTAAGTTGAAATAAAACACGCAAAAAAATTCCTTGAAGCTTTTTTAAATAACCGATAACCCAAATGTACCGTGTTAGTATATGTGTGAAGTCTACGCCGTTGATGGCGATAATATATTGTTTTTTTCGGCAAAACCCGTGTATAAAATGAATGCCCTATTCCAGCGATTCTATTCTATTGCTTTGTAGTGGCGTCCATTGTCATCGTGAATTCCGTGAATATTTTTCGATTAACGTTTCAGCGCACATTAGATTCCGCAGAATGTTTCCCACACCAGGTTAAATGGGAAAAGGAATGCCGAGGGTATTCACGACGATAATCGAGCCGAGTGATAAGAAAAGTTATGCCTAAAAAGCAATCTCCGTTAAATCATGTCCCTCGCGTGTGCCGAATAATATTGTAGTGATATATTGAATTTCCCCGAGCCGCCTCTGGATACGGTGACGGTAACCCGTCATATTCCTTTTAAAATTTAATGCCCGCAAGAAATTAAAAAAAAGGTATTATTACATCATTTTGATTATCAAGCAGAAAATCTATTCTTGTTTTAAGCAAAAATTCTATAACAATGAGATCTGGTGTTATGAAATAAGCATAGTCTAAAATGTCAATATAAAGTCAATATTTTTAATCTCGCAACGAAATTTCCATCATGAGCCATGGAGTTTTGAAAGATCTACATAACTGTAAAAGACGCCATCTTGTATTTTCTAATTGTTTAATAAGAAAAATAAATTTTAAAATCTCGACGAAGCCGGGTTGTAATACTAGTTTTATATTAACATCAAACAAAATAATTAATTTAAAAATTTGTGATTAAAAAGGTGTTATTTTTACATTCCTGTACCCCTAGGAAAGCAAAACTTGATGGAATGACAATTAATGGAGCACGCTTGTACGAATTTGATTGAATTTTATGGAGTGGTGTGAATTAGAGTTTGTGTAGAATCTTGAGATATTTTTAGAAATAAATCTTTCAAACATTTTTTGTTCTCGGAAAATTGCGTGCTTTATAAAAAATGCGAAGAGTTTTTTTAACCACTTTAAGTCTTCGAAGAAGTATTGAAAATATGATTAAAATCCAGTTTATTGTAAGGTCGTCCCTGTTTCTCAGATTTACTGAGTGGGTACCTTATCGCATGAATGGGCACGAAAGCGAGATGCAAGTCGAATCTCTACGAGACCGTTGCTTTGCGCGGATTTAATATAATGCAACGTTGAAAGGGAGACTGCACAGCGCAAGAATTGTCTTCAAATAGTTTTGAAACTTTCGATTCGTGAACGCCACTGAGTAAAAATAGCAAAACATGTTGTTTGTTCTATTTTGATGCAAATATAACAATGTTGTGCCTTTTGGATTGGTGGCGACTTACTTGATGCGGTTTCGTAATAGCCCAGAACATCAAACCCGTGCCTATTGTGGGGTGCTCCAGGCGTATTCTTTGGGTTATTGGCGCTTTTCAATACGTGTATTGCTGTGTTAACCATCGAGAAATATTTCAAATTCAGCTCTATTTTAAATAAACACAAAATGATTTATTGACTAAAAACACGCACATAATAAAGACAATAATACAAAATAGTGTAACTTGATTGGATACTCGGTATTTAAAGCTAAATACCGAAAATGTTACCCGTCGTTTAGACCGATAAACTAAGGACATAGATACTGCCGAAAAACACAACTTTCATTAATTCTTTAAATTAGTTCCAATTTTCTCAAGTTTCTACCTTCAATATATTTTTTTATGTCAAAAACTATATTTTTTTACCATATTAACATTTTATTATTAAATGAAGAATATCGTCTCAAACCTGCATTGATAATAATTATACATTGCTATTTTTCTCTTTTTATTCAGTGGTAATTTATTGCATTGTATAATTTGATGTAAAGTGTTCTACCACCATAGTAAGGGCATATGTATCCAGCTTAGTGGATCACAATCCAGGATATTTTAAAATGTTGTCATTCATAAATAATTTTCTGTTAAACAATAAAAATAAATAAACAAACAAATACTGTTGTCACCCCAAGTAAATGTTTCATTTGTACAAAATAATCCTATTTTCACCACAAAGCTAAAAGATATATATTAAATGAGTCGTTGTCATTCGTTGTACCCGTAAAAATTAATGAGAAACGTGTTATAAGTTAAATGTTAAGAAATACATAGTGTTAAAAAAGATTAAGGCAATTTACCTAATTTTAAAGAATAATAACTAATATTCAAACAAAGCTCTCCAGTAAAATTTTGTGGGCAGTGTTGTTTTAACAAATATGTGTATTTTATTACTACGATATCGAAAGAATATTTGGTGTGATTCGTCGGTTGAATAGATAAAAGAAAATGCGATAGTAAAAATGTCAAATGATCAAACTTCAAAACACAAAACTGCACACAAGCGAAATGTACCTATCTGGCGAGGTTTGTTATTACCGTTTGCTGGCTTGAACTGTTTGTCTTGTTTACCACCAACAAATTTGCTAACAAGTGACATAAAATTTTCTGCTGCATTTGGGGTAATATTTTCAGTCAGTCTGTCTGCTTTTCGTACAATTGCATCCAAATGTATGCGTATATCCCTTAGCAGGTTTGTTTTTTCCAAAAACAGAACATGATTTAAACTCGTGGTACCAATCTGTTTGCAGTATTGGACACGACATTCAGAATGGCTGCCAAAAACATGCAATGGTCCATTTTGCAAGTCAATGCGCAATTGACAGACGTCCCCATTCGAGTTCTTTATAGCACACAATGATCGCTGATCAGAGGCTAGAGTGCGTGGACAGTACCTGATAACTAGAAAGAGACAGAAACAGTGTAAAACCCACCCTTGGCGAAGAGGGGTTTGTTATTGGTACGAAATCCACTCTTTATACCAAGAGGTCAGTTAATATTAAAGGAATTAATCCGAAACTTGATGTTATCTTAGAATAAGGGGTTACAAATTTATTGGCTTCATTAATTTATCGTAAAACTAATTATTTACGATAAAAAAAATGCAAAAATTGCGATTATTATTTAACGCTTAGATATTGCCTGTTATGTTATGTTTCGGGTGTCGCTCGGATGATTTGCCGAAACTCGCCGAAAGCATCTGGTCGGAAGAAGCTACGCCCCCAAATCCTAACACCTCTCGCGGTAGCCATCTTACGGATTATAACAAAACTTTTAGAATAAAGAATTCTCTCGAAATCCATACTAGTAATCGATATATTCAACAGATGCTCAAATGTAGATTTGTGATGAATTTTACTAGGTGTGCTAACCCCGTTAACTTGTCAATATGAACAGCTTAATAATATCGTACACTAGTTTTTTTTTCAATGTAAATAGTGCGACATTTCCCCAGAAATTTCCGACGCCTTTTCTATATCCATTTTATATATATAACGCTTTTATCTTAAACCTCTCCGAGCTGACCGAATTTTTTTGACTCCCTTGTGAATGTGGTAGAAAATGACAAATAGACAAAAACATTACAGCTGTCACAATTCATAAGTATTCTCCTGTTAAATATATTTTTACCATATCAATTAATAGATTAATAGTTAATAACAGTTAATATACCAATAAATAGATTTCTGAAAATTTCATCATTACAACGACAAAACTAAAAAAACATAACACATTGTGTTCATTTTAGCAATGTATAACCACCGGGAAAAAGCCGCTTCGATTATCCAGAGTACTTATTATTTTTAAAATTGATTTGTTTATCCATCCTTAAATACTGACTTTTTTCTCTTAATTTTTTAGGCATCAGCTTTTTTTACTTACTTTAATTACTTCCATAACACTGTATTTATAAGTCATCGTAATATTTTTTTCACAGAAAGCAAGCACGTTGTGGTTAGACATGTTGATCTAAATTAAATTGTAAATTAAGCTAAAGTAAAATAACATTGTAAAATCGTAAAAGAATTTTTAGAATGATTTTTAAGTTTTAATAGTGCGAAGATTTAACGAATAATACTTTAATTTAAGTATAAATTTATATTATAAGCTACCACGGGTATTTATGGATAAACTTCGATTCTATTGTTATTAATTTGGTAATTCAGCTATTTCAAACTAAATTGCTATATAATACATATAAATATGATGGCAGGGCCCAGAAATGATTTTGAAAAAAATCATTAATTAAAAACTATTTGGTTCTATCCGTGGTTAGACCTATTTGTTCATTAGTCATATTTGATCACAAATGGCCTACAGGCAGAATCCATGTGCACCCATATATCTAATTCCGAACATAGACATAAAATACAAGACATGTCATATTCATACAAATCAAACGATAAATGTGGCACGGTCTTGATTTAAATTTCAAGGTGCATAACGCTTATGAAAAGGATAGCAATACTAAACAGAATGTGTGTGTACGGATGAGATAGCTATATGAACGTCCCGCGTTATTGTTATAATCTCTCTTCCCCGACGAACTTACTGAGCGACTAGCCAAGTAGAGTACGACGTACGGAAACGGTTGTCTTCCACACATCTATGTATATCTGCATTTGCTATCTCACATTATTTCGGTTGAAGAGATCTCGTTTTCCCGTGACAGCTTGTCTGTCGAACGAATGTTTGTGTGATACTAAACGCAGTAAATCTCTGGTGTCTCTCGGACTCGGTTTAATACATTCACGCGCGTTGTCTCACTAACGTATCTATCTACATTATTTAATTCATCTAAGATTCCGAATAGAATAATTAAGCGTTTGACGAAAAATCATGAACAAATATTTGTGGTTGGAGTAAAATTTGAAATTTTTACGACAATCGAAGTTTTATCCGAAAAATAGTGCACATAACCTACACTGACATCACATTTCGAAGTAAAAGTGATACTTTTTTTTCTAAAAAACTTAAACATGTATTTTTCCAGAACACACTCCGGAAGTCCGTAGCAAGCCCGTCCAGCCGATACCAGCAAACAGCAGTGGCGGTGCGGGCGTCAAGAGGCCCGATACTAGTGGCGCCAGCTCCAGTGCTAGTACGAGCAGTGCTGAAACCGGACGCTCAACTGATGGGACCTACAAAGCTGCACTCGACAAACAAAGGGTAAGATGATATTGCTGCTTTCATTGGACACTTTACCCCTTTTCAGTGTTACGTTTTGTGAAACATCGTATGATAGCAATAATACTTCGATTTTGATTATGTTAAAAATATTGATATTAATTAATGAAATAATATTACTACAACTCAAATGATTAAATAGACACATAAAAAAAGTTTAAAATAATTGCTACCTGGACTTGAACTCGGATCTACCGCTTACCTGGCTGCTGTGTTATCAATTACACCACGTCACCTCTTTTGGTACCTGGGATTAATTCTACATATTTTTCTTTAAAAATCATTAATACGGCTTAGTGTTTTTTAGATGGTTCCCTCACCTTCTTAATTTTTTTGTTATTAATATTGTTTTAAGAGGTAATTATTATAATAAATCAAAAAAAAATTAAGAAGATTTAATCTCGATGTTCGATCCAGAAACTGCGAATCAGTTTTGGAAAGACGTGAATGAATTTAAAATGGACTGTAAAACGATGAAATACTTGATGGAGGATTTGATATATCTGGGAAAATAATGGGATTAGATGTTTGTGCCAATTTGCTCACCTATTTCCGTGTCTTCGAAAAGGGCCGACCAATCTGCCCGAGTGATGATAGTTGAGTGGGGATCTTCCAGAGACGGATGCGAACCGAGGCGCCGTCCCTGGGTGGTCCCAGCGATTGTGGACGAGTTGAGTGCGATTTACTGACTGCCGGGGAATCGAATTACGCCGCTCTTGACGTCCTTGCTTGTGTTTCGCTGCCGGGGGTGGGGGTCATTTGTTACAGGCTGTTCAATACATTTTTATCCAGCCATACAAATAGTGCATGGCAGTAGAACAAATTGGCAGATAAGGAAAGGTTAAGTTCAAGGACAAAAAGGGATCAAGTTATGACCTAGCAAATTGTTGATTTTAGGATCCAACACTCGAGATTTCGTATATTTCAAAGACAAATTGAATGCATTTTAAGAAATAATTAATGCATTATTTTCAATTTAGTCTATATTTTATAACACTTAACAAATAAATTAACTTCTTAGTAGTGCTAGAAACAATTGAAATTCATTTAGTTCCAAGAATTATTTTGATACTTCGCTTTGAAAGTAACTCGTAATTCTAATTTGAGTACATAATAATCACCCGCCTTCTCGGGGAAATGCACCCTTACATATCTCGAGTGAATAAATGCTTTCTTTGTAATTCATGTTGGCTGGCAGGAAATTGTTGTGTTAAAATATGCTTTATGTGCTGAAGAAATGTTTTACAACAATGAATATAAAAACTACACCACGGTTTGCAGAGCGGGGAGAGTGTACGAGTATACAATTTAAAGACTTTTAAAAGTGGTCTTAATGTAGCGGGATAACCATTTTTGAGGAAGAATTGTATTTTTAATTATAATTAACGAAATGTTCGTATTTTTTGGACGTTATAATGAAATATTTTTTCCTTTGCTAAATTTAACAGTTTCAACATACAAGATTTTTTTCATCACCTTTATAGATGACTATTAAAATATGATTAAATTAATATAATAAAAAAAATGCACAGGGGCAAACTGTAAACATTCTGTTTTAATTCCCTTTCTTTAAAGATATAGGCTAGATAAATATCTGTAGTGAGGTTATATGAATCAAAAATAGATAAAGATTTCTGATGTGCCATATTTGTTGTCATACTTTTCTTATACATAGTAATCCGATTTATGGAAATATTAAGCGGATTTACCTTCTTTTACTGCGAACTTTAGAATAACGGCTGAGTTTCGCGGGGAGCGCTATCTAAGGGATAATAATATTTCTCACACACGTCAAAGTTTTTATAACACATTCACAATTTGGAGTAAATCCCTCAGCACTTTCCATACAGCATCCATCACGAACACGAACATGAAAAAGTTGGTAAGTAACAATGAAATCTCGCGGAGATTTGAGTGGGCCAGACACTCTCCAAATGTATGCATACCCAAATGTGGCGCATACATTAAAAACTATGCAGAATAAAACGAGATAAAATGTCGACTGCAGCAGAGTGCTACCAAAAGGGAAAATGTGAAGGATTCCTAACCAATATTATGCTTTACCAAGTGCTTCCATTAGCTTAGAAAAAATCCTTTAAAATCTACAAATTAGCAGACCAAAATGTATAGCACGTTTAAAATTTTAAATATCTCCAAATGGGATGAAATTACGGTTGTGAGTTTATATTTTACCCTCTCTCGAAAAAACTTATTTCTACATCTCATTTCCCAAACCTTAAGTATGCTGAGCTAGGATTTACTTAATCTGCAAACGAAGTAATTTCGTATAAAATATATTTAACTCCATTCAATTATTTCAGAAATTTACGTTTTGATTGTATCTTGCGGAGAGGCGGGGAAATTTTTCAATTTGCGATGTAATTCGCGAAGGGTACGTAAGGCAAGATTAAAACCTATCTTACATCTACTACCCGACTTTTGGCTTCTGGCCTTACTCCAATATTTGACCTAATTTATGGCCGCCATATAAATTTAAACACATTATTCGTCGAGCTCAACAATATAATAAAAGTTTAATAAGAAACTCTAGAACCTGTTCGCAAAACGCTTTAGCGCCCGGTGGAGAAATTATTCGTTGCTCGGTGTCTTAAATACGGCGAGATCACTTCATAAAATGCTTCGCGAGGCAATTTTCTTAGAAAACTGCGCGTTTAGCGATCGTTCCACTTAAAGCGAGTACAATTTCAGTGTTGTATAGAAGAGCATGTTTATTATTCCTAATGCTATGATGTCTTTAAAAACAAGCAATAGGCCATTGCCGGAAGTAGGGGTCTATTCATCGTGAAATTATTTTAATTAAAGGCTTTATTCCAACGAAACGATTAAGTCGTGAGTAGCTTTTTTCTTCTAATAACCTGTTTTTTTTAAGTTTTGTTGCAATACATGATGTTCATGAGAAGATGATTGACGAAATATAGACATTCAGATATTTAGAGTTTTCACATTTTTATCGTTAGGGTGCGATATGTTCACCGCGATTTGAAAGTTTTTTTAAAAATAAAAGTTCAGCCGTTCCGTTCAAAACCAGAACTCCGTAATAGTCTCGTTAGAGTTTCGTCACCTTGTGCAGCGGAACGATTAATTATTTTATCACGGATTGCCGATTTCCGGAACGGAATGAATGCTGCACGGAAGACATTAATTATTATGTGGCCTTATTCGTATCTCGCTCGTATTCAGACGATTTTGTATGGGAATTGATGATAAATTATAACGTATTATAAGCAAAGTCACTTTTGTCTAATAAGCACAGTGACGGAAGAGTTTTGTACTTGCGATGAAAGAAAATATTTTTATTTGTTGTGTTGATCACTGAATGATACTTTGTACAATCGGACGATGAACGACCACTTCTTTAATTAATATGTGAAAAAAGCCATGGTTGAACCAACATTTTCACTCTCCAACGAAGAGATTGCTCGACCAATTTAAGTATAATTAAGAAGACTGAAAAAGGGGCGCTTAGATGGCTCGATGGGGTGGGCGAAAGGGGTGTTAGAAGAATATGTGAGGTACAAGTGAATGAAAGAAAAATAATAATCGACTGAATCAAATACTTAAGTCGGGCCATATAAATTATTATTACATTAGAAGAGTATCTATAAGACGATGATTCCGATGAGGAATGAAGCAAGGAGTGCAATAGTGTAAACAATTTGAAACGTAAATTATATAATGTCATACGGTTTAAATTTCTGATATTAAAACAAATCCACACGAATAGGAAAAAATAATGGACAGACACTCATGGTCAATTCCACGCAATACTACAAGCCGAGCATCCTTATATTCTCCGTGTGGCGGACAAGTGATGATAATTTTTAAAAACATCGCCTCTGGTCGAGTGTTAACAGACACAATATAACTGGTTCCATGGGTGAAACCGAGCATTATCATAGTATTTAAAATAATCTTATTTTCGTAAAATAACGTTAGAGTTAAAATATCGTTGGTCCGATAGCTCGTCCCGAATTACTCCCTTTTCAACACGTGTTATGCTTAGTGAAAACGTTCGTAGGCTTATATTTGGGTTCAAAGCTTCGATTTTTTCTAAATAAATGAAATAGAACACCCCTTTCACTTAAAATTTTGGTTATTTAATGATTTGAGTATATATATTAATGATATGCTCAAATAAATATTAGGAATACAAGATTTATCAGTAATATTATAAAACCATTTGTAAAATAATCCCCACTTTTTTTAACCGCTTTTAACTTATAAGCAGTGATTTCATAAGCTGTTGTTTAACACAGCAGCAATCCCTTTAACTCGATCGTCAAAACGGTTCACCGTTTATTATTTCAGCCAAATAACTGATGGAGTATCCCCAAATACCAATAATAAATAAATATTTTTAATAAAGATGGTGGGCTTTGAATCGAGATTGAAATTTAATATTTTCGTTCCTGGCAAACCAATTACGTTTTCAATTCCTAATTCTTTGTTTTACTAAGTGTGCATGTGCAAAATACTCGCGCGAGATAACGTTTTAGATTGCTGTAATACACGGACCTAGGATATTAATGGACTCGTTTAGTGATGTCTTTAATCGGCAAATCGTATTGAACACGTGGCACATACCCGAAAACCAAAAATTATTAGCATAACTCTTTCCGCTACGGATTCGCAATAACAGCGGAGATAAGTATCCGATTATACGAGGGTCATCCAGAAAGTAAGGTTACAACATTTATGTAGGATCGAAAAATTCTTGTATATAATTAAAATTCACAAGATACTTGACAAATATATTAAACTATTTTTACACTTAATTTCCGTCAAGATCGATACATTTCTGTCGTCAGGGCACCAGGTTTTGAAAGCCAGTGTCATAGACCTCTAGCTCTTTCAGCCATTTTCTCGACCTCCTGAGTTTAGTGAAAAGTGATAGTCCAAAGGTGCCAAGTCGGGTGAGTAGAGAGAATCAGTGACAATATCCCATCCACACTATGTCAGCAGCTCCTGTAAAACTTGTGCGGTGTGGGGCCTGGCGTTGTCATGCAGGCGGCTGACTCCTCGGGTCAGCATACTCCTTATGCGGTTCGGAATGGCTCTTCTGAGTTTATTTAGGGTATTTCATTAAGCTTCTGCATTATTGGTAGTCCTTTTAAGCATAAACATCCACCAAAAAGATCCCCCAGAAAGTTCGTCGGAAATTACTGATGGTCTCCCTCGCACTCCTTGCCTCGTCGTGAGTATCAAACAAAGAAAATCCCCGGCCTCAGGAGCCCTTGTAACCTTACTTTCTGGATGACCCTCCAATATTCAATGAGGAAATCTTGATTTCATATAACTAGGGGAAGTAATCGACACCATCTTTAGTTTCATATTCTGATAAAGCTTTATGCCGAATGCACATCGACGATACAATAAGTATGTCTTTTTTATGTACCTATCAAGTGTGTAATTGTATACGCCATTGATAAATGTCAAAAATAAGAAAGCATTGCACCGTGTGCTCTTTCACTAAGATTTATAAAGGATGTTGATAAATTATGTTAGATATGGTAAATCTTTCAAAAACATTGAATGTAGCTTTATATTTCGTCATACAGTTTTCATAGTATTTTAAATATTATATATTGATACACGTCAAGCTAAACCTAACCAAAACACTAAAATATTCAGACAGCCACCAAGCGTTCTGAACAATATAACCCATGAATACGTACATAAAAAGTCAATCTTCGCAGTCCAGCCATCATTTTCACTCGCCCGGGGAGTGCATACCTAAGTAATTCATAAATGTGTGAAAACGTAAAGTAGGATAATGACGACAAATTTTGGTAGTGAAATTTAGATTATTTGACAGTTTGTCGTACCATGATATATTTGAGGTAAATACGAGAACTTGGAAATCGATACCTCATGCTAGAACTTCTGTTAAGATTTATGACAAATTTTGTATTCAAAATAATGAAAATATCCTACGATACGACTTCGTCCTAGGTTGGAAAATGCTATCAATATCACACCTAGGATATCTCAGGTACCGATCAAATTGCCTGATATTTCAGCTATGCTTGATAACCACACCTAAATAATAATTCCCTACTATTTGCGATTTTCACGGTGTTTAAAACTCCTTTATATATTATAATATGGTATCCCGCGCTCCCGCGAGTACGAAATGAAATGAAAATTTAATTCAATTTCATAGAAACGACCTCCAATTTCCGTGTCAGGAGGCAAGTGCGTCGATTAGAAATGTTTCTTTTTACACCACACCTCTGCGAGGGGAAAACATGATGTGAATGCACTTCCTCAACTACCGGCAACAATAGACATTTTTTTTTCATTATCGCCGACCCCTGGTCCCTTAGGAACATAGATTCATTTTTAGATTCATAATACAACCCACAAAATATTTTTATCGTCTTTGGTTGCAAAGTATATATATAAAGAAGAAGAATCGATAAATAAATGTTATGTTGAAAAATATATTAAAATATCAATCCGAGTATTGTGATCATTAAACATACAAACTAGTCCGTGTGGTATATTAAGACCATATTCACCATTGCAAGAGAGGTGAAGATGATTAGGGAGACATTCACTCTGGAGAGGACTGAATATAGCCTATAAAAAGTCGATTAAGTTCATTAACAACGGATGGGGTAACTGTAAGTTGAAACTAAGCCAACTCTTTGATCAGATGTAAATTACGATATAAAGAAGCAAAATTCTTACCGTTATTATACATTTCCACTTAAATAAAAGTACGATAAAAATGTGGCATTTGCCTGAATTCGCCGCGTTCACAAAAATACAAGGTTTTCCCTAAATGTTCTCACCTAAGGCGGATTATAATTGGCATTTGAGTCGAGGGTGAAATGGAATTCGCTCGTTGAGGTGCCGTTCCTATGGAATTTCGTTACACGGCTGTCACGTAGAATTTCAAAACGAGCTTAATATCTGTATTACTTATGGGCTTCTAGGTTTACAGCCAAATCATCCTAATTAAACCTTATTTATACCGAAATATTACAAGTGGATAATTACTACATACCTCTTCATCCATCCTCGCCGCATTCTCCAACGTAATAATACCGTTCGCAGACTAGTTGTGTGTGGCCAGCTTTTCCCTCACCGACTAACTCGTACTGTGCGATTGTCGTGCAGAAATACATTCTACATTTCATAAAAAATATTCAACCACTTAGGCTAATAGGTTAAGATAAAGTGAGACAATGATTTGTGATGAAATATGATGAACGCGGATTCCTCAAAATGAAAGCAGTTAGCGGTTACAATTTATTTAGCATTAAAACGTTGTATTCATAAAGTTTAACATTTTGGAAGATTTTATGGGAGATTTTAATGTTTAAGATATCAGAATTTTAATCACTACGTATTTCTTTTCGACGCGACGCCTATGCAACTATCGGCTATAGATGATTTTTTCAGTTTTGAAATAGAAGACAAATAATTCATAGTTTGAGAGCGAAAATGTCTGTGTTGTCTTTTGAAAATCTTGAAAAAACATTTTATAATTAAATTTATTTTTCTTCTTTTCTTGTGGTATTTACAGTCAAGCCTCACAAACTGGACGCCCCTGGCTTTTTTTACGTAGTGATTCTGGAATAATATCTTAGTAGAAAAAACTCACCTATTGTATATTTATATTATATAGATTGACAGTTATATGATTCGACATAATTATTAATAGGATAACAGATTTTTTCAAAGAACAATATGTAACGGTTAAAATTCCTCGACTAAAGTTTTAAGCCGCGATTGTTTCCCCATCTTTAAGTCTAATAACCGCCACTTTATAAAATTCACCTCCATTTCCTACCTTTATAACCTATCCTCAAGTGTTGTAAAATTGAATTGCAACCATCGCAACGCTTAATTGAGCCGTCATTCACGAGATTGGCCGATCTTAATCGTTAATTCCGCGATCACTCCTCCAAGAGGCGGATTTCAGGCGAGGAGGGACCACTTTGCGCTTAGGTATACCTGTATTATACTATACGGTTATAAACTTCTGAGAATATGTCTTAGTACTGGGGATGAGAGATATTGAGGAAAAATATGTTTTTGGGATTACGAAAAAAACATCAGGAAAAAAGTTATTGGTTTCACTATAAACTTTATGAGGGAGCATATTCTATCAATAATTTTAGTAATGTACATCATACTTGATAACATTTAAAAAATATATATTGTTCGTAATAAACATTTTTTACTATCAGCAGGTAATATTTAAATACAATTAATATACAATGTCATCCTTATAATTTCTAGTTAGTGATAATTACCTCCCTAATTGAGAAAATTCTCGTGCTTAGAGAAGGAGTACTATCATGTACTATAGATACTTAAATTTTAAGGATTAAAAATTAATATCATACCAATATAAGCATTTAAAGTTATTTTTGTGCGAAGTGTATTTAAAAAAAAAAATTAAAAATTCGTAGATATTTAATCTATTGTATCTTTAGGAAGTTCGTTAAAAATCTCAATTGCTGAATAAGAATAATGATGTTGTGCTGTTGTTGTATTGAGTTTCGGGGTCATTATTTAGTTTAACGTCCTTGGTCTAACATCACAAGAAGTGATTTGTTGTGATGTTATTTGTGAAGTAGGTATAATGTGTAAAAATTAAGTTTGCGTTACAGCGTGAATTAAACCCACAACATCCAGACTCAAAGTTAAATGCGTAGACGACTACTCTATGCACATTTGTTGATATGAAAACTCTAGTACCTACTTATTGTGATATAAGGCTTCTGAAGTAGTATAGTAAAGAACACGTATTTGTGTACTTTGTAAGTTAAATATTATGATATTAAGATACAACCACCAACAAAAAGCATAACCAAACTTTTATCAGCGAACACAGCATCTTTTTAACGATGATGACAATCATAAGTATTCTTCTTGAAAAGTAAGTTTACAAAATAAACAAAACTATGTTTTATTTAAAATTAGTTTTTTGTTACGTGCGTTAAATCATTATTACGTTCCCACCAAATGAAAAATTTTAGAAATACAACACATTTCAATAACTTAACTGTACAACGATGGTATACATTTTTTTTACGAAATATCTTACATAAAAATGGTTTGTTCACTGAAAGAAAGAATTCATACAAAAAAATTAAAATAGAACTCTTAGAACTTTGAAACTGGCCCAAGCTTCAGAATCGAAACGTCAAAATCGAAACGTCGAAATCGAAACGTTGCTTGAAATGGCTTTAGCCGTGTTTGGTGACCAGATCTGAATAGCCAGGTATTTCCCAACCTTCCTCTTCCCTATCTACTTCCCCTCCCCAGTACCTTCAGCCTCACAACATACCCTATTTGGGTATGCCATAGTCTCACTGGCTCTAGACGGTTGGGAGCAGTTGAAACTCTTGTGCGGTATTCATATAAAAAAAAGCACATTTTTCGTACGATTCGTGCCTTGGGAACCATGTTCCGAGATGTTAACACAAAAAAAACATTTTCTATAAGCACTTTGTTGCCTTATTGCGGATATTTCACCAACGTTATTAATTTACATTGTTTACAAGCTTTCTGTTAAGGAGTACGAATAAACTATGGTTCTACAGACCACATGGAATATGGTTTAGAATTTGTCACTAATTGGTTTGTTTCTGTTTGAAGGTTATTATATAATATTTGTTTGTAGAATTATGTTAGCAATTTAAAATTTTTGACTCTTAAACGAATACTGTCAATCAGTTAAAAAAAAATTTTTAGTTTTTATTTTTATTTTTATTTTTTATTTCCCAAATCTTTGTTTGGTTATAATAATTTTTGTTTTGTGAATAATTTAAAAATCATGATTTCGTGGAGTTTTAAAAATTAACAAAAATGGTAGAAAACCGATATCACTGTCTTACGACTATCGCTTGTTGGGTTATTTAAAGAGGCAGTGGAAAATGTTCAAAGACGTGAATTATTTTCGTGTTTAACATTTTTTTATGAGAAACGATGATAATTCGTCATTAGGATGCGTTATTTAAGACGTTGTACAAGGCAGTGGTAAGACTTTTACAAACGGAAGTTTTTGACGGGTTAACCCTTTTTATTAAATGAATTGATTCTGACGGTTTTTTTGTTGCTTTATTACATTGATTGGGTTTTTCCTATGAACTAGTAATTTATATTGTCGCAAATGTATATAATTTATGTTGTATTTGAAAATGTTTCAAAAAGCAAAAATTTTTCGCCGTGTATAATAATCCTATTTTTTTGAATTTATGATTAGAAATATTCTCATCCGAGAAATTCAAATAAAGTATTCAATATGCATTCCTAGCACACGAAATGAATGTTTTTTTGACCTTGAAAATTATATTATAATATTCGACTTGCAATAGTGTAGGGCTGTTCATTTAAAAAAATCTGGAGAAATCGATATTTTTCTTCGCGTACCCGAGGAATGACATTGGGGGTGAAAAGGTGTAAAAAAAAAGTTTAATTACATTCTACATAAAGTGATTGTTGTATATTTGACATATGTTGCAAGTCTAAGTTGTAAGTCTCTCAGAAGTTGATTTAATCAGTTAAGCAAATAAGTTCAATCAACTAATCTACGAAGTATAAAATCAAAGATCGGATTTTATCCTCTTCGGGCCCAAGCATTTTTTCAAAATTAGAATCTCTTCTCAAGTATTTTCAAATTCTTTACCCACTTAACAATTAGATCACATTTACTAACTTCAACTCAGCACAAATGCTCCCGGTCGGTAAGATAGGAATCCTCATTGTCAGATACTTTGGGCCTCTATCAGAAATAATGACAAGGAAATATTTTTTGAGCATAAAACGGCAAGTATCATATATGATACCTGGGGCCCGAAGAGGATAATATCGGGAGGCTTCTTGGTGACGTGGTACTGAAGAAAGAAAATGTAGTCAATATTTTTCTAGGCAAGTCGGAAAACGAAATGCTTTAAAGGATTTTTTAAATATAGAAGATTCAGCTAGCGAACGATGCTTTATTTTGAAACGAAAAATTTTGCTAAATCCAGCCAAAAAGAACCTCAGGATGGCAAGAGTGTCTACCTACGATATAGGTCGATAGTTGACTGAACAATCTGACTTTTTTAGGATTAACCACCAGTGTACAGTGAAAGTATTTGTAATCTCTGCCCCCTTTCCCTTGTATCCCTTCGGCTAAAACTTCCGGCGGTTTGATGTGCCGCATAATTTATTGGTCGTATCCTCCCTTTCAGGTATCTCGCCTCGTACCTACGTACACACGTAGTATTATGTACCCACTGCTGGGGCGGTTCTAGGTTCTACTTGCAAGTGCTGCCAGTTTTTTTTACTTCCGGGTAGACGTGCGATGGGGGATATGTGTTTCTGTTGGGTATATACGTGTATTCCTACAGGGGTAGATATCTACTTTACTGATGATGCGACATGAATAACGCATATGACAGGAGACAAACAAAACGTATTGCGAGCATGGATGAAATATAGAAGTGTATTCCTCTCGCGAAGTGTAATAAATGTACTATAAAATATTACGCAATTCAAAATTATATTAATGCCTTTGAATGTCGGAGACCGAAGTATGAACAAATGCCGTTTCTTAAGGATATTTCACTATTGAATTATTTATATGACCTAATAGTAATAATAATAATATTTGGATGATTTGTATAGCGCCGTTTTTGTGAAAAATCACCTCAAGGGCGCCGTACAGATCTTATTTTCTATTATTAGATATTAATGCCTAGTTTGACTAAACCAAGTTATTTCATTGTTATAGGTTTTAATAATTACCACTCGGTAATTCTAGTTATTTGAATTTGTATTATTCTTTCATAATTTTTTTCTGGAAAATGTTTTTTCATACATTTTGGGGAAAAAAATCCTTAAACCCCATTTAAATTATCCACTCAGTATTATTTCAAAGCAAAAAATAATCCGATACCAAAAAGCTGGAAACTGCTTTTAAAAAAATGCGAGCCTGTTTTCACAGATCACATTTTAAAGCAAGGATCGGTATAATTAGTAATTTGTGTGCTAGGGAGGAAAACCCAGAAATGCCAACTGGGGGGAGATTAAGAAACCGAACCAATATGGCGGTGTTAATTAGAGATTATTTTTGTTTCCTTCCAACTACTTTTTAAGCAATCTACAACCTTATCGTATTAAAAACGTAAACTGCAATGTGTTCTATTATTCTTTTGGTGAAAATCGAATCTTTGTAGATAGATTTTGACTACCGAATGAACCTTAAAACTTTTGTGAAGTAAGTCTGTCATTACAATTTATTTACCACGAAAAGTTAATTTATTGCCAGATAAAATTGAAAATAATGTAAACTATCTTTTAATTATAAAAAAATCACTAAGATATAACTAAATAACTCATAAATCATATTATTAACCTTTTTAAGAAAATGCGCAGTGATAAAAGTTGTGTTTGATGAATAACACCTGTTTTAATGAATATTTAGAAATCAGTTAAATAATCACGGATTTCTTCCATCGTCTGTACTTTGGTTTGATATATAGTGGAACGGTTTCCCACTTGAGAAGGCGAATTTTGTGGGGTTTAATCAATCTCCCGTGACATGCCACGCCTGGTCACCCCATCCCAAGCCAAACAACCAACCAACCAACAGGAAAACCTACCTAACATCTCAGCATTATATGAAAATATCTGGAACCAGTGATGGCTCGTGACTATTCGTGCTTGTGAAAAAAACTGAATGGTCAGGGCTTTTGTAATTTTTTTTTTTAGAATTTGAAGAGACATACCAGATTCCTTAAAATCTCTATGGAAATATACCACTCTTGCATGGAAAGAGTTATCAATTATTTAGGTGTCCAAATTTATGCAGTACTTACACTACCTGTTTTTTTAACATTTTTGTCTGCTGAAGTTATCGCGTCGATGATTTTGCTTCTCCCGAAGATTTACGAAATTGCTATTTTTAATATTTAACTTTTGCTGCACTGTCTATATGACTAGGAGGTACCAACTAGGTACCTACTTACTGCTCTGCGGTTCTTGCCTTATATGAAATCAATCTGAAGACTGATCCCTAAAGATGTGCATTAGATTTATAACATATTGGTTGACGGTATTTTACAAAGGCAATCAATCAAAAATGTAGTTTTTTGTGACATTTCTATTTTTATTATATGGAATGCTAGGAGTATTAGAATACATGACTCTTGAGAAAACAAGTAATAATATCAAATCCAAATACAGACCGAGAGCGCCCAAATATGCCCAAAAAATGACCAACTCAATTAAAAAAAGATATTGCTGTTTGTAGTTGCGACGAAAATCGAACCCGATATCTATACATTAGGTGATTTGTGATGATTTTATTTTATATTTAAAATTTTCATTAACTTTTCTGTACGATGTTGTACCATTAGATGCATACAATTGATTTTATTTTATTCTTAGTAGTACTCGAATGCAAATAAAGCATTTAAAGTTATATTTTTTTGTCTCACTGTTAGATGGTGACTTCAAAACAATTGTTTTTTTTTTATGTAACCCAACAATTATCTACATCAGATTTTATTTATTTAAAAATTACCCTCGGAATTAGGTAGAAATTGAATTTGTTATTTATTAAGCAATTTGGTTGTTTTTGAAAGTAAATAATTTCTACTTTGACTCCTGAAATTCATAACCTTTTGTCAATCTCCCGTTTAAAGTTCCCAATTAACAACTTTACAAAGCAAACTTCAAATGCAACAAATTTCAAATGAAGGTTGAAACGACGCCGAAGTCGATATTTCTATCCAAATTAAAGTTTCAGTTAGCCAAATCCATAGTTCGACACGCTTTAATCAATCTCTGGCCACATGGTTCCTTCACAATATATTTCATGATAGATGTATGCCCACTGCCTGCCGTTCACCGGATTACATCCTTCTTCCGCTTTCCTCGAAATTTCCCTCATTAATCTTGCCAGAATTACAAGAATGGATATATTGTAGTAATTAAATACAAGAATGGACGTATTGAACTAATTTACAAAAGATTAAATATATCGAATCCTAATCGTTATAACAAGATTGGACACAAACGTTCATAGTACCCACTTGATTACCTAATTGATCTGATGAGAAACACTAATATCTATTTGTTAGTATAAAATATGTATTATTAAATTAATGATTCCAGGTAAATAGAAGAATGCCACGTTGATTTTTATCAATGTTATTGTCCCATTGATACACATATGCTTTACTTTGATTAGATCTTTCCTATCCCCTCTCCCCATCTCAAATTTTATAATACTTTCGCCTTTGCGCCCTTGAGGTGATATCTCTGTCACGAAAACGGCGCTATATAAATAAGCCAATTATTATTATTTTGTAAGCTATTTTGAATTCAGAAATCTAAGAATAATTTAATTTTGACGATTGTCTTTTAACATTGGTTGACTGATAACATATAAGCTGTCTCAAATATTAACAATTCACATATGCCACACAACGTTCAGATGAGCAAAAACAATCAATCAACTGTAAATGTATTATTCTATCGCGAATAATAAAACCGAATAAACAAAAGTTGTAAAACTTTAATTAGCAGAACGACGTGCGAATAGGTTTGTAGATGCGTCGGCTTTTGGTCGTAAAATAAAAACAGCCCGTAATCGTAAAAATGATGAAAGTTTTAGTCATCGACACCTAACCCTCGCTATATCATATTTCAGAGCGCCACCCCAGCTGCGATGAGACTTTTCACCGGGCCGGTGGAGAAGGTTCTTAAATGGCATAAGGCTCTGCAGGAAACGGGAGTCAACGCCTTATTCGAAGTGATTGGTAAGTTGATCCCACAGCCTTATCGATATCCGTATCCATAGCCACTTATTTGTACATCTGTGACGCGGTGTGTAATATTTCAATTACTTAATTTGTCCGAAATGTACTTAAATGATATTAAAAATAACCATTTTACTGACAGCTAAAATTAATATTATTAAACGTTTTAGTTAATAATCAAACAAAATTAATAAAAACCATCCCACATGTATTAGAAAAACACACAGAAAAAGAGAAAGGTTATTTTTACAACCGAGATTCTACTCGAAATATTTCTCTGTTATTCATATAATTGCAATATTAACTATAATTATGGAACGTTTTGTTTTAAAACAAACTATCTATTAAAAGATTACTTTAACATAATTAAAATATTTTAAATAACTCGGTTAGTAACATAGAACTAAACCAGGTTAGTCGTGACTGAATAATGATTAAAATGAATATATTTTGTTTACCTTTTTGTGTTTTTAAGTGGATCTGAAGACAACGGGGTTGTTATTAAAAATGTTTATTATTTGTGAAGAGTGATAAAAAAAACTTATCATCTTGTCTCCAACCAATCACCGTTTAATGAATATGAATTTTAAGTTGATGGTGAGTTTATTTAATTGGGATCTGCTGCCAGGCCACAAAACAACACGACCAAAGAATTTAAAAAAAAATATCTCCCTGAATACCCAGGGCAACATTGAAGGACCTAATACAATACTACGATGTATAGCGAAAAGGTTTTAGACTTTGTTTCATTGGATATTGAAAATTGTAATGGACATTCCGAAATAAATAAATTACTATTATTTTTGGGAAGAAGAACTACAGAAGAATTTTTGGAGCCATTTGAGAAAATGAACATACTAGCATAGTGAAACCAAGTTATAAAGATTTAAGAGGCGTAATTAACAAGAATTCTAAAACGGTTACTGGGACGGTTCTGCTTAGCAGGACGTGAAGCAAGGATTAGGACACTTTTGCAGTATTCACTTTAAAAATGAATAGAAGATAGACAATCACTAAAGATATATACATATCTATATTTTAAAGTGTTTCCTTTTCCCATGACATATATTACTATGAAAACGTATTGTCTAGTAGGTACCTTGAATATATAGCCAAGATGGAAATACTTAACCTAAGTTAAAAAAAAAAACAGATAGTTTAAATATTACATTTTCAATTTCTTTCAAATAAAAAAGCAGAAAAATATATTTTATAAATACAAATAGATTTAGTCAAACTATGAAAGAGGGTAGAATATAAAATCATTTCAAGTTGTAAATTTCCGAGAGCCTTGAAAACATAGTTTCTCTTGTTCAGGCAGAATATTTGCGGAAGTGTGAATTCAGAGGCGGGCGAGTAGTCGAGTTGAGTAGCGGAGAGTCGGGTAAGTGTGACACGTCACTAGTCACTACTGAACGCCTTCACAACTCGATTACCGCAGAATTTGTACAACTTCCATTTAATGACATTCAAATAATACGAATTTGTGGCACGGCTGTCTCCAGGGACGGTGCTGGGTGTAGGTACCCACCTATACAAGGTCGCAGCCGACATCAAGCTGTCAATTTTATTTACCCGTTTTAATTTTTAGCGTCAAAATTATAATTGTGTTTTTTATTTGCATAAATAAAATAATTAAAAATGTTTTTGCTTGGATTTCATTGTCATATTTTTTATCAGTCTAAGTTTCTTCTTCTTTCACCAATGTTTTGCCGGATTTGGTGGAAATACACCTCCTCGCCCGCTCCCCCGACTGAAGTTCTAACATATTTATACATTATTAAAAATATTTTACCGCTTCGAAAAATATTTCTAGCCTATTATTTTTCTTTTAGTCGGGTCATTAAAGTAATCTAAATGTGTATAAAATAGTATTTTTTTGTGCAGATGTCGAATCCGATGTAATGTCATAATTTAAAATACTCTACCGTGGTAATCGTCAAAACGTTAAATGTGTAATTTTAACAAATAACAAGTATTTTTCCACCAAATCTTCAGCTGTAAGAAATTGTCTTATTTTGGCAAGCAGATATTCCAGATTGAAGATCACTTCCAGTCCCTATTGGATGCTAAATTCCTTGAGTACAATTTTGGACTTACAGTAAAGTAGTTTCAAAAAGATTTTAAAATACAATTTTCGATGAAAATATTTGTTTGTATTTTAGCTAAATGTGTGAGCATCCGCTCCGGTCCCGGCTGCGCCAAATATCTCCTTCTGCGGGACGCGTCCGGACCCGTGCTCCAAGCCACCTACTATGAAATTGACTTTCTGCTGCCAGAAGTCAGGCCAGGATCTATTTTAAGGTAGGCCACCTACACTATAATACTGACAGAAATATTATATTAAAGCAGAGTTGAGAATATTTTCATTATCCTAGTGGAAGTTCGCCACTTTAAAATGAATTTTATTGAGTAACAAGGTTTGAATAGCCAGATATGTATTAAGCTACTTTTGAATTATTCTTCTCATTTCCTTCCCCCGTTTTGCCAAGTGTTTTAATTTTACTCATCCATAGGTCTCATAGCCAGTTGTGTTTTTTTTCGTACTGAACTTAAGGGTTAAACTTGAATTAAATATACATACACCTGTATATATCAAATTATAATTCTTCTTTCAAAAGACGGACCATTACACCATATTTTTGAAAATCGTTAAATATTTTTTTAGTTATTGTTTTGATATTCTTTTCAATAGTTGTAAAAAAGTTATCTAGTTAAGCATTTTATACTGGTACGCACATATTTTATTTAGACTGGTAACATAAAACCCAGTTGTGTAAAATTTTATTTGGAAAGTACGCTGATATGTTTGACATTACCCAATTAAGCAAGAGAAGTTTCATAAAAAAAAGGGTTACAAAAGGTGAATATTATATGAAACACGTTGCATTAATTATTAATTTCGATTTGCTGGTACTTTTCGAAAAAATCTCCTTCGTGGAACTTTTCTGGCACCAGGAACCGGTTCCAAAAATAACTGGATAAATAACCGGTTCATCTCTTTCTGGCGAGTTTGACTTCAATTGAATTGTTCACCGCGAAGGGTTCATTTTAAAGAACTAGCAGTTCGTGAAACATTCACAAAACATTGACGTTTTTCCCAATGTTAGTCCGTACATTACGAAGATTTGACGAACTCTGTATATTCCCGTATACAATACGTTTATATTACACGAACATTTGTTCGGAATCATTTTAATTTGGTCTCGATTTACTAACGATACGTTGTCATTAACAAGCCGCGTCCATAAAAGTAATGTCGAATTTGACGACATAAATTGATACGAAAAATGGCGGCCGAAATCATACGATTTGAGATTTGATTTGCTCGAATGACTTGGTGGCGCTCGGGATGACGCGCGCTTCCTGATCAGAAGGACGCGGGTTCGAATCCTACCCTCGACATCAGTTTTTTTTCTATTCTCCCCAATATAAGCCCTAAACCTAGTGTGAAAAGATGTGTTTGATTGTTTGTTGTTGTTATCAATTGAATTACAAATTCACAATATCGTACCAATCCGACAAGTGCGGGCGGAGAAAAATGCGTCCATATCAGAAGAAAATTCCTTGCATTTTGAACAATCGCTTAATGAAATTTCTTAATATTCCAATTTCTGATGTTATTTTTAAGAATCTTCTGTATTTTATCAATTTGATTACAAATTTATAAAATCGTTCAAATCGAACACGTAGGGACGGAGAAAAATGCGACCATACTAGATAAAAAATCCTTGCATTTTTACCACTCGTTTGATTAAATTTCTTACTACTCCAATTTCTTCTGTTTTTATATAAGAATCATCTGTAACCTTTCAATATTATTACGAATTCACAAATACGTACAAATCCAATACGTAGGTACGGAGAAAAATGCGCCCATATCAGAATAAAAATCCTTGCATTTTGACCATGAAATTTCTTATTATTCCAAATTCTTCTGTTTCTATTTAAGAATCATCTGTAACTTATTAATTTTATTACAAAATACGAATAACGTATAAAACCGACAAATAGAGATGGAGAGAGAAATGCGCTCATGTCGGAAGCAAAATCCCTGCATTTTGGCCCCTTATTTGAAGAAATTTCTTCTGTTTTTATTTAAGAATCACCAGATTAAATTTTATGCTATGGTTGGGTTTTTTGTAATTTCATTTGCTATACTTTGTTAGGAGTTGTATATATATATATATATACATAAAATCAATTTATGATTATTTCTTATGAGATGTGGATATTCTGCTAATAACATCAAATTATGTGGGTTGCATGTAAAAAAAGGCACCTTCACCATTTTCCTACGTCATCACGGTATTTTTCAACCTGGATCCTTGCCACAATTTTTGTCAAGGTGGATCTATGTAACCTCATTAAAACCAAGGTTCTGTTTTGTTAAACTTTTTTACGCGTTAAAACTTTGACCTCATCATGTTTCTAGTAGAAATATTATGTTTGTCGAAAAACTTTCATGACATTATTATTATTTGTTATAAAGGTCGTTTTGAAAGTTTTAACGACAACCCAAAGTTAAAATGTGGAAATAAACATCTACGGACCACTAGCCTATTTACTACGGCGGCCTAGTTGGTTTTATGAATTTTTATAAAGGCCAACTTTTTGATGTAAATCTCGAACTGTGTTTAAGAGACGAATAATATTGGGGGCATGGTTCATTGTTCGCTAGATGAATTTGATTTTGTATTGAAAACTTTCGAAGTGTAAGATACCTCACTACAACACCGCACCGAAACTTTTCTAGAAAGGAGTTGACGAAATCAGGATCGGGGTCGCATGCGCCGTGGAAATAGTTCTGAGCAAATTGACTTCACGGTTTATTGAATTTAAAAGAAATACACATTTAGAATACGCAAAACATTTGCCATGATCTAAAGTAACGTGATATCAAAGGATTTTTTCAAGAAATTATCATAATTTATTATTGTCTAAACAAACGTTAAATATTCTCCTTTCGATATTTAAAGGATATAAAAATATTTTCTAAACATCTAACTGGTTATAGTGCTAGTGGTATATGAATTTCAAATTAAATGCTTTAGATTTATGTTATTGATATTTAATAAAAAAATTAAAAAGCTCATTAAAATCGTTGAATGATGGTTACGTAGGGTAGGTACGGGCTTAATAAATTTTCAATTAAATTTTAATAATATGTTACTTCGCCGTTCAAAGGCATGATATTGGTGAACAAACAGAACAACATCAAACCTAATGATCACAAAATGAAAAAAAAAACTTATTATTTTATATATGAGAGTTATGTTTATCCAATTACATTTGAGGAACAAAAAATATGGCCAGCGGCACTGAAGGCCCTTACCTCCACATTGGAAATTGACATCCTACGATAATTAAATTCAATACGGGTTTATTAAATCTAATTAACTATTACGTCATTTTCTGGCAGGGGTAGACAGAGGGAATGGAACGCTATGCATATTTATGGCATGATTCGTAGTGTGTAGGTACTGGGCATCTTATTTTTATTCCATATATACGACTTTTATATGTATTGGTGACTTCTGTTTTTGTAAACTGAGTTAAGGACACTTTTTCGTACTCAATTTGGTAACATACTAAATTATTTTTGAACTATTATTTTTCATAAAAAAATGAACATATCCGTGCTCACTATCGCGGACCAATCCAAACGTTCCTGCGTTCAGACAAAGCAAATCATTTGCTTGAAGATTATTTGGTTGGTTAAACCAGCGGGAAACAATGTTCCCATGTTTGTTTGACCTGCACCGCAACACAACTATCTGAGTATGTCATTCGCTGCATCACGATTAGACAATGCAGCGCTGTTTCATATTATTTATTATATACCCGTTCGTTGGACCTTCCAGCAACGTGCTGCATTCTGGGATCACATCACGGATTACATCAATTCAAATTCACCTACTTTGCATGGGGCGGTCAACATTATCCTGTCATGAACAATTAAATAAAACATGTATGATGAGGGTATGGGTAGTGTTTCTACTCTCGTGGTACGTGAACGTATGGAAAGTTGAAAAACACTTTATTTTCTTCGGAACCCGACCTGGGTATTTATTTTTATTTCTTCTAGGGTTCTTGAGGTTCGAGGTGGAATAGTAGTTCTTGAATGTTCCTAGTGACTGTTTTCTTGACTGATTTTGGACTGTTCTTATTGGACTCAGTTTTTGGACTGACTTATTACTCGCAAGTAACCTCCTTTTATACCCTGAGACCATAGAGCGGGATATTCCTTTGGGAACCCCCACTTTCAATGTGAATTTATTTACTTAATGAATTTACTACATTCACAACAATTCCAGTTATCTTATTTCTCTTATGAAATAAGCCCACGTATATTCCGCCTCGAAACCTCACTTATTACAAAAAATTACAGTGCACAAACACGATGAAAATTAATCAATTTTGCTCAATCCAAAAACATAAATCAAATTATAATACAATTGTAAACATGAACATATGATTTGACGATTTGCAGTAAGCGATAAGACATTCCTTCATAAAATATCAGGCTAGTTATAGAGGTACCTTATTTAATTTCACTGGAATGTGACCACGATTGTACAAAAGTAGATAACTAACTAACTAACTAACCATCACGCCGTTTCCCCGCAGGGGTAGGCAGAGAGGACGGACCGCCATACAACTCTGTCTTGGCACACACTTCTTGCTTCATTTACATTCATACATCGTCTCATACATATTATTCTGTTATTCTGACTCTTCACATGACCCGATTCAAGTATTTGATTTACTTGATCGTGCCATGTCTTTCTCGGGCGTCCTCGACTTCATATTTTTTAACGTAGTAACGTCGCATTTGGGAACGAGCAGGTAGTATTTTTGACTATGAAACGAAGGAGAAATACTAAATTTTGCGCGAAAAATATCCTTTCCGACTAAAAACAAAAAAAAATTACACGTATCTGGTTTTGAACGACGGTTGACTTAACTTTTCGGGATACAGGGGGAACGATGTACCTTCAATAAATACTGCTGAATACGGAAATAATAATTTATTGAAAAAAACTATTACCTCTCGGAAAAATTCAGATGTTGAATGCCGCTCCAGATTTCGAGAAAAAAATGGTCTCTCGAAAAACTTTTTTAATTGACGTGAGCTAAAACTTACCAAATGAACTGCCTTCGTTTTTAAAACTGTGACTTGGGTCCAGGTCTAAAGCTCTCACCGCACTGCCAGGCGGTTGGCTTTCGGTGTGGAAATATCGCTGAGTAAGTGAAAAAACATTTATTTTTAGTGGTTCAAATCTGTTTTGTTATGATTTTCTTCTTTTAAATCGTAATATTTATCACACCTTCTAAAATGACGAGCGCCACCATGCGGAGTGTGATCGTTGCGAATAAATAATATTGAAATGTATTGGCAAATAATGATGTCACTCGCAGCCGGTCGTGGGCCGGCTCGTTGTAAACGAACACCCCGAGAGGAGAGCTATGACGCTATCGGCTATCGGCGATCCTGTCTCTCCATTATGTGAACACTGTACAGTTGGCTTCATTATAGCTGAACTAACTGACAGAAAAAAGTTGACAGGATCAACTATATTTAAAACCATACCAACGTTGAAACGAAAAGACAACTATTTTAATTTCGTGGTTTCATTAAAAAAAATAACCACATAAAGTAATGTAGAGTACTTACTCGGTGCACATATTTCCACATTTTTGAAGTTGACTGTTTGATACTTGATGCCAACCGGAATTAAGACCGAAATTGGATAAAGGGTGACGGAAATTTTCAAAAATGTAACTTCTCTTTACGTTAAGTAATGTTTTTCAGTTATTAGAAGAATATTTTTTGTAGTTATTTATGCGTTAATTAAATTAAGTTAATTTTTAATTTTATTATACAGAGCATTAATTATCTTGGTGCTGTGAAGCGGTTTTTATATCGCAAACATACTAATCATGAACATTGAGACAGCGCGTATCGAAACTGTCTTAAGGGCTAGACGCCTTCTTCTTCCATAATCTGTTACTCTTTTCGTGACTCCAATTTGTTGAATACAAGCTACGCGTTTCGGAGAAAAGCAGATGCAATACACTCTCCGCATCAATTAGGCGTTGGGCTTCCATTCTCATTTCGAAACGTTGCTAGAAATTTATTTACTCAACTTAAAAGTTAACAAGCAATAGTAACAGCAATTTATTTTCCATACTTCCTTTTCTCATCCTCCTTTCTACTACTCCCTTTAGTCTCACATTACCTTTATTGGCTCCGGGCAGTTGAAGACTTTTCGACGTAAAAACCATTCAACAGCATATTACATGGTTACATTGCTCCTTACTAGACCATGTCTGAACAGACATTGTCTAGTGAGGCAGATAATGAATGTGTATTAGGTAAAAAAAAAAAAAAAAATTATAAACGCCCGGTTAGCCGTCAAAAAAATTAGAAACCTACATTTCGAGATACTAAAAATTTCAAAGATGATTAGGGTAGGTGGAAGAGGAAAATAATTAATAGTTCAATCGGAGACAGGCGATGCCGAAAAGAAGGGGATTGTAAGAGTCACGGGGTTATTATATATATTATTGGGATCATCCGAAGTGTAAAACATTTTGTTACCAAAAATAACCTCCTCGACTCAGTAGCTCCGTGACGTACGGTAGAAAAGAGATATAGTGGAGATAGCAGCCGGTGGATTTGCATTAGAATAATGCGGCCATGTTAACAAGCGAATGGACCCGCCTGATGAGCCTGTAAATATGTACAGCCGATGCGATGCGATGGTATCGCGCCTCGTAATGATAATGATGCGATAAAACGATGCTAACGGATTTCGGCCGTGTTGGGTACATTTATGTTTGAATAACCATACTGAATTGGTTGTAAATACAAGCCAAACATTCTGCGAAATATAATAATAATGATAATACACGCGGTACATTTTATAAAAATAACAGTTTTGGAAAAGGGTAAATATTTTCGTTCGAGAATGATATTTTTGGTGGATTGGTGCTTTTTCCAGTTAAGTTCTTGCATTGTTTAAAACAGTTGATTATACCCACAAGAATATATAACTTTTTATTAGTTGTGAGTACATATGTATATAGATATCGTGTTTGCAAAGTGACCAAAGGTAATAACTTGAGAAAGTGTTGAAAACAGGGCAGCAGAGAAGAGATGTATCGTCGCCGGAAAGGCAAAAGGGCTGAAGCGCCATTTTGGGAAGTTTACACAAGAACACTTAGTTTTTTGTTTTATTTTACAATAAACTTCAAAAGTCTTCAGTACTAGGTCGGATTTTGAAAAAAAAAAGCTTAATGCTCTCATTGATTTACTTGAAGCGACAAAAAGTCCCAAACTTGTGGCGCTTGAGTCGAGCCTTCTCCCAAATGTTAGATATATTTTAGATGGCTGAAGGGCCACAAAAGTCTTCAGACTCAAACGTGAGTCAGAGCATTCGATGCAAAAAAAACTGACCAAAAATTCATATTTAATTCATTTTTGACCGAAGTGTCGCCTAAGCCTTTTCATCTTTCCAGTGACGATATATTTGTACGCTTTGGCATAGTGGTAAATTTCTTGTCCTCATGGGAAACCAATTGCTTTGGTAATTATCAAGTAATAGTCGTGACTAATATTTTCTATATCGTAATGTTATCCTGGTTTATCGATTAGTTTTTAATGCTTTCACCCATTAAAGGAATTTAGGAGATTAACATGATATCGTAATGTACGTTATCGTTATTATAATAAAAACATGCGGAACATAGGCACTGCAAGTATAAATTAAATAAGAGGTCTGTGTGTAGAAGACATAGATTATATGTTACAAACAGCCAGTGAGCAGTGAGAAATTAATTTCCAACAATAAGTAAAATCAGTTTATTAATTTGTAGATACATATTGTGATTTTAGGTTTTGTTTATAATTTTTTTGGACGTACGAAAATCAATAAGAATCGGAAATTAAATGCCATTAAACGCCACATGATATGGTGTTTTGATCAAACGCTTTCCTGGCACCTGAAAAACTAACTAGATATTTCTCTAGATCTTTTTCTATCTTGAAAGAGCGATTCAATATTTGTTTATGCCAATAATTGAGACATTAAATATTAAACATTTGTATCTGTACCGTACTTATTTGTACCTAATACATGCATTAATATACAATGTAAATACAAATGAAAATACTTTAAAAAGTTTTTTTTTTTTTTTTAATAAAACCCAGTTGCAAAGTACAAATATTTGATTTTATTCTTTGAATTAATTAATTTAAATCTATAAAATACGTGTTTTAATACTTAAGTACCCAGTGAGTGAAATAACAAAGAAAATTAGTTCGAAGCATAGCTATGTAATTTCTTCAGATAGACTAGCTTTAGCCGAAAAAAAAATCTTGTTTAGACATGTTTATATTTCATTGTTAAAGTGTCAAATACGCTAACAGTATATATATATTTTTTAAATATTTCCTAAATTGTAAATACGACGTACTGAAGTATAAAATCGTGATACCGTATTAGAGTTGTCACAATAATAAGGTAGGTAATGCATCGATCTTGATTTACGAGGAACGTGTAATAAAACTAAATACAACAGTTCAGAGCCGTCAATCGTTAAGTTTACAATTTTAATATTTACTGGTATATAGTTATTCTCGGGCGTCCTCGACTTCTTCAATTCTTTCTTCGTTCATTCGCTCTACATGCCCAAACCATCTAAGTCCCTTTCTTATTCGGGTTGAAACCCCGTCTCAAAGATCTTATTTCCACAGCATTCGTCTACTTTCATCCTTCCTCGCCATGCCTCACTGCCATACATCAGGCGCCTAGTGGACTTCTGGGCTAATATCCTTATCAGCCTTTCCGTCTCTTGTAAATCATTCACAACTATATTGCACGCTGTTATCGTACTCCTCACCATCACTTTGGACTTACTTACATTCATCATCAATTCATTTTGCATACATACTTGGTTCATCCTAGACACGAGACACTCTATTTCAAGCCTACACTTTCAATTCTTGGCCAGCCTCTCCTCGCGATTGCTTGTATAAGATTTTGAACTCAATACATGTATAATACCTTCCACAATTTGTTCCTATCAACTCGATCATACGCCTTTTGCAAATCGACAAAAGCACAGAAAAATTTCTTGGTTTTTGCCAAAGCAGCTGGGCATGTTTTCTTTTCTGTGGAACTTCCACCAGTCGGTCTTAGTACATGGCTAAGCCACCTCATCTGATTTTTTAAAATATAAAATACGTTTACGTCTTTTAGATATATAATATGGCATATAATGTGTCTATGGCAAAAATATGTAAATTATAATAAAAATACATCGGAATATTTTGTGCATGTTTGCAGAGTTGTAGGGAAGATGGTGGGCTCTAATCGCCTGCACGCGCTCAAGGTGCGCGACGCCCGCCCCGGGGAACCGCCCGCCCTGCCGCGCCTCTGCGCCATCAGCCAGCACGTGGCGGCCAAGCTGCAGGCCCAACATCAACATCACTAGCCACTACACACTACACCCTAACTAAACACGTCGATCGTCAAACAGCATTCTAAATCTAAAGGCTGATAGAAAAAAAACACAGGGTCGTTGATTTAAAACCGCGTTTATATTTGCGTACTGTAGCGACGTGCCATTTCAGCGTGCGGGGATGCGTTATAACCCAACAAGAGCACATCGAGAATCCATTCAAAACGCCAGCCATAGTCAAACCATGTACATAATGATGACAAGTAATACACCCACAGTGGTTTTATTTTGTCTTCTTATGGAACAAAACAACGTAGTAATTTTAAGAAAGATATCAGATTAAACATTTTAATATACTTATCAATTACTCACCCAAATATAATGCGGGATGTTTCAAACATTCGTCACATTTGACGGTTTCACAATTCAATGATTGGCGCCATTTTTTTTTAGTTTTTTTTTAATTTGAAAATATTGATAATGTGAACAAATTGTCATGAGTCGATAAGCACAACGGCAATATTGTTATGCTTGTCAGCTGATAACAATTTGTTCAAAGGCTGAAACGGGCCTATATACACGAAGTTTTAGAAGGACCATCAAAATGTAAAAAAAAATAAAATTACGCTAATCGTGATATTGTGGCAATGTCAAATGTGACGAGAGTTTGAAATAGCCCAGCCTTAAAACCCTAGTGACTTGTTAAGAGGAATACGCTCCTAGTATTACACTATATAGAATTTAAAGAGATTAGCTACGTTAAGCAACATTTTAAAATTTTCCTTTTTCTTCCCTTAACCTTCATTCTACTTTCTTATTTCTTTTCTCTCCACAATATTAACATGTATTGGGAGTGTCTTAGTCCAACCGGTTCCCGAAAGTTGAGACTCTTCAGTAAGGTTTTATTATAATATTGTCTCTAAGCTTAAAATAATAAAATTTAATTTTGAAGAAAACAGGGAAAATATTATGAATTATGAAAGTTCAATTTGTATAAAAAATGCAAATGTCCATGATTAGGAATTCCTTTTTGAGAGGAAAGTGCTTCCATGCAATATTCCATGAAGCCTACCTAACCTACACCCGGGACGGTTGGCTTGGGATCGTGCCAACTCTGGTCACATTTGGGAGATGGCTTTTCTTTTTCCATTGCGGCACACGAATGTTTGCCAATTTATGAAATTATATTATAATTTCATTCAAATAATTTTAGCAGAGGTACAATTACTTCGTTATTTCATATTTTCTTGTGAGTTAATTTAAAATGTTAATTTTATTCGTGTTAAAATAATAAGATTCACTTTATGTATTAAAAAAACCTATAAAAATAACCCAAATTTGACATTTAATTTAATTTTTTTTAAATGTGAACACCACATAAAAGTTACAACTGCCAGAAGCCAGTAGAACTGTGGCATCCTAGCGGAGTGAGAGGAAAAGGAGAGGTCAAGAGGAAGGTTTGAGTGTACCTGGCTATGCTGATTTGGTTACCGAACACGACTAGTGCCATTTCAAACAACACGTTTGGATTTTGAATTTTGGTTTTTCCCCAGGGTGATACTACGAGTATCTACCACTCAAATGATCGCTAGTCGGGCAATTCTAATAATAGTAGATAGCTGCCTTATTTATTCAATAAATTTCAGACCAATATATTTTACGAACGTTTTCGTTATAAATTTGCTGACGTGTCCCTTCAATAGAATAGCTTGTGTCCTAAAAGGGGCGTTATGTTACCTGCCAACATAAAAGCGGTAAATATAATGTGACGTGAACTTCAGGAGCAAGCTATGGTTTTGCCACGTATTTTACTGCCTGGAAGTGGCAGGTTGTATATATCCAAAACCTTGATAAGCAATCAAGTGCTGTATAGGAAAGATAGATCCCCAAAAATCTTAGGATCGGTGAAATTAAGTTTTGTTATCCATAACGTCAAAAAATCACCTAGAAATGTTACCAAAACATTTTAATTGAATGTTTTTTTTTATTATTGTCAAATTTCAAAAGTTGACGAAATAACGTCAAAAAAATCTTAAAATGGAATGGTGCATAAACAAAAATAATGCTATATTTGCACGGAATATCGTCGCCGTAGAGCAAACAGTTACTAACTAGCATATTTGGTAAAAACAAATTGGAAACGTCAAAAAACACAATTTTGAACTCTGCAATCTAGGGTTAAAATGATGACTGCGTGGAAAATTCTCAAATCGATATATTATCGTTAGTCGTGGATATAAGTCTCAGATTTTTTTTTCCTGAAAGTCGTCAAAACTTTTAGCTATCTATCGCTTATCTACTATCATTCTGATTTGAGCGATAATTTATCAAAGAATCACCAAACTCGAAAAAAACGATATTACGAAAATTCACTAAAAGGAAGTAAAACATACTAATACTTTAAACTCGTAAAAACTGATGGTATGAAAAATTACTAATACTTTAAACCCAAAGAAACCGGTAAAAAATAAATATTCCAGAAAATTTTAGATTCTGAGTTACAATTCTCTCTCTCACCAGGACGACTCTAAGAGTTTCTTCCACTCTGGGATTAGGTGAGAATACAACATATTTCTAGTGAAACTACCTACATACAATTAGTTTTCTATTATCATTTCGAATTCTCGACCACCTAGCCCTGAGCCAGAAATCATAACACAAATACCGTGGAAATGCTATTTCATTTAGAGAAAATAAAAATTGGGCAGTAAGCTGTGAATTTGAGTATCGATACAGAAAAATAATATATTATATAATTATTCACAATACATATTTACACTTTAAATTAGATTCAAATATTAACTTCGTGCCATTCAACTGAAATACCATGAAATTGACCATATTTGGGGCACACTGACATGACCACAACACTTCCATCGGTATATCTCATAAGTATATAAGTGTCAATTTTTTACTAGGCATATTATTTATTCATTATTGAACTGTGTATTTTTTAAAGAAGAATTCAATGAAAAATGGTTTAAACAACCGTTAAAAGTATTTGAGCAATATTAGTAAAAGTAATATTATAAATATGATCCGAACAAAAGTGAAACAATAAACTACCCACCCTTTAAATATTCAACAAGTTATTGATTCTTCCAATAATGAATGCTGTTAATAAGCGTAGGTGTTAATAATGAGGAATATTTCTCAGACTAGACAAGGAATGACTAAATAGGTTATCTCAAAGCTAAAACACCCGGGTCAACAAAAGCCCTTAGGGCTCTAAAACAACCCTTAATAAAGATGATCGCAGGTTTAGGTTGACCCGACCATATTGGTAGGGCTTATTCCTGCCTTGCCTAAGCATTATTATTTCATTTCATTATTAAGGGCTTATTTCACCTTTTTGCCACGTCAAATAATAATTTGGGAACAAGATGAATATTTAATTCATGAACAAATAAAAAACTGCCATAAAAAAAAATTTTACACTTCTCCCTCGAATAAAGAGAATTTAATTATTTAAGCGAAAATATTTTAATTCAAGCACTGTAATTCTTATAATCTAATTAATTTCTAAATATATTATTAATGGATTATAATATACCGTTACCCGTAAAACATCACAGGATGTAACTTAACTTGCCAAGAAAAAATATAAATACAATGTTCTGGCTTTGCTATTCGATACATTTCTGGAATCTTGTACTGATAAATAGATTTTTACTATTTAGCAAAGGAAACTTAACAAATTTAAGCAAAACAGCGAAATGGTCCTGGATAGGTAGAAATTACTTAAAAAATAACTATATAATATTTATTATACATCTGAAAAGAGAGTAAGTAGGCATCTTCTGTCAGTATCAAAATCTACCCGCTGGACTGTTCATCGAACTTTCTACCCATTCTACTCATTATCGATTATGGAAAATATGTAAAAAACCTTTTTTTAAATTGCAATTCCTTCTCTTCACGAGCCATCGTTTCAAGCTGGCACATGTCCGTTAACAGTAAACCACATCTTAAATAATAACTTTGTTAAACATGTTTTTTCCGCAACCTTTTGCTTGATTTTGAATTTGAGAAAGTACGTTAATATTATCATTTCTGTGATTAGACACACTTTTTTTAGACAGTTTAATTAATGAAAAAAAACCTCAAAAAAACAATATGGAGGCACCAGCCTTATTTAAGCGAACTATTACTTTAATGACGTGAATAAAAACAATAGTGATCCGTTCGGCCTGCCAATGTTTGCCTGGGCGCAACTTGCACCCTCAGTTCCTGATGAATTTTAATGGTTTGTCGAGTTAGCGGTTGTCAACCAGTGGGACAAGAGATAATAGAATACGTTTAAGAAACCCAATATGTATGGCGATTTTTACCACTCTTAAAATACAAATCTTAAAATACAAAATACAAAAAGTGTTACCGCGTAACAGTCCTAACTGCCCGGAGGCAGTGGAACTATAGCATTCCTAATTGGGGTATTTTGTGAAGCTGAAGGTAGTGAGAGGAAAGTTCCTGACTCTTCAGATCTCGTTATTAAGTATCATTACTTACACAATTCCAAAAAATGTTTTCGTTTCTACGATCAATGTTATTTAAAAAAAAGAGTACTTATTTAAACCAGCTACTCTCAACCCTCTTTGAGGCTACTTTCAACTTATTTGAAACGGCTTATATCTGCAACTAAAATACCTAGACAGGTTAGTTTATATGTGATAATCGTGAAATTTATGAGAATATCAAGATATATAAAATAGATGTACATGTTTGTTACTTTTACGTTTGGATTTAAACCCGAGAAAAAAAAATTAGTTCATCATATTCTTATAACCAAATAAAATTTTTGTGAGTTACCTCTACGAGTATAGACAACTTTTTTGAATAGTTATTTTTTTAAAGAGATGCTATTAAAAACGCAGAAGATTTATTTATTCAATAATATTATTTGATGTGATAAAACAGTTAGAGGATCTCTGTACCAGACAAGTTTGTTTTGTTTTCCGTTTGTCTAAACGGGAGGTTTCCTTGCAGGCAGCCGTGCGTCATTTGATTATTTCTGCTCATCTGTGTAAATAATATTTTATAACCATGATTGTGAAAAAAAAACTGCTTAAAAAATCACAGTAGGTATACTAAAAAGATTATGCAAAGTTAATCTGGTTTGCCGAAAATCTAATTTAAATACTATGAAACTCATTAATAAAATAAGTTTTTTGGAATTTTTAACAAAAAAATATATTTGGTTAGTATATACATTTTTTTAGCTTTGAAGCAGAAACGGAATTCGTACACTTCCTTTCACCTAAAATTTTCAGGTGGTGTATTAGGACATATCAATATTTTCAACTACCACTGTTATTTACTATCCTTGAGCTACAAAACTTTGAAGAATTCATTTAACACAAACTTAAACTAAATACAAAAAAGACAAAATGTATGATAATTGGATTTAAGAAAACATGCAGTAAAAGCAACATTAAAATTGATGGTGACATTATTGAAAATGTAAGTGATACGAAATACTTAGGAGTTATATTGGATGCAAAACTAACCTTTAGCAAACATGCTGAGTACACAGAAGAAAAATTGGGAAGAAGATTTCTTTTTGGGAAGAATTCGGCAAAAAAATTCCAGAAAAACAGCAATTACCATATACAACTCCATTATTGCTCCACATTTTTATTGCTGTTCAACGATTCTTTTGTTGTGTAACGACAAAGAACAAAACAGGTTTCAAATTCTCCAAAATTGAGCAATGAGAATTATACTTGGGCGAAATAGATACTCAAAAGTAGCTAAAATGTCAGAGGAACTAAATTGGCTGACAGTTAAACAGATGCTGACATTGAACACATTGATGTTTATACATAAAATGAAGAACAACTTGTTACCAGAGTATTTTTCTTACAAAATTATCTACAATGTTGATATTCACAAGTATAATACAAGGGCATGCAAAGAAATTAGACTACCAGAAAAGAATAAAGCCAACACCCAAAATAGCTTACTATATAAAGGAATAAAATCGTCTAATGCGCTGCCGGAAACCATCAAAATTATGCCTATCAATAAATTTAAAAAAGCCTGTAAAAATTATTTAAAATGCATGTAAATCAAAATAATAAGTAGTGTTGAAGTTAAAATATTATTAGTCAAAAAGAAAATGAAATAATTAGATACTTGTAAACTTAAATTTACAAAGTAACTAATATAAAAAAATTAAAAAAACTAAAAGAGAAAAATATCATGATGATTACTTATTTTTTTCAATTGCCCAACACGACAAAAGGCTTTTAGAAATTATGGTTAAAAGTCACATGGTTAGGCTAGTTTGAGAATAATATTTTATATCTATTAAAAAAAAAACTGGAAAAAAATATTTAGGAATTTATCCCAAACGATTACAGTGCGAATAAAATAATGTTTGAATGCAATATGCAGTTATATCAAATGGTTTCCGAACAAGAAAAAAATGATAGGGATAGAGAAATTTATGGTAATATGAAAGCGAAATGTCAAACATTGCTTTATTACCTGTCACTTTAAAGCAGCGTTCATCATCCTGCATAAAGTTATGAGTTTTATTTGCTAACTAATTACATATCTTCTAAACCGAAATTTAACTCGGCTCAAGTCTAGCATTTCAACCTCCATTAACCGTCTGAAAACAGCGAAGTATATAAAGTCAGCGCAGAACGTTTTCTTTTCCGCCGTCGAGCGGATTGAGACACGGGGTGTAGTATGTAAATTTGATCTCCGTTCAGTTTAATGACAGCGCAGACAGTACTAGTTGATAGGATCTACCTAGAGCCGTGAAGAAAGGGTGACCGTAAAGCGTGGCTTTTGATGGGCCGTGATCCGGAGGCAGTGAGCGTGACCTTGCGTGGAGTAGAGTGGGAAGGGTTAGACGCGGGGTATTGCTAAAGGTCTCCTTCGAGGATTTTTGAAGCGTTCAGTTTAATCGGACAAGTGGTGAACAGTAAAAGCCGGGTATGATAAATTATTATTCGAAACGAATTTTAAACGAGATATTGTCAAAATATTTTTTTTGTTTACCATAGTAACTGAATGAGTGCGCAACTTGAAAAATCGGTTATTTCTGTTTGAAAAACTGTACTCATATTATCGAAAAAAAAAAAAAAAAAAAAAATTGTATGCCATCCTCATTTTTGAGGGGTGTTGTGACGTTATTGAACGCGTGGGAGCTTAGAAAAGGAAAAATAATTTCGTGAACTAACTGGCTCAGATCTGCTCAGTTAACACAGCTTAAGCCATCTGTAATGAAAAATGGCTAAGCGGAATAAACACGAATGATTAACCTTGTAATAAGCCGATTGAGTTAATTTCGTAAACCAAAATTCATTAATGACATAAGCTAAATCAATAAAATATTCAAAAGTAAACAAATAATTGAACATTTCCTCAGTATTAAAATGTATGTTTAGAAATAAAAAAAACATAACATGAAATACTTGTCTGTGGTTGAACGAAAGTTTACTTAATAAAATCAATATATTTCTCCCTTTCAGTATAACGGATTAAGGTTTCCTTGGTAACACATATTTTACCCTGAAACAGGCACATGCTGTTTGAAACTACAGATAAAATAAAAGCAAGTCTCATCTTATATAATATCGTGTAACAATATTTTGCACCACGAACGACACATAGTTCGCTTTTAGAATTTTATTTCACTAACAATTAAAGTCGAAATCCTGCTAGTATTTAAATTTCTTAGTAGTTAATTGAAACGTTAAAACTAGCATGTCTTCATACCCCACAGTTGTGGCGCCAGTGCTGTGTATTTTAAAGGACGGAACTTCAGTCACCGTCTTTCCAGGCACAACCGGGCATGACGGAACAAATGAGACAGTTAAACAGACAGATTTATCTCTGGAATTTATTACGGGATGGGACCACTATCTTCCATTGTCATCATCAAAAATATTAACATTTCGGGGAAAATACTGAATTTGGGAAGTAAATGTTTCTTCAATTTCGGAGATACGATTTTGATGGTTACCAATTTCTGGTATTTTAAAATTTTTCTCATAGATAAGATACGCTTTTTATTAAGATACGACCTATGCGTAATGTATATACGATAAAACATCGGCATTTAAATTTGATTTGGCTATTTCTCATTAAAAATGTCCACACAAGGAGGCCTAGAGGGAAATAATTTCCTTTAGGGATGTGAAGGTTATTATAATTATACAAATCGTTATACCAAAAAAAAAATATCATACCATTCGAAATTTTCTCTTCAAAAAAGTTATTACTTTAATTGTTTTTTTCCTTCTCTGTACCATTCAATTTTTGTAACATGATTAAAAAAATCGAGTAACTACTATTGTACCCGACGTAACAGGGCACACAAGTAAACTGTATAGGTGGCGGTCCCAATCTACGAAGTGCTCCAAGGTGTCAATTTCGTTGTATGCGAGATGACTGGGATTGACTGCGGGGTTTTGCTTCCAAGCGAAGATGTTGCGGGTCTGGTCCAGAGAGAGGGGGAGTCAGGCGGTCCAAGGGGGGCAGGCGATGGTCAAAAAAAGGCAGGAGTCTAGTTAAGGTGATGACGAGAGCGAAGTAAAGTCAAGGTGGGTGATGCTGGCGGAGGATGCTGGTGATCTGATTTTTCTCCTGTTTTTGCGCAATATTTCAATTGCTCAGGAGCGAGATACCGGGGTGTGGGAGTTTTGTGTGGGAGATTTTTATCTCCCCTTTCCCGATCTCCCCGGCCGGAAAATATTTTTGAGGGAGACTGTAATTCAGTCTATCCCCTTCTCATTTTTACTAGCGACTACCTTGACCTCAATTCACCTCTCCATCATTTTTATTAAGACCATAAATTGATATACATTTTATAAGTGCCCGCTTTTGCGGACTTACTTACTAATTACTATCTTATTCTATCATTTACATATTTTAATTTATAAAAATTGTGTAGCCGGGAGTTAGGTCATCACAACGATGTACTTTATTAGGTCGTGTGATTGACCCAGCTCCCGAAATAAAAACAGACAGATAAATTTATCCCGCTTGAGTCGGCCCGAGATTCGCGGGGCCAAGCTGTTATTGGCCAGCTCTAGACAACCCGCTTTCGCGTTACTACCCGGCTTAGTCTAGCGGCTCCAGCCCTTCGGGCTAATCTCTTATGTCATTATGACCCAACAAGCCGGAGGAGAAAAATACATGAACAATCATTATGAATAATATTAGGATAATCTTAAATCTAACTTAAATCTAACTACATATTGTCGTAGGCACTGCTATCGTGGCTCTCGCGTCCGACACAACTATCAAAATACGAATCCAAAAGTACCAAATTCCGTGATTTAATACCAATATTGTAATGCGTATAACACGCTAGACTGAAATCATAAATAATAACTTAATGAACACAATTATTTATTAATCCACTTTTTTTTTTAATAAATATAATAAATAGTAACGGATATCCGATTATATTTAATTATAAATAAATTTAACATTTTAAGAAACATAGATTTTCTTGATGCCAAAAATCTAGTTTTGAACTTTCCGGTGTTTTTAGTTTTGGTGTTAGTTTTTGCTCCGTTTGATATTTGATTTTGATTTTGATATTATAATTATCAAATCACAGTATCGAATTTGAAAGCCAAGAAAGAAGTAGTAATTATTCAATCTTCACTGCGTGACAATTTTTGGGAAAATGCGTTCAATCTTTTACTACACTACGGAGCACTCTAGTAATGTAAATTCCCCAGTAATTTTATGGAAGACACTTATTATTTTACGTTGGCGGTAAAGTAAGGTTTTAATACAGTCCTAATTAGACTACCAAATGATGAAACTAGACTACCTATACATGCTGAAGCGTAGTATGCCAGAACTCTTCCTAGGTAACCACCAGCTGTAGAATATGTTAACTATCGTGTTTTCCAATCTGTTGCGAGCTAAAGCCACAACTAGGTGCTTCCCCACGATCGTAGTCTCAGGGTGTGCCGATCACATCCCTGCGTGATTACGTCACAAGTGGTTTGGATTATACCCGAGTTCCGCTGACAGTTTTATTGATATCCCGAATTATACTACCCATTTTATATCCCACACATAAAGATGCCACGAAAACGCTGTTTCGCTGCAAAGCTATAGTTAAGTTGTTTTATATCGTATGGATATTGTCAAATGAATTATAAACGTACCTTTACATGTATATACATTATACGAGTATGTGTTCGTTTTGAAATAGATCTTATGGAATGTAGGTTACAGAAATTATTTGGTAGATATTTGTTCATTTTGTTTATGTTCACTGCAATATAGCAGTTCTTTTTGCCTTAAATTTAATTATTTATTTTTAGACGTTAACGTAGAATAATAATATATTTAATTTTAAATTAAATTTAAAATTTATTTTTTAACGATTTGTTAGGAAATATTTGCAACACTGTTTTAATGATTTTAATAAGGTTTTTACTTAAGCGTACATAAAAAAATAATCAGGAGAGATTGATGTATTTTTTACGTTCATTTTTAAGGCTTGCTGTGGATATTCTAGATAGATATCATAAAACTAGATTAGGTAGCTAACCAACGAACCATAAACACACAAAAGCATGAAGGACCCGGATCCAGTAGGACTAATTGCATCCCCAATGAGAGGGTATATGGTGACGCTGAAGAGAGTGAAGAGGGGAAGGAGATGGGAAGGGGTTAGGAAGTACCTGAATATTCAGAACTGGTCACAAAATACGGCTAAATCAATTTAAAGCAATGTTTTGATTCTGAATGATGACATTTCACAAGGATGATATTAACGGTTTCTACAAGTATTTATATATGTAGAAACAAAATATTGTGGATTTTTTCCGATTTTCTGTGAAAAATATCTGGCAAGAACTGAACTTACCATTACATTGAGCTACAGGAGAATATTTGCAGAGATTTAATTTCCAGCACCAGAGTTGCCAGTAAAACGGTGCATTAAAATAGCGGAACCCACCTTCCTATAATATATTAAGTAGAACCTGCGTACTGCCGGTGCCGTGTCGCTTAATTGGGATGGAACTTAAATCCAGCGGGCAACACTGTGGAACGGCGATAAGGAACTTCACTCCTTGATGAAATTTCAGCCCCAGAAACCGTAATAACTTTATGTGTAAAATTCTAACACGAGAAACCACACATACAGATAATATTTGCGGGATAAGTGTTCTGAGAAACCGTTATAATGAGTGCTTATTGTTAAGGATTTTATTATACATTCTATCTAAAACTATCGTCATTCTGCTTTTGCCAACATATTTCATTGGCTGAAAAAAATTCTAAATATTACAATTTATTGTAATGTCTATGTTACAATGATTGTTGAGGCGATTATATTATGTAATTTCTTGAGGATATCAAAACGCAAAACTTTTCTGAATATCGCTGAACGTTAATTTACTGTATTTTATTCGAAGGTTATGTTCTCCTAACTGGTACACCAGGTAGGCACATTTTTAACCCAACATTTATTATTTTTCAAAACTAAAAAATAATGTTACGATTTAATTTTACTGGAAAATCTTTAAATAAATTAAACCATAGCATATGACAGATACAATACAATCTGTCAATTATTAAATATGGTAGGGGTTTCTTTTTAATAAGGTACGTAACTACCATTTCAACCAAATTTTCTAAATAATTTAAGGCACTGATTAAACCTTTTTACGAGTTATCACAGGCAGACCAGTTATGTAGTTTCCAGTAGATTTTTTGGTGCTATATAATTTGCCGATACTGAGCAGTCGGCCGGAATAACTTCGAAGTGGAATAAATAATAAATAATTAAAAAATTATAATCATTTTTGTAATTTGAAATACATCCGTGGCCATAATGTACTGTACCTATGCCCGTACACAAAGGGTTTATTACTTAATCAAAGCAATTAAAGGAACCCTTTTAATGCTATTGGCTTGCGTTATGATTTACCAGAATTTACCTGCTATCCGAACTTCCTCTAAATGGGGGCGTGGATTATAAAAAAAACTGATAAATTCGCACATTTTGCTGGTCAATCTCGACGTGAATTGTCGCTCTCTGGTTATTTTAACAAGATTTGACTTATGTTTTTCGACACTTTTTTTTCCTTTAACGACATGTAACTTATAATAAAATGACAAAAACGCGGAAGTGAAAGATAGTAGGCACAAATCATTTTATTGAACACGCAGGGGCTTACTCGAGATAAAAAAATGAATTTTTAAGATTATAAAAAAAAATTCTCGCATCCTCGAACCGTCTATATTCATTGAATAGTAGGCAAAGAATATCGTCATGACTACGTTGTGTTTACAGTAAAATGCCGCGGTAGAAAAATCATGATATGGATATACATGGAAACCACAGGGGTTGAAAAAATTTTCTTCAGCGAAGGTCACAGAAAAAAGAAACCCATACCACCATGTTTGGAACCATTCTTAATTAAATTATTTAATTCCAAGTGCCAACCTAACGGGTTGTGTCAGCCGGAAAATGTCACTTGTCACACCTTAACAGAAGTTTGGGGTGGTTTGCTCACAAAAATTTCAAAGTCATCAGTTGGTCACCAGACTTCAATCTAATAGAACACTTGTGGTCCATGCCAGGGTCAGACGTTTGCGAAAAATTAATTACCAGTATGCAAAAAGGGTGTGCACTCTAATTAAAGCCAAAGGAGATGTGTATTTAAAAAAAAAATACAATGTATGAATTAGTGTAGATTTATTACATTTTTTCACAATTTTAAATCCAATCCTTTAAAAGATATGAAAATACATTGAGGGTGCTTAATACATCTGGCCAAAACTGTATGTGTACTGCAATAATTTGAAGACTCTGTATATAAACATAAGGCAATTCTATCTTCTTGGTCGTACCCACTGAACTGAAAATCTACGGAAGTGTGATCTATAAAGATTTAAAAATTTAAAAAAATATGTCGCCAATCTGTGGAACTATGGCATCTTGTGAGGCTAAGAGCAGTGGAAGGGAAAAGGAGACGGGGACGAGAAAGGTTTGGAAATACCTGGCTATTCAAATCTATTCCGACACGGCTAAACCATTTCAAGCAACAACGTTTCGACTCTGAATGGTGGTCTATCTTTGGGTAATACTGAGAGTATGTTTCATTCTGGAACTTATATTATATTATTTATATATTTTTAACACACATATATAATAAAAATATTTATTTGCACACTCCGGATTTCGACCCTCGACCTCTGGATTCATAGTTAAGGATCTTAACCGCTCGGTCATAATAATGATATTCGTAAATAAAAAACAAATACTTTTGAATATATCAGTAAATGCTTTACAAAAAATTACATCATTGACAATCTTGTGTACAGATTTTTTCAAACACCTACATACCTAAAAACATTCCTCCAGAAAGCGGACTACTTTTACTGTATTTGTACTGTTTTCAATGACGTTATATATACATACACGTTATAGCCTTATAATATTGACACAAAATGTGGCAAGAAAAACACACACGTTACCAGTAAATTCATCATTCAAATATCGGTCATGTATGACAAAGATAGACATTTATAGAATATGTGTGTATGAACGAAACAGATCCGATGTTCGGATCGCGTTCCATACTTGCTTGAAACGACCTCAAGCGACGCGTGACCGTTTAGTACTAAATCGGCTTAAACACCGGTCACACCAAATAGCGTGATTATTGCTTGTCACTTTGAGAGCATTACAACGTGTCTATAATATATGTAACGTCATTGACTGTTTTACGAAAAAAATCACATGCCTCCACTCAGTAGTACCTACTTCGAAAGCAAATGATTCTTCTCATAAGTATTTTTATAGTTTCAGGAAACGTTACTTTATAAATTCTATCAACATATGGAACTTTTCTGATTCCGTTCGACGGTTTCTATTAACATTTATTTCAATTTATTTCTCGGTTTGAAAGCTTTTTTGCAACTTGAACTCACCGCATTAAATTGAAATAACCTCTTGCCTTCGCCCTTAAATTAGGGCTTCAGCTGTGCGCAAGCTGTTCTTAAACGTTCAAAAGGCCGTCCGCCTATATTTATTCGTGTAAGTTAACTGAAACTTAATTTGGAATTCATTCACTTAGAGTTTGGTATATTTTGAATATTGTATTGCTGCCTGGGAGATCTAACTCCTCAGTTGTATGAGTTTCTTGATTACATTCATAGGAACTCTTGAACTCGGTTCCCCATTTCAATGCAAATATTACAATAAAATTGTCCATTATTTAGTACATTCAATTTATACACACATTTTAAAAGTAAATAGAGATAATTTATGAAATATTTTTAAATGATTACAAAATATTTAATGAACTTTTTTCAGAAATTGGTATTCAATTTATGAAATAATAGCGATGGTGTAATTTAGATTGAGAATATTGTACCGCAATTTTGTGGGGGGATGGGTTATTTGAGACAATATTTAAAAAAATGAAACAGACGAAGCCTATACTTTTAAATAGCTTATTATAAATATTATACCTTAACGTATTAAAACAATATTAACACTTCAAGGGTATTATTCAAAATAATTTTTAACACAAATAAGGTTGTTAATTAAAGCGAAAAAAATCTAATACAATCACAACTGACTAATGTTAGAAATTGATCTTTTTTAAGGTTTGCTAAATGATATTTAAATTAAATATGAAAGCCTTTCTTACTCACCCCGGATTGTGCGTTCCTTAATACACAAATTCTAAAAAGGTTTCGGAAGCTCAATTGGCAGAAAAATTACTCCCGGACAGAGTAGATGTTTCGAGCTAGTATATTGGTCTATTAAATAGGTCTAATAAGTATCGTGTCAGATTTTTATGACTGCCGGAAACTTTTGAATGATGGTGTAATGCGTGAGATCGCAAATAGATGGAAGTAATTAATGATAGTGCTATTATTTGTATCCCTTTCTTTGTTTATGTATTTACCTGCACTATAATACTTAACAACACATTTTACTTAAAATATATTTTTAAGATCAATACAATCAAAGACTCTATTCAAATCGGTCACTAAAACACAATCCGTGCTCAAAGAACATGGCACGCCTCTGAAATTTAGCAATCAGTTGGTTCAGCTTATTATAGGCGTTTTATGATGAATACACAGTAGTGATTTTTTTACCTGGTGCCTATGAGAACTTGATTTAAAATGCTTTTAAACTTCAAACAAAAACATTCATAGGTATCACGAAAAAGATGAAACAAAGTTAGTGCTTGGTAATAAAATCATATGAACGAAAGTTTTTTTTATAAAACTGTAAACGTGAAGTGTATCCGTGTAACCCACCTCCCTTCTAAAAAATAAATTATTCATCAAATATTTGTTTGTTTTGTTGAATTCTCGCTAAATGTTGAATGCTTAGACTCTAAAGAATCTTTTTCATTACCAAGAGTAAAAGTTTACAAATGAAGGTAAATTCTTTAAGTTAGAATTACAATATTGTTTCAAAGCGCCAAGTTTCCGAGTAATTCAATCAATTACAAAATTCCACAAAAACACGTATTTGTCTTTTTGACGGAAACAAAGAAAAGTTTGGCAAAAGTAAGCACGAAGTTGAGCATTTCTTCAACACAATATGGTTACCCGAGTATAACTGTAACTCACAGTTTATATTTGTTTTACGAAAACGAGACAAAAAATAATACATTTTCGTATGAAATTTATAAGTACCCTAGCTTCTTAACAGCACAAGTTTTCATCGAAGCTTTTATGCCCTTTTATACGGCATTTAACTCAAACAAGGAAAATTATTTGGGGCCTGAAATGAGTGGGGATAAATTTCTATTCATATTTCCCTTTATTTTTTGTATCAGCGAAAGAAAGAAAACGTTTCCTTGGGTATTAAAAGTAACACAGGGAAAGTCTTTTTGTATTCAACCCCAAACGTTTTTTGGATCCTTTGGGTTTCATTCATATTTAAATCTCAAATGACGCGTAACCGTCTTAGAAGATGTTCCACTCATCAGTGAATATTATTTTTGGCATGAAGACAAATAACGAAATAAAAATCAAAAAAATAATGAGCATAAGAGGTGATTATGAAGAGCCAGAAATGTTAAGAAAAAAGAAACCTATTTTCTCCTGGGTTTACTGATAACTTCTGAATATGAAATAATTAGTATATTTTTAATTAATTCGATATCGTTAATGTGTCCGATTGCTGTTGCATTGATGGTAAGAATAACATTATTACTGTGGTAAAAAGGGATGATTTAGTGTTGCTTTTGTACAGAAACGATAACTGTTACGTATACAATATTATAAATGTCTAATAATGGAATAATTTGATTTTTTTGCCGATTTAGTAATTTTAATCTAATATTTAAACCGGAAATACTCGTATGTATAATAAAAACTTACTAACGCAAATGCAAATGCTTTAACAAATATAACACTCCGACCCTGACTGCTAACCTCATAAAAAAACTGTTGTTTTTTTTTAAATGATTAAAACGTAAAGTTTTCGTAGTAACCAATCAAAATCTGCTCTATTGATTATCTGTTTATTGTAAATGTTCCTTTGGGAAGATATTTCCCTATTTTTGTTTGCCGCAAATAAGTTCCTCCGCCAAAGTCACAAAATATCTACCAAATCATTAAAATGTCGACATTATAAGTAAAGTAAAATCTCTTACTCAATCAAGAAGCCTAATAAATATTCATGGTTATTCGTGTATTACCGAGATGAAATGTGATAATGATTAAAAAAGCGTAATGGGTCCTCGAGGGTTAGGCAAGCAAAGCGTTTTGCCTCTGGAGGAGGTACAAAAACGAGATGAAACACTGCTGGGTTATGGTTTAATTTTGTCCTCCGGGTGGAGGCTGTGGGTCTTCCGTGTGACGGAGATGTTTTTGTGGTAGAAATTTAGCATCCGCCGTGGAGCTGTGGAGATGAGCTAGGAGGACCATACATCGAGAGATATTGAATTAAACATTTTGACTTCAAATATGCAATTAAAACACAAGTCAAGTTATATCTACTTATGGCGTGTTTTTAGTCAAACGACACTGACATAAAAATTAACTTAAAAAAAAAAGTGAAAATCTCACAAGAAACTGCTCCCAATTGTCTGGAGCCAGTGGTACTATTGTATCTACAATTGGGGTATGTTGTGAGGCTGAATGTAGTGTGGAAGAGAGGGAGATATAAAAGAGGAAAGTTGGGAAGTACCTGACTATTCAAATCTGGTCGTCAAACCCGGCTAAAGCCATTTTAACCAACCATTTTATTCAATAAAATAACCGGTAGCCAAAATTTGAAGTTTGCAAAATACAACAATATCATATTGTGTTGCTACTTCTTGACGTTTGGCTAATTTAAGCAAGTACGGTATAGTTCGTGGGAATCATTTGACTGTCAAACGCGAGATTCCCCTCTCCGCATCAAATACCTCTACCGAACGAAATGGAACACGGTTTTTAGTGTCCGTCTGTAAGAGTTCTCTATTTTATACACCTTTATGATGAGTGCAGACCTATTTTTTTTAATATGACACGAAAAAAAAAAGGTTTGCGGCCACCATAGAATATCTAATCATTAAAAAGAATGTCTCGCTATATACCTAGGGTAAGAATTTATTGAGAAAACTTTGCAAACCAAACTACATTTTAAATAAATGAAACATAAGTAATCAATGGAGTCTAAACAATGTGAATTATTTCTGTTAAAACTTTGGAATTCTTTCTTTCAGATCGTTATTGGTCTACTAATTGATGCTTGTATTTTTTTTCTCGAACAGATAGTGGAAAAATATATATTCTTTTAGATTATATTTTTTTTGCCCATTTGAACAAAATGCTATTTTTTTTTAATGGGCGAAAGTATGGTATATTGTACCATTCGATAAATTGTACCACCTCAATATTTCCGATACCGTTTGAAATTTTTTTAGCCTTGCAACACTATACGAACTGTCGCAAACTTAATTGATGTCAGCCATTTTTGATTTCATATAGGATTGTGGCACGCTCGTGGTCGCGAAATTTTGTTTTTCAAAGTTTTCATTTAATTTATTCGACTCCTGCGTAAGTTGATTTCGTAGTTAAAGGTGAGTCATTATTTTTTTTTCTCAAATAACGTTTTGCTAACCCGTTTGTTTAGTTTATTATGATATTGCGAAGAAATAAAGAAATTTTAAACATTTTTTGGTAATATTTTGGTGACATTTTTACATTAAAACTTAGAGTTGGCTAAATCGTACCACCAGTGGTTTGATAAGTCGTACCTGTACGATTTACCTTACTTTGTTGGTTAGTTTGAAGGTAAAATAGTTGAATGCTTTTTTTTGAAAGCCCCTGACATAACTGCAAGCCCTGAGAATCCGAGTTTATTCAGAAAAATGGCCAACTGGATATGAACCAACTTTTAAGCTACCCGCCTTTTTATATATTGTATTTAAAGCCTTTTTAAAGAAAAAAACTCAGCCGCTTCCGGTTTCCTATCTGACTTCGTGGTATCCACCACCACTACCTAGAAATAGGCCATCGAAAATGATGAAAAAGGCTTTCAAATAATATATATAAAAAGTTTTGACTTGAATTGTCAGTCTTAAAAAATGTGATAATAATGCCACGAAAAATATATAAAATAAATATAAATGTATTTAAAAAATAAATAAATATAAACACTATCGGGTTACGAATAATCAGTCAATTTAAAAAAAAAACTCCCATTATTATAGACCAAAAATGTTGCTTGCGCAATGATGGATGATTTAGCTGGCAGAGGAATTGAACCCACAACACCCGGATGGAAAGCCGACGCATTTTTCCACCCAGCCACTAACCAGCCTTAACAAATGTCAAAAAATGTCCCACGATTTCATTAATGCATGTTCCCAATACGGTATCACTTGTATCGCGCCACAATAGGAGGGGTGAATTGCGAATAATCAAATGGAAGCTCGGATAAGCGGCCGTCCTAGGGCGCGCGGCGCGGCGGTACGAGTGTATAATATTATTACAACAATGACTTATGGCCAAGGTTAGGCCGGATGAGATTCTAACACCAAGCCAAGGCGCACGGAAAACTTTACGGATGAAATTAATTGTTTCGTTTTATGGGGGAAGGTACAACGTAATTATTATGTTCTTGCAAAGGTAGTTCCTAGGATGAGTAACTTAAACCTTGGGGGCTTAACGGTGTAATGGTAAAAATCATCGGTTTGATCAATAACTTTAACTATAAACAAAATGTTTATATTATTCACGTTTATTTTTATTGTTATAATTCTTCCTAATTCAAAGATCATAAAATTAATTAAAAAGTGTTAAAATATAGCTCCCACTATCCGATAATCAAATATTTAATGAAAATACACTTTGTTTGAATCCACTTTTATTTTGTTGTATAATTACGTCGACTAGTTTCGATTCGACTGAATCATCTTCAGGACTTAAAATATACTAATTAAATAACATGAATTTGCATGTATATATAGTGGTGAAAAAAGGGAAAAGAGAGGTACGATATTAAGACGGAGACAACAATATAACAATAAAACAAAAAAAACATACCATACAATATATCTAATTATGTGGACAATTGGAAAACCATGAAAGACAAATAAGGTAACAGAACGTCAAGTAAGGTGGTGGATTGTTTGAGAGGAGGGAGAGTTGGAGGAGAATAATATATATACATATATATTGTTATTTAGTAAATGGTTATTATTATTTTTTACCGATTTTTTTTTTATTTCCAGGGCTTCTCAGTTATTTAGGCGTAGTTCTATTAAATTTTTATGTAAAATATTGATTCCCGTATTTTGATAAAAGTAATGATTAGTACTTATCGAATGTTCCGCAAATTCCGAAAAACCTACATTATTTAAAACATCGCATGTGATCTTTGACTTTAAAATTAAAATTACGGGCATACGGACCTATATAAAACGAAAGGCAATCATTACATATAAGTTTATAAATGCCAGAATGGCTAAAATTATTTTCTTTATCTTTGCAGTTAATTAAAAAAATCCTAAGTTGTTATTCGTATAATATGCAGGTTTTATTTCAGAAGGAAATTTAAAAGTACTAAGCGATGAAAAATTATTGATATATAGAATTCGGCACCACCCATGGTATTGATTATTACTGATTACTTTAGAGGTGGGGTACTGTTAAATATAAAAAAAATTGGTGGATCGTATTTTTTGTCAAGGATTCTATCAATTAAAGTATTGTCGTATCCATTATTTGAAGAAATATATTTTATAGTCGATAACTCTTTAGTATATTTTTCATCGAATAGTGGAACGGTGACAAGTCTGTGGACCATGGAGTGGAAGGCGGAATGTTTATGAGAGGTAGGGTGGTTGGAGGAATTGTGGATCACTATGTCTGTAATGGTGGGTTTTCTGTAGATATTGAAATAGAATTTATTATTTACGATGGATGTAGTGAGGTCAAGGAAGTTCAAACTACAATTAGTACCCATTTTTACTGTAAACTGGATTTGCTTATGGAACGAATTTGAGAGTGATAAGAAGGAGTTAAGTTGACGTTCTGTGCCCTTCCAAGTGCAAAAAATATCGTCAACGTACTTCTTTCACAAAAAAACATTCTTTGACAAGGGTTAACCGTTTTTTGAAAACTAGACAAATCAAATAATTTTATAATTATAGATTGTAAAAAAACGTTTCGATAAAGTTTCAATTATTATTTACATCTAGTAATAATCTCTTAACGGACGAAATTATTTTTTGTTTCTTGTTTGTAGAGTGTTTTATATGATTACCATCACAATAATAAAAAAAAAAGTATCAATCATAACTTTTTCTCCAAAAAAGATAAGACACTGTGGGGCCCGGGGCGAAAAATCAAAAGTTAAGCAAGCACAATAAGAAAAGGGTGGATAATATTCTGACCGAAATCTGGCAGCTATAAATTGACTTTGATAAAGTTTTAATCTTCTTGATATAATAATGAGCTCCAGAACCCCAGAGACGGGAATATTTCAATCGCCGATAATCTTTCTTTATAATTTTCAACGATTTTGTATATTTTATGAAACTTTAAATGAAGAATTTGCCCATTATTCAAATTTCATAAGCTTCTTTAACAATTTATACTTCCAAAGGTAAATTAAAACTGCTTTCGAAATTAAAACCGAAGTGAAAGTCAACCTAAATAAATCTTCATACATTGGTTTATCAACTTAATATTTTTATTATTATAAACATTGTTTTGTACTAAATGAGTTATCGCTATGTAAATGTATAATCTCGTACCTTTTATACTAGTGTTAGAGAGCATTTAACAGAATCCACACAAAACGCAAACAGTTACAGTAAGCTCTTTTTATAGAATCAACGGAATTAAGATTAAAAAAAAATGAATATGTTAAGGTAATATAAGGACCTTACAACACAGTGGTATATATCTTGTGTTTCAGATTAACTGTACAATGCGTTTAGTGATACTTTTACAATAGGTTATACCATTGAATTAATAATCCGCTTGGATTGCAGCGTTCATTTTCTTAAAAATAGAAAAAAATATATATTTAAATTGACAAGAAGTCACCACTTAGAATGTGAAATATATTCACACAACATTTCAGATGCACTTCCCTGTTTTAAAAATGAAAAAAAATGAACCCGCATCTTCTCATGCACCATTTATTCTATTTCAAAGGAAACTATTTTTTACAAATAACCGTGCCTTCTTCAAGTACAACAATAATAATGATTTTAATTATACCAATTTTTTAACTTTATTCTACTATTTTTTTTATTTAAGACCTGACCGGTTTCGCCTTATGACGGGCATCTTCAGACTGGTGCCCCGTGAAGATGCCCGTCATAAGGGGAAACCGGTCAGGTCCTTAATAATAAAACGGTGGAATAAAGTTTAAAATTTAATATTATTAAAATCATTAAAATGGAGTTTCACCACGAATTAACAGTTTCAAAATTAGAAATGACAACAATAATATTTTATTTTTCCAATAATTTTCCAGCACAAAGATATCTACCAATTTAAAAAAAAATAAAAGCGAACATTTTCTAAAAAACCAGAATAGCAATTCAAGTATTCATTTACCAAAAGAGTTTGGAATAAAAAAAAAACTCTCTTTATTAGCAGTGCTTATATTGTGACAGCCGAGTCTTGGGTGGCACGCTACGGTACGAGTATGTTCCAAGTATTAAAAAACTTTCTGCTGTCGTTATTGACTGGGGCAATATTTGCCCCGCCAATAGACTATGATATTGGCGGAGAGTGAAGTACTTCACAGGGTTCTCTGTTCAGCCAACTCATCTCTCCGCGATAACTTGCGCAGCGGTTCGTGTTTACTGGGAGCGTAAAACTCTCGAAAGACTCCTCCGAGATTGCGATAAAGAACTAGCGGAATTTGTTTATGTTCCGAGCTTATTACATGAACTCTTTCTTGTTTAGGTCTCATTGTTGCTAACTTTTAGAAGCAAGTGCCCCCTAGCATATTGTGAAGGGGCAACGGAAGGTGGTCCAAAATAAATCTGAACATATTTATGAAGAGCCTTTAAAAACTGGACTATTACTATTACCACTGAGAATAAGAAGAGGTATACAATAATTTAACAATAGTGTTCACCAAGCATAATTAAATTTCAAATTTTCTTCAAATTTTAATGACATCTACGAATGTATGCAACTTTCATGTTATCTCAATCAGTGTTTAAAAAAAGAGTATAAAAAAGACAAATGGGTACACGTAAATACTAAAAAAACGTAGATTTCCTCCATCTCAATTCATTCAAAACAAAATTTTGTGAAATTTTTTATGAAATTTTCGTTGTGTTTTGGCCAAACATATTTAGCTACTTATTTTAGGCACATTAAACATTGAGTTTTAGGCAGAACTATTCTAATTTAGAGAAAATCTACGTATAGATCGGTTCGATGTAATTTGTATAAAGAGTTAGTACAAAATGTAATATATTGTTGAGTATGTCTGCGTCCATACTTAATAAGAGCTTGTTTTTATTTGTGAAATAGTCGTTCCTCATTTCGAATTCATGTATTCTACGGAGATGTCCCCACACGCCATTTACATCTATCTTATACAGGCCAAGAAAAATGTTGCTCAGATAAAATCTCTCGGATGGCCCTATCCGGTCATTTGCCTATCGGGGGAATAAAACCTTCCGACTAAATGGGTTTATCCAGGATACTATGGGATGCCAGCCCCTACTTAGAAAGCGAACGGATTAGATGTGGGAAATCCGATTTAGAAAGAAAACCGAATGCTTTTATTACTGTACAATACTTCGCTCTCCATGATCAATGAATCAAATCTACATTATTTTTCAAATTGAGAGCTTTGCCGATAAAAGCATAATACACATCGTTACATTAATAACTCAAATCATTATTATCAAGCCATTGCTTGTAGAATGTGAAAGTAAATATGATTTTCGTAATTTTGCTAAAAAATTAAAAAACATATATTTTTTTCAAAACTCGTCATTTTTTGGTAATAAGTTTGGTATAGGTAAGCTTTACTGTTTTTTTTTTGCATTGAAAGAGTTATTTTCTTTCATGCAAAACTTTCTTAATTAAGTAACTTTATTTATTAGAGGGTGTACAAATTTTGATAAATATCTTTTTTAAATTTGATATTTATGAGTGTGACATTCTGCATTGATGAAGAATAAAAACAAGTAAAAAATACAGAGGGAGTTTTTATGAACAGGTATAAATTAAAGAATGCATTATTTTTAGAATAGTTTGCTTTAATGGTTAACAGGTCAACTGTTGTAATTACTCATTTTCAGGATTCCATTGGTTATTCTATCATAATAACGCTATGACTTTTCTATGGATTTAGCCACCACATAAGTTACATTCCTTTGAAGATGTTAAAAAGATGTTTGAAACGGAAACATGCGAAAGTAATATGGAAGAGTGCACCCTAGAAACGTGGCGCCATTTGTAAATTAGAATTGAAACATCAAAGTCCACATTTTTAAGCATAGATTCTTAGGACAGCTTTTTTTACTGATGGTTTGTCATGCTCTAATATACACAAAAAAATAAAAACGACTCATTGTACCTATTGTTATTATTGAACTATTTTCACTTATTTCAACACTAAACTTAAGAAATTCAAAATTATAAATTGTAAAACTCATTATTGTTCGATGATTATTATTATTCATTATTCCCTTTACATGGTTAATACCTTTACTAATAAATATCACTTAATATTACCTATAAAATCGTTTGTTTTAATCACTAAAGTCACCGGTTAAATATGGTTATTTTTGTTTATAACGTTGTATGGGTTGGTGAAAATTCCCTATAGTAATAAATTTAAGGCGAAATACACCGCCAAAAAGATCGGCACAGAAAATCTTTAGAAATTGCAGAAAACTGAGAAAAACCCCAACCGGAAAATTAAAACGAAACTCCAAAATATTTACCCGAAAGCGTTTCGCGAGGCACGAACTGAAGTATTATTAATATTTTTTCATGACAGTTAAAAGTCCTCGCATTTGAAGAATCCATTTGAGAAGAATTTCTAGTTTGTTCTGTTTACTTTTAAGTGGCATCTTTAGAAAATGAAAAATTACATCGTCGGGAATAATTTCTCAAATTTCTCAGATATTTTTGGAATTGCCTTAAAAAATGTTATTCTTAAGAAACGTTTCTCGTATTTCAAAAATAACGACTTTGAAATACTGCCAAACATTTTAGTACAATAGAGAATAGAATATCACATATTGTTATTTTTATGATTCACTACTCACGCATCACGTCATCAAAAATCGTCACATCAATCAACTGTAATAAAATCTTGTTTGTTATTTTGTGTATAGGTATCTGAAAAATTATTTCATTTTTTAAATTTGTCTAAATAGTATTTTGACATCATACACTATTTGTAAAGTTCCACTAGATAGAAGGGCGAATTAAAATAGAAGGCAATGTAGCTTCTACTTGAAAAAATACTATTACTTGCAAAACTAAAAAAAAATATCGTTGTCGACTTACATAAATCTCTTCTTTAAAGTGCTTCAAGTGTCAAATATAAGTGATCACTCTGCGATACTTTCATCCAGCGATACAACATCAAGTTTAGTTCACAATGCGTCAAAGTTCACATCTAATTATAAAGGGGTGCAGGACTTAAAATTGAATTAGGCTACTAACTACCCTCGCGCTATCACCCCCATCTCCATGCAGCGCCCGAGGCAACTTTGTCACAAACTTTATGAGGGTTAAAGATTTTCTAAGTAATTTACGTCTGCTTACAACTTGCTTCCCTCGGAGTCAATTATGAAAACACCGATACGTGCGGCCCATGCTAATACTCGCGTCATACGGGGTACAGGGCGGCCTCATCATAGGTTAAATTTATCATGACCGCGGGTTAGAAACAAATAAGAAAAAACCTGCTCGTTTATGCAGAGTGGTGGCTGTTTAATGGAATTCTTTGGGCTCCCGCTTATATTCCAAGTATGCTTTTTTTATATAACAAAAAAAATGCCGTTTGTCTGAATACTGAATAGATAAACGAATAGCGGTGTGTTGTGGGCTTGTCTGGTGGGCCCGAAGTGAGGTAAATTTTCCCTTGGTTCGTATGAAATTGATCAAACATCGACAGTTTTTGTTGAACATATATCTCAATTATGTTGGCCTATCTGAAACCTAGGAGTCGAAAGATTTTATGCAAATTGGCGAATACAGTTTTATTTCAAATTGAAAGAGATCATATTTCTAACACTATTCGTTTTTCAATGATACTGAACTTATGTAGGTACATAGAAAACATCAGATAATATGAATGAAAGTTCAATTTGAATTTAAAAAAATGATTTCTGTTAATATTTATTAAATTATGAGTTTTCCAAAGCTTTCAGTAGTAAGTGGATAATATTATTTTAATTACGATAAAAAAAAAACAAAGTAGAAAATTGAGTAGAAGGAGAATTAAAGCTGTTGTAAAAGCTAAACGTTTTATTTTAGGTATCATGGCAAATCGGTGTTCTTTACGCTGCCGGTAAGCCAAATATGATTGAAATCTAATGCTTCTATCAAAAAGTTGTTTCAAATCAAACCCTAGAAAAAATATTAGATTTTGACTTTATCTATAACTCTTTGTGCCAATTTTTTAAATGGGGATAGATGAATAAAACATTTTCTAATTTGAAAAAGAATAGGACTTTAGTGGTGTAAGGACCAACGGAGAATAAATATCCGAGATAGGTCTTGTTGGAATAAAAATATTATTGAACATAATTACTTGTTGGAATAAAAATAGTATTGAACCACTTTAGATTTACTCGGTATTTGAAATTGAGATGTAATTTACAAAACGTTATTTAAAATAGCGTAGGTTGTGAATTTTTTAAATGATTTTTTTAATATTTTACCATTTTTCTTTAACCACCTAGTTATTATATGTATATTTATGAAAACCAACATCAAAAATCTAGGTGGGAAGGTATCTGAAAAGAGCTTAATATCTTAGAAATGCATTAACACAGATTTAACAGATCTGACGATGTTTGTTACGACCTTCTACGACTAGTCTTGCTGTTAGGTTTAGACAAAGTGTTACAATAAGTTAGTGTTAGACGGCCTCCATGGTCGAGTGGTAAGACGCTCGACTACGAATCCAAAGGTCGCGGGTTCAAACCCGGCGTGCGCCAATTACTTTTATTTAATTAATATGTGTCATAACACATTTAATTCATTCAAAAATAATAAAAAGTATATTTGCGGCACGTTCCAGAGAGGTAGACACTCTAAGTATCGCCCTGGTGAAAGACCACCATTCAGAATCGAAATGTTGCTTGAAATGGCTTTAGCCGTGTTTGGTGACCAGATCTGAATAGCCAGGTACTTCCCAACCTTCCCCTTACCAATCTCCTTCCCCTCCCCACTACCTTCAGCCTCACAACATATCCTATTTGGGAATGCCATGGTCTCACTGGCTCTAGACGGTTGGGAGCAGTTGAGACTCTTGTGCGGTATTCACGTAAAAAAAAAATATATATGGCTGATACCATAAACCACTAAAACGATAAAATCCAATTACAAATAGGTCTCAGTGATTTTTTCTAAGTATTATGCGATCAAATGATGCCTCATGATAGGCTCCCGTTATTGTTTTGCCTTTTTCTAAGTAGTTAAATACGATGTTTCTTCGAAAATACCAAAATAATAATGGAATTCTTATCCGATAGAACGGATTAAAAGAGTTCAAAATATCGGCTATTCCAAAGAAAATCTTTTTTGAAATAGTGTTGCAAAAAAATATTTCGTCAGCTGTTTTTAATTTCTTACAGCAGATACGTCTACCCAAGAAAATAAAACTGATCCATAATTTCAATAAACTTTTTGAAGTCATCGTAGTGTAAACGCAAGCCAACAAGCTAATATACATCAATATTTAATTAAATCTTTTCTGGTATTAATAATTTATCGATAAACTTTCGCAATTAATTAAAAATGAACACTGTGGTGCATCTACACTGGCAAAGTTATAGCGTTTTTATTCTACAACGTTAGTGATTTTGAATCAACTCTACATGGACTCTTCGTTACATAAACTTCAATATTTCAATCTCTCAGATGAGTTTAAAAATATATGAAAAATTTCAACCGTGACACAGAGACCTTTTCTCCCTTATGTGTTATTAAAATAATCAAATTAAGCATTTATTTAAAGACGATGTTAATTAAACTCGTCTTTCTTTCCTTTTAGTGTATTTTCAAATCGGAGGTTGGCTATAATATGCAGTTAGAAATTGCGCTCGTACCAGTTACTTTAATTTCGAAGTCATCAAGCCAAGCGTATTCCATAAATCTTCCGCAAATTAGTCATGTTAAAGGTTGGATAGTGAAAGGCGAAGGGTAATCTCGTACAAAAAGCTATCGCTTGGTGTAATGTGACCAAGATATTAGAGTTTTCTTTGTCACATATCTCTCATTTGCATTCCTTTACATGCCCTTATGTTAGTCACCCCATGTGTCCAGGGTATTTTGTTGATGCACTTTTACATTCACAATTCAAAAAAATCTGTCTTTAGTGTTAATGCTTGCTTTAATATCCTGGATTCCAAGACATATGTTAAAGTTTTTACAATAGTGAAAAAACCTTCCTCCAAGTACTTCAATTTCCTACTACCGTTTTCTTAATTATTAAAGTAGTATATCGCTTAAAGGAGAGCTTTTTATTTCACCAAGCCAGATATATAAAAAAAAATCATATGCCCCAGAAAGCATATAAACTGTCGACAATAAACAAAATGTTACCTGAGTAAAGTTTACGGTAAACAATACGCTTGTTCCAATGTTTATTCTCATATGAATATTACTACTCGTATTTTAAAATCTAACCAACGAATTAACAAGAACTTTATTATGACGACATCAAAGTTATTAATTAAATTCAGTTTAATTTCACCGCGTTCCAAAGTTTCTCTCCTTCAGATGTTTCTGCCACGTTAAATAGACACACCAGTGATAATGGATTAATAATAATCTTCACACAATCACATATACATACATAGCCTGTTCAAAAGAAAAGGTGAATTTTGAATTTTCGCGGGCTGTGTACATTCGATTATCGTTTTTTTTTGGTTATGTTGGTACGCGTATGTTTATCATATGTTAGCATTATCAGCCATTTTGGATTAGTGGTTTGTTTTTGACAACTAGAAAGGTTAGTCACGTTTTTGTGTGTTCTTCGATTTTTACTTTTTGAAAAAAATCGATAAAAGAATAAAATCCATGATCTGTTTTTCCACAACTCCAGGACGCTCATAGTCATTAACATCTTCTCGGTCTTCTGTAAAGCGCTTGTACCACCTATAAACACTTTTTTGAGACAAAGTAGACTCGCCGAATGCCACATTCAACATTTTAAGTGCGTTGGAGCACTTTATTTCATTTTTAACGCATATTTTAATAATATTCTTTGATCCATTTTTTTCCAAAGTAAAAAATCGAAGAACACACAAAAACGTGACTAACCTTTTCAGTTGTCAAAATCAAGTCACTAATCAAAAATGGCTGATAATGCTAACATATGATAAACATATGTGTACCAACATAACAAAAAAAAATCGATAATCGAATGTACACAGCCCGCGAAAATTCAAAATTCACCTTTTCTTTTGAACAGGTTGTACATATATTTAGATGAGAATGTGTATTGAGAATTACGAGTATTAACTACTTGCTTTTTATTTATTTGCTCACAAAGATACTTATCATCCTGACAGTATAATTAAGTATTTCTATTGATAATTTTAAAGATAATTACACGAATGTGTAAATTAATTTGCTGTTGCTGAGCAACTTGATTATTTAATGGAAGGCATATTATCCATAAGCGATTGCTTTGTTCCCTTCCGTTAGATTCGAACAGTGAAACTGTTTGAATTATTTTGATGTCTCAATGTTTTAGTGGTTTATCTTTTGTCTAAGAGGGATGCAGGTATAACACGTCTCACATTATAATTGATATGTTGTTTAACTTTTTAATTAATTCAGAATATGCTTTTGTTGCCAACAACTAGCTAAAATACTTTGATCATAGACAGTTTACTTTATGGTAGCTGTGATTTATCTACAATAAATTTAAAAAAAAAATTGTTATCGATAAATGATTTTCATGTAATGAGCAATGGAGACGTGAATTAAGAAAAATCGCTTAAAATTAAATCTAAGCGTTTTAATACTTCTAAAGAATTCATAAACATGTTTTATGTGCATATAAATATGTATTATTTTTTTTATTATTATTTGTCTCAAACAGAAAAAAACTTTCAAATGGTGAGGATGGTATAATAAACTTTGAGTAACTTTCTTTTGTAATTTATAGACAAATCGGACATGTTCTGTTCGCTACGTCCATTTTCTCCACCATCCCTATACCTATCATCGGTTGGATTTTGCTAACATGTTGTGTCCGCTGTGGTTCATCATGACATTCTCGGACTGAATAGAGATAATGGTTGTTTTTAATCTTGTTATTGAACTGTACTATAAATGATCATTTTATTCAGAATGCAGACCACCGTGATGAGGGCATATGTGTAGTTCTGGAGGTCGTAAATATGTTATATTTTTAAAATCTGTATCATATTTACTTATTTTGTAAAAAAATAAATGAAACAAATAAATATGAAATAAAATAGTGAGCTAAACAACTTTAACATTTCAATTTACCCATAAGAAAGTAAGACGAGATACGGTACTGTTTCTTTAATTTATTTGATTACCAATCTTCCCCAAAACTGAGACGTAAAGCATTAAGTATTTTTAAAATAGGTCATGATGGAAAATATTAATTCAGAAAGACCATTTTCAAAAACACTTAAAAAAGATTTGCTTATTTGTAGTACAGCATCGTAAGTCAATTAAAATCGACTTCAGTGGGCCGTCCGCAAGACAAAGAGAACCCAAAACGTGTCTTACCTACTCGTAGTGTAAACTGCCGAAAGGCTTTTAGTAGATGTCACAAAGGGTTAACGCACTATGGGGGACCTGTTTAGATGCACAACGCTGTAAATTTATTTTCACGTAGGTAGCTGCTACCTTTACCATGGAAATATTCAATTAAAAAAATATGTCTATAAAACTACCGAATCCATCGTATTATGTTTGAAAAATTAAAGTTTAAGCAAAAAATGTACAAAAAACAATGTCACAAAACCTAAATATACCATAAACTCTTGAGCTCTAGTTTCATACTTGTTCACACTAATTCTTTAATAATTATTAGAGAAATACAAATTATTGCTCCTAGTGTGATATCTTGAAAAATATGTGAATTTTTTGTAGAAAAAATGGTTGAGAATGATAGAATAATTTATGTATTTTAAAAAAGACATGTCATTGCACTTCAGTTCGAAACATAATATTTTCAAAATATCCACCATTATTTTGCTTATATTGTGTTATTACCTTTTTTGAATATCGCTAAGCTAATTTGTCAAAATAAAAAAAATATATCATAGCATCCCACCCTAAATAGTTAAAACTTATAATTATACTTATCTTATAATTTTTAGACTCCATCTCAAAAACAATAAACCGGCCACCCCTCCAGTCACCAAGCAGTATAATAAATGTTCCTAAAATGATCATTTTAATTGCGTTCGCATACTTAATGAGGTTATTTCAGAATACCCACAAGTTTAATAGACGATTAAGTTATTAGTGTGCCTCCATTAACCACATGTAATAAATTACATTTCGCCATCAGCTAAAAGCTGTAAAGTTTTCTAGTGACATAAACTTATAAGTGTCATCAATCCCCGTCCAGGGTTTTATTTGAGTTGTACTTCATGTGGATAGAGATATTTATCTCCACTGGCCTCGACTGTGTTCCGAGGCCCTATCTACGCGCAGTATCCCTTTATTCTCGCTGGTTATATTTCTGCATCGTGACCCACTTTCTGCCCATTATTTCTTTAGTGCATTCTAGCTTTTCTTTTGGCGTCTTAAATTCATTATGAGATTCAACCCCTTTTAAAGATTTTATATTGATATCAGTTTGTCAAAAACCTTTTTCAAGGACTTCTTTCAAGTAGTGAAAAGTACCTATGGAATGAAGAATGAAAAAAAAGTGAACATTTTAGCTTTGTTGGTTTGAACATGTAGAGGTGATGGAAGGATTTTTTCGAGATAGTGATATCCTCACTGAGATCTCCCGTGCTGAAGATTTCATTTACATATTCAAATTTACATATTTGAATGATATTAAGTTGTATTACTATAATATATACCATATTATGTGATGGTCTTAGTGCAGTTGTGCGTTATCTGTTTCAGTCTGTGTTTGGTGTTCGTATGTTTTACATTTCAGATCTTCCTATTTGTTGATACAGGAGAGTAGGATTTTTTGTAGAGTTTAGTACCATAGTATAAGAAACATACGTGTCGAAATTTTGTATTTGTAGTTGCTTGTTAGATATGTTTTTGATCATGAAATCTAGTGGTTCTAATGTGAGTGATTGTTATTATTTATTGTGTTTTGTATTTGTGAATGTATACGAGTTTTGTTTAAAAATAGAGTTGTTGGTTAGTTAATATTAACGTCTTGGTAAGGGTATCAATAATTTGGATATCAAAAAAAGTGAGCCATATAACGTGTTTTTAGAATCAACTGATTACCTACCTATCAATCATAAAAACGATTCTATTTAATGGTTGTGTAAAGAAAAAAAATGAAAGCGAACGAATATTTTTAAACGGTGGGTGCAATACTTTCTTCATCATATTATACTTATGCACCACTAAAATACATAAATATAAAAGTGTTTTTTTATTTATCAAATCTAATATTCTGTATGGTTCGGATGAATTATTTACTTATTCCTGTTCCCAATTCGATCATAAATATAACACTTGTATTTACCCGATGAGGTAATATATGATGCGAGTGAGCGCAGGATTAATGGCTTTGCTTTGAATAATCCACAACGGAAAAAAATACTTACTTTGGTATATTGTATACACTTGATACAATCTGAAAACTTTACGAGTAGGCCTTATCACTCACAAGGAAAAATGAAAGGAACGTAAATTACATTCAAACGTTCATTTATGATGAATCAAACGGTTTTACAGAAAGAATGGAAATTCTAAGCATTAAATCAGTTTAATTTGTACCTTATCATGTTGAATTCATAAGTACTTGCGGTAAAAGTGTTATGTTTAAAAGTATTGTGATTTGAAAAAGGTTGTTTTCATAGTTCTAGCATGTGATTCGGATCAAAGTGAAATACATACATATATTTCATATAACTAATTTGATGAAGACATATGCTTTTCGGATTTTTTTGAAACAGGCATATGTATTTATTTATTTAAATTATACAGTATACGTGAGTATATAGGGCATCATTAAAATACTCGTATATATTAGTGATATTAGATGAACAATACGGAAAACATGGTGATAATTATAATGTGTTATTGTGAACTATCTGTAAGAATTAACACCGTAATGGAGAGAAGTAATATGTAAGTAATTCATGGTGGTTTTTTATGTATGTAATTTTAGTATGGTGGGTGTATTTTATTAATGAAAGCCATTAAAATTTAGAAAAAAATCGCAATATTTATGTACATAAATTACAAAAATGTAATATTTATTCGATATCTGCGTATATTGTCTATTTAATTCAATATTTGTACAAGCGAGTACATATTCAAAATGACTTTATAATTTAAGGTTTTGCTTATACGTTAAAACATTTTTCCGTATAAAATTTAGGTTCTTTATTTAAGAAGATTTATTCTCTTTCTCTTCTATTTGTGTTTATTTTCATTTTTTAAATAAAACCCTGTCTTTTATTTTGTTTTATATTAAATCCTGTCTTTATTTTGATCCTTCTCTCTATCTTTCTTTTTTAAAGGAAAACAAACATTCCCGAGTATTTTCAGGCCATTTGTAATAACTTGAAAATATTTTAAAGCTCGTACTACAATAATTATAAGCGGAAAATTTTGTTTGTAGAATGATGGAAAACTTATCTAAAAAATAAATTAAACCCACGACGCCTGCGTGAGAACCCCACGTCTTTTTCCACTCAGCTACTAACCGGTCTTATATCTGCTAACCACAATATTCGCCCAATTTCATTCGTCATAACAAAAAATACTTAATTTTCAAATGTTTTCAATTGGAATGACTTCCTCAATCATCGGCATATAACAAATTGTGGGGTGTAGTGCGCAGAGCATGTATTGTAAGCGTGGGGTGTTTGTGGGTGAGATGGGGACGAGGCTGTGTCTGTAGTATTGTGTGCCGTGCGTGCCTCCGGAATAACTTTCTTTTCTGCTGAAGTGTGCATGCGTGCGTGTGATTGAATAAATCTTTACGAGATGAACTAGACTCCGTTATTTACAAAATATAGCGTACTTTGAGATAAATATCAACGGTTATGGAAAATTGATGGATTTTAACCGCTGACTTTCAAGTATCAACATGTATTAAACAAAGAAGCATTATATACAATTTAAGGAACAATAATTAATATATGGTTAAAAATTAAAATATTTCTCAATAATTTTGTTTGATTTATCGTTTCAACTCTTTTACAGCTCGGTGTACGAGGGCTGTTCAAAAGAAAAGGTGAATTTTGAATTTTCGCGGGCTGTGTACTTTTGATTATCGATTTTTTGTTTTGTTATGTTGGTACACATATCTTTATCATATGTTAGCATTGTCAGCCATTTTGGATTAGTGGTTTGTTTTTGACAACTGGAAAGGTTAGTCACGTTTTTGTGTGTTCTTCGATTTTTTTACTTTTGGAAAAAATGGATCAAAGAATATGTATTAAATGTTGCGTTAAAAATGAAATAAAGTGCTCCAACGCACTTGAAATGTCGACTGTGGCTATTCGGCGAGTCAACTTTGTCTCAAAAAGTGTTTATAAGTGGTACAAGCTCTTTACAGAAGCATAAATGATTAATATTTAGGCCTAATGTTTAGGTCAACTTCTTATGAACCATGTAATGTCGATTTAACTTTTAGACACTAAAACTTAACGCCATCCATATAGTGTTTGTTCCAAAATTTTCTATTGGTCAATTAGAAAAGAGACGTAAAAAAATTAGTAGAGTGTTTCACATTAAAAAAAGGTATTTTTTTTTATTGGACGATAGTGTGTTCTTTTATATTTTAGTAAGCGAAATTGAGCTATTTACGTATCTTAAATACCTCCATTTAAACTATTCGTAGTTTTCGTTGTTGTCCCTATTCCCTTTACAAATCAGTAATAATTATTCTATAGAAAAATACGGCAAATTGGTCGTAAAAAAACGAAATATCTGTGGTAGATAAAAAAAATGAACATTCATTCGCAGACTTTACAATTTGGAAAATTACTATCGTTAACAATACGTAAAATCATATTCAACACATCATATTGAAAAGAAATTCAAAGCTCTGAACCTCTGAACCAGTTTATGAGCTTCGTTTGTGGGCTTTTTTACAGCAATTACCAGACAAAAGAAGAGTGTAGAATCTAGACGTTTTCACGCTTTACCAAATCGGGCTGTGCTTTTTCTAAGCCGAAGATTTACGGTGAAATTGTGGGGAAATATTTTCATTGTTGTTTAAATCTCACCGCGGAATCCACTCGACACCTGCAACGGGTCTGAGATCACTACGAATAAATATATAACCATATTTATTATGTAATAATACCACGCAGACTGCAAAAGGATCATATTATTTTTTTTATCTCTTTCTCTGAAGGAAACACTACTTCTACGATATTTACTCAGCCTCTACGTTATTCACGTAGAACAGTGTGAAAGTGAATTGGAGATGCATTATTCAACTTTTCTGGTTGATATGGTTTTCAAAATGGATTATGAAGATGTGCGTTGAGATAGTGAGACAAAGTTATACCTGTTTTCAGAAATGGAACGTTACAAAAAATGTGATGAGATATTTTGTGAGATATTAAATGTGTGAAGATATTTTATCCAACCACGAACAATTATAATTTAAATACACATAAAGTTTAGTTTAACACGCCAAGTTCCCAGAGTATTTAATTTAAAGAATATTTAACGGTTTGTATAAAACTTTTCACACTTTAACGCAGTAAGCTTTAACATTTTCAACAATGTTCTTGGAAATAAAGGGAACTACGGATTAGAATTCTTGAATTGTTGAAGCAATATTTGACTTCCAAGTCTTCTCGTTGAAAACATTTTTTTACATTTTTCAGGATGTTTGCTCAGTGAGATTGAAGCAAATATTTAAATCACTCGGGTGGCTACATGAATACTTTTGACAGTTTTCTCAAGTTTTATATAAACATGCACCATCACCATCTCTCCCGGACTGGATGGACCTGACCAACTACGCTGGTGGTTTTTTTTAAACTCACTTTACTTCATTCGCCAGAAATGTCATTTAGAGGTAGACCATCTGATCTTGTAGAAAACGAAACTTAAACGTAAACGAAATTTTGGTCCTCTCGAAATGCTGGGATAATTTTCGTAATACTGAAAAGATTAACGGATGGTTTTGTGGGTGCGTTTCGATGGCCTGCCTGGGGCCTAGGAGCTAAAAGATTTTATGTTAATTGGCAACACTTTTAAGAATTATCCGTTGTTTTGATCTTCTCGTGAATATATTTTTGAGGATTAATATTTACATATTATTCATGTACTATGCTATGCAAATAGATTCCATAGGCAAAAGGTTTCTCCCTTAGAGCAGTGGTTTAAACTGTCATCAGGATTGCGCGTTTAAATCCTGCTTGCGGAAAAAAACCGTTGTTCGTGTGTTTTCCAAACGGAAATGATTTAAATTTTTAATTCACTATTTTGCTTTTAAGAACTTTTTTTAAGTAGTGCACTTCTTAATGTCTACTTCATCCACGAATACATATTCAGCAAACAATTTGTCTTTGCTATCATTGTGTGGGAGATTTAATTAAAAATAGGTACATCAAAATAGAAATATTTAATACAGATATTAGAATTGATTGAGCATGTCTGAGAATGCCGAATAATTTATATTAGATTCGCCTCGAATATGAATTCATTGTATTGCTATTATTAAACGGTGGAGCCGCGACGAGTTATTGAAATTCAATTTGTTGGGGTGATTTATATTTGTACCGTGAAGAGGGGGGAACGTGGCCCCCTTTACGGGAAGTAAGGCTGGAGTTATCTCAGACTCTTGAAGATTTACAGTTCATTTTAAATACAGTCTAGCGGTTTCATTTTCCCCCAGAATTCAACAGTCATAGCCATTCTATTTTTAGAATTTTTGTGAAGTAACGAAAAAAAAAAATTACCACTCTAAAAGAAAAAAGAAAAAACATTATATTAACTACGATGCAGAAAACATATTTTTAGTTCTCACTAAAAGCTCTAGAGCGGTGAGTTCTGGCATTAGGAAGTTTTCAGAACATTTTCATTGTAACTTCTATATTAACAGAATTATTTTCAGCTCGCAAAAACATCTCCATCATGAGTTAAAAAAAAAATTATCTCCAAGAGTGTCATCAAGATGCCATATTTTTTTTTAGTAGCTCTGAAAAAAATGAGACTCTTTAACATGTGCTAAACGAGTAGTTTCAATAGTTCTAATGAAGTTTTTGGATTTTTCGCCCTCCGTATACATACTTTTCAGGTGATATATTGTAAGAGTTCAGTTTTTATTCAGGTGATATATTGTAAGAGTTCACATTTTACGTCATCGGCAAAAAATATAGTATTTTCTCCAAAATTATGATTTTACATCAAAGTCAAACGATTTTCTAAAACTATATTTGTAAGTTATGAAGCTTTAACTCTTCGGAAAAGTTTGTTTTTGATAGAAGGCCGACTATCAATGGATAAATCCATAAGTAGCTAAAAATGCCAGAGAATAAATTACTAACCTCGACAGTTTTTTTGGATGACTCCTACATTTTTAAGTTGGTAAGCCTAAAAGTTTCATTAAAGAGCCCTACGTAACTTTATCTCAACCTCCTAAAAGTCCGACCGCCGGAAAGTTTATACCGACCATAAACATCGCAACAATAGTACAAGAACTCTTTTAACTCAAAAACATATCTTGAAACATTTCTTGAATAATATTTTTGTATAAATTACGTTAAATGAGCATTTTACCATACATGTGGGTATATTTTAATTATAGAGTAGAAAATCTGTGTTACCCGTCAAATGGTGAGATAGCGTCATATTTTTTTTCTATCTGAAATTTATAGATCAACGCCACTATTGTTAGCTCGCAACGATAATACATAAGCTATGGAACTTTTATATAATTCATTTACCTGTCAAATGTTAAATAGTGACACTGTATTTATTAAGTGAAAAGAAAGTGTTTGACTGAAATTTTAATTGCGGTTAAATGAAAGGGAATACGGAATCGGATAGTAAAATAAGTAAATATTTATATGCATCTAAAGGTTAACGTAGTCGAAACTTCACTGTATATATCTACGGTTATGTGAATTAAGTTCGTTGTTGAAAATTAAGAACTAATAAAGACAACAAATTATTAACATTTTTAACCGTTCAAGTGAATACACAGTTTGACACGACTGTGACAATGAGGTTTTAAACGAAAATTATGTTTGCGGTAACATTTTCTTATTGTTTGTTCAGCGGTAGGAATTGGGTCAACCCTGTCATCTCATTTAAAAATATCACCACGCTAGGGGACGCAGTTATGGATCACAGTTCCAAAACGTCTTTCCTGAACTACTTTTTACATTTCTACAATACGATAGAATAGACTAAACTCCATAAGGTTGGATCCTGCTACCTTATAGAGTAACTTGGGAATACAAAAATAAGTAGAAAACGCTTAAAACAAGTATTTTGGTTATTTGTATAAAAATAAGAACGTACCGAGACAAGCACCATTTAAAAAGTAAAAATACCATTCCGACTCAAACGGTTAGAGGCAAGGGGTAAGGTGGTGGGTGGTGTATAGTGCAGGGAGGGGGGGGGGGAGTACAGCGAGTGAGTAGTTGTCGGGAAGGATAGGTGGCAGAGCTACGCGATAACCTTTGCTTATATAACTGGAATGCAGCACAAAGACGGAAACTATATAATACTACTATGTGACGATGGCTGAACTTTGTGTTTTACATAATTTGATATTTCCACGGGACAGACAGGATAGACATAAACTAAAGTAAATCTTAGGTCCCATTATATATTGTAAGCAATAGAGCTTGTGTCAAATAGGGTCTGCCATGGGTTAAAACGAAATGCTTGAACGTATTGGAACATTTTTACTGGAAATCTATGGATAAGCTCTAAATGACACTAAAAAAATCACAAAAATGATACATGACAGTTTTAATTTCAGTAGCAGCATTGGTCATTGGTAAAAGTACGTTATTGTTGCATTTAACAGATTTAGTTATTCAAAACATTTTGATTGCTATGTTTACAGTTCATAAACAACATACGTGTAGAACCGCCAACCTCACGCGAATCTGTGCGAAACGTCGAATTAGGCGCACCACCTAAAATGGCACTAAACGTCACTTTGTAGCATTCTAATACAAGCAATACTGCACACAATTTATTTGTAAATTCTACATGGGTAGTTAGAAAAATGTCTAAGGTTTCAAGTGAATAAAATTTTTAATCAACATTCTTTTAAATTCTATGAAAAATATACTACAATGTCAGTTAAACGCACAATTTGAAAATCAGCGCAGATATATTAAAACGCTTAACCTGAAATTCCAGTATGAATTACATAAATAATTTAAAAGATTACTGTTTAAATCGTTTAAATTGGAAACTTTAGACATTTGCCCAAATATTCGTATGGAATTGACAGATAAATCGTAGTATTGCTTGTGTTAGAAAGCCAAAAAGTGTGTGTTTTTGGGTGCTGACCCTTAAGTGGAAGTGAAATCTGTGGTAGCCGAAAAGGTCCTTAAATATTACAGCACAGACAAATAGCTATATTATCTTACGTTATCTCGCCGTACTATGAACGCACCTCGTTGATACGTGCACAAATTACACGATTTACAAAAGCGTCTGGTTATCTAATTGTATGTTAAGAAAAAATACCAATACATGCGGGGCCGGAGATTTTTCGACTTATGGAAGATGCACTGTTTTGGATCCAGAATCTTCCTTGTAGCACTCAACCTATTCACAAGGTTGTAGTTGTAACTTTACTTCATTTCCGGTTTTGATTTATTCGACGGTCGCGGTGGTTAAGAAGTACATAATTTGTGCGTAATTGCACAAAATACGTCTCGTTTACTAGGAGATTTAATGTATGTAGGCAAATAACATTACGATTTAAATATTCGTCCAGACTATCACATGCACATTTTCACCAACACTCTCCTGGAATGTCGCCTGTAGACCCTTGCATGTTAACTAATTCCCCTCACCAAACTATTCCAATTTAGTTACTCTAAGAATATTTTTACTTTATGGAAAATTACTAGTAATTTCTTTAAGCGCTACCATTTAGTTAATATACACATTTACTTATTTATAAATGAGATCGAATTTCATGGTTTCTTAAAAAAAATATATCAAAGGCGTTAAATATTTTAAAATTTTTATATATTTCCTTGAGCTTTTTATTGAATTTTGAAAGGAATCAAACGCTACTAGTAGCATCTTAAGTCATTTTTAAATAATAACCTAACGTGTTTGAATATATAAACATATAATAAAAACAAGAAAAACAGTTGATTTGATCGGTTAGTAGCTGAGTGGACAAATGCTTCGGGTTCCTACCCAGGCATCGTGGATTTAATTCCTCTACTAGCCAAGTCCTCCATCATTACATATGCAACATTTTCTGCTTGTAAATGATTGGTAGTAAGAGTTTTTCAAATATTTCAAAGAATGAAATCCATGATTTGTTTTTCCACAACTCCAGGACGCTCTTCGTCATTAACATCTTCTCGGCCTTCTGTAAAGCGTTTTTACCATTTATAAACACTTTTTTGAGACAAAGTAGACTCGCCGAATGCCACAGTCAACATTTTAAGTGCGTTGGAGCACTTTATTTCATTTTTAACGCAAAATTTAATACATATTCTTTGATCCATTTTTTTTAAAAGTAAAAAATTGAAAAACACACAAAAACGTGACTAACCTTTCCAGTTGTCAAAAACAAACCACTAATCCAAAATGGCTGATAATGCTAGCATATGACAAATATATGTGTACCAACATAACGAAACAAAAAATTGATGATCGAATGTGCCCGCGAAAATTCAAAATTCACCTTTTCTTTTGAACAGGCCTCGTATATTAATTTTACAATTTTCTTGTAGCGTTATTTTTACACCTTTTAAGACTATTCAAAACTAAAAAAAAAAAAAAGTCGAAGCCTCTAAATATTTCGTGAAAGCCTTTTTCATCATTTTCAATGGCCTAGTCCTAGTAAGTGGTGGTAGATGTCGCGGGGGCGGTAGGAGAGCGGAAGCGGCTGTGTTTTTCGGCAGAAAATTTGCGCCAAATAATCACTGAGCCATGCACTCAAGAGTGTCCTGTCAGAAAAATACCGAGTACTGTTTTTTTGAAGTGAATTTGATATGCCATCCAATTTGTTGCAATTTAATGTGTAGTTTTTTTATTTATTTACTGTGTTAGGCTTTATATTCCGACTATTCGCCGTGAGAACGTTTCACTGATTTTTATGTTGTATATTATTTGTTATTATAGCTAGATAAGATAAGATGAATTTTGTATTAATTGACATCATTTTAATCGAAATTATTATATTACCTAGCGCAGACAGACCAGTGAAAAATCACAGGATTCGTTTTTCAAAATTTGGTTTTCTATCATTTTTCACAGGTACCACCAATTTTTTTAACAAAACATTACAATAAGATCCTTAGAATAATAAAATCTTATCACGATTGTATTCTTCTCCAAATTGATATTGACTCATTAAATGATTGATCTAAGTGCCTAGAACTATACATTGTTGAATGTAAATTTATATCATTTTATAGAACTCATCATCTTCTTCAATTATAAATTAAATAATGTCTCCCTATCTACCGTCAGATCTATAAAAGATCTTGGTGTCACTCTATACTGTAATCTTTCTTATCGTGACCAAATTAATAATGTAGCCAATAATGGTCGGTAGCTGAGTGGACAAACGCGTCGGATTCCCACCCGGGCGTCGTGCGTACAATTTCTCTGCTGGCCAAGTCCTCCATCATTACACAAGCAACATCTTCCGCTTCTTATGATGGCAGTAGGAGTTTTTCAAATATTGTCAGGTTATTCGTAACCCGGGATTGTTTATCTTTCTTTAATTTTTTTAAAAATATATAAATTATTTTTGCTGCACTTAAAATCACCCCACCGTCATCGTTTTGTTTTCAGAAACATAATTTCTTTGCAGACAATGATATTGGAAAAATCCACGCAAGAACTCGGTATTAGTACGATCATAAAAGTAACGTCAAGATAGATTTAAGTAGTTCCGTTAATGACAAACTTTCTGAAAACAAACAGTTAAATTTAGAAACAATATTAACAAACAGATTCCACGACTGGTCTATAATTTATGTATTAATTTGATCGTAAAGTGGTAACTCTGAGACTTGTTCAATACAAATTCTATTTTTTTTCTCACGTGGGCGATCGTTTTAATTTATAAATGACAAACTATATTACTTAATTTATTACATATCACAAAGGTATTGCAAAATTTCAAAGTTACAACAGTGTACTGCCGAATATCATCCCTTTTGTAAGTTCACAGTACAAATAAAAACCAAACAGCCTTTTAAACATTCATACACTCAAAGAGCGTGTAGAAGAATTGCAAGTTTACAAAAAGGTTGCTAAAATATTTATCTATTTGCTAGAGATCAACAATATTTTTACGCGTTTTTTTCCAATTAGAAAATGAACGGGAACATTTTTCTTTAAATATATAAAATAATGTAACGGCGTAACATTTTAATTTGAATACGTGTTACTGCGTTCAAACTTGTTATTAAAAAGTTATTTGATGAGTGAAGGTAAGTTTTGTGCCATCATATTTGTATTTAAATTTTATTAATATTTACCTTAAGTGAACAACTTCCGTGAATTTTCAAAGGTACCTCTTCCTGTGAGTAAAATATAAAAGATGAAACGAAATTTTTTAAAACTAACGGTAATTAAAAGGAGTTTCTGCAAAAAAAAAAGATCGCAGCAAGATTCAAGTTGTTCTTTATTTATTTTTATTTTTTTATTTATTTATATTAGTTACTTTGTACATTTAAGTTTACAAGTATCTAATTATTTCATTTTCTTTTTGACTAATAATATTTTAACTTAAACACTACTTATTATTTTGATTTACATGCATTTTAAATAATTTTTATAGGCTTTTTTAAATTTATTGATAGGCATAATTTTGATGGTTTCCGGCAGCGCATTATACGATTTCATTCCTTTATATAGTAAGCTGTTTTGGGTGTTGGCTTTATTCTTTTCTGGTAGTCTAATTTCTTTGCATGTTCAACACTTTCGTTGCACTGGGTTTACATACTCGTATGTGATAAACTGCAAATGGAGCATAATAATATTGCTTAATAAGTACTTAACCATTAACTCTTTCAATTTCAATTGTCAAATAAGATTAAAAAACGTTAGGTGTCATTATATTTTGTAGTTATTCATCAAAATTATGCCAAGAGAAAACACTTTTCCACAAATTTATCTGTGAACAGATTCGGTTTTAAAATAATTGTATTATAATGAAATTCCACTACAAAATAACAGTAAAAAATATATATTTCATGTTTTCTTTCGGTTATATTTGAAAGAAAAAAGAAAACAATCGTCTTATTTATATTACCATTAAAAAATCAGAGAAACATTTATTTTATTGACATTGTTATTACTGAAAATATTCAAAATGTTCATGCCAAACATCCTTATGGAAACTAGTGTGTTTCCATTTGAAAATTAATTCGTACAACATACTTGACAGAATCTTTCTCCTTAATATGATTCGCTTTACATTTAAGCTAGGGGAAGAGTGCGTACTCTCCTCCTTTTGTAGGCTTAGGCGGAGATGTTTTACATACCTTCCCAAGGCAGAAACAATACAAGGATGATCTCGCATTGTACACCATAAACCATTTACTAAATACCATTCACCAACATAAGGCTTTTATTAAACTATAATAATATACACTGTTTTTACAGTCCTACCAGGGGTGTTAGTTAAAGTTTACCGGTTTTTTCAATAAAGAAAACGCTTAATTCTCAAGAGAATCTCAAATTTTTTTTATTAAAAGTATTGACCATTGGATTCTATACATTTTGCCCACCTTTGAGGTAAATCATAGATACCATTCCAAAAAAAAAAAATCTCTTTCGAGGCAAACCATTCGACGAACCATTTTTCGACTTTTTCATAATTGGCGAAGCGCTGCTCTGCGAGTGAGTGTCCCATCGATGCGAAAAGGTGATAGTCGGACGGGGCAAGGTCTGTAGAGTACGGCGAGTGCAATAATATTTCCCAATTCAATGCTTTGAGAGTGTTCTTCACTACTTTAGCTGTATGAGGCGGTGCGATTTGTCTCAAGATTTTCGATTTGTCTCTCGTTCATTTGGTGTGGTACCCATTTTCCATACTTTTGGATCTTTCCCATGGCTTTTAAACGTTGGCGAATTGCTCCTCGGCTCACATTAAGTGTTTGGGCCAATTGTTGTTGCGATTGGGTTGGGTCTTCATCCAATAACGCCTGCAATTCTTCGTCTTTGAACTTTTTAGTTGCACCAGGATGTTCATTGTCTGTTAAATCGAAATCTCCACTTTTAAATTAACGAAACCATGTCTCATATGTTCTAATCACTGAAACATGTTTACCATAAGTTTCTACCAGCTTGACGACCGATGAGCTTCAATTGCTTTTTTCTTTTGATGAAATAAAAAAAAAGCAACGAATGCCGCAAATGCGATTTACTTGGAACGAAACTCGACATATTCACTGAGGTAAACAACTATGACACTATTATTTTGGCAGAATGTAACTTGTGTATTTTTGAAGGTTTATCTCCATAGAAAAATATGACATAGATGCCAAATCTTAGAAATGTATACATATCTCTAGCGACATCTATGAGTAAAACCGGCAAACTTAAACTAACACCCCTGGTAGGTAAAATACATGTGCACACTTCTTTAAGCACACCTTTTTTACAATACCCGTTTACGAGTATTAAATATATAAATAATACGTGAATTTTAAGCATTTGACAGTATAAAAGTGAGAGTTGAGATTATGTTTTAGCTGTCCTATATTATTTAATAATGAAAATCACAAGGTTTCAAATGGAATATTCTCTGAAGAGCTAGCATAGTGGGTCTATTTGACACACCCTTCTCAACATGCAAAATGCGCGTCCAAGATTTGTACATGATTGAAATTCGTCACATGAGAACGGGTTGATTCTACGATGCGTTCTGTGTTCAACAATTCGGCTGTGAAAAGATTTTCCAGCCGTTGTGTTTCCTCCCTCCTACAACAAATGCATATTCAAAAACCAGGTTCACTCCTTCCTTCCTTCACTCAAATAGACCCACGCATTATTCTCATAGATGACATACGCCCCGAGGGAAGTTATTTCATATGTGGAGTTAATATTCAAAAAATGATAAAGAAGATAAAAAATACTTCCATGCTCAACGAAGTAATTATGCTTTGCAGATGGCAAGTAGAAGGTACAAGTAGTATATAAAAGAGTGGTAGTGGTAGGTGAAAGACCACCATTCAGAATCGAAACGTTGCTTGAAATGGCTTTAGCCGTGTTTGGTGACCAGATCTGAATAGCCAGGTTCTTCCCAACCTTCCTCTTCCCGATCTCCTTCCCCTCCCCACTACCTTCAGCCTCACAACATACCCAATTTGGGGATGCCATAGTCTCACTGGCTCTAGACGGTTGGGAGCAGTTGAGACTCTGGTGCGGTATTCATATAAAAAAAAAAATTAAAAAAAATACCCTTCAAAACATTTTGGGTTAGAAGAGTTCAAATTTATTAGGTTACTCCCATTGCATTTATATGGCGCAGTTTTGTGAAATTTCACTTAAAGAACGAATCCTATAATAATACTCGGCTAATTTTTACACAACTCTTTTTTTTTTTAATTTCACTTAAACATCAACTTGTCACTCCTACGAGTATAGCAAAGTACCGATGCGTAATTTTTTTTTATTATCTCTAAATGTTGTCCTATTTCGTTAAAGATTAGAAAACCTTTTTAGAATATTAGCTGCATATCGTATTTAAAAAATATATTTAAGTAATTCATATCCTTTAAAAATAATGTTAATAGCGAAAGCTTGATTTTGCGCGCCACGAACATTTACACTGTTTGTGAAACTAGCTTACTCAAACATGACAACATGTAAACATATTTCATTGTCGATTTTAGTACCGGCTTAAAATAATTAATTATTGTATGTTAGATAATATTCTTGGTGGAAAATAACGCACTTTTACCGTAAAATGAGCGATATCGTCGGAATAAACTTCCCGAATGTATGCTGTGTATGATACGTTAGATTTTCCATGTTTTTACAAAAAAATATTTTACAACTATTTAGAGATGTTCAGAACAGAGTCCAAGGATTTGATAGATATTAAGAGAATACCTAATTATTATAATCACCGAATGTTGATACGAGACTTTTGCGTTCTTCCACAATTTTTCAAGAACTAACTGTCTTATTAATTACCCAGTCTAAAGGCTGCACAGGTTAGAAAACGAATTTAGCTCTGTTGATATTTTCCATAATAAAATTCAGATTACAAATATATAAGATTAAGGAAAGATGAACCCCCATGAATGTTCTGATCTGCCTTACTACAAAATTAACATTTACATTTTCTTTCATCTCTTAAGCTTTGTTTTTTATTATGAAAAGTCTATCTCCTTTTTACATATTTCATTTAATTTTCACTGTTATTACAAAAGAAAAAAAAAACCTTTTTTTTTTCCTCCTTATTGATCACCTTTTTACTTGTCTTATCTTACCTATTGTAGTTTTCAGCTATTATATTATAGTATATTACTGTTAGAATGGCAATAGTTACATAATACGTACTATTTACAGTACCTATATGATATTCCTATTACCTAACTGAACTCTTTCTTATCTCGTAAAATGCCATAATAATTCTTAAAAAAATGTTTCTTTAAGCCTGCGTATAATGTGTCATTGTCAGTATCTGTAATTAACCTTAATATATATATTTTGCAAGGTAATTTTACCAAGTTATTATTTTATTTCCTTTCGTGTATTTTATTGTTACTCTATTGTTAAAAACCTACTTTAGATTTTTTGTTAAAAGCTAACTATGTATAAGGTACTTACTTTGTTAAATGTAGAATTCTAGTTGGGCTCATATAAGACTGAATAATTAGATGAAAAAAATAATAAAAAGTTTCATCTACTCAAAATACTAAACAGAAAATTAAAATCAAAATTACAAAATGTGTTGCTGCAAGTCCATATTAAAATAGTGATTAATGAAGGCACTATTATTTCAAGATTTTTCTCGGTTCCACAACTAACTTACTTGCCAAGTGAAACTGAGATTCTTTTTCCACAGAATAAATAAATATTACACATTCAAAATAAAAAAATACATATAATAATCGTCTGGTAAAATTTATTATACATTATCGTTTGTCTTTTTTTTTAAGATTATTCTTATAATTTGATGATTTCACATTAGTTAAACACATACATTCCAATTTTGAAAATGTGACATTCGTACGTATGCACAAGGAAATTTGAAAAAAAAAGTATTTGTACCCTAATTTAGGCTATAAACATTTAAAATTTTATCAAAACAGTGCGCAAATATGTAATACGATAATAAAAAATATAATTATTTTACAAAGAAAAAGATAATACGGGAAATTACTTAAAATACAATAGCTTAGAAAAAGTGTAAAAAATCACCAACAAAGAAAAAGTATTTAATAGTTACTTTTAACGAATAAATTTGAACATTGCCATTAAATCCCCAAAATACCTTTTGATTTAGTTGCAAACATCCAAGAAAGTGAACAATATTTTTAATCATCACTCCGTTTCCATCTGCATTCTGCATTTGTTTCAAAAGTGCACTCGGGACTATGGGGCGCAAATGAGGGCATTTAAGTTAACGGGGATCTTTTTAAACTTCTCAGACGATACTGCTTTAAATGCAGAAAGCCCGTAAGAAAAGCAAAATATGCTGAATATATTGCGACAGGGTTTCCTGGACTTGAACAGGGTAATCTTGGACTAATATTATGAACAGAGTAAAGTATTTATTTTTAAGCTATGGTCAATAGTAATAGAAACAAAATATACTCGGGTGCCATATCCTATCGGTGGTTAGTTGTCATAAAGGCAACGTACACCCTGCTGGCTACAGCCTGGAATTGCTCAAATACATCTTTCATCAATATTTCAATTGATTATCAATTGGGTAGGAAATATTGATTTGGTATTTGTCGCTCCTCATCACCAATAAACCAGCATTCAAAAATATTCAGCTGCTGGGAATAAAAGCAAGTGACAAAGTGTTAAATTTCATTTTAAACGATGCGTGTCGAGTATCATTTGATCGAAACTCGTCTGAACAAATTTTCATTTTGTCAGCATTGATTTATATTGTAACGTTGTAGGCCCGAGTACGTACTCATCCAATTTAAAGATCGCATGACACGAATCCAGTCCGTGCAAATGCTGTTTAATTACAATACAATGGCTCGCCTGTTTTCATTAAAACACGAAGTCCGGACGTTCGCAGTAGAAGTAGAATTCAGCAAGCGGTAGCAGGGTTAATCCAATGGTTTTGCAATACGTGCGTCGGCCATGATAATAATTATAATCGCACGTCCCAGATTCGCCGATAACGGTCGCTGGCGGCGGACACGTGTTCGTTGACGCGGCCTGAACACTGGCCAGCCCAGCCTACCCCCTCTCCAACCCCGCCGCTGGCCTTCCGCGGTCAGCGAATCTCATTACACGTAATATTATTACTAAATTTAGTCTTATAAACCTTTCTGTTACCAAGCTCAAAAACATCCTTTCGATACCTAGGTGACACGCAAGCGTTACCGCCATATTTGAATTATTTATATTTACTTTTGCCTATGGATAAGTTTGTATATTTTAAAATAAATTAATGTTATAAACCTATTAATATATTACTACACGATAGGATAGAGATATTATTTCACTTATGCACAATCAAGTTAAATAAAAATCACACATAATACAGTCAGTTTTTACAAAAACAAACACGATGATGCACAGCTGGTGATAAGATGCGGTGAGGCGCGACCCGCAATAAACCATCCCTCTAACATAGCAGGTACTTGAGTGTCCTTGTGCCATTCTAGAATATTTTTTTCAATCGTGTTTTAAAAAATTCCATCCTATTTTAAAATTGACCACAAAAGGACGTATTACACCATGTCGAGTGTTACTCGACATTGGAGCTATTGGAAAAAAATCAAAGTCAAGTGACACTCAACATTGGAATGGAAAGGGTTAAACCCTAAGTGAGAATAGACAAATAATTAATCCGTTAAATATTTGGCCTCCTATGAATTAAATTACTTTTTGTGAAATTAGTTGATGTTTACGTGCGAAAATAATTATATTGTGATGAGTGACCAAAACATTTTTCATAAAGAGCTAAAACCAAAAAAGCTAGGTCACTAACTAAGTGGCCAACTTGGGTAGGGGGAGGTTACAATACTTAAGTGTTTAAATTAAGTAAAGTGAAATCTCTTCGGTATCATCAAAGGGTCACATAATTTGTTTTTATTGGCCTGTATATAACCAAGCGCCGATTTAATAGCGGTTTGATTTGATTAACTCAACTTTTTGCATTTTAAGCACCAACAGTTTTCCAATATTTTATAGTTTATTGATTAAAAATAGAATAGTTTTATAAATATCAGCTTGATCATCCAATATGTAACGACTTTGACGGCCTGTTTTAATTTTTGGATTTATTTATCTGCTACTTATGTTAATCCGTGAGAAAAAGTTGGGATGCAGGCAATTTCTCCAGTTAGTGTATATTATTTTTTTACAAATTACCTTCCATATCTGTGTTTTTTCCTAAAATAAATAAATAAAACAAATATATATATATATATAAGTTCCATTTTATACGTTTTTGGTATTATTATATATAACCTTTTTTTTTCAAACCTTATTTTTTAATAGGTTATGTTTATATAATTGTAACCCAACCTAACCTAGCTTAGTCTAGCCTAAGCTAATCTAACCTATTCATATAATGCCAGCGATAACATTCTGGTATAGAGTTTTTTTTTGTGCCTAACCAAGATTCCCGTGAATAGTTTTAAGTAATTTAGTTTTATGAAAATTAAACGTACTTGAAGTGATTGTGTTCTAGTGTGATATACCCGTTTTCGGTATCGAGATATTATTTAAACGACCAATTACCTTAATTAATTATAATTGGCGATTTGCAGAAAAATACTTTGATACCATTAACATAGTTTCCTGTTTTGTGAAGTAGAATCTCTTCCATATGATAACAGCTCATATTGTAACATATGCAACACATGTTGCTTTTATAACAGGAGTACCACATATATTATATTAAAATAAATGTATTTATATAAATGTAAATAAATATTAGTTTGCTCTCATTATTTTTATTCACAACTGGAAGTTTTAAGCCGACACCAATGGAAGTGGAATTTGAACGACAAGTAGAAAACTCATTTCATTAACAACGATGAACTACCGACCTACGTTTTGTTCTGTTTGAAAATGTTGTTTGGAGGGGTGAGCATGAACTTCTAATAATTATTCTTCAACTCACCAAACAAGTAGGTACAAAAAGTGTTTCAAATAAACCAACCCTAATGTAGGAACGTATTTGAATTCCATTAAAAACATTCTCATTTTTACGAATTTGATTCTAAAAACCCCATAGTGCTATCGAGTAGTAATTTGAAGGAACAATCCGTAGTATAATTTAACTCTAAAACAATAGAGCTTCAGATAATATTATTTGATTCCATGCAAAGTCGTATACTAAAGGGATTTAATGGCAGCATTTAAACGTTTATGGCTCAAAATTGATCGACTAATTTTGCAATTCTTATGCAGAACTGTTCTTTCCGTCTTACTAATATAACTACTGTGACATCTAATAAGTAGAAAAGGATTTAAAATAAATCGTGTTAACCAGTTACACACTGGGTACCTTATCTCCCTACGAATTTGCAAGTGGTGAGTTCTGCAGTAAGAAAAATTCACAAACTGGTATGTTGGAAATTTCTCGTTCAACGTAATTTTTTTACAGTTCGAAACCTTTATTTCATATTTTACTATAGAACATAAATATAATAATTTAACTCTATCTAACTAACTAACCATCACGCCGTTTCAGGCAGAATGGACAGACCGCCTCTATCTTGGCACACACTCCTTGCTTCATTCACATTCATACATCGTCTCATACATACTCTTCTGTTATTCTTACTCTTCACATGACCTGATTCAAGTATTTGATTTACTTGATCGTGCCTTGTCTTTCTCGGGCGTCCTCGACTTCTTCTACCATTCACTTTTGCATCATATATTCTTTTCACACTCCTTTCTTCGTTCATTCGCTCTACATGCCCAAACAATCTAAGCGTCCCTTTCTTGATACTGTTCATTACGCTCACATCAGCTTTGCATTCTTTCCAGATATCCGTATTCTTAATACGGTCAGATATGGTTTTACCGCACATACGTCTCAGGGATCTCATTTCCACAGCATTCAGTCTACTTTCATCCTTCTTCTGCCAGATCCATCCCCCACTGCCATACATCAGAATTGGTATAAGCACTCCATTGTGGACTGCTAGCTTTGCTTCTTTGGACTTATTTCTTATTTGCGCCACAGCGCCCTTGAGGTGATTTTTCACAAAAACGGCGCTATACAAATTGTCCAAATTTTATTATTAACAGCGTTCAGTCCTCCATTAATGGAGTTTCTTGCATTCACTCTTCTTTCAATATCCTTATCAGCCTTTCTTTCTCTCGTAAACATACTTCCTAGATACACAAACTCATCCACTTGCTCCAAGTATTCATCATTTACAACTATATTGCACGCTGTTCTCGTACTCTCTCTTTCAAACACCATGAATTTGGACTTACTTCCATTCATCATCAACTCATTCTGCAAACATACTTCGTTCATCCTAGACACGATCCTAACTGTAGATCTTCCATACTGTCAGCATCAGCACCGCATCGTCCGCATACAATGGGTAACATACTTTCAGATTGTTCATTTTCGCGCCCAAGCCCACATCTTTCAATTCTTGCATACAATTATCCATTGATCAATTGAACAACCACGGTGACATTACACAGTCTTGCTTTACCCCTTTTGTGATGTTAAACCACTTCGTAAAATCACCGTTCACTCTAATACATGCAACGCTTCCCTCGTACAAGGACGCGATTGCTTGTATAATATTCGCGTTAACTCCATACATGGATAATACCTTTCATAGTTTGTTCCTATCAACTCGATCATACGCCTTTTGCAAATCGACAAAAGCAAAGAATAGTTTATGTTTTTTGCCAAAAACTTTTCTGTAAGCATGCGCAACTATCTACGACCATCAATATATGGACATCGGAGATGTGCCCAGTTTAATGGCATTAAGATTCTTATATAACTTTTACTGAATTAGTAGGAACTCACGAATGAGTAAATTAAAAAAAAACCTCTTGAATCTTTTGTTTTGTTTGTTATGTATTTTTCATTTGTTTTATAAAAATCAATTCGAAAAAGGATTGTTGAAAGTCGAGAAAATTGGGGTAGTGAATAGTACAGGAATTATGTTTTCGATTGCCATTATACATGAATTCAATAACCTTTGGCGGGTTAAAGAATTTCAATAAGCAGAATATAATATTTTTTGGTACGGACATCCTCCGAAAAATTGGTCAGTGCTTTCGCTGGCCCGATGGGCGTTCGGTATTTGCATAAAATGGTCAAAGTGATTAATGTCTGTGGTATATTGCCAGAACAAGTGATTTCGGCGGCTTACCAAGTACGGTAGGCCGGAGGCTTAGAGGGCGGCGCGGGTTTTATGTCGGGCGGAGCCGGCACACGGGGGAGAGGAGGAGGGGCTTTAGAAATCTGATTTTTAAAAGGCTTTTTTTAAAGCCAAACAACCGATAATGGAGAGTGAAAGCGGCGCGCCGAAAATGGATTTAATTTATGTGTTTACGCATTTGTTTTGAGTTAGCAAAAATAACGGTTTGTTTGTTAAACAATGTACAAGATAATGCTTATCCGATTTTTAACACGTATGATGTATCTAGGAAAACGGAACGAGTTACAAGGTTACTATTTTTCTTAATAACAAACGTTTGAACGCTGCTAAGTTGCTTTTTGACTGAAATTATTATTAATGTGAACAACATGTGTGTTTGTAAATGGATTGAAAGCTTACTTGTTGTTTATATTAAAAATTACAAATAAACAAAAATAATCGTAATTTTAGCTTTTGTGTTTTCCAATTCGTATTTATCGATGAATAATATTATTTCAAAAGTGAATTACTGTCTAAAATTTACGTGAGTATTAAATTTTATTTTTTAAATGAAAACATGCATATACAATAAATGTAAGTTTATAAATATAACAATTTAATCATATATTCAAGTATATTTGGGGAGTTAGTTATATATATTTATAATTAGTATACAAGTATATACGGAAAATTAATATTTATTAAAAATAATAAAAAAATGTCCCTATTTAATCAACACATTGTAATTATACAAATAATTTCTCATCTTTATAAATCCTCCGATAAAAAAGTATCTTTTGAAATACGAAATTATCAAAGCATGCATATTTTTGTAAGCTGATATTTTTCGACTTAAGGCTAAAAGAGAGCAGACGATTTTATCAAAATTTGCTAAAATAGTTTCAATTTTGGTCGCATGTGTCACCCTCATTGCATTTTGTAAACAATCCGCCAAAAGTTTATTGTAGATTGTTACTTAAAATGAAGTCGTTCCTGGTATTTGCTCGTAGACCCGAACTTGCAAACGGAAATTCCCAAACAAATATTGACCGACTTTGTGTTTCACTAGATTTTGATTTTTCCCTTGATATTCATTATTTTGTCGAAAATATATATTTATTTTTAATATTATGTTAACTGTTATAGAATTGATATAAGCAAAGAGTTTGATTGGGGAGTTAAATTGTGATATTTTTATGAAGTTGACACAAAAACCTATGTTTATGTTTATTTAAATATATATCTCAATAAAGTTAACTAAGTTCCATTAAAATCTGCTACTTCTCTATATGAAGTGAAGATTAGATGCATAAAACGTATAAAAGAATGTTACCGAAAATACAATATGCACATACGAATAATTAGATTTTTCCCCAGATGCTGGGATTTTTTCCCAAGGTTTTACCCTCCGACAGTACACGTGTGCATGCGCGTCGGTTCGGTTTCATTTCGTATGTAAAAAGGGGCAATCATAACCTCCATCAGCGTGTTTGCAATAAACCTATTCTGATCCTTGCTACATATTTCCTTCAAAATTATTATATTATCTGTAAAGAAATGCGCGCGAAGAAGTGAACATGTAAGAAAGTACAATCATATGTTTGTTTGCGTCTTACTGCGCCACGCACGTGTTCTAATTATTCCTTTTGACATATTTCCTTCAAATTGTAAGAACAAAATCAACGGTCTGAAGTGGTTCTTTCCAGGGTACATAATATTCTATTTAAACTTCACGGGACCTGCCGACCACTACATGACCGATCTTTGCGAATAATTTTCGCATTATGAATTCAATTCTTTCACGCAATCGTTTTTTATGTGTTTTTGGTATTTATAAAAACCGCGTATTACTAATAATTTAATTTTCTTCAATTTATATAGTTAGAATACTGTAATATTTAAAAATATTTAAATTTTATTTATTATACCTAGAGTATTTTAGCCCATAAAAACCTGTTAAAATTTCAATGAGTAACGTATTTTAAAAAATATATATTCATCGTTAATTAGTCAATTAAAAAAAAAAAGAATATTCGTATAGATCAAGAAATGCTCTATTACAATATATTTATTTTTTAATAAATATATGAATATGACCACAGAAGAAGAACATTTGGAGGTCTATTGACGATTAATTGAAAAGAGCTTTATTTTTAAAATATTTTTTTATATACTTGCTGGTATAAAACGAACTTATATCCAATGTTTATTTCAGCAAAACTTTTTTGAGGTGCTGTTGTGGATACAGGCGACTTTTAAAATACGCAAAAAACATAAACTGAAAAATCTCCTATTAACTTAAATCTAAGTGTTAACTTCCTGTTTCTCCTATAATTTTTTGCAATTGTTGAGATTCTGAAAACACCGAAACCGTTTGTCAAATATTTAACATTTCTTTAACCGCTCCAAATTAATAAGTCAAAAGAATAATTTGAATTAAAACGTTTTTTTAGTGCGTTTTTATTTTCGTAATAATATTACCCACCTTTGAAAAAATAAAATTAAAGAAAGAAAAACACTGTTGTAACTTAGGATAAATTCACAGTTTAGATTACTACGAAAAATGCATTTCTAGACCTGCAAGGGGTCCACGTCAATGAAAAAAAAAATTGGGGGTGTATGAGACGTAAATGGGGGTCTACGGGAGTGGATTCCATTTAGGCAGGCCGTCACCAAAATGTTGGCTTCCCGCAAATGTAATAATCCACCTCAAAGATAGAACCTATGTAGGTACTTACGTAATACTATCTTATAATGGACTTTAATTCCCCAATTATATTAATAATAATAACTTTTGTGGAAGATATTTTGCCGATTTGCTAGTACTTTTCGATTTCAAATCTCTACCGACTAGTGCTTTTTTTCAGAGAGGAATTTTTGTTGATTTGCTAGCACTTTTCGATTTGGCATCTCTGCCGACTAGTACTATTTTTTGACGAGTTCGACTACAATTGAAGTGTTCACGAAAGGTTCATTTCAAAGAACTAGCAGTTTCTGAAGCGTTCACAAAACTTTGAAGTTTTTCCCAACGCTAAAAAAAATCAATACGAGAAAACCAGGGGGTCTATACAAAACAGAAAAAATCGACAAGTGGTCTACTGGATAAAAAAGTTTGGGAACCTCTGCTCTAAACCTTCCCGTCACTAATAAAAAAGGTGTTATTTCAAGCGAAATCGATTTTCGATAATAAATATTTTAAAAGTAATGTTGATTAAATATAGAAATGCGTCAAATTATGATATGATTATAATTAAGTAACAAAGTGAGTTTTTTCGAATAGTTAGTTAGTTTTATGACAACATTTTGTGATTTAAGACGTTGTAATTTTTTCCACTTTTTTTATTTCAGGTCTTATCGGTTTCACTCTACTACCGACATCTTCAGATTGGGGACTCCTGAAACATGTAAGTAGAACAAAGTTATTAATTTAAATCCAATCTTTATTAAGTATAATCTTCCATTTGTACATTTTCGTCCTATTTTTCATTTCTTTTATTCGTGTGTATGTACTGTCTTTTCTGTTGTTTTTTTTTCACTTCGTGTGATATAGGGCTGTTAGTTATGTTTTCATAATATTGTCGTTTCCATTGAAATATTGTGTATCTGCAAAATATACGTTTTCGATTTTTTTATAATTAAAAATAGCGCGTGCCCGGCATGCTTTGCAATGCCACAATTGCCAAATTGGCTTGCCTAGCATTCTTTGCCGAAAAAATAATCTAAAAAACTTTGAAACGGAACCAGGCTTTTAATAAAAAAGATAATTTAAAATATCATCGATGCTACAATTTTAAATTAAAAATTTAAAAGAGAAGATGTATTTTTGCCACACATGCCAATGATTACGAAAAATATGCCATTTATTTCCTTCCTTTGCTCATCTGTCTCAGAAGAACGGGCTTGAGATGTTCTAACCCAATCGGTTTCAAGTCTTTTTTCCCTTCGCTCCACTGTTTCTGAAGCTCGTGATGCCTTTATCTTTCTTGCCAAGATCTATCAACAGCTTTTCTTTTTAGTGCCATAATTAATTTGACATCAAAAGTAATACATTTTGACAACTATTACTATCTAGAAACAAATAAACAACAATCTTTTTTTTATTTCACTCTAAAAATATATAAAAAAAAACTTTATTAGGTACATAATTGTGTTTTAATATTTGATTTATTTCCAAACAAAAAAATATTCATTTAAAAAAAAATATTTCATTAAAAAAATATATTTTCAAAAAAAAAAACTTAAATAGGAAACTAATTATTTTTTCATATTCAAAATATTCTACTCAAACAAACCCTTTTTCATTCTTTTTAAAAAAATTATTAAACAAAAAAAAAAACTTAGCTAACCTCAATACAACATAGCGGGTTCATGTTTTCATACTAATTAAAAAAATTATAGCAAAAGTTTTACATATTATATTTAACTCAAACTACTCTCTAAACCTTCCCATCACTCATAAAAAGGTGTTATTTTAGGCGAAATCGGTCTAGTAATTTTCGAGAAAATCGAAAACAGACAGACACAAAAAAATCATATTTATAAATAGAGATATCCAAAACCTCTCATACAATCACATCCAGAGCTATACAACCAACAGAAATTTGTTTTTTTTTTGTGTAAATCTAAGTGTTATAGTATGTTTTATAATACATGCGTTTAAAAAAACGCATGTATTTGAAAGTTACAAAAAAACAGTGTAAAATGACCATATAAATTGCAATAAAATAAATTAACTACCGAAAAAATAAAAAAATTTAAAAGACTACTTAGATTTTGTATATATCCCATTTTGTAATAAAAAACAACGATTTCACACATAAAGCATCGTGTATTAATCGAATAACATTTTAAGGAATATTGATTGATTGAATTAATATTAAAACCTCTTGTGAACACAGTTCAATATTATAAATAAAAAACTTCCAATATAAGTATTTCCAAGGTGTTTATATTTCAGTCAGCGTCTTCATTCAACTCTGTATCTTCCGACTTACACAGTATAAATAAAAATATTAAATTTTTCGTCAGCTCTCGAAAATGCGCTTTCTCAGCATGAATATATCCCTCTAGATCTCTTGCAGTCTTCGCTGGGTTTTTCTCTCCCATACATTCTCGTACCAAGCTTTCACAGGGTGTAAAGGATACGTACAGCCTCCCAGTCCTCCCACAACCCCCTATCTACCCTACGTCTTTAGTTCACACAAGCCGCCCTGGTGTGTATATACTCGTACTTTGCTTATCGTTGAAAATTGAAAAATACTTTTACTTTAACTCGAGCAATGCGGTGAACCGTGGAATCTGATTGAAAATGATATTTCACAATGATAACTGGTAATAACGAATGCTGTATTATTTTTTTGGTAGTAAAAAAAACGCATTTTAAAAACAAACATGTAACGTTTGTTAATTAACATTATAAAACGATACAGGATATGAGGTATTGGTCTGAATTTACGTTTGTTTCTAAAAAAAACAAATACAATTTCAGTAAATTTTTTCAAATCCACGTTTTGATTCACTAAAATGTTTTTTTGTAATCGTACACTATACAATACAAAAGTCATATTGCGACTTGTCACATTTTTACTGTAAAATAAGCACTTTAAGACGCCATACTTCAATAGTTTCAATACATTCCAGAAGAACAACTGTGCCGATTTCTCGAAACTAGAGCCAACCGTTCTCGAGTTTGTGTAAAACATACAAAAATATTTTTCTTTGTTAAGATGTTTGATACGGAGTTGGAAAAAGTTTTTTTCTGGGGAAAGTTTGTTTATCGGTAAAGAATTAAGCAGTGATCACAAGTAAAGCGTTAGTCAGTCTACGACATTTTAATAGAAAAAGTTAATCAAAGAAAGATACTTGACGCCAATTATGTTTGAATTTCACAAACTTATTCTAGATCTCGTGAATTTTCGATAAATTTAAGCAGTGATCAATATTCGTTCGCGGTAGTGAAAAGTTAACTTTCGACTCATTCACTCGACGCATAGATAGGGATCGCGTTGACAGAGTCAAATTTAAACGAGTTCGCCGAAGAATGTCGAGGGAATTCACTTATAAATAAACATCTCCGATAATTTGGAATTCATTGACTTTATATCAAAACGATAAACGTTGGGTTAGAGTGAGTGTTTTTTTACAAGGTCTATGATTATTGAGTATAAGATAGTGTACATTAACACCCGAGTAAAACCATTTGATTGGTTTCCTTTTTTCTAGTTGAAATAGAAAATATGATTTTGACCAATGGAGTGTTTTTTTTTTTTTTTTTTTCATATTTATCACGTTGTTGCGTGTAATAATAACTTATGTCATTTAAAATAATCTGATTTTAACAGAAAAAATAATTTTGTACATGTCTGGGAAATCGGTTTTGTACCGAACATGTAATAAATAACCCTGACAACTGATAATAATGAAACGTAATGGCTGTAGAAATAAACAAAAATAAGAGGGGTCAAAACGTCCACCATATAATGATGCATTTCTTTATTCACAATTACTAATTACTTCTATTTAAATTATTGATTATACCTTCAACGAGTATTTATCAATATTCCTCACTATGGGTGCTAACCCATTTATGTCAGGTCCGTTAAGCTTTACAATCAACATCAAAATAACTAGACTGTGGCTGTTAATGTAAAGCTATCTTTAGTAATCAAATGTAAATCGCCAGGTATCTATACTTTCTCACACCCTTATTTCCTTCCGCCTCATAACACCCTTGATAGGGGTTGCCATATGAAACAGGTTGAAACGCATTTTTTGAAATGAAACACTTAATAACCACAACAGAAATACGGTAGAACCACAAATACCGTGGGCCACCAAATATATTGAATCAAAGATTTATATCACATGCGGCGTTTTTTTAAGAATCAACACCCAAAAATACTCACTATTTGGCTTTTTAGCACAAGCAAAACTACAAATTATTTACATGTTCATTCTATACGGGTACTAAGGAAAATGTTTAAGGTTTCCAGTGAATATAATTCCTTAACAGTAATATTTTAAATTCTTTATGAATTGCATACTAGAATTTAAGGTAAAACGTTCGAAAATGCCTTTCCTGATATTCAAACTGCACCTTTTACTGACATTTTATTATGTTTTTAATAGAATTTAAAGGACTACAGTTAAAAAAATGTATTCAAAGGAAACCTCACATTTTTCTAACTCCCTATAGAAAATTTGCAGGTAAATCATTTGTAGTATTGCTTGTATACTAATGCTATAAAGTGACGTTTAACGTCATTCTTGAGTGCTTTCTCTTAAACGTGGTATATAGTGTTCAAAATGGTATTTCTGTATAATGTAATATAATGTAATAGAAGAGATTCTTCTATTCTTTTCCTTCTCTTTATTATCTTGGTGCTTTCCTCTATCGGAGGTTGTCTATCTTCAATCCAATATTTACCCTGTGTCTTCTTCTCTTTCATCAATATTTTTCAAGATTACCAATTCGATAGCCTTGTTTTTGGTGTCTCTGACGATATTAGTACTATACACAAAGTGGAAAAAATATTACCGAAAAAATGTATCCAATAATGTAAGAGTCCTTTGAAATGCAAATCTTCGCATTGTCGGTTGATCCCAAGGGCTCCAAGCATTGTGTTCAGTAATAACAAGTAGTCTTGCTGTATTCTATGTGGAAGATTAATTATAATTGTGTCGGGGCACGCACAGTTCCTCTTGCCAGAAAAGTGACATTGCCAACCGTTTATTAGATTATGGATGTCATGACTGATTGATTACACTTAAGAAATCGGGGATTCCCGGAGACACGAGCTTCAATCATTTTCACTTTTTTGTTAAAGTTTCTTGTTAGTCAAAGCGTTTTATCAGGAAGTTGAATAAGCTCTTACCGGGTCAATTTTTTTATTACGGAAGGCACCTGCAAGCTAGATTATGTGTGGGAGTTCTGCAAATAATCACATTGGCCAAAACCATTATTTCCGGCCCAGATTGAAGTGAAATAAAAAGGAAGGTGCAAACAAGGAATTGTTTTGGGTTGAGCTTGGACACACACACTTAGTTAACTTAACTCCTAAATGGCGCAGAATTTTGTATATAAGTGACTTCTCTACCCTTTGCACATCTAAACTCCCATCAAAAATAAGACCAGCTTTTTACACCAACAATAATTTAGGAAAAATTTTAAGCAATTCTAAAGATAAAGAAGATTCTTTAAGCCATTCTGGCATATATAAACTTAACTGTAACGATTGCCCGGCAATTTACATAGGTAAAACCGCGAGAAATGTAAACATTAGAGTCAAAGAACACATTAGATGTTTAACAAGTATAGGTTTTTCCGAATTTGCCGAACATTTAATTAAAACTAACAATACTTTTAATAAAAATACAGGTGTACAAATAATTCATAAAAATGGAATAGGTTTGCGCCTTAACAATCTAGAAGCATTAGAAATTTCAAAATCAAATAATAATAATAATTGCCAAATTTTAAACAAACAATTAGAATTAACTAAAAGTCCGATTTTAAGAATGTTCCCCTTCTCCTCTTCCCATCCCCCTACCTCTCTACCTACTCCATTACCACCCCCTCTCTGATGCTTTGCCCTGTTTATATTAATGTTTTGTCTCTTTCACTAATTTCTTTGTCTACTGTATTACTCTATATTTAATCTTAGTTTATACTTATACGTTCCTGATGAAGGTTAAGTTTAACCGAAACCGGTCGAATTGTTATATGTGTATAAATAAAGTGGCTTAAAAAAAATTATTTTTTATTTAAATTAAAAAATATTTGCTCACATCGGGATTCGAACCCGAGACCTTAGGATTCGTAGTCGAAAATCTTAACCGCTCGACCACGAAGTTCGTCAAATATGTTAAGTTGTTGACATTTTTATCATTAAATTAATATGTATTAACCTAACCTAACCTAACATAACCTAACCTAACCTAACCTACCGACAATGACAAATATTTTTTTTCGAAATAAAACTGCGAGTGGGAGGGGGTCACGCCGTACGCCTTCGTCCTGACTTATATTTCTATCTTCACCATTCGAACATCTTTTCATACCTATGCAATCTTATTCCGATTCTGTGAATGACACGCTTTCAGTTTTTGATTCACTTGATCATGCCACGTATGGCTGGTAGATACCCAAACTCATTTTCCACCCATTTTCGTGTCGTGTATTTACTTGATATACCAATCTTTATTCACCCAAAATAGGCGCCCGAATTTCCCGAGTGTCTTAATTTTAATTCTACCTCAACACCATCATCGGATTTGCTTTAATTTCAAATCTTTCCAATTGATTTTAGTCGCATATTTAAAGTATTTCATTTGCCTCCCTGATCTCATATGCCTTACTTTATACTTTCTATAAAAAATAAGATAATGTGCAAAGCATAGTAAAAAAAACTTCGGTATCAGCTTAAATCACTGTAGAAGTAATCTCCTACCTAGGATGACACGAGGACGTGATTTTGATAAATATCTGAATTCCGTTTTACCTCAACCTTTTGAGTTAATTTCCTTAAAAATCAATATCATGACGGTATTGGTACTGTTCGCAGGTCTGCAAAACGAGCTTTTATAAAAACATAATGCTCTTCTACTTAAAATATGCAGCGCACCTTTTAAGGCTATTTAGAAATTTACATTTTGATTACTTAAGATTAAAAGATAATTTTTTATTTCTGAAGATTAAATTGACGGCCTCCATGGTTGAGTGGTAAGACGCTCGACTACGAATCCAAAGGTCGTGGGTTCAAACCCGGCGTGCGCCAATAACTTTTATTTAATTAATATGTGTCACAACACATTTAATTCATACAAAAATAATAAAAAGTATATTTGCGGCACGTTTCAGAGTGGTAGATATTATAAGTTTCGCCCTGGTGAAAGACCACCGTTCAGAATCGAAACGTTGCTCGAAACGTTGTTTGGTGACCAGATCTGAATAGCCAGGTACTTCACAACCTTCCTCTTCCCTATCTCATTCCCCTCCCCACTACCTTCAAACTCACAACATACCCTATTTGGGGATGCCATAGTCTCACTGGCTCTAGACGGTTGGGAGCAGTTGAGACTCTTGTGCGGTATTCATATAAAAAAATACAAAAAGATGACGTATTTGGTTATCTAAAACTTTTCACAGTTGTATAAATATACTAGTATAGTGGCATGAATTGCTCTTTGACAACGGAAAAGCTGTGACTGTTCAGTGGCGTCTTTAAAGTAAGGAGTGATTAAAATATCGTATTCGCAATTTTAATTTTAATTAAAAAAAATAAGTGATAAACGAACGGATATTATTTATATGGTCTACCTACATTGGAAAAATATTGTAATCGTATAAAAAAAATATGATTTTTATTTCAATTAAAGATTACCTATTCAAGTTGTACACTTCATTGTGATATTAATTGTCGAATGGAAAATAAAAATAATATTCAAAATATATGAGAGAAAAATACACAAAATAAAAATATTAGGTTGTGACCTAGACGGAAACTTGGGACCTCTACTCTCTCCAGAAGTAACGCACTACCAACCATATTACTTTAACCAATTCACTTGTCGTCTCGGTAACAAACTAATAATTTTATTTTCTTTATTTTTTTTATATTTCGTATTCTTTGAATATGATTATTATTATTTCAAATAATAATTGAACACCAGATTTCTTAAAATTGTATCAAATGTTTTAAGTACCTATGCTTATTCACTGAAAACAATCCATTTAGCCATCACACTATTTACTAAAATCTTTATCGTAATTAAGTTACAACACCCTTGAGGTGATTTTTCACAAAAAAACGGCGCAAGAAAAATTATCGAAACATTATTAAGTACTGTGTGTGATTAGTAAAAATGTATGATGCAACATTTTTCCTTTCTCGAGCAATCCAAAAAAATTGTAATACGTTATGTTATGTTTAGAAATGAGAATTTGTGCGCAATTTGAATTCTTTGAGTGTAGTACGAATTGATATGCCAGCCTAAATTAAAAGAATTTAAAAAAAGTAATTTAACCTCCGAAAATTTTGACAAGTAAATTCATTTGAAATTAATTATATCGAACAATATTAAAATAATATTGTCACTTCCAAAAAATAAAAAAAACACTTAAAATTGTCCAAATAATCCAAGAACCGTCATGAAAACTAATGAGATCGATGTCACATGCCACAAGAAAAACCGAAGTTCCTTCAAAGTGGAAATTAATTTAAAACTAATTTAAAAATTTCCCCTTCCCCTATACATTAGTGTGAAGTGATTCCCTTTCCATTTAAAGCTGTTGTATATTTACAAATATGTTAAACTTTAAGATTCGCGTGAGACAAATCTTCCCATTTATTTATTAATTATTTCTCTTTTATGTATTATCATTATTGTTATATCTAAGAAAAATACGTAGCTTTTCGTCGGATACAGCACACTAAAAAAAATTTTACAAATGCTATTCTTCATTCTTACTTTATTCTGAATGACCTACAAATAGCGTGCTATTTACATAACTGCAGGTAATTCAAAGACATCTTGGCTGTAGGCTGCGGGCGCCCACCTAGCAACTGATGCTGCAGTTTCCAAGGCACTCGACACTCGGCTGTGAGCGAGCGGCTCTTTCACCAAATTCAAGAGCGTGCATGGTAATTGGATTGAAAACTGTTGACTGAAATGATTACGTACATACCGTGTTATGCTTTCATATGGGAGAATATGCCTAATGTGCTATTTCTGGTCGGACAGGCGAATAGATGATAATACTAAAATGTTCATTCGACACTGCCGGGCTTTTTGGTCGGGCAAAAACACTCGTCTACAAGTGTTTAAAGGGCATAATTTAATTACTTGAACAAACACCGATTGAAGTCTTGCTAAAAATTGTATGTTTTTTTTTTATTGCTAAGTATATGATATTAGCTTTGCGCGGCTTTTATTTTGTCTGTCAGTACTGTTTTTTGAAAATTGTGATAAATAAAGAAGGGTCTTTTTTAAGTTTATTTGATATTAGAAACTTCCATGGATCTTGATAGACATTATGTTTTGAGCTTTGATAGTTGCTGACTGTGTATTATTGCTCCTTGAGACAGATTAGATTTAATGCTGTATATTTAAGATGAGTCAATTTAAAATAAAATAAAAATTTTTAAAATAAAGTAAGCCTGTTTTTCGTTCACGGACGTTATGAGGGCGATGATTACACTATACTCTGTATTTAAATTATGACAAAAACAAAAACAAGTATGAGTACATTATGAAAATCACGTTTCAAATAGAATTTACTTTTTCTATGAAAAATAATCATGACTTGACCACATTTATAATTTTTTTCTTATTTCGGAACAAACATATTTTTCTTCTAAGAAATAAATACGATTGAAATATTTGTGAGATAAAACGGCAACAGATACTTGCTTTTGAAGTAAATGAAAAAAAGATAAAATAGAATATCGTTGAATAATACATTGTCCCCGATCTACACACATCGGCTGTCTGTCTTCTACTTAACCATTCTCATACCAAACCGCAGGCAGTCAGTGGTTATAGTTTTACCCGGGTTCACGTTCATGCGCTTATTATTACGCATGAAAATACAGAAATAGATTTTCTTAAAATGCTAGGTCATTGTCATATTTCTCATTTCCTGAACAAAAAATACAGCTTCAAATGGAATTTAACTGGTTCCCTTGAGAGCACATTAGCGATGTTATCTTCTGGAGATAAATCTTTGTTATCTGTAACGATTCTTGGCAGACTTATTATTACCTGTCCCAGAACAAAGGAATTAAAATTATTTACTGTTCCTGAAATTGCAATTTTACTCTATGATTTTCGTATACCTAATCAACACTCCATTAAACAATTATTGTTTTGATTATATTGAGGGCCATTAAGACAAATTTCATTAAACGTACATTAGTTCATGTAATATTATTTACTTTTCTTTGAGGATTTTAAATCGAATAACAGTACAGATAAGGCTTATTCCAGCATTGTATTTTATGACAGGAACATTAGCAATATTTACAGATGATTAAACTTTTGGTGTAAGTCATTTGAACACCGTTTTGAATGAAAATTTCTTAATATCCTGAGATTTACGGTTAGTAAATTCTCAGTAAAGAAATTATAGATACAAATAATATAATGAGGATTTCTTAGTATGAAGGGTTCGATTCTCTTTAAGCAAATATTAATGTTATATATGAAAACACAAATATTAAATGCATAATATTTTCTTAATGTTATGATAGTTGTCTGTTATACTTTGCGTCAAAGAATCACATACCGGTAGAATTCCTAGGACTGAAATTGTAAAACGATCAATTCCAATGTATTCAAAACCACTCACGTACGAAAACAGGGCAAGTTATACAATTCAACCCTTCGAAATATTTCGCCCATTTGAATGTCACATCTACGTGATAATGGTAGTTAGCCAAATGGTAGTTAGCTAAATCCGGGAAAGAAAAAAAAATAACAAAAAGGAATAATATTTTTGCAAAAAAAATTTAAAAGGGAGTACAAAAGAAAAGAGAACCAACGTGTAAACACATTAAAAAGAGACTCATAAGAGTAAAGGTTAATTAAGCATCGTAAATACACTAAGAAAGATATTCCCACACAAAGGTTTTACAGAAAAGATACATGATTAGAAAGTTGTTGAGAAAATATTCTTTTGTGCTTATGCCAATATTTTTTAGTTCGCAACTGGGTTTTAATTTACCAAGTAATGCGCTGTATTGGGTATGCGAAGTACAGTAAGGAGTTACAAATTTAGTTGTGTGAGTAGATGACCATAAGTGTATTTGATTTTGTGATCGTGTTTTGTGCTGGTGTATGACGGAATTAAAAGCTGGTTCAATGTTGGTGTGTGACGAGTGTTGAATTGTTTGTAACTTGGCAGTTGTAATGTTATATTTTGGTAAAATCGTTAAAGGAAGAATTTGTATCTGTAAGTATATATCTTTGACATGAGTATTCCATGGTTAATGATATATATTATTTATGGCTCTATTTTGGATAACTTTAAAAATGTAGAAAAGAAGCCCTGGAGTCTATAGAGTACACTGGTAATTGAATGAATTTTGGATTTTACCTGTTCGATATAAAAAAAATCCACGATAGCTTATAATCTATGAGTAACCCTAAGTATTTCGTTACTTGCAAAATTTAAAGCTTTTCACTTCCAAGAGAGATATTTATGCGTACGTTTTCTTTTTGCCTGAATGTTAGGTAACGAGTTTTTTTTAAATTGAGGTTTATTTGTCGGGATGAAATTGATAAGGTATAAATTAAACACAAACTAAATTTTAAAGTAACGTAAAAAATTGCAGACGTATTTTTTTTTTTTGTACTTTAGGGTGTTTAATTATTGTACTAAACAAGTTTAATATTGGAATAACAATCTAATCTGAAACGTATCAAGTACATAAATGTGTAATTTCAAGTACTGTAATTTTGTACGTATCATTTGAGAATCTTATTCTGAAGAATTTATTTTTACATCATATTACGTACATTTGGATTAAACTTTTTAGTTTGGGAATAAAATAAATACATTAAGAGATTGATTACACCTACATTGGTCTTGCTCCGTACGCTTGGTTTCTGATACAGCAAAATAATAATTTAAGTAAATATCATTGTACAGTTATTCAATCTACATAATTTTGTCAATTTCTGAGCATATTTTAGTATTTGACACGTATGAGGGACCCCGCCAGAATAAATAATGTGATCCAGGCTTAAGGTTTATACAACGACCCCTATTTTAAAAACACCCTGAATTGACACAAACCACAGGAGCGAATAAAAGGGATAGTATTTAAATAAATGATGTGTTTTAAATTCACCCCCATATGGTTACGTGAATTGGGTTGCAACAAATTTGAGACACCTCATGTTTAACGTGCCCACATCGTGTCGAATAGTGTCACAACGGGGTATCAAATATGTGGTGCTTACTTTAGAATACACCACGTTCGAGATAGCATAGGTAAAACAAACGACTTTGTAATCAGATGGTTGGATGAAACGCGATGATTATTATTTTGTTTTAAGTTTAAACGCTTTGACATAGATATCGTAGTTCACGAATCAAATTATTTCTAAAAGACTGATATTTCAAATGTTGTGGATTGATCTTAAGTTGTGAGAAAATGTAAGTACTAATGACTTTAAAGTTTCTTATTAGATTTTCTCAAACAGTACGAAGCTCCGAAAAAAAAAGATTTATAGAAAAGTACAAATAACTGATTTTTTCTTTTATTTTATTATAAGTTTATATTTTATTACATAATTATAGTAAATTGAACCTGAACAAAAAAAAACCTCTTTCGTTGTTGAAAACATCCCACACATATAATATAATACTAGCATAAAACAAAATCTAAGCATGGTGGAAAAACGGTAATTTCTTAAAATCTCGTTTAAAATAAATATTTAGCATTACATTTCTTGAATGCTCCCTGGCGTAAATATAAGAATAATAGAGAAGATGATTTTTTTGAAATTTATTTTATAAACAAAGTCATAAATTATATGAAAAGCCACAGATTGTGTGTGGTAATGAAATTTAGGGAAACCAAACATTTTCACTTCTTCTTCATTTGCTGTTTTTACAAACTAATCGGTTTTTATTTAATTTAGGAGTGGAGCAACTGTCAGAATGTTGATTTGTTCTGCCAGTCAAATAAAACTAGGTAATCACTGCAGCCTCTGTATTTCCTCTCTTTCATAATACAAGTCGCTTTAAGGGCTATATTTAATTCTTCCTTTCCACAAAAATACCTTCCGCACAAAACCCCCAGAGATGACACTCATGTGTGGAGTTAATATTTTTTTAATGTTGTAATTTATTTATCTGACGACAAACTCAGAAAGTCCTGCAGTTTTAAGGGCGCACGATTTTGTTACTCTTATTTCTGCATCCCAGCTAATATTCTTGTTCTCATCGGCAAGAACTTCATTTTCGGAAAATTTATTCATGCAAAGTTTCATAATGATATTTTGATTATTAAAGCAATATTAATAAAACTGAAAAAAAGTAATTGTAAAAACATACACAAATTGAAAAAAAAATAAATGAAAAGACTCGATTTCAATAAAGTGGATTATTTAAGCCTAGACACTTTCTGCTTGTGGTTTAGTTTGGTTACAATCTCCTCTTAACAATAAGATAATTGCTGGTGCAGATTTTTTTTTTAATAATGATTTTCAAGAAATATTTGATTGATAAGTACGATAGTAGAAAAATAGGCTTCAGTAGCTGCGTCTTCTCGGAAAAGGGAAGGTTACGAGTTCTAGTCCTTGTCGCAATCCATTTCTCTTTCTCATCTGTTTGTTTTTCAAATTCACAATGCTTGAATTTAATAAATGTTGCTTCGATCATTTATATTAAATGTTTGGTTAAAAAATATTTAATATTCTTCGTGTACTGAACGATCAGAACAAAACAAAACATTTGTTAAGGTCCTCCTCACAATATACCTCAATCGGGGATACAATAGTCCCACTGGTTTCGAGCAGTTAGGTCTCATATGCAGTGTTTATCATGTTTGCTTAAAAATGGTTTAGATTATCATAGGTTATAACTAGAATATTACGAGGAGTAATTAAATAATAAAACATTTGGAGCGAATAATCCGTAAGATTATATCTCAATCTATTTAACGCTGGTGGTCTAATAAATGCCGAGTATTTTCCAAGATCTTAAATTTTATTCCTTTCATGAAAACGCCCCGCCGTTTCTGCATCGGAATTATGCAAATCGTGCGAGAGTTTATTTAGCAGTTCAATTTTCACCTCAAGTCAGCAAAATCCGACGCCTTTGTGAATCGCACCGTAAATTAACCCCCATGGTCCCATTCCAATAATGTACACCTATGTAAAGTCGCTAGCCGTCAGGTGGGATAAAACTTGTTGGCAAGAATCGAAAACTTCCAATGGAATTTCCCAATAAAGCCAGCGTATTGTCGAGTAATGTCCGAGGAACGATGGTGCCAATAATTTTGCTGGCATTCGAGTCGCTTAGCTATGGGAAGGATTTTTTTAACCGTTGGAATAGGTTTTCTTTATGTCGCGAGAATTTATTGAGATAAAAAAAATACTTTGCTAAAATGGTTTTCGTTATTCTGTTGTGACCTCAGCGGCTGAGATATGGGTCGCGTTTGTTAAGATGACAATATGATTTCGATTTTCGAAGAATGCGAATTGCAAAAGTGTTGAAATAACTAAATCTGGATAAATATAAAATATTGTACAAAAATGGGAAATGGTTTTTTAGTATAAACGATGGTATAGATTTAAACCATAGCACTTTACCAATTTTTGAACTCTTCCATGGACTTTCAATGAATAAATTGATACATTGAAAAATGATTTTGATTTGGTAAGCTTTGACTAATAAAATAGAATCGACAAGTTATTTTATATGTTTATTTGTTTTTCCGTGAATACTATAATAAAACAGATTCAAAATAGTAATAGGAATAAGATCAAAACTATTCGAAGAAACAATGAGAAAATAATTCATCACCCAACTTCAAACTCTACAAAATAATATAAATGTCTAGTTGATCAAAAAACAACAAATTGATCGTAGGTCATCCACCATTAAAAATATTATGGAAACGAGTATCTTGAAAAAACTTTCTTAGAAAAGTCCAGTCCCGAAGGGTTTGAATTTTATAAAAAAATGATTGACAAATAGCCAAAAGCAAAGAGCGGGAAGCTTTTAATTTCATCATTGAAAAAATAATTGATTTCGTTTTTTTTTTGCTTTGACTGGTCGTTAGCGTCATCTACTGATCTGAAGTTTAATTTCAATTATTAATATCCTAGGACATCAAATTTGACGCAAAAAATATTAGAAGAAAAGGATTTTAAGCGAATTTATCGGAGGTCAAAGAGTTTTTCTGGTCGTTTATAATCACTAAGAAATAATAAATTAGATTTTTAAATTTAAATAAATATCAAACAGGATATCAAAATTATTCTATTTAGAGTACACACATTAATTAATGTCGATTTTAGTCAATATCGCAGAGAAGCAAGTTTGAAATGAACGTTGCTCGCTAAGCGCTCGTTTTATTTTTATTTACTCCATCATCAGGAGCAAATTGCTTTAGCATTATGAATTTGCTTTCCTCGGGGAAATCACTTGTACTCATCGCGTCCGGCGGCCAACCTTGCATTATTTATTGTGGCAAAATAACCCCCCTAGTCCCATCATCCCGCAAACACGGGAAAATAACATGATTCGCCTAAATTAATGTTTATTGGGGTCTACAACATGCTGCATGCTACAGCCATACAGGCTGCCTGGTCTGGCGATGACCTCTGAACTTGAACGTTCATTTTTGAGGGTGGGATGCGAATCGAGATCGATAGTGTTATGAATCTTACGAATACGTGGCCTGTTCAAAAGAAAAGGTGAATTTTGAATTTTCGCGGGCTGTGTACATTCGATTATCGTTTTTTGTTTTGTTGTTATGTTGGTACACATATGTTTATTATATGTTAGCATTATCAGCCATTTTGGATTTGTAGTTTGTTTTTGACAACTGGAAAGGTTAGTCACGTTTTGGTGTGTTCTTCAATTTTTTACTTTTGAAAAAAATGGATCAAAGAATATGTATCAAATGTTGCATTAAAAATGGAATAAAGTGCTCCAACGCACTTAAAATGTGTGGCATTCAGCGAGTCTACTTTGTATCAAAAAAGTGTTTATAAGTAGTACAAGCGCTTTACAGAAGGTTGAGAAGATGTTAATGACGATGAGCGTCCTAGAGTTGTGAAAAAAACAAATAATGGATTTTATTCTTTGATCCATTTTTTCAAAAGTAAAAAATGGATCAAAGAATAAAATCTATGATTTGTTTTTTTAAAGTAAAAATCGAAGAACACACAAAAACGTGACTAACCTTTCCAGTTGTCAAAAACAAACCACTAATCCAAAATGGCTGATAATGCTAACGTATGATAAACATATGTGTACCAACATAACAAACAAAAAAAACGATAGTCGAATGTACACAGCCCGCGAAAATTCAAAATTAACCTTTTCTTTTGAACAGGCCATGTATACATCTACACCTTTATCACGTTATCCCTATTGTTACTACCGTTAATATTTCTGGGGTGGGACGAGAGTTATTAGTAGCATTATTCCATCAGGATCTTTTTAGTTTTTTAGCAAAAGAAAAATGAATTATTATTGACATTTTGTAAATTTGTATTTCTGTAGCGGTACATCATTAACACACTGTAACTTTGTGCTTATCACTTTATTAATACGATTGCTGTTTTTGCTCCAACCAAGCATTCGTCAGGGTTCATTCGTATCATGTTACTGTTTTTCATTTAATCAAGACTTACTTAAGGGTGCTTAGTAATGCTAAAAACGTAATTAAATCTGGTTCTTCTCTCCTACCGTAGAAAAAGAGGTTTCGTTATGTTTTGTGTGATTTTTTTTCCTAGCTGTTAGAATGTAATTAGTAAAAATAAAATTTTTAATAAAAATTATGAAGAATCATTTTTTTATTATTATTAGGCGAATAGTCGGAATGGTTTATTGTAATTTCTGTAGATCGGTGTCACTGAAAAGATAAACAAATAGAAGTATGTTTTGGGCGTTTTGTGTGCTCGAATTAAGGTCAATTTTATCTTACTTGGTGGAAAATTGATAAAAATTATTAATTGTCGAAACTCTTTATATATTAGATAGTCAATTTTGTTGGTGTGGTCTGTGCCTAAGAATCAAAACGTCTTATGTAATTTGGCGGCTCCAGTTTCCATTTAAATATGTATCGATCACACTAACACTTGTGGGATTTTTCGTTCAGTGATCAGTATACACAAGCTTAACCAAATTGTTGTCGTGATTTACGATATTACAGAAAAAAATTAAGATTTTTCATAACGAAAATGCACTCAAGAATGACGCCAAACGTTACTTTGTAGCATTATAATAATACTACAAAATAAACAGTACTACAAATTATTTATCTGTAAAATTTCTATATGTAGTTAGAGAAAAATCTTTTAAATTCTATGATAAAAAATGCTAAAATTTTGGTAAAAGGTGCATTTGAAAACCAGCAAAGACATGTTTTAATGTTTTACCTAAAAATCCAGTATGCGTTTCATAAAGACTTTAAAAGATTTTAGTTTTAGAATTATATTTACTGGAAACCTTAGACTTTTTTTAAATTTCCTGTATAGAATTAACAGATAAATAATTTGTAGTTTTGTTTGTAATAGAAAGCCAAAAAGTGAGTATTTTTGGGTGCTGACCCTTCAAAAAAATATTGTAAAGAAGGTAGTTTAGTAAAAAAAACATATCGTAAACTATTTTCTCGTAAAGCCGTTTAAGAAAATAAAATTTCAACAATAGTTGCATAATAATTAACCAAATCTTGGAAAAGGATTCATTGCACACATTGTAAATGTCTGAAGAAAACTTATGTACGGGTAATGATGAGCTTAACTCACCGTGAAGAAGAACGGCTAAGCATTTCCATCCATTGCATTGTCTCAGCGAATTGTGGGATTACTTTGTCCCCAGCGCCGAGGGAAGCCTGTCACGGCTACAATGATCGAATGACTCCGAGAAGCTTTCCGGCTTGTTGTATCCTTGAGGAGCGATTATTTAAAGTGATGAATAAAAAAGAAAAAACGTGTTACCAATTAGTACAATAAAAGGATTTTCAGTCCTCAAACTATGTAGTTTGCCAGTAATATTTTGGAGTTTATATCAGATTATTTTCCGGAATAAATCAATCGTAAATGTTCGAAACATGTTTCGAAGCTTGATAAATAATATCAAATCAATGCTGGAAATTAATTTAATTTAGTTTTATTCGGTCTCTTTAAAATATTTTGAAAATTTCATCTATGTAAATGTATGCCTCTTAGTATAACAATTTAAATGCAATTTTTTTTTCGAGAACATTATGTTACTATGCTTCTAGTAATAATGTTGATATTGGAAAACAAAGCATTTTTTGGAATGTTGAAAAATAAAGTTTCTTATGTTTGTCTCGGTTTTTGCAATAATGGGGAACCTTATTAAATGTTTTTGTTGATGAGAAGTTTTTTTTACCTTGAAAGTTCAATTTATCGTCGTCAACGGGAAAATACCTACAATGTGGTCAACTTTACAAAAATCAGTTAAATATGAAATTGCGTAGAGTTTCAATGTGTACTTCAAGTTTCAATGTTTTTATTGATGAAAATACATTGTTGCATCTTAAACCATAAAGCGTATTTTTGGTGTCTCAAAAAACAATCTGTAACTCTTAAAAATCAGTTTTTAATTTCCTCCAGAACAGTTACGTTTTTGATACATAGGAGGTAGATTTTTGAATAATTGTAAGTTAATTGTTGACATTGGTCTGACTACCGAAGTAGGATTTCAAGTTAACATACACTAGTACACGTTTCGTTCTAACACAAACATATTCCCGAAAATTAGTTTCGTCTCTCTCGTTTAATGTTTTTTTTCAGTTACGTTGAATTGACGCTTTACTCAAATAATATATTTTTTCGTTTTTTTTTAAAGAAAGACAAACATTCCCGGGTTACGAATAACCTGACAATATTTGAAAAACTCCTACTGCCATCATAAGAAGCGGAAGATGTTGCTTGTGCAATGATGGAGGACTTAGCCAGCAGAGGAATTGAACGAACGACGCCCGGGTGGGAATCCGACGCGTTTGTCCACTCAGCTACCGACCGGTCGAAATTAAAAACTTTAAAAGAAATCATTCACCACTAGTATAGTCTTAAAGTTTGCTAATGATCATTATTTTTCCACCTTAGTGAACGTAGTAAATTACCCAAAACCATTATTTATTTATAATATACAAACATTGTTTATTAAAATTAACAATCCATGCTGTGTAATGTTAACGTTATAACCGACGTTTCTAGTCAGAATTCTGCGGATGACAAGTTCAGAATACCTGCATGCTCGTGCATATACCGACTATTAAAATTTATTGTTCGATTAAGTAATCGAACATTTCAAATATTTCTCTTAAGCACATCAAGTTATTAAAAAAATGAATCTTCCAATAATACACTATTACGTGGTTCATTTAATTATTATATTGTTTTTATTTTATTTTTTTTTTATATCGGGTGACAAACCTTGCCCTTATTATTATTGTATGTAAGTCCAGGTTCAAGGTAAAATATTAAAACTCTGTAACAAATTAAAAATATGAATAACAATTTACGGTGATAATAATTGAATGGACATAAGCGTATTATAGAATACTAAAACTTTCTAACAGCAAAGAAAGAAATAATAATGTGCCAGAATTTTTTTCCGGAATAAAAATATTAGTTGAAAATATTGTTACCTGAGTGATGACGTCAAATTTTAACTAACTTATGAAAATAATATTCCAGGAATTTCATTTCTGAGAGCACTTTCACACCTTTAGGTGAAACATAATATTGCAAGCGACTTTAAAATTATTTTCGACAAATTTTGTGATACTTGATTTGAAAAATTAAGAGAGACTGAGACACGGACCGTGAATATCTAGCGGAAAAAAATACAATGACCTCTAATAATAAATAAAAAGTTGTGTATGAATTTGACTCTGCAGCTTATAAGAAATATTATAGTCATGGGCGTGTGACGTGATAATGAAAGTGTACCGGTACGATTCAAATTGACAATACGCCAGCTATTTTTCTCTCTATTTGTTAGGGTACTTTCTGCGTTATTGTTTCTTTTTGCGGTTTAAACAAAATTAAATAACACCTCACGAAACAATATCTACAGAATAAAACTATTTTTAAGAGATTTAAAAAAAACTAATTTTTGTCTCACTGCCTGAAGGCACTGGCTAGGCATTCCCGTTCGGGGAATGTTATTGTTGAATGAAATTGAATAAAAAATGAGCAAAAAGGAAGGATGGCATGAACCTGACTATCCATATCCAGTTACTATACAAAGCTTGAACCTTGAAAGCTTGATGATTATATTGTTTTATCCTACCTGCGCCGGGTTTCAAACTCCAACGTCTGAAGAGAGATCCAACGACCTTACCGTTCTTTCATAGTGGTTATATTGCTGACATCTGGGTTGTGGTTTAATAAATAAATTAAATAATAAAAAAAAAACTGGTTGTGTTTTTGTTTGTAATCGAAAAGCGACATTTCAATGTAAAAATATTTTTCACAGCCTTCAAAAATTGAAAGGAGGCCACGAAGAGGTCCTTAAGGTCGAGAGATTATCTGATGGAACTGAAAAGAAAACAATTTTTCATTCGAGGGCTTTTGTATTTTTCATTTCGAAGAAACCATCGTAAAACGAGATATCACCACAACGAACCAAGATGAGAAAGATTCCAGCAATGTATTGTATCATACCCCAACGAGATGACCATTTAGAACAACAAATATTATGAATTCTGATTTTCGTGTTTTTTATTTGCTATTGTTCGGAAACAAAGAGTTAAAGATAATGAGAACTTCCAGAACTCTTCAAATTATTCAGTTGCTTCTGAACTTCTTTGTAAATGTATAAAATAAGAGTTGCCGTTGTAACTGTTTGCTTGCTCCAAAACAGCATCCACCCTCTCCCTGTAATGTCTTACTGAAAAAAATAAAATAATCAGATATTCCGGAAATAACTTTAAAGGTGGGCAGTATAAAAATCATGATGCCTTAGAATATTTCCGCCGCCGAAAGTTATCCTTTCCTTTTGGGTTTAATAAAGAGGTATCATTTTTCATTTACAAATATCAAATTTCCACTTATAATTCGAATTCGAGCCGTTTCTACCGTTTAAGATGGCATAATAAAAATAGAATAATGGTCTTGAAAGGTGTAGACAGGTTACAAGACCTTATAATGATGTCTGTGGAAATTTCCTACACCGTGGTTAACTTGCTGGGGAAATTGGTTATATTTTGGAATGAAAAGGCTATCAAGTGGTTACATAAATATCTCCGAAAAGGGGATAAGTTATATAGAATGTCTGGAGGGTATAGTTACTTTGACTGTTCCTGGTTAATTCTAGAAATATTTTCATTAAAAACGAATTGCGTTGCGCGAACCACCGCGAGACTGAGCATTATAATGTGTAAGTGGAGCCTCAATTATTTTTGTAGTAAGAAGTATTGTATTGTATTAAGAAGTATGTAACTTAATCCAATTTGAACGTACACACGTAATAACTTATTCATAATGTTGGGACACTTTACTAAGCAGGCGTTGCTTATTAGATGTTAAAAAAATAACAATTAGTTGTAAACAATCCTAACTGTAACGTGGAAAACCGTAGCAGCAAAAAAAACGAACGGTGCGGTCTGGAATTACGAAATTTGTAGAGCTTTTCATATCAGAAATTTCTCAGGTTTATCATCTCACAATGATTTTTTTACCGTAAGCTATAAAGATTTGAAATATCCATCGCACTATAAAAATAAGTGGAAAAACAACACGTCATATTGTATGTTGTAGGTAGGACATGTTTGCAATATTAAATTCTCTCAGGTTGTTTGTTACTACGAGTAGAATGCTATTGCAATGCGTGTTTTTTTAACAAAACAGTTATTTTTAATTGATTTTGATAATCAATAAAAGAGTCTCGAAACGTAATGAAAAATATTATTATAATTTATGATAATAATTTCAATTTCGACATACCCTTATCAACCCGTAAGAGTATTTATGGGCAGGTTATCACGTAACAGTTTGGTAGTATCGGATTATTTATTGAGTCAAGGCAGTACAAAGGTGTCAGAGGTGTCATAAAGTTGACTAGTTTTATGCTTGCTAACTTCAGATCACTCGTAAACTAGGATAATAAAGTGCTATTCCCATTCGTCATCAACATTTACAATACAAGGTAACTTTCCAAAGATAATGAAAAAGTAGCTGTAAAACCTTTGTATTTTATTACTTGTACGGTTGTTCAAAATACCCTTAAATAAAAACCAAAGCACCATCATTGACTGAACTAGTAATAAAAACACAAACGACATCTAAAATTTTTTCTTAGAATTCGTGTTTCAACATGATTTTTAATTGTTATTTAAATGTACACAGTGTACACAATTTCCACTATGAACCACTTTTGATTTCACCGAAATAAACTTCTCCCAAAACATTACACCGCAATTTATTAAGAAAACTTTGCGCATTAATAAATCTCTAGAGATAATTATGGTCAGAAATATGGAACATTCAAATGTTAGAAAACAACGAGGTTAGTAAAGGACGAAATAATTCCACGAAAATAGTGCAAAATCGTCTGTGGTTAAAGCTTGTATAAGGTATAGTTTACGAATAAAAAATATCAAAGAAATGTTGTAAATCAAAATCTTTTAAATTTCAGGTTATGAAAAAGTACAAATCCTCATATTTTATTTAAAGATATCTTGTAAATACAAATCTTCTGATTGGACGTAAAGTTTTTTTAAATAATTTAAATGAGAAATGTTATTATAAATATCTATAAACTTATAGATTTTAGGAGTTTATAAAGAAAACTTTTTTTCTAATTTGTCGCATTCCGACATACGTGTACAAAAACACTGACGAGGAAAAGCATAATATCCTCTTGAGAACCCGGAGAAACTATATTGCTCCTCTGTTATAATTTTTTGCTGACTTTATTATTATTTTTTTGACGCTGATTTCAATTTATTTCGACAAACAGTAATTTTGTCTATCTTGTTCATTTTTTGCTACCTTGCTTTGTTCAATTTTGTTCATCTTAATATTATTTCAAAGTGTTCATAATTTACGTTTTTTTAAACGAAGTCTAGTTCCTCGGCGCGACCGGTAAGTTATTGAATTTCGATTGTAATATGGAATTTAAGAACGCAATTTAATTGATTCTAGTTAAGAAATTGTCATATATACGTGTTTAATCATAAAACAGTTTACTCACTGTTTTTTAAGGATTCAAATCTGTCAAACAAAAAGTAGGGACAATTTATTTTTTCCTCAGATCAGTAGTGTGGTGTTTTCTGCAAAGTTTAATATTTTCATTTTCATTTTCACCTCAACCTCCCTCTTCCTCCACCAAGTTTGTTAAGCAAACTGAAATGAACAGTTTATTCATGGTATTTATCATCAGCAGTAAAAAAAATATAATTAGCGTGATTTACTATATTTATTTAAATGTATACTCGAATATGTGTTTATTGCCGACTTGCTGTTAATTGATAAATAATGTATTTTTATTTGATGCGAGCATTTTTTATATAATTTAAACAATTTGAAAAAAATATTTTGACAGTTTTGTTTCGATCTGAGAATGAAAATTATTATTTAATCTAGCTCTGGTCCTGATGATTTACTACAGATACAAAACATTTTTTTCTAGAGAACAACCATAGAATCTCCGTCACAGTCAGTTTTTTATTCAGTTCTATATTCTTATAACCATAATTAATGAACATGGAATAATTAAGAGATACAGTAGATGTTGATGTCTTGTCGCTCCTTTAATCTATATCCAGGGAGTATGTTTAGATTCACACGGTTAACGTTACAAAAAAACCTACATTTAACGTAACACATTCCCACAATAATATGAAAAGGATATTAGTAAAATTTCACATGAGTTTACTGCCTTTTCACAAATATTTTCTCTCGACAGCAATTTTTTGATAAATACGCTGTTTTCTCTGCTTATCAAATACGAGTATATATTGACACCATTCAAGATCCAACATTTTAAATAGTAAAAACTGTTTCTAAATTTTATTTTTCTTTCTATCGTTTTTGTATCGTCAGTACATTTGAAATCGATTCAGGAGATGCGGGTTTGTGATTCCTGCTGCAGTCCAAAAGGATATTATTTTTTTCTTCTTTATTTGTATTGAGTAGCACAACAATTGTTTTTTATTCTATCGTAAAAAAAAACAAATTTTAGAACCCAACAGAATTTGTTTCTTATTACAATAATGTCTTGTACTCTCACTGTTGCGTCCTAGAATTGACGCTTTGTGGATTCCAATGTGGTGTTCAATCCTACCCCGTTTTCACTTATTTCCTATGCGTCATTTTGCGAACCTGTCCGGCCCTATTGGCATGGCTGTGTCAAAGATGCGTTAATCAGCCTGTTACTTGACCCCCACTCTCGGATCGTATCATTCGAACGGTCGAGACCGGCCCACAGCTACTACTTCTTAACTAGCGCCCGGAGAAGGAGGTTGCTCCTTCAAAACCATCGCCCGGACCTGGAAGTCATTTCACACTATCACCGGAACAGAGAGGTTGGCCGCCATCAAGCAGACACACAAATCAGGTGAGCAAGATGACGTAATTCCTCTACAATTGTTCCTCAGATAATCAAGTCATTTACCAAGCACCATCTCGCCATTACAGTCCACTAAATTCAGTCCAATTCCATTCAGAAAACGATTCGCGGTTTCTGGATCGAACATTTGGTCCTACTCGAACCGGATTACTACCGGATTACTTTCGTACTATCGGATGATTACTTTCGTACTACCGGATTACTATCGTATTATCGTTTGTTGTTATCTACTTGGTGAATCGATTTGATTATCTGTTTTCCTAACCTATTTTCCATCGACCACATTTTGAACCTACAAAGTGTTGATTATTATTCCGTGAATTAGTTTTTATTGTCACATAAAAACGGGATTCACACACACTCGATTTCGTATTTTGAATTCCAAGATTCGTTGTTTGTTTTCGCTAAATAATTGTTGATTATTATTCCGTGAATTGGTTTTTATTGTCACATAAAACGTAAGCCACACGCGCTCGATTGTCGTATTGTTGTTGTTAAATAATTGTTGATTATTATTCCATGAATTGGTTTTTATTGTCACGTAAAAACGTAAGTCACACACGCTCGATTGTCGTATTGTTGTTGCTAAATAATTGTTGATTATTATTCCGTGAATTGGTTTTATTGTCACGTCGATAAAATCACGTTTACAATGGCGGCGATCGCAGCATTAAGAAATCGACAGGCTAATACAGCCTTGATTGAAATTTATAATTTTTCTTTAAAAGCATTAAATTCGGCTGATATTATAGATAAGAATTATCTACAGGTTAAGTTCAGGTACATCGAGTATGTTAAGCACGATTTCGTAGAGTCGTACGTGATCCTCGAAACGGCTCAGAATAAAGATTGTGGCTTGGAGGAATTACAGAATCGTCATACATGTTTTATGAAAATGTACTATGATATCCAAGTTAATTATAATTCGGTGTTCGATAATCGGATAAAGTCAGACGACAATAATTTCGACCTACCGACCGTTGAGAGGTATGTGTCGCCGCCTCAGGTTATTAACACAATTCTATCAACTAGTATCACGCCGCAGGTGGAATTAATTAAAAACACCGAGGTGTTAATTAGCTCAAGTAACTCGTCCGTTCTTTTATCTACGGCCGTCGTACAGGCAAAAGATAAAGATGGACGTCATCAAGATGTCCGCGTCTCATTGAATTCTTCAAGTCAAGCTAACTTCATAACTCATGACTGCTCAATTCGTTTGGGCCTCGACTGTTCTAATCGAAATATTCCTATTCGAGGAATTAGACAGGGGTCGGCCACCGCAGAGAGAGAACGCGTCAATGTTCGGATCCGTTCCCTCTGCTCCAATGAGCAGGTTAATGGGGAATTCGTTTTGTTGTCAAGTATTTGTGCAGATGTCCCTAGTTCTCCCATTCGTCGGGGAGACTGGAAACATATCAAAAACTTGAATTTAGCTGACCCAAATTTTGAAACTCAGGATTATAGAAATATTTCGGGACGGCACGTTGTTTCGCTCCCTTTCAAGGAAGAGTCATCGGAAATTGAGGACTCATATCATTCGGCAGTATCTCGACTGCATCACCTTGAACGTCGATGTTCGAGGAATCCACATTTTAATTCGGCATATATTAAATTCATGACAGAATATGAATTTTTAGGTCACACGATACATGTGACAAGCTCATTAACTTCGTTTGGAAGATATTTTATTCATCATTGTGTGATTAAAGACACTGGTTCTACTAAGAACCTTCGAGTAGTTTTGACGCAAGTTCGAAAACTACATCTGACCAGTCATTGAATGACATACTTTTGACAGGACCTAAACTTCAACAAGATATTGTGAAGTTAATTTCGAGGTTCAGATCACATAAAATAGTTTTTACAGCAGATATCTGCAAAATGTATAGACAAATCTTAGTTCGTCCGGAGGATAGACCGTATCAACACATTTTGTGGCGTGAATCATCTGATCACGAGATCAAAGAATTTGAATTACAAACTGTAACTTACGAAACTGCTTCTGCACCTTTTCTCGCTGTAAGAACGTTACATATTTTAACCGGAGCTTCCACGCTCGAATCGGCGCGTAAATTACAACAAGATTTGGTGGAGTTGTTTCATCTTGACGTTTTTGAATTGAGTAAATGGTCTAGTAACTGTTCAGAATTACTGTCTGATATTCCAGCTTCACATCGCGAAGTACCTATAGATTTCGATTTGAATCATGATAGCATTAAGATTTTAGGTATTGTTTGGGAGCCCAAAATGACTCGTTCTCGTACCGGGTGAAGACTTCCCAAATAACTTATTCGAAAAGGTCAATACTATCAACGGTTGCTAAGATTTTCGATTTGCTTGAATGGATTTCTCCCGTTACGTTTTCGGCAAAGTGTTTATTACAATGGTTGTGGAAGCCTGGATTGAAGTGGGACATTCCAATCCGTGCCGTAAACATCGGCTATACATACAGACATTCCGCGCTATATCGTAGCGAGTTTTGATAACAATTACCATTTAGTAGGTTTTGCCGACGCGTTGAAAAGGGTAATGTCTATGCTGTGTTGTACTTTCGGTCCAAGCACTCGGAGCATAAAGTTAATATTCGCCTTTTGATTGCCAAGCTAAAGGCGGGTCGCGTAAAAACCCCTTCTATTCCGCGGTTAGAATTATACGGCGTTTTATTGTTCGCTCGACTTTTAGATTACGTTTTGAAATCTGTTAATGACATTGTAAATATTGATAAAGTGTTCGCTTTACGGATTCTACCATCGTTTTGTCATGGATTCATACGCCAACCATGACGTCATGGGATGAAGCCGTCTTAAAATAGATTTTCGTCATTAACAAAAATACAACAAGTTACAACTTGGATTGTGAGATTTATTGTTAACATTCAACATAAAGGTAGAAGATCGCAATTTCGGAGTTGTTATTGTCGAAGAATTATATTCATCACTAAATATATGGATAGAGAAAGTGCAACAAGTGCATTTTCATAATAATTTAAACTAAATTCATCATAATTCTTCTCACGAAATTCATCATAATGCTTATCACGTTCGCAAATTAATACTTTCTTTTGTAGATTCGGTTGATTTACTTAAAGTTGGTGGGAGATTGCATCATGTCCCTATCACTTCTAATAGTCAACATTCCATATTTCTATGTGATAAAAGTAATTCGACTAATTTAATTATTGATTCGTATCGTTCGTTTTATTTGCACGCGGGACCTGGGACGTTATTATTAAGTTTACATGTAACAATTTGGATTGTTTCCCGCTCGCAACGTCATTTGTTTACGCCTTAGCAACGTCATTTGTTTACGCCTTAGCAACTGCATAATTTGGTTTAAGGCTCGTCCTTTTAATTTACAACTTGTCATAGGCGATTCGTCACAATCTCAATTTCGTGAAGATTGTCCTTTTTTTCAATATTGATGTTATTTTAGGTGTTCCCTTTCTTCAATAAAAGACAGAAAGCGTAGAGGAACAAAAGTGTTAACCACTTACTTGTATTTATTTATTTTAAGTACCAAAGCAGTACATTTAGAAATAGTATTTGACTTAACGTCCGCAGCATGTTAAGCGTGTTAGATCGCGTTCCTAGCTGAACGGGGATTATGTTCTAGTCTCACTAGTGACAATGGCACAAATTTCGTCGATGCTAACAAACATCGAACGGCTCACGAACATATATCATCTGCCGTTATTATTACGCGTCAAATCAATTGGTGTTCTCACCTCCCTTCCGTATCTCATTTTGGAGACATATAGTTGGGGCGTATCGAGTAATGTCATTTTGATCGTGATCAAGTCGTGCATGTAGGGATAGTTAAAAACGCACACGGAACATTTCGTCGGCCAGTTGTCAAAGTTTATCCGTTACCGGTCTAAGTGTTCATCGACCATGACGAGGATATATGTGGCCTGTTTTCGTCCCATGAACCTGTTACTGTCAATAGTTTCTCTACTTTATTTTATTTCTCTCTTGAATAATGTTATAGTAAACAGATAAAGTAATTAGTTTAATAGTTTTACGTAGTAGTAAAACCAATTTTCATTAATAATCGGAGGTGGCAACGCACATTTTCAAAAATAGGTGATCGAATTTATTAGATAGAGTTGTGCTAATAATCTATTATCTATATTATTATACTAGTATGACTCCTGTTGAGTCTTCGATACGGACATGTTGCAAATAGCATACGAATAAAATAAATGTTTTCAAACGCAACGACTCTATGAAGTCCCGCTTAACATACTCGACAGGACAGCGATGTGTGTTTTCCGTTTCTAATGAATAACGATGATGTTTTTCCACTAGTTTGACAATAGGTTTCAATCAAAGCTGTATTCGATAAACGGTTTCTCACCGATTTGACAATAACCAACGGGAAGACTATATTGTAGTTTATTCGAGTTTTCAAATTGAGTTTCCATAGAAGTTAAATATCGGTTGCTTACACAATTAATTAATAATTTTGAGATTATCATTTTCGGTTGTTATGATTTAATTTGTTTATTGACAATAATCGAGAATGTGTGAATCATCGACGTTTGGTAGATAAGAGATTTTCATCTCTTCTCGGGGGGGGGAATGTTGCGTCCTAGAATTGACGCTTTGTGGATTCCAATGTGGTGTTCAATCCTACCCCGTTTTCACTTATTTCCTATGCGTCATTTTGCGAACCTGTCCGGCCCTATTGGCATGGCTGTGTCAAAGATGCGTTAATCAGCCTGTTACTTGACCCCCACTCTCGGATCGTATCATTCGAACGGTCGAGACCGGCCCACAGCTACTACTTCTTAACTAGCGCCCGGAGAAGGAGGTTGCTCCTTCAAAACCATCGCCCGGACCTGGAAGTCATTTCACACTATCACCGGAACAGAGAGGTTGGCCGCCATCAAGCAGACACACAAATCAGGTGAGCAAGATGACGTAATTCCTCTACAATTGTTCCTCAGATAATCAAGTCATTTACCAAGCACCATCTCGCCATTACAGTCCACTAAATTCAGTCCAATTCCATTCAGAAAACGATTCGCGGTTTCTGGATCGAACACTCACTATAGTGAAAACATATTTTACAAAGCGATATTTCATAAAAGCGGAAAAATGATGTTTATTATAATGTATTTAAAGACTGGATTTTTTTTCTAAATATATACGAAATAAAATTAATGTACGTAATCATATATTATTATTTAACATACTTTTTCTAGATTGTAATATGTTTCTCAAATTCTGAAAACTTTTACTTTCGCTTTCATGTTATAATTTAAGGATGTTTTATTATTTTTTTACCGTTTGCTGACATCTGAAGAGCTTTTTTTACAAAGATGAGGTTTTTTCGGCAGAATCTCGAGATTTTTGAGTGAGGGTCGGATGTGAGATGAGTAATTCTTCAGCTTTGTACCATATAAAATAGTTTATATGAGAATATTAAACAGTGTTATTAGATAGTCAAATTGAATAAATATTTCGTTTTTATTTTAGATCAAAGGGATGTTGCCTCGACAACCTCATTCATCAGATTCAAACGAGCTATTAAGCAATGTCTTCTGTGGCACGTTATTGTGCAACCTCGTTGATCATAGATATTAGCAAATGTATGTAGTGTTTACAGTGAATAATTAAAATATTATATTATCATCGTTAAAATAGTTAGTTAAATTCAGTATTAACTTATACCTACTTATCACGTACCAGTTTTTAGACAAAAGAGTGGAAGAGAATATATACGATAAATATCTACAGATTACCCCATATAAGGGAATAGGTAAAAAATTCCAGTTCTAAAAAATGTTCATGCTCCTCTGTAAAAAGTACTAGTATTATATTGTAAAAATTTTATTTTGTTCTGATATTCTGTCGAATTTCAAACCACTACTTCGTTTTCTACTTCGCCCGATTTATGCTTTTTGTTCGAAATATTTTTTCTTTAAAAATATGGTTTGAAAATATAGTAGTTTTTTACAGTAACATTATTTTTTAATGACACGAGGTATATGTGAGCCGAAAATAATTACTGTTGCGTAGAAATTTCAAACCTTAGAAAATTTTATGATGCCAGGACTCACTAAATTGAGTCTTAAGTGAGCAATCAAACAGATTTTCTGTATTATTGATTCTCTAAAATTGTATTTTTGTAAACCTTTTACATCGTACAAAAAACACTATTAAGCTTCAACCATCATTGAAATAAAATTTAATACCAAATAAATTAATATTCGTCCCGTTACTTCTTATAATATTAATAAAGCTTTGATGGTTTGAAGCAGAACTTTTCGGATTTGTGAATATGAATGATTGAAAACAGCTGAGCAGCTCCATATTGATCCCAGAAAATTGTGCGCGGCATTCCTTGGATTACCTCCTCCAAAACGATATTACTTCTGAAGATTTAAAGTCCCCAAACGGAATAAAGCCGAAGATGCGGTGGGCCCGAGTCCGGCGCGAGACCACTAAACTTTCATTTGGGAGGTCCGCAAGGAGCCAAACATTCGGGGAAACTAAAACCTTTTGCGGAACCTAAGCTTAACTCTGTTGAACTTTGAACTGCGCTTCTCCACTAACATTTTGTGTCGTAAAAAGGATTGTAGTTAGGTACCATATAGTTTCACTATCCAGATTCCTACGGGAAACTGTTTTCTCTCTAAGTAGATTTCGATACTTTTTTTTGGAAAACTTTTTCTAATTGAATAATTTTATGGTTACGTATGGAACTAAAAATATTGTTTTTACTATCTAAAACAAACTTTAATAAATAGCAAGATATGTACTACATATGTCAGAAACTGTATACAGGATTTGTAGAAACACGAACACATACATAAAAATAAATTCCATTTTCGACTCTTTATATATTCGTATTACTATCCGATTTTACCCAAAATCTAAAATGAGAAATATAAACCAAATATTTAAAAAATACATATGTTGAGATTTGCATTGAATGAATTGTACATTATTTTTCTAAAATACATTTATTTATTGTTACAAAGTTAAACTTTGATTTATTGAATTATAAGGTAACAAAAAATAAGGTTTTAAGATTATAATAGTTCACAATGAAAATTTCTCACACAGTTGAATATTTTATTCATTATTTATCTCTTAAATCACAATAAAAATAATTCCATTATTATTATCATCAGGAAAACGGTAAGATTGGGGTATTAAAATAATTTGAATGGACTTCCCTATTCTGTACAACCCTACGCTACCTATAACTGTATTTCTCACAAAACATCAATTACCAAGACAATATAATTACGAAATATAAAAATAAAACATTTGTGTTGTGATACGTATTACCCCTACCGGTTTTGCTCAAACATAAGAATCATAAGGACGGTGTATGTTTATTTGGATCAGTTGTTAATCAATATACTCGTATATATACGTATATGATAAAATTAAATTGAAAACCGTTATAAGCTTTAAGATTAGACCTTTTTTCAAATCGATCTCTTTTACCAATTATGTTCTATGGTACTTAGAGACTTACTTCTCCAGTATCTAATCTTAAGTAGATCACAATATTCTTATCCATTTGATATTCTTTTCTGGCAACTAAGCTTTGCAGAATTTAATAAAATAAACTTCCTGGAAGGATCCTCTTCAACATTATCATAAAAGCAAAACAGCATTTTCCTTTAAAACCTCAAATACTAGAAAAGCAACAAGAGGAAAACGTTCTATATGTCTGTCAGCAGAATGGTCATGGCAAGGAGAATTTAATATTTTATTTGAAAATATAATATCGTTTAAGTCTGACCACAGCTTTTAGTAAAACACAAGAATATAACAAGATAAAGGAACGCCTTTCCGAGAAAAGTCTTTTGTTATGTTTCGATATTGGATACTAATGGACATGGAAGATATCCCAGCTTTTAACATGCTTTTACGAAAGGTATTTGAAACTTGCTTGTACTGATGAAAAATCTATGCAAAAAATATTCTCTAATAGTTAAAATAAAAAAATAGTAATGAAATGTAAATAGATTGTTCCAGGATACCTAATTTGAAAAGTATTTATCTTGAACATTAATGATGAATCAGAAAATTAATATTCACGTATGTACCGTGTGCCCGGGCGTCATGTAATTTGCATAACTTTTCTGTCTAGTTTGACGGAACTTTTTTCAGATCACAACGTCATTTCAATCGAAAGCTTTGAAATATTCTTTTAAGTATATATAATAAGGCAAGACGTTTGACATCGTTTGTTACATAATCCTAATGATCTGGTCGGTAGGTATATTACCTATATATTTTTGTTGTTGTTACAAATCATTTATCTTGGCAAAAGTTAAAATATTTCATATTGTACACACTGCAAAAGGCCAGTTGAAATATTTATGAGAAATAATTACAGTTTTCAGTGACTTCTATTATTGTGATCCAAAGGTTTTTTAGTTTCATTCTATATTTTGCAGTATATTGTGTGTCTTTAATGGAGCATTTTATATATCTGGTTTCCATTCGTAGAACAAAGTGATTTAATTTGAATATTCATTTAGATTAAAAAACGTACCTACTATTCAAATGGCTTATTAGGAGATTAAATAAAGCGTGCAGCGCCATGCTCTCGCAAAATTAAGTGTACGGTTGTCTGTGTGCTTCTCATTAATGAATTAAATGAATAAATAAAATTTATATAAATTATTTTCATTAGAAATACTGTTAGGTTAGGTTTTTTTTAACAAATAGAAAGTTTGAACCATAAATAATATAAATAATCGCCACAAATCCTGACTCCGAGCTGGAGCGGTTAAGATCCAGACTATTATATATCATATACTATGTGTTAACATAGTTCACATATAACTAACAAGCAAAATAACATGTTGTATATTTTCGGCACGTTCCAGTGGAGTAGATACTCTTAGTATCGACCTGGTGAAAGACCCCAATTCAGAATCGAAACGTTGCTTGAAATAGCTTAAGCCGCGTTTGGTGACCTGATATAAATAGCCAGTTTCTTCCCAACCTTCCTCTTTCTTGTCTTCTTCCCTTTCTTAGCCTCACGATATACCCCAGTTGAGAATGCCATAGTCCTACTGACTCCGGACTTGTGCGGTAATCACATAAAAAAAAGTGTTATGGTCGTGAAATATTGGTATTTAATTGTTATCTCTTGAAACATTCATTCTATCGTAGGTTGAATAATTAATTAATAACATTCTCATTTCAACTTGTCTTCATTAATCGTGTTTGTGACATATATTATATAAAACAATTATTATTTCCATCTCAACGCGTCAAAACAATAGATACTGTGAAAATGGTTAGTTAATATGTTATAATAATAATGTATTAAGTAGTGTGTAATGCCATCTCTTAAAATATCTTCTAATATTTCACATATCTACATGATAAGGGCGTGCTTATTGTATGATAACCCTGTTATGTAAAGCCATATTATTAGTAAGCCACACAAGATTAACTATGAATAGTTTCATTTGTGAGCACGTACGTACGAGTGATAACTTTCTAAATTTGGTACTGATGTCGGAGTCTACCTCAGGTTTTTAAATGGATGAGGAAATGTTTATTTAAAAAAAAAAGGAACTTTTTTTAGTGAAAAATTATCAATCTGCGAAAGCAATTCGTTAAATTGGCTACTACGCTTGAAAAAGCTATTTAAAATACAAATACCTCAACGGTCGAACCATACACAATTCTGTCGTCACACAGTGCTTGCTTCATCTATCTTCACACACCGTCTCGTACAAACTCCTCTAATATTCCTACTCTTGACACGACTCAAAAACCCTGATACCAAAACTTGATTCACTTGATCGTGCCACGTCTTCCTTGAACTTTCACTCTTTTTACTACATTCGTTTTCGTGGCATAATATATTCTCCTGAAATTCCTTTGTCCATCCATTTGCTCAGTATGTATGCACCCTCTAAATCTTTACTTTTTAATCTTATGCACTACACTCACATCGGTTTTGCATTTCTTTAGAAGTTCCTCACACGCAAATCGGCTGTAAGGTACCTACCTATATAGTTTTATGAAACATAAGTATCGGGGTTCACATTTCAACTGCATTCGGTTTATCTCTAACCGGTTCATGACTGCCATTCGTATATTCTGTATAAAAATATATATTGAAATATGTCCACATTTTAACAAGTAGTATGAAATGAATAAAATCAACGTTATATTTATGGTTAGTATACTTCAACAGAGGTGTGCACAATCTTTTTAGGTGTCGTTTTCATATTGAATATTTGCAAACAAAATAGAAAAAAAAAGTTTTATCCTATACTTTGACAACTAAATAAATATTTAAAAGCTTCAAAACCTATGATACAAATGACATTGCGAGCTAAAAATAGTTGAGTTGACCTGGAAATCTCAAAAAAAAAAAACTGTATAAAATTTACGATGCCAGCGCTCACCGTTCGAGAGATTTCCAATCATATTTTCGGCTTTGTATAGATAAGTAAGTACGTAGGTAGTGCTCACGTATCCCACAGTGATAATAGCACAACGCTCAATACTATACGTCAATCTTTACGTGCCCCAATACTAATCCGCATGTAAGTGGTGTATGTGTAGGTATTATATTAGATATGTATGTGTGTTGATATGTATTTTAAGTAGTATATAATGACCATCTCCAGGATGATATGACCGTGGCGGAGTTGCGGCCTCATTACACCCAATGCTCAGACCGGAGAAGCGGCTAATGGCCGGCCCCAGATCTTTTTGCCGCAATTAGTTTGTGAGTAGTTACCGCCCGCCCCCGGGTCAAATGACAAGGTGGCTGGTTGCCGACTGCCGACTGCCGACTGCCGAACGCCGTCCGCCGAATGCCGAATACCGACTGCCAGCCAAAGGTTGAAAGGTATCTACATTTTTTCTTTCGCTAATCTATCTCCTTTTGGAAGATATATTATTGGTTAGTGGAGCGGAGCCGCTTTCTTTGTGAAATTCTTTTAAGGGAACTAGTATTCGGTTGAAGACATATCGTGGACTTATGAGGATTATTATAAGTCAATGGCTTTAATCTTTACGACATTTTTGTGGCCACTTAATAAATGCAAAGTAAGTAGTATTTTTATTATTTACCCTAATATTAACATTATTATCATGAGTGTTGTAAAATCTTTTGAAAGTGTTCTTGCACTTCTACACATATTTCTATTTATCAAAAAATGTAGGCAAAGCTTGGTAAATATAATTTTGCGGGCAGCTAAAAGAGGAACTAAAGAACGAACGAACTGTTTTTAAATCCATTTGTTTGCTTCCTAAATACATATCTACAGTGGCGACGCCTTGGACTATAAAGTTAAGTGTGAAGATCTGTAGGCAGTTTCCAATAAATCGTGCCTTTTGTGGCTTTTGTCTGCCTTAGTATTACGTTGAACCCGTTGTGCCTTCGAAGACTTTTTGTTCCACCAACACGTGGTTCGACTGGGGCGGTTTTTTCCGAAGATTGTCTCACTCCAGGACAAAGTAATTAATTTAATTATGTGCTTTGATGTTTAGCTAATTATTTTATTAACTCATTTTCTGATTAAATGGACTTAATATGGCTCGCCAAACCGAATAGCAATATAATTATAAATAGAACACACACACTTTGTTTATAACCACTTTTTTATTTAATATTACATCTACCGGTTTCGGAAGTACACTTCCATCATCAGGACAATATTAAGAGTAGCAAGATAATTATTTCGTATTTTGTTTTAATCCTTGGCTAGTTTCGTATGTATTTTCTTATATCGTTATTTTTTTGCAATTCGACTATCATTTTTGTTTTTATTTAAGTGTGTACCAATTAAAAAATAAACTGAAACTTATTACAAAACTCTTTTTATTTCTTCATATTTCTTGTTACTGGAAGGTAATTGGAATTACTTGTTTGCTATTCAAATAATCAAATAAATGTTATATTCACCTTCATCTCGGTGCATCAGGTGGTGGGATTATCAGGGTGGGATTCAGCTTCCTCAAGAAATGTGACCACTGGCTGTGGTCCCTCGCTTTTTGCATCCAGTTTTCAGTTCTCACCGTCCTGCTCCATTTCTCTTCCACACAGCCTATCCATCTCTTTCTCGCTTTGTTCCCGGTTCACGTCCTATTATTTGACATTATTTTTACATGTCTAGCCCGTCGCAGTATTTAGAACCTATAGAATCTTACAATGGTTTCATGCTCTGTAAGATTTTCGAGTTCATGATTCATCTTTTTTCTGAATGATCAATTTTCTAGAGTAGGGTCAAAGATTTTTCGTCGATTATATTGTAAAATAGTGATTATTCTTCTTCTTAATTTTGAATTTATAAATTAGAATGGTCTTATCATCGTTTCTTTTTACTTTTTTATTTATATTTTATGTTCAATGAAAAAATAAAATCTTTTCAGATAAATTATACCAAAACCAAAATCAGTATTTTATTGTCTTTGTAAATTTTTATTTCAACTATTTTTTTGGTATTTTGACTAATAATTTCTCTCTGTGAGATATTAAACTTAGTGGCAACATTGCAAAATTATCTAGAAACACGATTTTTATCACTATCCCTTTGAAAGAGTAATCGATATTGGTTAATCGGCTTGCTATTATTTTTGTGTGATGTGCACAAAACACAAAAAGACATTTTGAAAAAAAGAACACAATATATTAATACTTTTAAATATTTGTTCATGCTTATCATTATTGATAGCCCGAGTATATGTTAAAAATCCATTCGAATTGAATGTTTTCATAGTAAAAATATTTCGATTACGGCCATTATAAGCCAGAACCGTGACGACACATGCAGTTACCTCTCAGTGTGCGTAGCAGCGTAGGTCATTAGAGGGATTTAGTTTCGGGGCTGTTAAGCTCCTCGCTGCTCGCCGCTCGCCGATCGGCGCTCGCCGCCCGCCGCTCGCCGCTCGTACGCCGCCTTAGCACACATTTTGTCTAATGATTCTCTCGGTACCGGTACGCGGAGCCAGTGGCGTGCATTTCAAATGAATAGAATCCGTTCTCATGCTAACTTCCCCATTACCAAGTCCGGCCGGAGTACAATAACTACCATCCGAGGATTAAGTTGGAATGTTCATTTGCTTATTCATGAAAACTCGTAATAACTTTCATTGATTTACATTTGCAACGTAATCCAATTAGTATTTTAGGAAGTCATTTAAAATAATGATCATAGATTAGTAGAGGTTTCAGAATTTCCATTCAAAGTTTGTATTTAATGTAATATTCCTGTCAATCTACTTACATGGAAAAAAAAACTACTTATTAAAAATTTGTTTATAAATTTCGGAAAAAAATGTTATCATAAAATTTCTATTTCTCTGAGATGTGCCTGTGACTGGACTGATTGTGATATTGCTTTGGTACTGGAAGTGTTTTTATGAAAATATTTTATCTGGTTTTCTGAATAGCATACTTATATTTATATTATTATGATTTTTTTTAAAGAAAGACAAACATTCCTTGGTTACGAATAACCTGACAATGTTTGAAAAACTCCTACTGCAATCATAATAAGCGGAAAATGTTGCTTGTGCAATGATGGAGGACTTAACCAGCAGAGGAATTGAAACCAAGACGCCAGGATGGGAATCCGACGCGTTTGTCCACTCAGCTACCGACTAGTCGTTGGTATATCATACCTACCATATAAAAAAATGTCATTTAAGTAACCTACGTACTTATGTACGTAAAAGTAAATTCCATGCTTATGTTCAACCACATTGGTTACCTATTCTCCAATTACATATATTTTTATTAAAATCACCACGATCGTCTTCACATATTGTTGAATCCCACATGCTGGAATCGATGAAAATGTAATGTTTTTCTTTACTTAAATGTAACAGAACACGGCATTTCGTTTTCCAGAATGGACGCAGGACACGATATGTTTAATCGGGCACGGTAGACCGTTCGCGGCCACCCCGGGTTATCCCCTACAGTGGTCAGAATCCTTTATGGAGCTGCTTTCAGAGATAATATTATTAGAAGAACTTTCACGAAACGGACAGAAAAGGGTTGAGCTTACCACTGTTGCAACAAGACTCAAATTAGATATCGGTGGATAGGAGTTACTCGAACCCACAGCGTTATTATGGGATGGAAGTCTCTGAAATGGACATACCTGTACTTGCAAGCAGGGCCGGACTTACAACACGTGGCGTCATAGAATAAATGGACCACAACCACATTAAAAATCACAGAGAACTCCAAAATATGAGAATAAATAATACTGACGAATATATCTAATAATTGGTAAACTCAAAGTGATGTGCTCAGATATTCAATTACCTGTGCAATCAATTATGGAAGCGTTGAATCGCTGTATTTATTATTCTTGGTCGCACACTTATCTATTTTACTGTTCGATTGTTTTTCTAATTCAAATTGTTTGAATGCTATTAATATTAAACAATATATTTTCCTTGTGCGTACGTACGAATGTGACATTTTCTAAATTGGAACTGATGTGTTTTAAGTTTTGTTTTCAAACCCGAAAATCTATACAAAACTTACCTACCGACGAAAAAATGAACACAAATCATATTATTTTTAATAGATATTTGAAATATGCTAGTAAATCTACAGAACTGTTTTTTTTTTTACTTTTTGTTGTAATAAAAGACAGACTACGTTTAGAAAATAAAATTTAGCATAAATCTCAGTTGATGATTTTTTATTATCTCATCAAATTAATTTTCAGATGCATAGGTTATGAAATCTCTAATCTTACATTGGTATAAACATGCTTTTTAAAGCCTCCAATAAGTACAATTCCACAAAATTTCAATCTTAAACTTCTTACAACAAAAAAAAGTAGAATTGTCGAGATACTGCATTTTTGACTCTCACGTGATGTTTTACTTTCTGATCGAGCACTACTGAGATACGTTTTGACGATTTACTAACAATATCATCTTTTCGAGCATATTTGATTTTATTTTTAATTAAAGAAACAAACAGTACATTGGTTACAAAGTGAAAGATATTTTACTGATATAAAGTCATACACGGTCATAAAGATCGGTACCTATGCTATGTTTCATTGTATTATCATGTTTATGTATTAAATGTTGACATGTGAGGTGCGTACTGTGTAGTATATAAGTATGCATTAGTAGTGTGAGGTATGTGAAGTGGTGTTCTGTGGTGAAGGAATGTGTGTTTGTGTGTGTACGCTATGGCAGGTTATATCTTTGAAATACCGTTTTTTTTTAATTGAGGGCAGGGTATCATAAAATTGAGGCAAAGATTATTAAACGTATGAAGAGCACGGTTAATTGCCAAATTTGCAGTTGCATTTGTTTTATTACTTAACGTATGGAATAGTTTAGTGTGACGGATACGTCTCAAAGGCATGTTAAAATTAATCAGGGTCAGAGGCTCTGGAAAATCGATGTTGTTATTTAAGATTACATGTATGTAATAAATGTAATAATTAGCTATTATTTGCCTTTGTTGCAAAGATTGAGTTTTACCATTATTTGCATTAGTATTATAAGTGTTTCTGTTTTCGAAAGGCTCCACAATCACGATATTGGTTTTTAGATGACATGATAGAAGAGATAAAACAAGAGATGATTGCGGGCATGTCTTTGTGTCAAATCGGTAAAGAAAATAGTTTTTTACTATGAATTTTCTGTTCAGTGGATGGTATTGATATATTTAACGCAAATGTTATGTTTGCGCTTTGTGTTGATAAAGTTTAATAATGAAAATACACATTTTATTTACACGTTTTGGTTACACGTTCCATTCGTCATTGTAGATCCGGCACTGCATACAAAAGCGACAGTTTTTTACTACTTAGACAGGGTTTTCATAGTGACATTTATTCCTTGTTTCACACAACATAACGCGTTTCCTATTCGGAAGATTATGTGTACACTTGTTCAGATACGCAACTTACTTAGTGATAATATGAGGGTGGAGATTTTCTTTTTCATTTACATAGTAACTTTTCTTCAAGGGTGAAGGTTGGACAGCTGATAAAATAATACACAAGAAGCCGATATTATTAAACTTTTCTCGTAAGAAATAATGATTTATATCATACGGTATTTTGGTAATCGGCAGCTCAGGGTTTTTCTTTAGTTACGCGAATTTATAAAAAAAAACTGATTGATTGACGATCCACATTACAAGTTGCGACATTACAACATCTCGCCAAGCGACCACATAGGATACACAGATTTATTACAGCCTCTTTTACCAAGCAACACAGAGTGAACGTCAAATTGAAAAATTACCCTTACCGAAGATTTAGCGAAGGATTACTCAATAACATTTATTTTGTTCGGGAATAAATAATTACCTCTACTGAATGCGCTTAGACTTATGGCCAAGCAAAAATGTTTTGAAAATTAGCAGACATTTGTAAATAAGATTGAACTGCAACAAAACTACACGATTGTCTGTTTGCCTGCTCAATAGTTAGATGATCCATAAAAGTAAATATCTTTATTTTTTGACTCGCTGAACAAAAAACATTGCGATGGCGTCCTGTGGTGGTAGTCGGAATGGATCAATGTGAATAGTCAGATTATATCAATCTTCTTCTATCTATAATTATTATAATTAATAATTTTATTCGGTCTATCATATTATGGGTGTTAAAGTCCTGCTGGACTCGGGAAATTGTAACATAAAATTTAAAAAAAAGTGGAGCTATATATTGAAGTACCTATTAGTACCTTGCAATCGATATGAAATTACTTTTGCGTACCTACTGTTTCTGCCTGGAAAAATGGATGAAAAACAGTAAAGATTAGCGTCTCTAAAACTTATTATGTTGAATTTGCGTAAAATAAACCAAGACTTTCCTTGGCTTGCGGATATATAATTTTCTTCTGTCAGCTCATTTCATAAACATTTGCTGTACATCCGACACTGTTGGAAATTTATCATACTTTTACCCAGTGTTTTTTAGTAAACCTAGCAAATCTCTTGTGGGCTATCACATTAATGAATATAAAAACTCTATTTTCGCAAACATTTTTCATGTTAAATTTTCATGAAAAAGCAGGAGGTGTTAAAACACATATTATCTGGGATTCACGCAGTTACTCTCGTATATTACATATGGTAGATGGTTCAAATAAAGTCTCGTGCGTAAAAATTCTATATTATTGTGATAATTCTCACAGTGGTCGTGGAATAGCTAGTCAAATGTAATGGCCTAGTCACATTACAAGTGGACATTATATTTTTAGTTTTTTTTGTGTGTAGAATTCAACCATGTTTATATTAAGATTTCATATACCTATCTTCAATGTGTTTTAAACCATTGTAACACGTCTTTGTGTCTCACTTGTTCATCAAAAAAACTAACCAAACACGGTAAAAAAATTGCAACAAAGTTTTGATTTAACTGATAATATGGTCCTCATTTAAAATATTTAATCAAATTAATACTCACTAAATCGTAATACAATGCTCGGAAGACAAATCAAAGATAATAATTTGGTTGGTAAACGTGACCATTAAGAATAATGAATTGGGCATAAGGACACCACTCGCATTAGACTCCTTGAAGCCATGTTGGATGAACATCTGTTAAGACCATCTTGTGGACAGTGAGGCTAATGTGAACTTTCACAAGAAGATTGGACCCTCCCTCGTGTTTTCCTTTTAACAGGTGTTTCTAACCTTTCGCACGGTCAGTTTAGTAAAAAAATCTTGTACAATACTAAAATTTCTCGCGCTTTAACAACGCATCTTTCGTTCACCACTGAAGATATATACCAATATAAGTGTGTTATGAACGTTACTGTATGCCTGAATTTACCAGGGGTGTTAGTTGAAGTTTGCCGGTTTTTTCAATAAAGAAAACGCTTAATTCTCAAGGGAATCTCAAATTTTTTTTATTCAAAGTATTGACCATCGGATTCTATACATTTTGCCCATCTTTGAGGCAAATCATGGATACCTTTCCAAAAATAAAAATCTCTTTCGAGGCAAACCATTCGACGAGCCATTTTTAGACTTTTTCAAAATTGGCGAAGCGCTGCTCTACGAGTGAGTGTCCCATCGATGCGAAAAGGTGATAGTCGGACGAGGCAAGGTCTGGAAAATACGGCGGGTGCAATAATATTTCCCAATTCAATGCTTTGAGAGTGTTCTTCACTACTTTAGCTGTATGAGGCGGTGCGATTTGTCTCAAGATTTTCGATTTGTCTCTCGTTCATTTGGTGTGGTACCCATTTTCCATACTTTTAGATCTTTCCCATGGCTTTTAAACGTTGGCAAATTGCTCCCCGGGTCACATTAAGTGTTTGGGCCAATTGTTGTTGCGATTGGGTTGGGTCTTCATCCAATAACGCCTGCAATTCCTCGTCTTCGAACTTTTTAGTTGTACCAGGATGTTAATTGTCTGTTAAATCGAAATCTCCACTTTTAAATTGACGAAACCATGTCTCACATCTTTTTATCACTGGAGCATGTTTACCATAAGTTTCTACCAGCAAACAATGGGCTTCAACTGCTTTTTTCTTTTGATGAAATAAGAAAAGCAACGAATGCCGCAAATGCGATTTACTTGGAACGAAACTCGACATATTCACTAAGGTAAATAACTATGACACTATTATTTTGGCAGAATGTAACTTGTGTATTTTTGAAGGTTAATGTCCATAGAAAAATATGACATAGATTCCAAATCATAGAAATGTATACATTTCTCTAGCGACATCTATGAGTAAAACCAGCAAACTTCAACTAACACCCCTTAGCTCGTTTTCCCTTGCTCCTGTTGAAATTGATCAAATATTTCCAAATACCGAAAATCTTTCATGAACGGAAAATCAATTTAAATGGCCTGTCTGTGGTCTTGGGACCAAAAGGTCGTATGTAAATTGTCGACATCAGTTTTCTTTCGAATTGATATAAATCGCACATCTTGGGCTTATCCGTTATGTGTCTGCATTATAAACGACACATATTTGTACAAGTGTAAATATTGTAGGAACCTATCAAACGGGAAAAGTAGGATTTTTATTATTTACTATTAATTTAAATGACATGATCTGCACCGTGGCTTAAAACCAACGCACATTATTCCGAAGCAATGCAATCTTACATAAAATATTATTATTTTTTTCAATATTACCTTCAAAGAAAAAGTCTAAAGTTTTCTTTTTGACAATACAAGAGTATAAGTCAATACAAGCGTATAAGAAAGCAAATGTGTGAAGGTCAGTTGGGATAAGTAAATCATCTTGACTATTTATCTGCGAGGTGCTCAAAAGGCGGAGCAGAATCATTTCTAATGACTTTAATTTTAATAAATATATTTTTTCTTTTTATCGTGAATGTATTATCATCAATTTTTTTTACCTTCGTTAATTGGGATGTGTGAAATTTTACAGTATTAGTCTGTGTACTATCTGGCTAAAATTTTTTGAAATTATTTTATTGATGTATCGGTCTTTAAAGACGACTTAAGGGATCGTTGAGCGGAAGCGCAAATATAAAAAAAAATAGTAAAAACATTGCCATCATTGATCACTCGTATGTTCGTATGCTCCTGGTTTTCGACCTCTGTCCCATACGAATACTAAGGGTAACTAAGTTATCTGACATAAGCGATTAATGAAGCGTAACAAGACACTGGAAGGCAGTGGAAGGCAATGGAAGGTAGTTCAGCTCCGTTATTACACGTGCGGCGAGCGGCCGCCCCACCCATAATAAGGCTCGGATTATGGGATTTTAGAAACATTGATTAACCCGGACTCTCAACCTACTCAATGATCAACTAACCACGTAAGTAAGTTGATTCCAAACTCTAATTATTAAAATTATTTTAATGGTTTAGGAATTAATTTCAATACTTAAGGAGAAAACCCATATCTAGTTGTATTTATTTTTCGTTATTGATAAATGAGCAATAATATATTTTTTACAACTTTGCTAAAAATCTGATAAGTGGATAAAATTTTTAGAATATCAATAAATATGCGTATTTTCTTAATTTTGGCTCACTTTTACCGTATCTCAAAAGTAGAAAATCGGCAAAAACTCTCGAAAGGTGAGGTAAAATTTAAGTGAGTTTTTTTTGTCTAGTATTTATAGATAAACACAATTTTTGGATTGAAACATTTATTCAGTCATGAGTTATGGAGTTTTAAAGTATCTACTTAACTGCAAAAAAATGACACAAGATTGTCATATTGTTTAGGTATATTTCAGATTTTTTAAATGCTCGATAAGAAAAAAAATCGAAAAGGTTAGGTGTTAATGCTATTTAAAAATAAAATATTTAAAAACGCATCTTACTATGGCCGAATGTTTTATCGTAGATTGTTATATATTGTAATACGCAGATAGAAGGGAATAAGTTCCCCAGATATCGCACCGAACGTGATTAATACATTCTTTAAATATGAACATGAGGCGCCTCCTCGGGTTCATATTAATACATCGTCATATTATGACATTTGCATAGAAGGGTAGGTATTTGAAGAAATAAAGTACTTTATAATGATATTACCTGTCGCTCGTCACTTGATGCAGTTCTTACATCATAACTTCTTATATTATTTCATAGAAAATACAACTTTGAATACATTTTTCAAGATCCATCAAAACTCTTCCAATGGCAAAGAGATCGTAACAGTCACACAACAAAAAAGTATCCTATAATTAGATTAACTCGTTAAAGTGATATTAATGATTAAAATCTTATCAAAAATGTTCAAATAATTTGTAATAATTCGAAATAGAAAAAAACACAGAAAATAAAAAGATTGTGTTGCAACCGGGAGTATCTCTATCCGGGAGTCTTTACTCCCGGATCATACCAAATGTGCCACCGAAACCTATTTAAATACTGTTTTCTTTTATCAATCTCATATATCTTGGAAATTATTGAAATATTTTTTTTAATTTTCCCGATATTACCATCCAACTTTGTAGAGTATCACTCAGTATAAATCTATTGAACAATTCAATACCCATTGGAGTTTTATCCAAACAAATAGGTTGCTTAATTTTAAGTATTTCGCTGAGCGAAAATAACGCTAAGCCATTTTGGTGAGATTTTAATTGGGCTTCAAGTCATTTCAGTTTGACTGACGAAAACTGCGGAGGTCTGGCTACTGTACCCCCTCGTTGAAATCAGGAGTGCGTAATTTTTCATTTAAAAAAATGAAATAATATATTTATTATACACACAGAGAAGGTTAAAATAACATGAAATATTATAGTGTCGTGTATCATCATATAATAATATATATATTGCTTCCGTAAAAAATACACAAGATTTTCATTGTTCTCTCAAGTCTATTGATCTTGTTTTGTTGTAAAAAGACATGGTTATGAAAGCAGTTTTTCGTAAATATGCCAAGAAGCTATGTAATTTCTTCCAGACGAAGGGTTTCACATATAAAATGAAAATAAAACTGCATTTTGTAAACAATATCGCTATGAGGGCAACACGCATTCGTTTTAATACCCAAACAATATTATTGCATGTTATTTTTCCAAGAAGATTGGTATAAGTAACATGTAATAATTGAAAACTCTTCCTCGAAGAAGTCAAAGCTACTGCATCTACATAGTTAAGATTGTTCACAATGTAGAAGCACGGGCGAAATAAAACAATCTCATTTCACGCTGAGAAAACATCACGATTACCTGCCACAGAAACACTGAAATCTTTGTCACAGAAAAAAGAAACAAGGAAAATTGTGACATTTTTGTAAAAAAAATATTTTTGGAAATTCAAATTGGAGATTTCATAAGGTATTCGCACCTTTTTGACAAAGTTACGTAAAATATTACCATGGAACTTTGTCTGTTCGGTACCACGTGAGTTATGTGGGTTCAGAAGGCAACAGGTAGAGTGAAGAATAAGGAGATAATATCACATTCCAAGGGGTAAATGCTGAGCACAGTCTTGCCAAGGAATTCCGGGAATCTTTGCGGAAACGGAAAACAAACATTGCCTTTTCATTATTGATACAATGGATATTGAATGAATCATATGAAGTGAATATCTGAATGAAGGTTTTATCGTTTTTACTAACCCATAGCCTGTAAATAATAAGATAGTATGTGTGACAACACTGCGAGGTGGATTTTTAATTGTTGTAATTCGCCGAACATACTATTCTATTCTTTGTTTGAACTTACATAGTTCATTATCGAAGGAAGCAAACACTTTGTAGCTTGACATTATAATTTTAAATAAAAAATAATTTTGTTTTAAGCCACTTTATTTATACACATATAACAATTCGACCGGTTTCGGTTAGACTTAACCTTCATCAGGAACGTATAAGTATAAACTAAAGTTATACTTATACGTTCCTGATGAAGGTTAAGTCTAACCGAAACCGGTCGAATTGTTATATGTGTATAAATAAAGTGGCTTAAAACAAAATTATTTTTATTTAAAATTACATAGTTCAAATATGGCGTGCGTATATTTATTGTTCATAAATATTGCGACTCTGTTGTTTTGAAGAAAACGAAATAATACAATGCAAAACCATTACACAGTATCAACACGGGCGAGTTGGTGATTTTATGTTACACGTTTAATAGTTTATAATAAAAGCTAATTGATCTGAATTGAATAATGTTTCTTCAAAGCAATAATTTCGTTCAAAATTATTGCGCAAAAGATTCCTGCTTCCAGAATGAAAATAGATAAATTTCAGCGTTTATTGCTAGTTTTTTTTATTTATCAAATGCCTTAAGCCGCATATACACAGGAAACAAAAACATCAAATTTTTTTTCTAGCCCCTCCAAACCATTTTGATTTATGCAGCACGAATTTTATGTGTAAGACATCTTAGGTGACCATAATATATTATCGTGTAATCAAAAAGTTCATTCAATTGAGCATATTTTACATTTAAACGAGCGTATAGTTTACATTGGACATACCGCAATACGAGTATATCGACCATTTAAAGGTAAAACTATTTTAAATTACAAATTGATAACTTTAAGAAGGCGAGGAAAACGAATATTTAACGATTCACATAACTGTTTTCTGGAAGCTTACGTAATAGTAAAAAAAAATCTAAAATCAAGAGAAATATTTCATTTCTAGTTATAATTATATAAAATTGAGCGCCGACTCATTTCGTATATGGTTTTTAGGAAAAAACTTTAAAAAAGTCAATTATCTGTTTTCAGTATGAACATTTTCTTAATCATCTAAAATTATGTTAACGTGCGTTGTCCCATAATGCCTATTCTATGTGTAACCAACTAAAAGTAACTTTCCCTCAAATAATGTAAATATACTAAGAAGATAAAGTTTTAACACTATTGTTAACATTGTTAGGACGGTGGAAATTTGAATTTACTATCAGGAAACGGTTTGATTTTATTGTAAGTACCATAATATGTTGGTACAGCACCAGCAACGTATTAGATCGCGTAGTGAGATAAAAATAAATTTAGAAAGTGAAAAACAAGGGGGAAAGAAAACCTGGGAAACTACTGATCACTTACGTCAAGATACCAAGGTTTATAATCATGAATAGTGGTATCTCCTCCAAAATGTACGTTAGACGAAGCACTTGCATGCAAATTGTTAAGGCGGAAGGCGGCTGCAATTATTTGCAGCCGAGATTTTGTTGCGTTTGCTTTTAATTTCTAGTCGGAGAAGTATTTTTCCATGAAAAGATTGGCACTAAGGACATTTTCAGCGAAGTCAAGAGGTTTATGCTAGATTGTTATAGCAATGTCATCTGCATAAATCATTCCCCCCCCCCTTGGTTTCTAGGAGGTCCGCTATACACAAAAAACGGGGAGGGTGTAAATACCGATCCCTGTGCGAGTAGTTTTTTTACTTTATGAGTCCTACTTTTCTATGGTAATTTTCATGTGTGATCTGTAATCAAGGATTTAATTATTTTAATCGATTTCATTTTAATTATAGAGCTCTAACAGTAGGTCTTATCGCCAGACGATGAATTATGCTGTTGTTAAGTCAATAAAAGCGATCGCGGTTTACAGTTTTCTTTGGAAACCTGTATCTATACGACAAACAGCTGACCAGTTACTTGCATATTAGTAAAATTAAGACTAGGCGAGGATACGTTTTTATTTGCGTAGGCGGAAGCAGACTCCGTTGAAAATCGTCTTATTGCTGGTTGCGTCCCGAAGTACCATAAATATTGTATTAGTTAAAAGCATGACAATATAAGTTTGACTGCAACCATCCTACTTATTCATAAGTAAGCTGTATATTTACCACTATTTTATTTAGGTAATGACCGCACAAGAGTCCTACTGCTCGAAGCCAGTAGGACTATGTCATTCCCAATTGGGATAATTTGTGAGGTCGAATGTAGTGGGAAAAGGAAGAAGAAAGAAGAGGACGGTTGGAATATCTTGGCTATCAGATGCAGTTACCAAACACGGTTAATGCTATTTAAAGATCTTTTATCGTGACGAAAGTGTTCTGTAGAGCGGTTTTTTTTTAATAAATAGGTCTTATCATTTAAACCAAATATGTTTATTTAAAGAACGTGTTTCACAAGTATTTCGTCTTTCTGACATTGGGTATTATCAACATTTGACAATGTAATATAAAACCAAAATTATTTAATACAGCAATTTAAAATGGATTTTTTTAATTTTCTTTCATTCAAACAACAAGCCTTCGCGTAAATCGTTTGTTTACCAATACAAATCGTAAGAAGGACCATTTCATTGAAATGCATTCACTATTAATTTGTTTTGTTTGTTTGTTTTTTTTTTTATGCCTCAATAGTTCATACAAAAGTATTTCTTTCAATGTTCAGCGGCCCACAAATGTATAAATCTACTGGCGATATTATTTGTGTGCACTAAAAACTCAAAGCTTAGAGCCGACAACGTGGGCTACGGACTGTGGGCGTACTGCGGCATTCCGAAGAGACGATTCCTCTGAAGGAGCGCCATAGATTTCCCAGGAGATCGGTCGTGTGTTATTATCAAAGCCATCTCTCTACCGGGGTAAAAAGAATTTTATAATCAAACTACGGTTTCTGAACAAATATTAATAATCTTACAAAGATTCCTAGATATTTAAAAAAACGTCGTTAAGTCAAGAGATTACATATTATATGTTTTGAAATTTGTTAAATTTACTAAAGAACTTATCGAAGAAAATGTAAGTAGTATCAAGTATTATTTTTTGGTACCAATTTCAAACTATTTGATTAATTTACATTCGGGCACACTCTTCTGTTATATCGTCTTTTGATATGCCTTGAATCAAGGATTCACTTGATTGTGCCAAGTGTTTCTATGTGACCCCAGACTTTTTCCATCATTTGGAATGCGTCCATTTCTTCTTATTATGTATCACGGTCATAATACCGTCTTGCATATATTTATTATTCGTAATACGGTCATACCTACGTAATTTTACCAGAAATTCACCTCAACAATCTCGTTTATACTGCATGCAGTCTATTTTCATACTATCTGTGCATGTACAATTTTGTACTCCCATGCATCGAGGTTGGTATCAAAACTCTCTTGCGAAGTGTTTTTAAAATAAAAATGGGGTATAAAAATTAAACGAAATACAGAATCAACTGATTCTTGACTTATACCAATCAACTTTTGGTTATTCGAAATAAATATTCAGCATGCTACTGTAAAACTACAATACAACATTTCCAGCTTTCTTTTATGGCGCAAAATAAGTAAATAAAACCACTGAGATTAGGGCATGAAATATAAACATGTCTCCAATCTTTACGACCATCATTCCCTGAGTAGAGATCCCAATCTAGGTCAACGAGAGGTAGTAGGCCGCGGTCCCTTCTGAGAAAACAAAGAACATCCAAATTCCGACTTCATGCCGAATTCTTTAGGTAGGTCTATCCGAATCTTTATAATCGTTCACATCCCCTAAATCTTTTAATGCTTTTATTGATCTTGACCTTCGAATATGATTTGTCACCACATTAAGAAAACACGCAACAAGTTCGAATTATATTTGACAATGTTACCAACCATTCAAAATAGTAATGGGAGTTATCGGTTGAATTCAATTGCCAAGAATGTTCACATTTGAAATTCCATCAAATCCTTCATCCTGTCCCGACAAAGATGTGTGTATGGGGTCTCTAGTAGGTTCGGAAATGTAAAAAAATATTGACTGAAATATTGACTCCAACTCATCTTAGTATTTTGATTAAAACAAATAAACGTGGTATCCCGAAACAAATAAATATTGAAAAATAATGCTTTATCATATAACTAAATTTCCTGCGTTGGACATTCCGAATGACAAAAATTGATGTATGTGAAAACTGAATTATGAATAAAAAAAACGGTATTCTGTGTTTTTAAAACGAAGGCATTTTACGGCGAAACTTGTATTTCTTGATTTTTCACAGGAAACCGAATACTCCTTTTTTACACAAGTTATGTTTAGGTCTAGTTATTTGAACGTCGATTAGTTAACATATGACGGTAATAGTTATATAGACGACCTGCATGGTCTTATATAGATGGCTTGCATGGTCGAGAGGTAAGACGCTCGACTACGAGTCTAGAGGTCACGGGTTCGAACCCGGCGTGCGTAAATATATTTTTATTTAATTAATATGTGTTTTAACACATTCAATTGATACAACATAAAATAAAGTATATTTTCGGCACGTTCCAGAGTGGTAGATACTCCAAGTACCGCCCTGGTAAAAGACCACCATTCAGAATTGAAACGTTGCTTAAAATGGGTTTAGCCGTTTTGGTGACCAGATCTGAATAGCCACGTACTTTCCAACCTTTCCCTTCCTCAACTCCTTCCCCTCCGCACTACCTTCAACCTCACAACATATCCTTATTGGGGATTCCATAGTCTCACTGGCTCTGGACGGTTGAGAGCAGTTGAGGCTCTTGCATGTATGGAGTAAAATAGGTTGGGGCATCGTGTTTTCCACGAATATTCTAGCTCTAGAAGTCTATATTGTCGAATGCAAATTTCAAGGATCATTGCCTGGTACCATACCATCGTCCCTCTCATGTTTTACTACCTCCTCACTTCAACTCACATTTGCAAAAGCAATTTCTCCCAATTTTGAATTTTCCAAGCACTCGCTCGGGTCATTGCATTATTGGTACGCTCGTTTAAATCAAATCAGCGTAATCTGTCGCTGACATCCGGTTATAAATACAGATGGATTTATTTATTTTGTTCCCGTATGTAGGTTTAAAATCAATTTTTCAACGTTTAGGTGAATTCTACGACATACGGTCACCGCGTATGGTCATATGCATTAATTTCCGGTTAATGATGAGTGGCTCAATGTGCCGGGTTCGCAACTATGCATCCCGAGTTCAAACCTCTGCAAACTGCATCCTTCATCATAGCACAAATGATGTATATTCACAGCTTTATATAAAGCCGAAGGCGAATCGAAATAAAGTCGGATTTTTTTGACCAGGATATATTTCTGCAAATTTAAAATAAGTGCTACATTTTTTTTGTAATAAGGGACGGAAAATTCAAATAATATCTGTTTGTTCGAAAATCGGGATTTGTCTTGTTTTTTTAAGATAAAATTAATTTCTTTGAAGCTGAAAGTCAAATAATATTTTTGTAAGATAATGATGTTTATTTTTGCATTTTTACAATACACTTTTAATTCCATATCCAAAAGACATAATAATATTGTTATTTGATTAAATTTTTTACATATAATTATTTTGTTCAATATTGTTCCTTATTTTTAATAACACGATTTAAACTTGTATACGTAGGTACCTAAATATTTTTGCATCTAATTATATTATAGTATTAATTGATATTTAATAATTTGGGCCCAGGGATCACGGATTCAATACGAACCAAAAAGCAAAGCGTAAATTATAACAAAATGTGGTTATGCTTTTCATATTAATATGTTAATCGTCAGGAGTTTATTAACGGATATTCATGTATTTATTTCAAAATGAAACATGTTCCTATCACCCGAAGTTCTGGCAACAAGCATTCCAAATTCCAGGAACAACCAAAATAATTGAAAACATCGGTGTCCAACGAACCCACTACTAGTTGGTACCCACCACGTACTGTTGCTGTTGCAATCATTTCAGCGAATAGCTAGTTGGCATATGTTATTTTTAAACCCATTTATTTCAATTCATTATTTTTAATAGCTGTTTGTTTTCACACGGTTAAACAATCCCATAACTTCTAAAGATCATTCAAAATAAATCGGTAATTCGTTTATTTTTTTCATTGTAATTTTACATAAAGACAATATCCGTCTTACTTTTAAGATTTTTACGCGCTTGTTCAGCGTTGATTTAGTTACACTGGACGTAGGTCATTGTTACACGCACAAGTCGTGGTTACAAGGTAAGTTTTTCGCTATTTCGACCTTACACCACGCGTAACATTTACACCACGTTTACAAGTAAGGGGGTTATATCTGTTGCGTGTTTTAATAATAATAATGAAGTTTTATTCCGGAAGGTATGCAGGAGTAGTGCAATGCAATACCTTCCATAATTGATATTAATACATAGTAATAATGATAGTAACAAAATAAAAAAATAACAGAAATTCATAAGAAAATTTTTTAACTTTAAATAAAAAAAATAAAAATAATAAAATTAAAGAATATAAGTAAGAAAATATTAATGGAGTATATTAGGCCTCATTTCCGCAAAACGCCATCAAGAGGGATCCATCCTGGCAGCGTTAAGATTGATGGGGCCAATAATTTACTCCAATGCGCTTCTATGTTTTATGTTACACATAATTCTTTCGTATTTGTTATTTCAGAAGGAATAGGAAATAAAATACATCAATCCATTAGATCATTATGACATATCGGTGAGTCATTGAAATAATCATTTTTCACAACTGTAAGAATGAAAAAATATTTTTTAAAAAAACCTGTACTACGTAATCTTGCACGTAAACGAATACAATATAATATTATGTAGTATTTTGCATATTTATTATTTAAGACATCTGCTATGTTCATTGCATTATGGCGTCACATCACGTACAGAGGTATTCCGAATTATTTATTATGGTACACGTAGAATTGGGGGTTGCTAGCGATATTCTGGGGACTCTCGTCAAAAAAACCTCGTCAAAAGAACTTTTCCACCAAGAAGCATTTAATGGATATTCGCCATTTTTATTTGTCAAAAAAAGGAACCGGTTCCTCGGACAAGTAATATCGATTTTTTCAACCGGTTCCTTTTAACCGGGACAGGAATATCGACCATCTCTAGATACAAGTTGCTTTGGATCGTTGTGCCTCACGTTACATTACCTCCGTGCACTGGTGGCAGATGCTACATTAACGTGTATTTTTCTCAGGTTGGTGTATGATAATTGCGTTCTGTTTAAAGCTACGCATGTTTCACACTTTACAACTTATTTTTATTTATTTATTATTAGGTAATTTTGTTCAGGTAATAAGGCGATAAAGAATATTTATAATATATACTTATGTATATTTATTTTATGACAAAAGTCTAGCAATAGCTAATGAAAACCAAATCAAACGTCAGTGCCCTAGAATGTGAATATTTTCTCCAGTGACAAAGGTTGTGAAGAGTTTACTAAATCGTGATATGGGAACTATTTACCCGTTGATGATCACGTCTTCACGACTAGCTGATTTTTTGCATTTATTTTGATTAAAGCAAATATTTATCGATTTTGATGAATTTGTACTGATGCTTTACCTTCAAGATTCAATCAATTGCTATGTCGTTCTAAAATATTTCTTAAGTGCTCCTTACCTTCAAATAAAATTAATTAGTTCATTACGAACGCGAAGCGTACGCAGTTGTCATACGGGACGCTTACGGGTTGACTCGAGCGTTCATTCTGACGGATTCAAAAAACAAATCTACTACTTAGGGCCGTTGACTAAAGTTTCAACCTGAAGTGAGCTCCGGAAATACGATATCTCGTAAATATGTTTGTAAAAATAAAAATCGTTGGCGGTTTATCGAAAAGGTATTTTTTTCCATCGTTACCATCGTGTATCCTTGAAATTGGACGCATGGGTACATATTTATAAGTGATAAATATTTTTGAAGTTCACATAATATTTTGTATTTAAATTCGTTATTCTTTGAATGCTTTTTATCGGTTTTCAATAAGAGTATTTTTAAATTAGAGCCATCCCTCCAATAAGTTCAAAAATAAATGAATCTGTAATTTTTACCAAGTTTTTCAATCGCTTTTATTTTGACTGAAAATGCCTCACCACTTTACCGGTAACATAGTTATACACGCATGATGGTTAGAGAAAATGCTCCGACTTTGTTAAGGAAGGCAGCCCACCTACCACCCAACACCTCCTGCAGCCAGCCCCGTGAGAAGCGGATAATCATTTTCTTTTTGTTCACCCACCTGACGCCACTGATCAAAAAATATAATTCACAACTGGGGAAATAAATCCAAGGATAAACAATGCACGGTATATAATTTGTGGCCTTTCCAGGCGGTAGAGGTAATAAAGAAAACATTCTTCCCCGATAATTTTCCAGACAAAGTTTTATAAATATCTCCCAGTATTTTATTCGGCGCAACCTGCCAACATACAAAAAACACGCAATTAATCATAAGTAGATATAAATAATAAAATTGCTTATCGAGTAAAACGGAAAATCTTCAGTTCGTAAACCTTTAATTAATGAATCTTATTGTTATTGCTACGTTTCGGCTAGTAATGAATTAAGACGTGAAGAGAATACTCATAGAGAGCATTAATTACTTACATGTTGGGCGTTGGCGTACATCATTCAACATTAAAACACGATAGCACTGTTTTAGTTCGGTCGTTTATTTCTCCGTGTGCACTTTACACAAAACTCCAGTAATGACTAAAAACCATAAAATAACCCTTTAACCCACCTAAAGGATGATCAAAAATGGTTTGAGCTGTAATGCTGAACTGGCAGAATGGAATAGGATACGACCTTATCTGAGCCTAACGAGGAAACCCTTTTTAGGGCATTAACATATTTGGGAAACATTAAATGAACTTTTTTAAGGGATAAACAGATTTCTCAGCAAACTTTGAATCAAGATATAATACTGTATTTCTTCGTTCACTATATTTCTGAATCACATTCGAACTGTACGTAAAACATTTACTCGGCTCAAAATTAAAATAAGTATTGAATTGGACTAAGATTCTTAACTTTTGTCGTGTTGATTAGTTCAAATTCGTTGGACATCTTTGATACACTTCTATAAAACCAACAGTAAAACTTTGTCAGCTAATATAATTAATATTGTTTAAAATGTGTGTTTTTTACAGTAGATATACATATTTTTTTAACCGCTATTACAGTTTTTCGCTAAGGCGTGGGCGGCATAAAATTGACATGTGAAATCGTTCGATCAGTCATTGAAATGTTTTTCTTTCTTCTTTTAACTCGAATAAATCTTTATAACCAGATTTACTTGATATTTCTTCGTGTTTTTTACATAACATAAATTGGTATTCAAATATGTTCAATTTCCTTTGAACTTTCGTTAAAGGTCTTCTTAGAAAATCACAGTGAAAAAACTGTATTCAGAATTAGGAAAACGTATCATTTACACATTACAGGTATGTGTGTCTGTGAAACAAATGTAAGAGCTTATTTTAAGCACGCTGTGAGAACTTATTTTAAAGCACACTGACAAATATTTACATAGACAAAACATTAAAATTGACACTACTCTTTAAAATAATATTATATTCAAATTCTTTGCTGTTGTTAGGATTTTAAATTCTAAAAGCTGTTTTTGGGATTTGCGTGGAATAATGTTTACATAAAAACTTGCTTTCATATTCACAACAAACTTCAAAAGGATTGTGGCATACGGTCTTACTTAATTTGGTTTCAATATTTTAATATCCCTAACACAACCATTTCTAAATGTTTACTTTCTGTCTTGGATGTGTTTCCAATTAAGAAAACAGTGTTGACTTTCTCAACAAATTTATTCATTGAATTTTGTACAAACATTGTTTGAGTATTCCGACCGAATCAATTGGTCTAAGATCACATTTGAAATTTCGTGCACGTGTGAAATAATTCGATGGTGCAAAGGTGGCACCGCCGATACGATCTGTTTCAAAGCGGAACGAACTCAAAGCCGAATGGCCTTTCTCTAAACGAGCATAATTTCACTTAATACAAGTGCGGCCCATGTCTCGAACTCCATGCAACGCGCACAAAGTCAAACAGTACAGGGGATTGGTCAACAATCACCTTAGCGTAGCGTTGGATCGCTAACTAAATGGGGGGATTATTTCCAAGATCACATTTTGTACAAGTTCCTCGAATGGATAAAGTTTTATTCGCTGCTGAAGTGAAATTGAAGTCGTTTCAACATGGCTGGTAACGTTTTTTATTTTTGCAAAAAGGAAAGTTATACTAAAGGTTACGGGTATTGAAATTATTGAAAAGGTGTATTAGGGAAGCAATAGATAAACTGATGGATTTTTTTTATTAGGTTTAGGTTATCTTTTATTTGAACTCACATTTTTTTTCAGAAAATCTGTTGATGTGTCTCAGCAAAAACTATCGAACGGCAAGCATCATGAAATTTACCCCCATTTTGTTGTGTAGAATTTCTTTGTTCAAAAATATTCACAGTTCTATTTCCATCATGAGCTATAGCGTTTTGGATTATCCACAAAACTGTCAAGAAGATAAGGGGTCGTATTGTTTCTTCCATATTTTTCAGAAGTTCAGCAAGATTTTTTTTTTACTAGTTTTGAAACTCTGAGAAAACCGGGTAGGAGTTATTAGTAATTTATGAAAGCTGTTTTTCAATTACCGTGTGGTACATTTAAATTACAATATTCATCTCATTAAAAAAAAAATATATTGGTAAAACATGATTTAAAAATGGATAGAAGAGATAATTATGGTAAGCAATATGTATTATAAATCGAATTACGTGGCAACGCATTAATTTGGCCCCAAAATCTTTATCTTGCCTCTTAACTCTTAACCCGCCGCTATGTTTTTGTCTTTAGTCTAAATTTCCGTGTGGAGCCCGGAGTTTGGATGATACAATCTTACATTCATATTATTTAGTACGTTATTTCTCTTCATTTGAGTACCAACTTCGGCTTTTCATTCGACCAAAAGTAGAATTTATCACCATACTAAAACATTTATTTCCCGGAATGAAAGACATTATTAAGAAGCTGTTGTTTTGCACACTTCATCTTAAGAAACGAGAAAAAAACAATAAACAAGAAACATCGTTAAACGACAGAGAATGTGGTCGTTAGCTGGAGTCTCAGTACTTAACGCAAAAAAGGTTTATTTTTCTTGTCATTAGCTGATTTTAATGTTGCTAATTTTTCCCATACATTTTGGTACATTATTATTTTTAAATGTCTACTTTTATATCATCGTCATATTTCTTAGTTATACTAACGAAGGCAGTTCCATGATGTTGCAGTTCCACTATTGATTTATAGAAAATTGTAAACATACAATAGATCGAACATTTTTAAAACTTGAAAGCTTATTTCCAAAAAAACAATTTATTAGTCCAGGAAGAAATTCAATTCGTAGCATTTTGATGCAATGTAGATAATCCTTAAAGTTAATTTTCTCAGTATTACACTTCATTTCCGATGTGATCGTAAATACGAGCTACTCTATAATATGCACACCGTTGATAACCTTTTTATTTTCGTTCAACTTGGCGTAGTTGTCATAGCAGGGAGCAAACAGCAGGGGTTCCTTCTGGTAATAAGATCTTTTGATTAGTACTCAAGTTCAATCTTCATTTTCGCGGAGTACAAAGGTACATTAAAAAAAGGAATATACAAGAAAGAACCATACGCCGCTCTTGTAATTTCCTTTCATTAAAAAGGTCCTAGGTTCCCTTTTACTTCGAGTGCACTCTCAAACAATGGCGGTGCATGGCAGGTGAGTCGGATTAAACGCATTCACTTGCATTAAGTCCCGGGGAAATCGCGTTGCAATTTTCGAGTAATATGCAAGTCGCGTGCCGCGTAAGTGAGAGAACGTAGGACCTACGTATATTACACCTAAGCTATGTTTTCTTAATTACTGAAGATTTAATTCAATTCCTTGCAGGTGTGTTGACGGGAAAATGCCCATTTTATGGGAAACGAAAATTGTGGATTTATTTTATATTTCTTTCACTTTGAGGATTTGAAGAAATGGTCGATGAGAAATGATTTTCATACTGATTTTATTAAATTTAAAACAAACATTTTCTAAGAAACCTAGAAAATAACATTTGTATAATAGAAAAGCAATTTAGCTCAAATTTTTTTGATGTAATAATTGTTAAACATTAAAATTTATTAACAATATTATTAAGTTTTGCCAGTTTTAGCTTTATTTTAACTATTGGTGGCAGATGTTAATAAAACTATAATTGAAATTGATTAATTTATAATTTAAATATATATATATGGAGTTCTACAAATTAAACAGAAAAACTGTAGATAAATTAGCTTCTAATGCTCAAAATAATTGTCTCTGAATATCTGAAAGCCTATTTCTACAGGTTATCTTAATTGAACTTAGTCTTCTAAAAGCAATCGTTTTGAGGAATACGCCTTTATTTTAAAACAATTCTTTTGATTCGGCGCCATTTGAAAGTAGGCAAAAGCTTCTTAGTAATATCAGGGTTAATGTTGATTTGTTTATTTTCCTTCTTAAATCAACCCTAGTTGACAGTTACGGGGGTAAGTTTAGTGATTTATTCAACCTCACACGAAAGTAAATGTTCCACTGAGAGATGTAAACTGTAGCGTGATTTATGAACAACTTCACGACCTTCCAATAATAATATGATGGGTGTCCCGTAATCACTATATTATTTTAGTTTCAGAAAACAAATACAGTTATTTTCGTAAGCGACGATTTATGCTTTGAACGATATTCTTAGGCCTTTGAAAATATCAGACCAAAAAATCAACATTTTTAACTTTATGTGAAAAAAATTCATCAAAAATTCAAATATCAAAATTAAGTAACTTTATGTGTTTGAAACTACACTTAATTATAACTTCAATATTAGAATAATTATAATCGTTACTTGACTATCATAAATATAAAAAAAAAGTTTGTATTTTTTAAATATAGTTCTACCAACGTAGGTAGGAATAACATATTGTTTTGCTTGACTGCTGTTTTGGCGTTCAAAGCTTTTATCAATTTGTGGTCAGGCAACGACGACTCGTACAAAAATACAATGTTAGTAAATAATAAACATAGTTTGCTTATTGATAAAAAAAATATATTGGCAAAAGGTACCTAGGCATTTTCTACAATTCAGAAAAAAGAGATTTATTATTTATAAAAACATCGTTTTATTTCATTGATAAAACCTTACACTATTCTATGTCTACATACATCATAATATTATACGATATGAAAATTCTAATTATTTAAATTATATCCTTTATGAATCTTCAGCGAAATTCAAATCTATAGTGATTCGTTTCACTTGAATTTAAGGCATTAAATTAATATAACAATAGATGATATGAAGTCATTCCGAAAATACACAATAATTTATACACACATTTTTATGATCCAATAAATAATGGGTTTTCACTGTTAATGAATTTTACCACATTTTCACTTCATCTCAAAAAGCTTTTGTCACAGCTCTTTGGAAAACACTAACAATTTGATGATAATATAAAATCGTTCATCACAAAACGTTGCGGTGATTGTGCTCGTGGAACAGTATTCCTCAAAACTGATAAAAACTCATCAGTTCAGCGAAATATGCGCTACAAAACTCAATTAAGGTTAACGTGCACCAATTTCATGACGATTTTTAAGTTGATTAATGTTTCACTCGAGTACTTTTGTGTGTCAGTATGGAGGTAGTAATTTTGCGTAGGTGCGTTGGTAAAGTATTCAAACAGGATTTTTAGTAATTTAAATTCATTTTACGCCAGTGTAAACAAGGTGATTTTATTTCATAAATTATTAAACGGATTAACGAACAGCACTTTCAATCCGCACTTTGTACGATTTTTGGCACTTTTTTAACGGGATGCCGAAGTATATGATAAAAGAGCCACTTTACAATATCGCTTTGTTGCATTAAAGCATTCCCAATCATAACATTCTGAGTTCAGTGTCCCTATTAACGGCATCCCGCTTGGCGCAATATCAGTGTCTCACGAGTCCCAGGGAATTGGCTAGCTGGGTGCACTTAGCTATCACTTCTTCTTGAACTAAGCTAAATGACATGGCTATGAGCACCAGACCAAACACGAGATACGCACAGCACGCGAACAAGTGAACGTGTTCATTCTTACTAGAGTCTGTCGTGATTTTGGAACTGTTTTGGCCAGGAGCAAAGTCTCCAAAGCCAATCGTAGATATGGTGATGAAACAGAAGTACACTGAGTCGAGGAAGCTCCAGTCTTCCCAGACGGAAAAGATAGTGGCTCCGAGACCTAGATAGGCTGTGAGGAATATCAATACGATGGCCACCGGAATCGGGGGGTGGTGGAGGCTGTCTTGCACCTGGTGATGGGAGACGCTGGCTGGGGTGCTGGGGCAGGACTTGAGCTGCTCGTCTTTTCCCGCTGCTTGGTGACCTGCTTGAGACCGCCAGATGAGGGGGATCTTCGATGGTGTGTCATGGGTACAGTTGCTGTAACCAAACGTGTTATTAGTAAATGGAAAAAATTCTAAGCATTTCGCCAAGTTTCCAAATGGGCACTTAAATTATACACCTTTAGTGGTTATTATATTTACTGATGTTTGTAACAAATATTTGTTTTAAAAAGAGAAAGACTTTCGCAAAATAGAATTGGGTACTCAATATTACGACACACACTCTTCCATAACTGGCTTTCACATACCGAGGCAAACAAATATCTATAAAGATATCGTTTTTAATGTGCGTTTCGTCAGAATTAAATGATTTATTATTACACATCTCCGCTTTTTTATATTTTAAAATTCTATTGTAAAAGCTCGACGGGCGTATAGCATGCGTAAGAATATTGAATACAAAATATTAATAAAATAACACTGATAAAACCATAAACAATACAAAACAGGCACAACACATGTATTTAGGCCATGTGAGAACTACACCATTCTGACCCAAATACCTGCCCTGGGTCTCAAATAACAAAAGAGATTTTGCTACACATCCAGGAACACTAAACAAATAATAAAAAATTCACCATTCCCCGTCAGAGTCGTCGGTGTCCAGCGCGTCGTCCACAGAGTTGAGGTCCCCCTCGGGGGGCCCGCGCCCCTGGCCCCTCGCTCCCCGCCCTCCGGCGCACCCTGGGCCAGCCGATCCACCCCCAGACCCCCCGCCCGGGCAACACTTGCGGGGTGTGCCGGAGGCCGAGGTGGTGGCGGTGAGTTGGGACTCTGCTGGGAAAAGAAGCAGAATTAATTATATGGTTTTACTAAAGTTATGTTGGGTATTCCTCGTCTTTAATCATTCAATAATAAAATGTGTTCTGAACGAACGGACTATACAACCAAGCGATTTTATTTAAAGCTCAAAGATAAACCGCCATCGGCGACTAAAAAAACTATAATTTATTAACAAAGGCTTGCAGGTAATTGTGACGCCACCAGCAGCGTAGGTTAGTGTGTCAATTTTTAATAAGTCACTTAAATGATTTTTTTTACTATACGAGTTAGTTTTTTTTGCTGTGCCAGGTGTCAAATTACCTGAAACAGAAGTATGTTTTTTAGTTACGAATTTAACCAACTATCAGTTAATGGTCTTATAAATACATCAAATTAAAGTTGAAAGGCATATTTACACATAAAACCTTTAAACAAAGAGTTAAAAAATTTCAAAAAATTAAATGTTGGTTTACAATTTCGTTAAAACAGCGTGCGCTAGATAAAATGATCTATTTTATTGTTCTTATAAAATGTCAATCATAAATTTGGAAGAACGTTAAACGCTAAAATACGCAATGGTTTAAATCATTTTAAAAAAATCTGCTAATATGATTTTTTAATCAATGATCATTATCAGTTTTTTATGTCACTTTCTATTTTTGGAGGCAATACGCTCGTCATTTCAATTTTGTAATAAATCAATTTATATTTGTATATTTAGAAGAAATAGAGAAACATTCGAGTGATCTGCTTTTTGTGACACCTCACAAGAGTTTTCTGTCTGTGATACCTACTACCGTGGGAGCTGTATCGACACCCGACTGGTAGACGGAATGGCACACATTTACAAATTGTTATAACCATAAAAGAAGTCGTAAAAACTTAACAATTAAATCTTTCCCCGTAAGTGCAGACATTACGTCATTTGAACGTAACCTACGGAGTGACATGTAAAAGTGGAATGGGGAGGGGCATCGGAAAGGGAATGGATCTAATCGAAAAAAGTTTTTATTTACAGGGAATACTGTATTGGTTAAGCTGCTACTCTGTATGTTTCCCTATTTACTAAATTTTAGGGTGCGAGGTGTTGACTGGAAAAGGTCAAACTGACAGAAATACGTGTTGAAAATGTGTAATGTGTGGTAAAAAAATGGATAGTTTTTAGAATATATAATATATACATGGATCTAGTAGAGGGTCTCGAGTTGCTGTCTGTCATTAGATTAAATGTTCCGACGAGGCGTACCAGGGGCCTTAGCACGAAGCATCGATAGAGATTTTATCAACACTGTTGATAATTTGGAATCGTTCCCGAGGCCGGTTGCAGATCGCCAGGGAATAAACAACACTTACTTACGACATTTAAACGACGAGTTGCCGTTTATTCGTTGGCGATCTGCAGTCAGGCTCAGGAACGATTTTAAATTACCGACATTGTCGATAAAATCCATTTCGATGTTTTGTGCTAGGGCCCCAGGTACACTTCTCTTCTTAAAGTAGAAGCTAACAACACAAATACACAACTCACCAATTACTAATGCGATTATAATATTGTACCATTTACGAAAATTACTTGACTTAAGAAATTTCCCATATTAATATTATAATATATTTTTTTTACTAACATGATATAAACTTAGATAAAATCTACAATTCACTTACCAGCAAAATTTTATTTTTAATTTGAACTTTTACACACTCATAACTGACTATGTCAATTATAATCGTGAGCATACAATTTGTACTTCCGAAATTCACAAAACTTCTTAATTCTCTCCTCTTTCCATTCAGTTTATTTTTTTAACTGACACCTACTTTAGCTAAAGGAAGTCATATTATTTCAAACAAAACATGATATTACATTGATTTACGTAATAGATACTAGAGCAATGTCAATCTAATGTATATTTGCAATGATTGTCAATAATCATGTATGTCATAATAAATAAATAAAAAGATAGAAATATAATAATAAATAAATAAATTAATCCAATCAGCTTTGGACAAAAAAGGAATAGTATCTTCTCCTTACTAAATAAACGCCAAAAAGGTTCATACATTGGTGTTAACTACGTATTGAGGAATTCCAGTGAAAAATAATACTACTTAAAAAATATGTTCCCATGTATAACAAAATAACAAACGTCGGTACTGAACACATAAGTTATATTTATTATAAATGGTTATTCGTATAAGTAATAAGTAGTAATTGAAAAATAATTTCAAACAGTAAAGGTTCTAAATACACTGACGTCATCCTGTCCAGATAGGGACGCTATTGCGGAGATATTGACAAGAATGGTGACGTCATTTGATGCGAATTCGTATTTGTTTGTATTTCGGAGGTAGTCACTAAGTGATTGAGAGAGTGTTTAATTCTCCGCTTTTCTTTTCCCGACCCAGCTGATGGGAGACGTGTCGTCTCTCCACCAAACTTTTATTAAGGTGTAGAAAGTATATTTTTTTATATCTTGCATATTTTTAACTTACCATCCAAGCACTCCAAGCTCGCATTGTGCGGCGTCTGCCTGCCGCGCGCCAGCGTGCCCGCCCTCGGGCTTCCGGGCGCGCGCTGGAACACGTGCGTGTAGCGCGCCCCGCCCGCCACGTGCACGATGTGCTGCTGTGCCGCTTGCGCGCCCAGCGCACTCGACCCGCCCATCCCACCCAGTTGGGTGCCCGTGCGAGGGTAGCGGGATGGAGGGAGGAGAGAGTGTTGCTCGTGGAGTTGGAAATGGTTGTCCATCTGGTGAGGAGAAAAAAATAATAATCTTTAGAAATGTGTCACATAACGTGTTTTATATAGTCATTTTAAACATAGGACACTTTTATAACATTACACGCACAAAGGTTATAAATGATTAAGACTGCATTGTGACTGTTTTTTTTTTCTTTCTCACTGGAGATCACGTGTTGAGGCGGACCAGCTTTTAGGGGCATAGGGTTTTTGGCAATGCAAACTTTCGAACTGTAGTGTATTATTAAACTTATTTTTAATTAATTGATTGTTAATGTTCAGAAATTCTTAGACCGTGACCGAACGTATTGTTGCATCTTGGTGTATTTAGCGTATCTGTTTGGTTTCGCCCAATTTCATAATTGTGTGGTTAGTTTTACATAGTGAACAGTTTTGAAAATTACAACTTTAACATATTTTCGTCTGAACACGAATTTTCTCTTATTTATAGTTTTGTGTTCAATTTGTAAAACTCCGTTTTAATTTTGTTTATATGATTCAATTGAATTAAATTTAGTAAAATAATTCTTTAGTTTTGAGTGACAGCTGTTTTGGCTTTTAAGGTCATTATAAAACTGACAGTGATAATGGCCTTAAACGCCAATATACATAAACGCCAGCCGTTACCAAAAACTAAAAGTAAAACTAACAGAACTAAATTATAATAAAAATACTAATTTAATTGAATTGTATAAAAAACGAATGTTCTCCGTGGAATCTTCGGAGGTATCTTTCTTATCTGATTTTCATCAATTCAATAAAACAATAGATATTTGTTTGATATCGTGCAAGAGTCGCTAAGATGGCTAGAGCCAGTAGTACTCCAGCACTTCCGATTTGAGAAATATTATAAGATTGCTAAATCATAATATTTTTAAATCTACTAATATTTATTTAAAAAATATTTATTTGTAGAAGACCGATAGGCGTATTTGTAAATATTGAATAAAACATCAATTTAATACAAATAGTAAAACCAGAAATAATACTAAATTACCGTGTTTATTTCGATCACATGAGAACAATACCATTCTGAACCAAAAAAACTACAGTCGGTCTCAAATAACAAAGGAAATTTCGTTACTCTTTTGAGGAATACTATATGAACCGTATTAAGGAGTTGATACCTGGAAATAAAAACAAAAAACAATATCGATTGTGCATGCATTTGTAGGCTAAATTTAGGAAATTTATTTGTCAGATGGGATAAAAATACATCGAGTAGAGTTACATACTCAATTCCTTATCCATATTGTATTAGTATTTACTATGCTGCTGCTTTAGAAAAAAAACGAGTTCAATGAACATGCGTAAGATGATAACATGTCCTGGTATTATAATATATTCCTCTGAATTAAATTATTAAGGGATAATGACATGTATCAAATAACAGTTACCTCCAGTTGAAAAACCATACAAATTACCGAATTATACGTTTATTACGTGTCTTTATGGAGCATCAATTGCGTACCTATTATCCCACTATTTACTTGACGGTTAACCACCAAAAAGAGCTTTACTTTAAGTACCCACCGCACACCTGTTAGATATAAATTTTACGAAAGTCTATTAACGAAATTGCACAATTTAACTTATTACTACAAGTTATTTCGCCAACCTATTATGCCCTTAATAAACGTTTACCACAACAGGCTGCCTTCAGTAAAGCTTTTCCGTGGAACATTAATATGACGTGCTAAAATGTAAGTACTCTGTCCATACACGTTAGGACACCTTGCGAAATGGTAAATGGAAAACGAAGGAATTGGTGTTCGTCTTTGTCAGCACGTAAAAATGTTACGTGAGATTTCTCGTTGATAAGAAACATGTAGATAAATATATAATATTAGTTTTATGTACCGTATAAAGGTATTTGGTACTTATTACGTAATTTTTACACACCATAAAAAATGTCGAACACGCCTTAAAAAAAGAAAATAAGAAAAAAAAAAAAGGTTATTTGAACGCTCTGATCTTTTGTAATCTAGGTGACTGCTCTAACCACTGAGTCGTGGCTGTATAAACACCGTATATATTGGTATTTTGTAATGCCAACCTGGTTTCGTCAAAAATGTTCCCTGTAAAACCATAGACATAAATTACAAGACACGTCATATTCATACAAATCTTCCGAAAAATATGGCGCCACTGGTACCGTATCGTTTTACGTTTCACCCGTGTATGAAAAGGATAGCCATTCAAAGAATATGTGTGTATGGATGACATAGCTATATGAACGTCCCACGTTACTATTATAATCGGGTATCGCCCATCTAGCCGTGGTTATCTTCCAGACATGTGTATTACTGCATTTGCCATCTCACACCTTTCGAGTACCCAAAAACCTTGTGAATAATTGTATTTGTTGAATTGAAATAATAAATGATTTGTGGGTAATTATAAATGGAAAGAAACTCCATGAGGTATGTTTTTTGCTCCCGAATGATTTTTACACCTCGCTGTAGGCATTTTTTGTCAGAAAAAAAAGTACAGCGACGCGTTTGTGACAGCTGGTGACAGCTTGTCTGTCGAATGAATGATGTGATACTAAACGCAGTAAATCTCAGGTATGTCTCGCGGACTCGGTTTAGTGCATTCACGCGCGTTGTCTCGGTAACGTATCTACATTATTTAATTCATCAAGTGTAAAACCCACTGAGTTTTCTTCCCATCACTCACTTTTACTCTCTTCAAGGACTCCATTTTCATTTTCACTATCTTATTTAATTTTATACATATTTTCAAATTAATTATATATTATTTTGTAGGAGCACATTTTTGAATAAAAAATGTAGTGCATAAGGTGTGAAAAAAGTTTTATATTTTTATTTACGTATACGCCGATGAGACTTTTACATTTCATATGTCGGTAAAAATAATAATATTCTGGTTACTTACATTACGATGGTTTAAAATTTAAATAAATAAAATCAAAAATTATCTGACATAATATTGTTACATGAAAAATTGTTAATGTATATTCTAAATATCGAAGTTGTCGTGTTAAAAATGTCGATATAACGTCATACAACAAAGCGTTTGCTTACCATGAAAATATATTGTCCACGTCATATTTGAACTAAAGGCGTCACAATAATATTTGTAAATACGCGTTTATAAGTGAAAGCAATAAGTAATATTGGTTTATCCCGAAACGGTAATATCGAGTTACGAATGCTTTAGGTAAAGTATTTCAAATTAACAGTTATGTCTGCCTAAACAAAGTTTCAATGGAAATCGCTTAACGAGGTGCATCCTTTTGGGGGAACTCAGGTAAGAGAGTCCAGGGTTCAAATATTTCTATGAATAAAGCGGTTCCCGAACAGACAGTATCAAGTTAACCATTCGTGACAACGCTTCTACGCGTTACCATTGGAAAATATACCACTAGAATTTCTAAAAGAAATTTTGTCACAATTTGAAACAACCGATAAAATTGTGAAAAGTGATCTTAAAGTGCATTCATTTACATTTTGTACACACTTCCGAATAAGATGAGTCGATTGGATAAATTACCTTTGGAATTGATTGTTCACATATTCAGGTGAGTTAACTATTAAAGTGTTTATTTTAAAAACTTTATAAGGTTTCAAGATCGCTCCGAATCAAACATTCAGTGTTTTGTTTGTTAACATACTCGTATGCCCAACAAAAATGTTACATGCCAGAATCAGTATTCCATATTACTTCGCCGTTATAATTTGAATATTTATTTATTAACTTTTTGTTTCTCACATTATTTTTTTACATAACCTACCTCACTAGGTCATAATAACAATATAATATAATATTTACAAAGTGGAGAAAAAAAAAATGAATGTTTGATGTAGGTAAATGCCATTCATTAAAAAAACTTAAAGCAACATGTGGTTACAACGCCTACTATAATATCCCATACATATGGAGTATTATAGTAGGCGATATGAATTATTTTTTAAGCAGTTGAGAAAAAAAGGGAACTGAATAATTGGAGGGATTCCACAAATAACGTTCTAACGATCATATCTGAGTTAAGTTTTCGGTAGAGTTAGAACATTATTTGGGGGACCCCTTCGATTAATGGGCTTTGGATATTCAAAATATGTATTTATAGTCATTTACAGTAAGATTTTGATATGTGACTGATTCATCAGGGTGATGCAGAGAGTATCTCCTATTCTACCACAGAAATTTGTTGTTTTCTCCAGGAAATTGGATTGCTTCTCTTTGCACACAGTTTCCGAAAGTAACCAGGCCTGGAACGAAATAATAAACGGAGACCCAGTTCTGAAGACGAGGCTAGACCTACATAAGCGTTTGTTGGACGTACTTTATTATGAAAATCTCAATGAAGCCACTATGAATATGTATTTGTTTGCAATATTATTTATGATGACGCTAATTATTTGCATGACATTAAATTAAGTATAAAAATAATATTCCTTATTTTCTTACAATATACCTGCTTACCGAAATAAAGCAGGTTCTTAAGTGTAACTATTTTTAATTATTTGTTATTATTCATTAGGTTTTAATTTTATCTTTTCCACTCTCATATTTCTGTGAACGTGAAACTATTGCATCATTATCTTAGCGGAGTGAATGCACCGCACGGCTTCGGAACATTTGAAACTATTTCACTATACTAACTAACTTGATTCACATTGATGATGACTGATGAATTTCAAGGATGTTACATCCACCATCGTTGATTTTTAATACTCTTATATCCATCTCTGAAAACGTTTTTTAAATTAAAATTTGTTCTAAATAACTAAAACATGTCTACTAAAAGTGACATGAGTTAACTAAATAAAGATATTTCCCATGTGTTCAACTGCATCATAATTGTATTACTATAATTTTGTTTAAATAAAATAAATTCATCGTCTTAATATTTACATTAATTTCAAATGAAATTTACAAAGAGAAGTAAGGTTTGCATGGTTTAAATTCTCACCACCCATGAAATCGTCACATTTTAATGATTAGCGCCATTTAAAAAAAACATTTCAACGGTCCCCATTAAACACTGATTTTGAAAAAAATCGTGATCAGCTGAAAAGCATAACATATTTTTATGCATGTCAGTCGATCACAATTTGTTTCAAAAGCTAAAACCGGCCTAGAATCGACATTTGACGGGGTCCATTAAGATATTTTTAAAACAAAATGGCGTTAATCGTTGAATTGTGACGGTGTCAAATATGACGAAAGTTTGAAACATACCTACCTAGTAAAATAATGTTAAAATCGCTTTCTGTATGTTTTTATTCTGTTTTGTCATTTGTCCGTGATTTATTTTGGATAAACAGCATTGAATATGAAACTTTAATCTTTGAACTGAAATAATGATTATAAAAAGAGATAGACTTTGAAAGGTATCGCAATGTAGTTGAGCAGCCAAACATTCACGTCAATAATTAACATAAAAAATATACTCGCTCGAATTATTCACCATACTTAAAATTACTACTAATTAAACTACTAAGGATTTTAAGAATTTATTTATTTATCTTGACCTGACTGAATTATTATTCATTGTCTTTATTAGTATTTCAATACTTTGGTGACCTCTGGAGCAATTATAAAAATAACACGTAAGTTTAATGAAGTTTTCAAACCAAAAAAGGTAAATGCTTAACATTTTGAATATGAAAGTAATCTTTACACTCTTTTAAACTCTAGATTTCTAGTATAGATATGCTAGCTAGAGTTTTTACCTAATGTTGTGATATGAATTTGACTTTATAATAAATGGCTTAATAAAATGGCTTTCGTTAAAACAAAAAGATGTCTGAAGAGGTCCAATAAATGTGTCCTTCTTTATCCCATTTAAATATGTATTTGTAAGAATGAGAAATAAACAGCCTACAGGTGAGTTTTGTACTATGAATTTCAGGTAAGTAATCATAAAATCCTCGAATCAGGTAATCGACCGAAAGTCTGACGGTTGGTTTTCAGGCGTTTCGTGGTACGGGTATATTATATCGCTAACGGCCTCACTGTAACTTTTCAGGGCAGTAAAGGCAGGTACGTTGAAACAATATTTGTATTCGTCATAAAGTGATGTTAAAAGCAGTGACACTATCAGTTATTTTGATATTTTCGTCAGTCGTTATTTACACATTAAATAAATCGTTAAACTTCCGGACACATCAGGGAATTTCATATAAATTCTTTTATGTGCTGAAGGCTTACAATTTCGTTTGTACTAGAATAAACTTTTAGTTTCGTTGCAGAGTCGTAATACTCTCCACCATTCGGAATCTTAAATGACATTAACCGTGTATGGTGACCAGATTTGAAAAGCCAAGTGCTTTCTAACCTCCCTCTTCCCCATCTCCTTTTCTTTTCTGCTCCCTTCAATCTGACAACAAACAGCACCCGACTAGGAGCAGTTGGGACTCTTACGCGGTATTCATATAAAAACATACGTCATGCTTTCTGAATATTATCAAGATAATGTTGCCTTGTGGCGGTATTTTCGGGTGCACAAGATTGTTTGTGATTTTTTTTTAATCTTAAGAATACGAGCGGCAGTAATAAATAATAACAAAGGATTTTTTTTTGATAGTTTGATAATGCTCTCAGAAGGTGAAACAGCTGTCACGCGTAAAAATAATTACATCGCAGAGCTTTTGACAAAAATTTGTTTTTTAATTTTTTTAAATAATAATAATAATTGTTTAAATAAAATTAAAAAACCTAAGAATTAAAATGGAGTTCTACAAATTAAACTTCAAAACCATAAATACAAAGGAAATAGTTTTGTTTAGGAAAGGATGTAAAAAAAAACACAACTAAATAGGTGGAGTCAGAGTACCATGAGGTATTTATCAAAAGCTGTGGTTTTGCGTGTCTAACAAACCTAAAATTACACAGCTGTGTGAAATAACAAAAATGCGGTAATGGCTTCTCTTATCCGTCTTATCACCATTACTTTTTTTTTATAAATTGCTGATCAGGAGTAAAAAATTAAAAAACAATTTCATGGCAGCATGTAGATATATTTATTATTATTAGTAGCCTATGTAAATAATATTTTTCACAAACTGCAATGAAATCGAACCCACAAATCACCAACCGCTTTGATACGTCCTTCAGAGGTAGATTATTCCAAATAACAATAATATTCCAAATAAACACCCTTCTAGCTAGAAAAAAAATATCTAGGAAATAACAGAACGAAGAAAGTAATATTTATATAGGCTCTGCCATTTTATGAAACTTTTTCTTCGCTTTGTTTCTTACAAGCCCCCGAAAATAAATTCTCGAGTAGGTCCACTAACACGAATCTTTAATATGAAAAGGGTAGAGATGTGCTTATTCGTAGAACATTTATAATCATGTTTGCGGGGGGTTAAGACACCGTAAGCTTATTTACTCAAGAGGTGGGTACCGCAAAACACTGGTGTACCAACACTTTCGGGAAAGAAACAGGAATATTTATTAAAATATGGTGTACAAGTACTCAAGTTTTTTATGCAAAACATACAGTTTTATGAAAGTTTACCACTTTTATGATTCTCGATAAACATATTTTATTATTGCACTGTATATTTTTTATGTAACCTCTCGCGTTTAAGAATTTAAGAGTTCTTAAGATAAGAATTGTTGAATTTTGTTTTATTCCACCAAAGTTTTCACTCAAGCTTTTTTTAATACATAAAATATGTTATAAACTACTACTAAATATGTTTATCATTACGCATTCTCAATCGATAGTAATTCTCGGTAAATATATTAATTATTTAACTTGGAAACTGTACGCATTTGAACATGATTGTCACATTATTACTTATCAAGTGTGTTCAAATGAATTATTAAACGAATGAGATAAAAGGGGCGGCAACTACCGATATTTAGACCGGACTCAATGCAAATCCGGAAAAATATTGTTTTAAAGCATACACATAAAAATGGGTGTAGTAAGTTCCTTGGGGTTTATTTCCCTTAGACGATTAGTTCCACCACTGCCTAAGGGTGACTTGACAACCGGAAGACAAACAACGAGATTTTGGCGTCAAACCTCCAAATAAAGAAAGTGGCTTATACTAAGTTATTTTATTAAACGTTATTGCTCGAATGTTTGAAGATGTCTCCACCTTTTTTACATCAGCGCCTTCAAAGTAACATGTTGAGGATTATAAGTTCAAATACATAATATAAATTAAAAAAAAAACAAATAAAAAAAGAGACAGAGAGAAATTCTTACATATTTTGAAATCACCTGAAAAAACTAGGACTAACTTCTTTCAAAACAAGGCTAAAAATAATATGAAACATTCATAAGTAGATATTAATAAAGTACCGTTTACAAAAAATGGGATATTTTGGTTCAAAATATCTCGTTTTTTCGAATCCATGTATATATTATGTCCTTATTAACACAATATATAATTTAGAAACATTTTGTACCAACCGAGGAGCTTGCGTAATACCAAAAGATAAATAAACATATAATTTTTTACTTTTTAAAATATTTAAAAAAAAGTTATATTGGTTTCCTGTTCTTACTGCTCACTGTCATTCATCTTTCTTTCCCGGACTTTCAGAATATATACATATCGTTTAATTGTGGTAAAATTCGTATGGTTCTTCTCGCGGTAGTGATGTGTTTTGTAGAGAATACTGAGGAATTAACCCGTTTTGTGGATGTCACTATCAAGCTGCTAAACCCCGGTTAGTGCATTTTAATAAACATCGTTATGAGTTGTGAGTCAGTGTCATCACAGTCTTTAGACTAGTATTAGTATAATTATACCGTACGACACAGTTTCACGTCATGACCCAATGGTTTTATGTTTCTAGCAGGATTTTTTTAACTGTGTTTCAATACAAAGGCATTTTTAAAAGCTCTTAGGTATTTGGTCGATCTCAATACCGTTAATTATTTAATTTCAACAATATTAAAAATGTTTAACGATTTTGATTATTTAATTATAAAAAAAAATAAAGAAAAAATATCATCCGTATGTAAGCCTTCCTACTCAATAGTGTTTAAAAATTATTTAAAAGCATATATATATATATATATATATATATACATATAAATATAAAAGTTAAGAATGTGGTTGGGATATCTTACTAATGCAAAGAAATCTCTCCTCATTGGCGCGATCTTCACAGGCGCTTCCAAATTTTTGTAACTTTTGTAGCTGTTATTCCTAATAAGTAATAAATAATCGTTTTTCATAAAATGTTTTAAATTTAATAAATACTAATTAATGTACTAGGGAGGGAAAGAAGATGAAGTTCGGAAAGTACTTGACTATTCAGATCTGGTTACCAAACACGGCAATGCCATTGTAAGCAACGTTTCTATTCTGAATGGTAGTCTTTCACCAGGGCGAAACTGATAGTATCTACCACTCTAGAACGTGTCGCAAATATACTATATATTTATATTTTATGAGTCAATTAAAAAATTAAATATTAATCCCTCGATCACGGAGACCGTATATATATGTATGTATTACTCGTCTATGTTATTACAGGCCTAATACACACCTGAATCCACAAATATATATTATATTTTGGTTATTATTTATCCATGTAAAAGCCATGTGATTATATACTCCTTGACTTACTGATGTGTTAGTTCAAATTAAAGTTTATTGAGAATAAAATAATTCAGTTGTACAAAATATACATTTGTGAATTTGTGTGAAATGTAGTTTATATATCCACCCGGTGACATGGCAAGATGCAAAGTGAAAACTTCGCAAAAAGAATCGTTCAGTCATGAACTCTGTTTTTTCAAAAATATTGAGTGGAGATAACATTCAAAAGGGGAAAACCTCACGTGGCTCTAAACATCACATACATTCCTACATATCAACACGTGTGAGGAGGCTTCGTTGGACGGGGTTAATACGATGTAGGCGGGGTTACCACATGTCCCGTACTTACAGGACTATCGCCGTTTTTCACTCTCTTGTCCCGTATTTATTTTCGTCCTGTATTCTACAATCCGTTCAAATTTTCAGATAAATTAACGCATTTTTTTTCAAAACAAGTGTGATAGACAGGAATAAAAAATAGCGGCGAAGAAAATATACCAGATGACATAGTGTACGAAAGTAACAGGCTAACGGTGGAAATCGGTAAAGGAATTTTGCAAAGTAAGATGTTAGTATGTATAATATTAAAACCAGGTCCTCCGATTTCCGAGAAATGGGAAAAATCAGTAATAAATTCTGTCAAATCATAGTAGACCATGACTACACGGGGTATTTGTGTACCAACCCGAAAACCCATTCCCAAATCATTAGTTTCCCCTTTTCTCACTCGAATTAAATACACCATTTATAAAAATAATAAATAAGTATATAAGAACAAAAAACTCAAACCTCTTTGTATTTTCGTCAAATGAAAATAAATCATTTTTCTTTAGATTATTCTGTTCATGTGAGTTCGTTCGTGATAAACCGATTTGAATAATTATTCACAGGTCATCTCGTAATAGCGACGTATTTTTATAATGCTCTAAATTCTGAATTTACAGTACAAATCTATTAGCTAAGCATAACATGTGTACGAAAGGGAGTAGCATAATGTCTTCCGTGGGAGTTAAATCTGATTCACATGGCTGCCGACCTATCGTCCTAACCACCGGGCTAATTATCACCTCGTTCACAAGGGTCTTTGGCAAATAAGTTATTTAATTGTATCTACTAAGTAAGTTGTGTAATTATAATAAGAAATTTAGTTCTTCAACACCTATGATAAAAAATTAGACATTATTATATCTCTCAGGGAATTGGTTTGCGCGGATCGCCGAGAATCCGCAGTAAATCCCTTTGCAATTAAAAAGGCGTATTTCGCGTCTTTCCGTTCCTAGCCGCCATTTGTGCAGTGATTTTGATTTTGATTTTATGGATTCTTTCGTAATCCTCTACTAACTAGCTGGGGCTTATACAAATACCCCTCATAATGTCTATCTGACTAGTACTGCGGCTCATTAGGCCTTATTACTATCACCATCTGATGGTTTCATTTACTTGACTGAGTTTAAGTTTACATTAGTGTTTTCTTAGGGAAAAGGTCTTAACTGGATAAAAAACCCTAAGCAAGGAAAAGATAAAAAGAAAATACAAAAGTTCTGAACTTATTACTGTTTGAAGAAAATTATTTGACTGAAGTTAAATATTTTATTTTTTCAACCTTGGGCTGCATCCTTTTCCATTTCTGAGGTCTTTCTGGAAAGGGATACAGTGGCGTGGAGTGGTTTGGAATAGGATTTGGTTTGGTTTGGAATGGGTCGGCCACCATTTCCTCAGCTTCGATCTGGTGGTCCTCGTGGTAGATTGTCCGATGCTGCACTATCCTTAGACAATGTCGGTCAGGAGCTCCATGAGGATCACCAGTTTTCTGCTTTGGATGTGCAGGCGGCGAGTCTCCCACGGACCTTAATAAGGCCCAGAAGGAGAACATAATGTCCTCGTCATCGGAGGCTTTCGAGGGTCCCTGTTCTCGACTTTCAGGCTGCGGTGCACGTCGCTGCTCCGGTCGTGAGGGGGCTTGGCGGGCCGCCACTGGCAACGTTGCCCAAGACCTGCCGTCTACTCTGGCTGTCGGGGCTGGCTCACGCGCCTCTGGCGCCCCTGCGTTGCAGGGCGCTGTTGGGCCTCGCTCTGCGCTGAAGGGCAGCCACATACGCTACCCTTTTGGGGCATGCGCTGTAGTTAGCGGGGTGATCGCCTCCGCAATTGCAGCACTTGGCGGGTAGTTCGCGGTCGGTCTTGGAGCAATCGGCCGTGGCGTGAGCTCCCTCGCACTTGACGCAGCGAGCGACGTGGGCGCAGTTCCTGGAGCCGTGACCAAAGTTCTGGCACCGGTGGCACTGGGTACCGTGCAGCAGGTGGTTGCTGCGGTCATGGATACCTTGCAGTATAGGTACCTGACTGTAGCCTTCAGGTGACCCATATTGGTCTTCTGGCTGAAGTGGACGAGGTATAGGGGATACTCGGTGCCGGGCGTGGTCATCTCGACCACGACGTCGGCAGGGAAGCCTTGGGCCTCGAGGTCCTCGAGTATGGCCGCAGTGGGCATCTTCGGCAGCCCCCTGATGACGGTTTTCTTCACCTTTTCGGCCTCTGTGGTGTAGGTGTGGAAGGATTTATCCTCACCTCTGAGCGCGGTTGTAAGAGCGCGGTGTGCTTCCACCGAGCTCACCATTATGCTGATGGAGCCTCCCCGGTTGTACCGGAAGTTGAAGGGGGCGGTGCCGATATGGCGTTTGATCTCGGTCGTGATCTGGTTGTGGGTCAAGCCATTGATGGTCATGACCACAGGCGGCACCCTGGTGCTTCTTCTGCCTGTTTCAACCGCCGCAGAGTTCTTGGAGCGGGTCGATGTTGGTGGTGTCGGGAGTGGTCTTGGGGCAGGACGTTTGGATGGAGGAGGTGCGACCGAGGTGTCGTCCCCTACTTCCGGTAGGCAGTCAAACTTGTTCCCATGAACAAGCTTGAAGGTCGGTTTGGGTGGGGAATGCGGTCGCTTCGGCGCCGCAGTTCTCTGCCACTCTGCCTCCATAGGCACCGAAGCGGACGTGCTGGGTCCGGCTGCCGGGGAGGTTGGTTCGTCGTACGTAAACTCGTGTTTAGAGGTACTAGGGAAGTATTTTATCCCTGTGGCTCCCTTCGGGAAGTCGATGATGGATGTAATGGGTGTGGTGGTTTTGGAGTTAGTGGTAAGCGTGATATACGCTTGCCTCCTTTTGGTATAGCCAGAAACTTTTTTTGAGATCATGGCTCGGGGAAGGGTAATGGGTTGGAAGGGGGCGGGGGGGCCGTAGCAACTGACTGGTCGAGAATCTGAAAGAAACTCGAAATTGGAGGGGTTAGTGTTGCCTTGAGAAAGGCAATTTTTGCGAAAGCTTTTCGGCAGGTCTGGTTGCCGGCAGCGATAAACCTCGCGCACACCTCTGGTACGCGTAAGCCTCACTCTGCCAACGCGCAGTTCCTCCTTACGACCTCGTGAGTTTACTGTATTGACAGACCCAGGTCTGCTAATTCAGTCCATTTGTGCAGTTTAGCCGTGATGGATGGTTATTGCGCAGCTGAACGGATGGGCGACAAAACGAGCGTTGTGCCGAGCTCAGGTTATAAAAATGAATCACAAGAGACTTTTATGAAGGATTTTATTTATATAATATTAATATCCCTCCGGAGGAAATAAATTCATTTTATGGTTTGAACTGTGATAGAAAATTATTTTTAACCATCCGCTTTTTGTACATACTTCATGAAAAAAAATCTTAAAAGTAATGTGTGCTACGTTTTCGTTTATCTGAGTAAGTTATTACATCTAAGATCTAATCTACGTAAGCATTGATTGGTGAAAACCTTTTTATCCAACATGGAAAGAATAGTCAACAAACACATTATTTTGAATTTATCAGTTGTTATTGTTAATGGACTCTGAGCACGACTTTTTGCATCAAGCTAACCACTTCATCAATGTGCTTATTGAAAAAGGTTGCAGATATGCAATTTTATTTAAAACATGTATCTACTAGTTTATGGCAGCTTAATAAAGTTAAAGCAAATTAATATTTCTATTATTACCTAAACTAAAACGATCTGTGTCCGATGCAAGCTCGTGTATCAATTTCATATATTTTTTACTCAATAATTGTTTGCTAGATTATAATGCTAATATTAAGTATTTTTATAATTTAATCAATTTTAAAACATATATTGTTTTAAACTTCTGCTAGTTTGCGCATAGTATTATTATAAATTACATTGAGACTATTATTTTATAAGATAGAAACTATCGGCAGACAGCTGTCGCTTACATTAATCATAAAGCAAATGTAATATCCTCCTCATAAAATCTGATTTTTTTTAATGAAAATAAATGCATTATAACGTATTTTTTGACAATCTTTCCTTGTTGGCTGTGTGGCAAGTGGTAAAAGTTTAAATTTGTCCAATTCCATTTAAAAGTCGATGAAGTCATTACACCAATTTGATTTACAGCTGCGAAAGTCAGAGCTTACACTTTCAGGACGTGTCAGTCGAGAAGAAAATTGTTCGCAGGCTTAAAAGTTCTGAAAGCTACCTTCTTATTATTATTTTCCATCACGCCATCGCCATCTCGCCAAAATAATTCCCCCGCTGCGTGATGCGGAACAATTTATAACTCGATAATTCATAGTCATCATGAAAATATCATATTATTTATTTGCTTCAAATTTTTGATATCTTAATTACAAATCTTTTATGAGAAACTGTTTAACTTAACCGAAGCTTAACTAAACTTCTGAAAGAAATTAAAAACTGGCTATTTCTGTGGAACAAAATAAGCTGATTTATTTTTGTTCGTGATTGAAATAGTCACAACTTATTAAAGTAATAGAAACTAATGATTACTATTTATACTAATGAGATTAAGATAAAGAGATAAAAGTTTTTGTTAGATTTGAGTTAAATAAAGGTTTAGTTAGGTAAGTTAACTTGTTAGACGAAACCTTATTAATATTTCAGAGAAATTATTTACTTAATAGTTGAAGAATTGTTCTCGTAATAAAGGTGGAAAACCTTAAAACATACTGATTTAAAATTTGGTCCCTCGTAATTCTTATATTTTTTGGGTACCCACTCCTAAACGCTTTTATTAAATTTTGTAATATCCGACAAGTATTATATCTAACATCCCACCAAAAAATTGTGTTGTGTTTTTTAGTGTAAATAATAAATCAAATGGTGTGAAAATTATCTATTCGTGTTCTTAGGAAAGGTCGGTACTTTACAATATTTCATCGCAGTCTATTTTAGATAAGATTCCACTATTTATTGTATACGAATGCATTTGAAAGATTCGTAGCACAATTATTCCAGAATATGTTGACGATGTTATAAGAATAACTATTATTGGAATTTTTCTAACTCAAATAATTAGTCTACACACTTTTATAATATTATTATTTGTCTGTGTGTTGTGTTTAAGGCATTTTAGGAGAAAGTTTTCGCCATCTTAAGCTTGATGAATTAATTTAATTCTATTTGTGTTCAACCTTTCGTTCGAATTGTAGCGAAAAACTACAAAAAATTGCTTTTCATTAAAATGTGAAATTTATTATCCACCTAAATAAAAATTTTAATATTTGAATAAGTGATATTTTTTTTGTATTTTTTTTTTGTATGATTTTCACTGATTGGTGTGATAAGGTTTATTAGATATTATGGATCTCTTATTTGTGATACAACTATATTTATTTAGTAAAAATAAAAATAAATCACAAAACTATCCGGCTCTTCCGCACTAAACATTTGAAAAATATAATACGAACACTATGGCTTCTGATGTTATATCTTAACAATTTAAAATATATTTTTCAAAGATCTGCAAATCATGATGAAAATGACGCTGCAAACTGAAAATTGTCTCGTTGACCAAGAAATTGCACACAAAAAGCTAAGTACATTTCATAGCTGCAGAGCTCATAGTTCAAGGGATTCAGAACGCATGGTTTTGATATATGGTTAAGACATTAAAAACATTATTTGTGCTAAAAGCATTTTCCAAAATATCAGACTACATTCTAAGCACCTTCACGAATGTATACTCGTAGGCTTAATTTAATAGATACGTTAATAGTTGAGCTATTCCAATTGAGCTATTGATTAAGTGGGCGCCCGCCCGCCTTCACGCCACGCGTGGGCAGTGGGCACTGGGCAGTGGGCACTGGGCACTGAATGACCGAACGTGCCATGCTAATTCAGACATCACGCAGCCCATATTGTAAAAAATATAATTAAATGAAATGTGATTTATTGTTCGGTATGAAAGTTGTGATATTTTACGGATAAAGCAGTACATCACGTGTATTTTAAACGAAAAAAACATTATTCAAAAAAATAATGTTATGCTAATTGTGAATTATATAGAGTAAAATAGGTTTCCGGCGTTTGTTGTTTAGATTTTTATAATTTTCCACGACAACAAAAAACAATTGATATTTTATTTCGTTAAATACAAAACTTACAATTGCCTCTTTTGTAAATAGATTTTCTTAATATATTTTTTTTCTCTGTGACAAATCATTTTATACCCTCGAAACTAGTTGAAAACAAAAAAAAACCACAAATCTCTTGACAGTTAATTACATACGTAATAATCCATGTGTAAATAATATAGAAAAAAACTTATTACAATTAAATTTTCCATTGTCCACATTAAAATACACGGCGCATAATGGTAAAAGTTTGTACAAATAAATAAAACTTCCAAACAAACACAATAAGTCATAATAAAATATTTAGTTGAACATTTTCCCAAAACTTTTCCCGCAGTTTAGTCATGAAAAAGAAACACATAGTGTTTTACTTTTTTGACTTTCTGGAGCCGGAATTCTCGAACCATAAGCCCGCAATTAAAAAAGTTAACGTCCCAAATACGATTATGGGCCCGTGAACGATAATAATTTATTGAAAGGTTTCATAAGAGTGCCGGGTTCATAGCCGGTAGGTCAGTAATTTTGATCGGGCTTGAACGAATGAATATTTTTGCGAAATACAAGGTGGATTTGGTTTGATGAGTGGATTAGCTTGACACAGGTAGCTGACTTTATTGCCACGATTCTCATGCTCCAAATGGTGCCAGGTATGCTGGGTTTATGGTACGACTAACGGATGACAAGTGAGATTTTTTGGTGAAGAGCAGCGGAACTGAGAAAATTAATTGGGATGATGACCTGATGATAATTCAAACGAATCGAACTAAAAGGTAAAATACTAGTTATACATGATTTAATAGGGTGAATTCCGTGGACGAAAAAAAAACTGCGCATTGAATTGTAAAAAAATGAGTTAGTTCTCCTTGTTGTAACAATCAATTTTCTTTGACGTTTGCCTTTTCCGGAAAACTGAAATAGAAGGCTCGTACTACATTAAGCACGAGATGTAGTACGTTTCCATACTCCCCCTTGCAATGGTTTATTTCATTCGATTTTCTTAGGTTATCACGGTAAGGTAAATTACAGTATTTACAATATGGGTATTTTTTCGATGGCATCTTAATAGTGTGTTTTTTTTTAAAAATTTTTGACGTCTTCCTTATTAACGAAAAAAAAAGTTTAATATCGACGTTGGTTAAGAATAAGTTGACAAATAATCGCTATATTTTACAAAATAGTATTTCCACAAACTCAGTGATCCATGGAATGCAACAAAAACACTGTCGAGTCATTTGAACATCGTTTTAACACTAGCGGTCTCTTTTATTTTATTTTTTACAAAATGTGATTACCCTATAAATCACCATTAGTTTTGTTTTGGATTTGTTGATTAGTAGAACTAGATATTTTTTAACTACTTTAGCTAGAAGGTGTTTGTTCTTCAGAAAAGGTGCTGAGAGCAGTGTCATCGGCATACGAAGATTTGAGATTTTGTCGCCACCAAAGTTGTTATTCTACCTTCATAACCATCAAGAGCCTTACGCATTATAGATTCACCATACATAAAATTAGAACAATGGTGAATGGATGCATCCCGATGCACCCCTTTGTTCACTTTGAATGTTCCCGATATTTTTTATCATTATTTTTTAAAAGTAAATATCGTAGAATCTCTCCTCATTGACGTGACCTACACGGTCGCCTGCAAATCTTTGTAAAATTTGTAGCTGATCTTATTTCTAATATGTAATAAATAATCGTGTTTCATAAAGTGTTTTAAATCGAAAAAATACTAATCATTATACATATTGGTATTTTTAATGCGAATACCACACAAGAGTCCCAACTGATCCCAACCGTCTGGAGGGAGTTTGTTTGTTTTTGTATTTTTATTTAGATGTATGCAATATTTTTTTCACACAATTAGTAAGAAAAACATTTATACATTTCACAATAATAGAACAAAGCACATAAGGTTACTATACAGCAGATATAAATTGGAATCTTAGTAATCTTAAGAACCATAGGTTTTTTTTAACATATTCAGCACAAATCCTACGAAAAGTGCCAAGATTTGAGGCTTCTTTTAAGGCATTTACAAAGGTCAAAAAGTTTTTGACCTTTGTAAAACACGCTGTTTTGAGTACAAGCAAGTTTCGTTTTGGGAAGCTTAAAACCATGACAACTTCTCGTAGGATAATTGTAAACATTTTCATTATAAATATATACTATTATTTTGCATATATTTTGGGAGCATGTTATTTTTCAGCTTGTAAATCATCGTTAAAGTATTATGTATTATACGAATATATTGTTTAGGTGTCATCATATTTAAATTTCGTAACATAATTTTAACTCTAGTAAAAATTGTGAGTGGGACTATGTCATCCCCAATTGGGGTATGTTGAGAGGCTGAAGATAGTAGGGAAGGGAATGAGATGAAGAAGAGAAAGGTTCAAAAGTATCTAGATATTCAAATCTGGTCACCAAATACGGCCAAAGCATTATTTCGATTCTGAATTGTAATCTTTTCCCAGAGTTTTTCGTAACTTAGTATCTACTACTCTGTTGTATACAGATTTCTAACGAGAGATATGAAGTGTTTGGGTGTTTTCCTATTGCTGTTGAGATTGGATCGTTTGTTAGGTTCTATCCGATATCCATGATTTGCAAATGTCGATTGTATTTTGTTGAGTTTGAACCTCTTCTGATTTCCAAAGAACATTTCTAACTCCCATAGTTCATCTTCATTTGCGTTTTGTAACGTCGGGTTATTAATGTTAACTCTGAAATGCCAGTTGGGAATCCTTCACCCTCGTGCGTTTTTTTGCGGATCTCTTAAATTAGATTGATATGAAACTTAAAGTACAAGTGGTACCAAACATTTTAGTATTTTCTATTGATCTTTGCCACCTTAATCATGATTTAGTCTATTTGATTCTCGTATAGATTTTTGGGAAATCTCCGGTGTATATTCTGCGTTTATGATTTTCAAAAGAAGTATTTATGATCGTTTATTTGTTTTATACACTAATTTGTTTTATACCCTAGGAATTTGTCCCCTTTCACAGTTATTTTTTCCCAAGCCATATTTTTATAAATCAACACCTGACGTGATCAACGTTCTTGATTTCGCCAATCTTATTCATACAGCTAACATATAATAGAATAATAACCACTTCGCGTTATGGAATTTCTCTCAAAATATTTAACGTATCATAAAACTTCGTCATCCTCCGAGCTTGATGTAGGAGCGTAGACTTGAAGAAAATTCTGTAAGCAGGGCTTGGAATTTTGATTCATAATACTGATACGATCGTCAACTGGGTTGTACCCAATTATAAAGCTTTCCCTGTCTCTTAGAACAACGATCCCAACACAATTTCTACTCTGTGTATCATTTCCGGAGTAATAGAGGATGTTTCCGCTTTTGATTGTGAAATGGCCAAAACCTCGAATGAAAAATTCATAGCATACAAGTATTTAAAATCTTCCACAACTAGCACATTTGTACTTTATTTGTTTTATTTTTAAAAGTATATTACAACTCATTTTATTTTAATGTAACCATTGACAGCATCCGGAAAATAAGAGATTTCGAGCAGAGACATGTAAACTATGTGGACAGCCTAATGTTTCCCATGCTCAAGTCGAGAAAACGCCGGAATGTGAGTATTTAATAATAGTTATTAATTCATTGCGTTTTTCTCAATGTTGGTCTCACTGTCTCTTATTAGAGCCTCGGTACGGGGCCAAAAGAACTAACTATTGTAACCTGAAAATAAAAGTTAGTGTTAATTCCAAGTAATGTATTTTTGATGAAAAAAATACCTACTTGCATTTGTACACTTTTTGATGTATATTTTTAATCTCAAAATGTTGTAACTTTTAATTTCTTGGGTTACTTATTAGACTAAAACATTTAACATCAATCAAATCAAAATTGGTCTACTGTATAACTAAGGCTTGGTTTGAAAGTTCTTCTCTCAATAGACGAGCATGACATCTTATCTCTAGGCAAAGTGCCCTCGTTCTAAGAAACCCGCAGGACTCGCAAGTTTGGATTTGCTGACCATAAATTTAGGCGACATCTGTTGGTCACTGTGTCAACGGGGGGTCGGTTGGAGGAAGGCTTGCGTTGACTCTTTAGATGCGACCCTTAATTTTAAACTAGCAAACGCATCGTTATGATTTTCAATGCTTTCGTCCCTCATATTCAAAGAGGGCGGTAAAAATTGTATTTTTTAAGTTACAAAAAAACGGTATTTCGTAATTTATTTTTCGACCTTTCACATTCATGCTACTATGAACTTAATAACTTAATATATACAAGGTGGTTTTAGAGAAATTTCTTTCTTAAAAAAGGGTTCTTGAAATTGATGTAAAAACAAATGACGATACGCATTACAAGATTTTGGTTATAAATCTAAACTGTAAAGCAGACATCTAGCTTAAAAAAGTCTCAAAATTGTGTCGCTTGAGTTAAGCCTTCTTCCAAACGGTATATATATTTTAGATGGTTAAAGTCTTCAGAATCAAACAAGAGAAAAAAAAAACTAATTAAAATTGCATATTCAACTCATTTTTGACCAAAGTGTCGCTTCAGCCCTTTTGCCTTTTCAGCCACGATTTAATGTTAAGGGTTAGTTAACCATTTAAAGTACAAACGATATAAACCTAATCAAACTTATTGTTCGTGTGCGCCAGTTGGCTGACCCTGCTCAACAACTATCACCAACTAACAAATAGGATGATATGATAATATTTGTACACCAAACTAAACACTAACACAATTAAGCAATTTCTATTACTTTCATCCTCTCGCGTCAAAAATATGATTGCGTTTACGGCTTTGTTAAATTCAACACACATTCTAAGCCCCCTATATTATACTTACCGTTGATATACTCAAGATGAAGGTGCAAAGGCGTCTTGTAAACATTATTGAAGATTTTATGGATATTTATTTAAAAAAAATGGTTCATAATCTGAAGTAAGTATTGTATGCAAAGAAAATTGTAAAGAGATTTTTCGTATTTAATAGGTGTTTTCGTATTTTCAAATCAGCTAAACAAATTTTCTGATAGCAAAACAGCTGTCACGTATTAAGCCATTAAAAACTATGCTTTAGTTTGTATTCACCAAAATTATAATTATATTTTAAATGTTGATATTCAACTCTATTTTTTATCATGGAAACTGTTGAAGGTCTACGAAAAGACACGGCACACCACTGTGTTCTGGGTAAACCTCCCCACTGCGGGTAACTTATCAGTTTAATTTACACTCTGAATAAGAAACACCCGGAATATGTTCATAAGACAAAAGCTTCTAAGTACTACGGCAAACAGATTATGCAATGTATACACTGAAATGGAAGACAAAGTCTTTACGTCGTTACTTTACCTCTAATGAATTATTGAAGGGAAGAGGGTAGACCAGACATCTGCATGTCTTATACAATTAATTGATAAATACAAGGATCAAACGCAACATTACAAAATATTAATTATCAAAGCATAGTGAAAAATAAAGGAAGATGTTATTACCGCGACCAGAATATGAACTCTGGGATCTTCCATTAAAAGGGCGTCTCTACCTACTGAGCTATCACGGCAACCTTTAAGCCAGCAGTATAATGAAATCTAAGATACTATTATACATTCATTAGAATAGCTAGAAAATGCACAGTAAACTTGCACAATAGTATGTAATGTGTGTGTCGAAAGTTTACAAACTTCGAAGCACTCAGGAAAGTTACTGATTCAAATTCCGCGCGAACGCGATACAATTTAGAAAATGATGTTTTGGGAATTTAAATTCCGAAGTTTTACATGTGTTTCCCAAGTTTCAGGTGAACAACAGTAGGCTGTTCTACAATCAAACTAGTATATTCATATTCACTTCAAAAGTCAGCCTTTGTGAGGCTAACTTTCGCAGAAGTTGTCTTTTACTTAAACGGTAATAAATAGAATAAAAGCGAAAGGCTTCAAAACGAAACTTTAGACAAGAGAAGCTATTGTTTCAGATCCCGTTTTAACTTAGAACCAGCCATTATTCCTTATAAATTTGCTACATCTCGTTTCAAAACCTGTACGAAACATGAAAAAACTGAAATCATTATTCGATAACTTTTCAGGAGTTTGAAAATAATCGAAGTAAAATTAATTAGCTGTCGCGAGATGTAGGTCGCTCTCAAAGTTTTAATTATCGTTGGATGTTTTCAAGCTGATAGTTGCCCAGTCCTGAAGTAATTTCCATCGCTCGGGCGAAGATCCGACTTTCCGATGATACGTAGAAATGTCCGGTCGATAAGGCCTCAATCGGCGGGTCGCGTCAATAGCCACGTAGCTCCCGCTGAGCGGGTGTCACGCCACGTGGACAGAAGAGAAGGAAGTATACCGGGAGTTTTAGACAAGTTTAATATGAAATATGTAATGTCTAAGTGCGGAGTTGAGAGTATGTAGCTATCGTAGGTACCTACACAGTTATGATTATCAGTGGCGTACATTGCTCCATGACTAAAGGTAGGCTATGTGTAGGTTTTCAAGTTTGTTACTATTGTTCGCTGATTTTTGTCGCTAATTAAATAAATGAACAAGTTCCCTACTAATTTGCCAATAGTATAAACTATAATTTAATTCCCCTAAATATTCACGAATCAATAATATAAAGCTTAAGGTAATTTTACATTTGCTTGTATTTATTTTTCTTCATATTGTAAATATTTAAAGCTCTGTTATGAAACGATAAAATAAAACAATAATTTAATAATACTATCACAAACGCTAAAGCGAGTAAAATAATAATTTTCTTCAGTCGAAAGAAATGTATGTCATTTTTTATTCACATATGGTAACGTAAAAAAACATTTGGCATGTTAGCTTTAAAAAAAAAACGGTACTGTTAGAAACAATAAAACGAACAATTTATATAAAAGATAAAAACCTTCAGTAGAGGCCAATAAGCTTCTAATAACAATTAAAAAATAGGTATATTTCACTTTGTAAAAATGACTGATAATGAGGCGAAATATTTGACCGCCTTTAGTGCAAGCAGTATGCGGATACATGTTTTGCGGTAGGTATGTATTCCACTACAAAACTAGATTGGGGAAGTCAAATATATGGCCACAAGGTAGGTTGAATAAAAAAAAAATGAATTTGTCAAATAATAGAAACATCATATTAATGTAGAACGATTGTGGTGAAAAAAACCAATACGTTTTTGAAAAAGAATACATTTTTATCAAAAGTTTGCTATTTTTATAAATTCCTTTTTTTTTAATGGTTCGTTTTATTTAGGGTATGCACATATTTTCAGTATTTATGGACTGCACGCCACTGAAAAATATGTTTGTTTTTCATATCTGCACGTCGCGTCACTACCCGCCGCCGCACGTGGAAGGCTTGTGACAGGCTTATTATTTATGTGTTTCACAAAAACGTTTATTTAAAAGAGGCGACACATTTTTGGACGTACGGCAAAAATGTTTTGAAGGATTGATACTCCAAGGAAGGTACTCAAAAGGTGTACTTATAACAGATGGTTTTCATTTCGATGGTTATTTTGATGTTGTAAATTAGTTAATTATGATAAAATTGGTACATTAGGAGACCTTTATTAAACTTTAAATTAAAATTAATAATGAATAAAAATGTTAACTTGAGAGAAATTCTTATTTTCAATAAAAGATTAGACAACTTTTAATGTCAATTTTTAAGTGTTTTTATTTTTTAAAGTTATAAAATAATAAATCTTGTAAAGTTTTTCATTTTGACATTTCTTTCCCGTAACGGCTCATATGCGACAAGAACCCGAAATAACCCGGAATAAACCATTTTGAAATAAAGCAACCTAGAATAAAAGGTTTCTCCGGAATGCGAGATGTTTGTACGGTGTACGGTAGACGCACGAACCGAAGATATATTATGGGTCCACGGTTGCTAAGGGAATGTCACCCGAACAAATTGCTTTATACATTACGCCGTTTTTCACTCATACGGGCACCTCTTATGTACAAGTCACATCACCTGAGTGTAAAACAAAACTTAAAACAACGAAGTTTTCCAGTTAAACTGTGAAAAGAAGGATCTATTTAGATGGCTTCTTTATTCTCACAAAGTTGACGGAAGCGAAAAAGTATTTTCCCTTAACTTCTGTTTCCTTTCGTGCGATCGGGACTGCTCAAGAAGTTGAAGAAGATTCGCTGAAATGATCAAACATTACGGGCTGCCGGATATGTGCACAACTCTGCAAGCACTCCGACACTGGGAAGCGTCTTGGAACTGCACTAGTTTGCCAATAAGGTACTGTGAGATGTTGATAAATAGATGACCTAAGCTAATTAGCTATTGATATTGTTACCAGGCCAGAACCAGAACCAGGCGTACCGTACCTACTATGTTTGTTTCTGTAAAATTAACATGACACATAAGTCAGTGAGACACAGTTTCATTCCTCTTCAGGTCAGCCAACAGCTGTAGATATTATATGCGAAAGTCCTTAGTTCAATATTGCGATCGGTGTGGTTGTTGTGATTCTCAACTATGAGGGATAGTGTTAATCTTAAGAACATAAAACTTAAAATTATTTTTGTTCATAATATCAAACACTTTAATTTAGTATTTCTTCCTTTGTCAAGAGAGTATAGAAACTAACATAAAATACAATATACTAACTGAAATACATAAATATTTAAATGTGGAGTGGGAGGCGAACAAAGCGGAATGAGTAATTAGGGTTTTTTTATGAGGAACAGATTAGAAAAATGTCTAGAATAGGACTATAAGATAAATTTATTTGGTTATTCAATGTAATAGAAATACTATTGGGATTTTCTAATTTCAATGCTTCTAAAATATCAAATTTTTTTCTTTTATTATTACGGTGAAGAATTTTGACTGTAATTGTAACCTTGTGTCTTTAACTCTGAAAAATGATTGGTATTTGAACATCTTAAATGTTCCGTGATTCTAAAATTTCCATAGCGGGATGTCTTGATTATATAAAAAGAAAGACAGTCATTGCGTAGTAGTTTGTAAATACCTGAGTGGCTTACTGGCTACGAATATGTTATTTTTGCATTTATATAGATTTTTTACATGAATAAATAAAAACAAAGGTTTATTGACACCTCGTTTTCGAATGGAAGATTCTTTTAAAATCGTCCTGGCGGGTAGCCTTAGCTTTGTTTATTTACCATTATCTTCCCTACTTTACTAGGCATCACGACATATCCAGATTGTTATAGGCTTAATGTCTCCAGGCTATGGAAACTGTGGTGCGGTATTAGCACCAAGCAATTTTTTTTTTTTTTTTTTTAGTCTACCGCTTCGATGCTACAAAGTGTTAATTTCTGTTGCAAGTTCTCATATGCACGAATCCTATTAAGTTTCGTAGTTTGTTATAAAAAGAACACGGTGCCTTGGCGTGGTTTCTGTCTAATATTTTGTCGATTCTGTCTACCCTGTGTATTCACTCATGTTGTAAGGCCTACTTGCCACATGGCTACCCTGCTACGTGGCGGTTTCACCCTTTGGGGAAGATATTGACTACGTAGGCCGGGCCCGTCCCTACCCTCGCCAGCGATATTTAATGACGGATGAAAAATGGAAATTGCTGTAAATTGCCACTTGAGTTTTTTTAGTGGCGAGATTTACTGCCGAATGATCCCATTCCAAAGGCCCACATTACTTCACATGATCAATTGTTAATTTTTCTTTGAGATGAAAACATGTTGCCTGTATTCAACCAAGTAGTTGTTTAAACCTGAAGTTTTAGAAATACCGTTGGTACTTATCATTAATTTAAAGGTGCTTACTGCTACGTGTTACGATAAAATGATTATGTTTTTATAAAGCACCGCTTAGAGTTTTTTTTTCCTAAATAAAAGTGTTTTTATTTTTCTTTAAAGTTTTTTTTTGCTCTCCTCCGTTTATTTGTTTGCAATAAATATATTTTTTTGTGTTCTTGTCAAGTTTTTCGTCTCTGAGTTTAGAGGTCAAAATTTCAAAACTCGTCGAAGGATGAATAAAAATGGGTTCAAACTAAGCTGGTTTTTACACAAACAAACAACATTTAAAGCAACATTCGGACTTTAAAAGCTTGGAATCAAACAATATTATGCGAGGAATTGGTTAAAGGTTAGAGCTCTAAAACGGTGATTTTTTGTATGATGAAATTGAACAGACTTTGTACCTTTCTTTTTCAGAAAAATGTAGGAATGACTAATGTCATTTAATTTTTTTAAATTATTGTCTAAATTATTGACTATTTCATTGACTCACCTTCATTGTTGTTATTCATCTAGTCTAATACCCCTTTCCCATAAAACACATTTAATGCCGAAATTGAAAACTTTTCGACATGGAAATGTGCAAATAACTCAGATGTGACGGTAACGCTGGTGTATCATCTTGAAATAGAAAGGAAGTTGTCGAACTTGGTGACGGGAAGAATAACACTGAAATGAGTTCTCACCTGGTGGTGGTTGTGTGCGGGCCGGCATCGCGCTGCGGCTCTTCTGGCTAGGCGTGCCAGCAGCCCTCCGGCCGCCGCCAGCCACAGCAGGAGTAGGGGGGCCCCCAGAAGGGCGTACAGCATGCCGGCCGCCTTGCCCAGGGCGGTCCGGGGTGCGGCACTCCCCCAGCCTGAAAGAAATAAAGTATACAGTTAGTAGTGCAAATTTGGGGAAGAAAGTGAAGGAATAATATGATAACACAGAGCAAAACCCAACCCAACATTACCTGCAGGAAATAAATTATATAATTAGCAGTCCATTGTATATAGATATTGAATAAAAATGTAACTAGTTCACGAATATGACATCCCCGTTTAGGGAAAGTTGTGAGGCTGAAAAAATTGGAAGAAGAAGAAAAAAAAGAGGACGGTTGGGCTGTACTTGGCTATCTAGATATGGTCACTAAACACAGCTGAACCACCAGATATATATGGCATTTAATTTTGGGAATGCTGAGGGGCTGAAGAAAATGAGGGAGGGGGAAAAAAGAGGGGGTTGAGGAAGGTTGGCCAGTGCATGGATTTCCAGATATTTTTCCTAATTATAGCCAAAATAGTTCCAAAAACTTTTGTAAGACAAAATCCATTTAGACAATTTTTCACAAATTTTCATCGGTAAAAAATCAACAAGAGTTTCATGCTTTTGATGGCCTTGAAGCATTACGTCAAAAGCTAAATTAAATAAAATGAATGTATAATATTTTCTTTATACTTCTCCTATTTAAATTTGATTGCGCAAGACAACATAACAATAACGAGACGATCTTTCACTAACCGTTTTTTCCGTGAAAGTAATTAAGGTTGTTAGAGTACGAAAATAAAATTTCGACGATAAGGACTACCTGTGATATTGTGAACCCTATGATAATTTTGTGGAAGAAGCTTGGGAATCGCTGTCCAGAGCAGACAGCGATATTCTGTTAAGCTACTAAAAAACTTCTGGGTACTCTAAGAAGTATAATGTGAAAGCAACCTCCGAATAAAGGAAAGGGCGAGGGTCCTAAAAATTGGGAGGAGATTACACCACTACAGAAAAAAATCCTTTAAAACTAGATGACATTATCCTTGCTGGTACTAACGGTGACAACAATCCATTTTCCCTTTGAAGAATAATATTATATGACATTTAAATATTCTGTGAAAAATGTGGATCAAAGGGTTTTTATGTAAGATTAAAATCACTGGAAGCTTTCTTCTCAGCCAACCTCTATTAAAAAAACCATGAATAAATAAAGAAGAAAATATGATGTTAAAAACAGTACACGAAAACATGTTTCTCTTAACTTCAAGATCTTTTTCTGGGTCAGTCAAACAAAGGAGATCTCTCTTTCTCACGACAGAATTTGCATGCATGCATTTTTAACCAAATGAAATGCTTTTTTAAATTCCAGCTATTCACAAACCTAAAAACGCCTAGGTTTTCAAGCGATATTGACTTATAATATATCTACGTTGCATAATTTGAAATAAACTTACAAAATATGCAAAGAATTTTTTTTATGAAAATATTTATAAAAATTATTTCTAATTTTGAAACTGTTAATTCGTGGTAGAACTCCTTTTTAATGATTTTAATAATTTGTCGCAGACATGTAAGGGGAAATCTACAAAAGATAATACCCTGATGTGTACCTATTATTACTATTTTATGATATTTTACCAAACCACCAATGTAAATATACCTTCTACAAAATACATTACCCAAACAGAGACGGGAAAATCAAATAGTAAATTAAAAAAATAGCCAACTGTTAAAAATAAAGCTGACAACTATAGATATTATATAATTTAAATAAAAAAACCATAAACGCATCTAACGCACCCCGTGTAAACCGTCTCCTAGAAGGTAATAAAACTATCCGAAGTATTTATTATATGGTAAAGCCACCTCTGTTAGCCATAAAACTAAAATCCTTAAGTCACAGATGATTCACTATGAATATCAATATCCATCCCTTCCGGACGTAATAGTATTTATTCTATAGACTTACTTAAAATTGTACCAGTCTGGAGATGCCCATCATAAGATGAAACCGGTCAGGTCTTACATAAAAAAAATAGTGGAATAAAGTTTAAAAAATAGTTATTATTAAAATCATTTATAATAATCTTTATGTAATGGGTTACCTGTCAATGTTTAAAGTCAGGAAAATATTGACAAATCATTGAGTTGTAATATGATGTGTCAATAGGATAATATATCAATATTTTGGTAACTTGTAAATATTTGATAAGATAAGATCTCTTTGACAAATTGAAATTGCCAACATAACACATGCTGTAAATATATCAATTTAATTTTACTGAAAGCAGCAAATACTACGTGGTGTATCATCATAAATTAAATAAAATAAAACACTTAGTAATTCACCACTTTCTTCATGTTTATACGACCAACCGGGTTTCAGTTTGTCAGTGCGAACACGATACTTTTGGCTGTCTGGTTTTGGCACCCCAAATATCCTTGAGAGGAAAATAATGCCAGAATAGGAAAGAGGAAGAGTAAATATTAAAGTATACTTATTTTAGTCAAACCCAAAATAATTTATTCGAGCGCTTTAAATTCTCGGAAGACCTATTCGAGTAATTTTGACATGTTTGGGGATCGTGCTCGTGCCTAAAATTTCACATCTTAAAAAGGCCATAAATATGCGCTCTGCCTAATCATCTAGGCAGTGGAGATTCTTCAGTACCCAAAAATGAATAACACGTATAATTTCCAACCAAGGGCTAATTATGTAATTTCGCGTTTACCGGGGAGAAAAGTGGATCGAAAGTCACGTATCAAAATATATTGTCCACAAACATGAGATTAGTGCTTTCAGTTATATTTTATTAACTTTTAATTTTCTTAAGAAAATACCTACCTATTGACTACAAGAATAACCTTTAAACTTTTCGCACTTGAAAGTATAAATCATTTCAATATGAACGATTCGAAGGGGGTTTACGCAGTTTCCCCGTCTGGCCTTGCTTATTAAAGCGTTGTCATAACATAACCTTAGGAAATACTTAGAGAGAAGTATACTCATAATATGTCATTAGTAATCTTTATTTAAGATGTCGCATAAAACTTTCGTTTTGGGAAAATAAAATCTTCAAATGCCTGTGTATTGTCTATTCAAAATACTTTTTTTCATATAGGAACAAAATGCATTCATCGATCAGTTTCAAAATTTGAAAAAGAAACCATTCCTCGTAATGATGATTGTAAAAAAATATTTTTCAGATTCCTCAAAGAATAGATAAATACTCAAAAAAAAAATTCTTCTTTAAGGTTATCATGAAAATATTTTTTCTTTAAGTTTGATAGTTTGTTTTTTTTTTTTTTGAAGTGGAGTGAATGTTATTTTGCTACGAAAAAATCATCAATCAATCGGCGTTAAATAAAAAGTTTTTTTTTTACATAACGTCGATTTATACTGCAGTTATTATCATCCTTAAAGTTACAGTTAAGTCCTTACTTGTTAAACCAAATATTTATTAATGTATAGCCAGTTTCCAAGCAAAAGCTTATCACAACTATCAAGTTATTGAGCCAATTAAAGTCCCATATTTCGTACTTCTCTTGTATTTCCCAAGTTTTTGAAGAAATCGAAAGGTTTTCTTGTCAGGCTCGCCACATATCGGGATAGCCCTATAATCACCGCTATTTATCGTTCCCAAACACATCCAACATCAGATTTCCTATCTCAGTTAGCTGGCGGTGATCCAAACAGTAACGGGCCTGTTAACTTAGATACAGAGCGGGTAGCTTTATTCGACTTCTACCAAACCTTTTCAGGGGACGGACTCAAAATATATTTTTATTAGATTTTCTTTAAAATGAAAAGGTCGAGGCATCGTTTTACTAATATGGCAATAAAATAATAGTGATGTTAGATTTATTTGAAAAATACATATTATATTAAAAATATTCTTGATACTGTTTTACTTAAATTTTGATTGATTATAAAAATATGATAGCTAGAGGTGTAAGGTGGTAGGTAATAAAGGAAGATTCAAAGTAACAAAGTAGATTTTGGTAGATACGGTTACAAACAAAAAAAACTTCTGTGAAAATTGTACCCAGTGGAATATTTAACGAAATTAAGACAGGGTCATTTTGACAATGTAGCGCGAATAGACGGAGAGACACGACACGCGGTGGAAAAGTAGTTGTATCATGTAAAGAGTCGAAATAAACGAAGAGAATATCTTTAAACGATATACAAACGGATTGCAATCTTTGGAGCACAGACGTCAAGTGGGAATGCTGTCCTTGTTCTACCCGCATTTCAATGAAAGATACTCCGAGGAACTTGCGTCATTGATCTTTTCGGCACCAGTGCATAGTCGGGGAACTCGCCAAACGCGCGCCCAACATTTGTACACGGTCGACATTCAATACACGAGAACGGGTCACTTTTACGACTCGTTCTTATGTTCAACAGTTCGGCTGTGGAACGATTTTCCGGCCTCTGTGTTTCCTCCCTTCTTCAACATGGGCCTCTTCAAGACCCAGGTTCACTCTTTCCCTTTCTCAAAAAGACTCTCCACACAGCATCCCCAAATACGACATAGCTTCAAAAGGAAATTATTTCCCTCAAGACCTCCGTTGTGGAGTTAATGTAAACAATATATATGTATATATATATAAATATATATATTTTATATATACATATAAATGTCGACAAAACAAGGCGTATGTGCTAAGATGGAGTTGTGTAGCATTCCATTATCTCTGTCTACCCGTGCGGGGAAGACGTGATGGTTACTTCGTAAATCTGATTATATATTAAAAAATAATTTAAGCTCGCTCGAGACTTGTAAAGTGTGGAAGGGATGAACTGGACATTCTTGCTGAAAATCTGTTTTAAGTTCATATGTTAAAACTACTCTTTGTCTTTGAAAAAAACTCCACTATGATTTGTGAATATTGAATTGCATTGAAAAATATAACATGTATAGCCAGATTTGATGAAATTCTCGTTTCGTGTGAGAAGAAAAAAGCATCGCTTTCCGTCCCCGCTCGATACTGCCGCAACGATGGTGGCGCAGCTCAGTGCTAGTGACAACTGTTTTACAAAGTGAGCCTGCAGTGGCGTGAACAATGAATTATTGCTACCGAAGAGGAGATAACTGCAATAGTTCACAAAGTGTTAATAACAGAGGCGTGCGTGAACTAATTTAAAAACAAAATTTAAATCACCCATACTTTCACGCTAAGTCAGGTATTATTTAGAGAAGATATTTTCGCATAATATATATTAACGTTCAAAAATTGAAATTGTGGAAGTTTTCTTTGTTATCAATAGACACCGTTCGTCACTGCTCTATCGGTTCACAACTCACTAATCGCAATTTCAAGAGCCGCTCTATTCCATCAAAGTTTCGTAGGCAGCCGCTTTGTTTTATTTAAAACGACGCCTCATAGGGAGAAAAGTACAAATAACCCGATAAATATTTAAAACACGTAAGCTCTTACATAATGAAAGCGTTACGCCCCGCGTCCGGGCGTGTGTGCGAATACTTCATTATTCACTTTAATTGGCGGAGGGGCACGTTCATTTACAATATTAATTACAACTTTAATGGATCGCTTTCGCTACTTGGCCAATAACGAGGTAAAAAATAGCGGCTGGCTCCGGCGAGCTGTTGTTGAGCCGTGAGATGTGTTAATCCTCGGCCTAATTTGGATTCATTGTCAATGGCAAAAACAACCTTCGAAACCTTTCATCTAAATTTTGATTAATGTGAAAGCACGAAATGTCACATCTTCAAGAAACGAAATGAGACCTTTTAAATATCTATCTGCATTCGCATTTATATATATTTCTGTAATTTGTTTGCCAATCGCACTCAATTTTACTAATACGCACGAATAGTTTCCGGAAGAACCAGATATTTTCCACTATATCCATAAATGAAATAAACAAAATATCATATTGAAGCAGTTTTTATTCGAGTAAAAGTTTACATACTTTCGTTTTCTTCCTTTTACTTATTGTGTTACTCATTTATTGCATTTTTTTATTCAATAAATTTAGTAAGTTTAAATAATATTCAGATCAGATCTCCAAACAGTTAACCCATTTCAAGATTTTTTCTAGGCAAGTCAAATAATTTATTTTTTTAATTTTGGGGATTTAGCGTAAAAAAATATTTTTTAATTATTATCTATTACTTGTAATTACTTTTTTAAAGTTTTTGTTGAAGAATTTAAATTTAAGATATTGATATATTATTCACCTTAGTTGCCTTACGTGTTTATTAAGACAAGGATATTACTTATTGTTAACCGTGGTTTCATATTGTATGATTATGGTTTTTTTTCTATCTCTCTTTTACACGTAATTGAAACATCCTTCCCGCGCAAGTGAAGCTTTACTGAACAAGTTCAAATACTTCGACCACTGAATAGCAAGGCGGCAAACACATTGCACCTTTGGTCGGCGGCACAGAACCAATCGCGCCGCGGTAAAATAGGCGCGTGCATTCAGCAAAAAATGTCTGTTAACATGATACCACTGTTCTTTTTTCGATTCAATCGCTGGCACGAAATGGAAAAAAATGAAACCCCCACATTGCAGCAGGCCTCTGCTTTGTTAAATATAATGTTGCTTGCCGAATGGATGAAGCGAGGGAAAGTGCGGAATCATATGGAGATACTTATGATTAGAGACTGACCGAATATTCAGTTTTTGTTTCGGCTTCAATATTGAGTTCGGTATTGGAAATACAGAAAGACTGTACAGTTCTATGTGTGAGGAGTCACTATAACTTTCGTCGGGGAGAGAGTGAAGGGTGGTTAGGGGTCGGGGGAGCGTCGGGGTTGAGTCGGGGCGTAGTTTATACCCCACGGACACCGCGGATTACGGCCGCCGGAAGCCGCTGCCTGGGGTGAGCTAAGATCGGTGTATCCGCAGAACGTGTAATGAGGCCTAACGAGTAGTAAGTGAAAGCATTAGCTCCTCTTGTTTAGACGTGAGCCTAGCGTCGATCAGCTATTTTTAATGAGCCAATTAATCGTTTTTACAAAGAAACAAATTATATTATAAAATTGTCAGGTTTTTTTTAACACTACTTTATTTTCACTACGGAAACTGTTTTGTTTTCGTTATATTTTGTTCTATTTTTTGTAGTTGTTATATTTGAATAAAAAATCTTTAATACTTTATTTTACTTATTTATTTGGAATCGAGCCAGTTTCGCCCTTTTACAGGCATCTTCGGATGGTACAGACGCTTTATAATCATACTTCTTGCACTGTTTATGTGTTATATAACTTGTGTTAAAAGCTTTTTAAGGTCGTAAATAAATAAACAATATTTCAAAGAAGTGCTGAAAAAACCTCACCAAATATGTCTTTAAGTTTTTTTTTTGACCCACGTCAACTTATGATTTTTCCCTCACATCTCCATTGTGACTTCAAATAGGTATATTCCTCACATCTCCATTGTGACTTCAAATAGGTATATTTCAATGTATTTAAACAGTTTCATTTTGGAGCATCTCACTCCAAGACAATGTTTTATGTCAAGTCAAGTCTTATTAAGAGGACACATCGATTTATTGTCGTCTCCAGCTCCAGTCTCCCTCTAGCCAGGTGACTAAAGGGGATAAATAAGGCCAAGTAAATAAGACAAGACAAATGTTGACGCTCTCCGGCTTTTGTTATCCTGTTCCCAGCTTACCATTCCGCAAACGAATGGAATCCGGGATACAAGCGGAAACTTGACTCATTTCCGATGAACTTCTGTAAACCATAGACTGTAGACTTCTCTCTTTTAATACTTCGCTTGTACAATATAAGTACAACACTATTTAGCATAGCCACTTTACATTACGCTACTCAACAGGTATTTCATTTATTTAACCTTACATCTCACATTTTCGTTCAAACAATGTATCTGTTCATAAAAATTTGCTACAGATACTGGAATAATACGTGGTTTTATTAAATGTTTTTGTTTGTTTGTTTATTTGCAACGCATGTTGATAATTATTTCGTCTCGTATCAAATCCGGAAGTGAGTGTAGGTCTTGAATAGGTTGCATCTGCGTTTGAGGACTTATAAGGAGTTTTTTTTTGTCAACACGCATAGTTTTTTTTTTAAATTTCAGTTTTGTTTATCGTTTCGGAAAACTGGCTCTTCATCTTGGTGCAATTAAGTATTACCATTTTGTTTGATAGTATTATTTTTTTCCAAAAGCTAGAAGCTAGAAGAGTGGTAAAAACAAAATTTCTCACTGATGTGTATTTTTATTATGGTTCTACCCGCAGTAGCACCTTTTATTTATAAGGTAAAATCAAGTCGTTAATTTACGAATAACTTTCACCACCTGAAGAGGCGTAAATTGAAAGATTCTCCAATCACGGAAAGGCGAAATGACACCCCTTAGTTTTTACTCCAGTTTCAGAATTGCTTGTCTTTACCACATAGTCTTTTAACTATGCAATACAAAGAGACTATTTTCGGACAGTTACAAAAAAGAAAACGTAAATACATAAATATTATCTTTAAATTTTCATCCATTTTTTTAAATTTAAAAATTAGAATTAATTACGTAATGTTATGTACTTAATATAATAATTCAAAGTTACGTGATTTTAACAGAGTGTTGCTAACAATTAAATTATTTGGCATCAAGTTTCCTAGTCTCGAAACAAATAAACATAGTTTGATACAGTTCTAAATGTTTCAATATTGCCAGAATTATGTAACGACAAAATCACACAGGTTCCTGAAATGTCGCCAGGTGGAGAGTTCCCAACGTTTGTTCTTCGTTCCCCTCGCAACAACAATCCACTGATCCAGCGAGAAGTTAGCACTTGCCGGAAAGCTGGAAACTGGAAGAGGTATCTTCTTGCAATTTACACTCTAAATTTCTATTTCACGAGCGAGTATGATTAGAGCGAGATTGTGCATAGTTTCAATTTAAAATTTATTTTATAGCGCAACATGTCTCATATTCCATTTTTATTTAGTTATAGGTAGAAGAGATGAATTTATTACATTGTGAATAATTTGAAGCATCCTAAATTGAGTATCCACTCTAGTTGCGAGTTGATTAATTTAAGAGAGTTGAATAATTTTGGCACAACTTTTCCTGAAATGTTAAGAAAAAATGTGTATTACGTAATTCAAAATTAACATAACCGTAGAAAATCTGTCGGTGCGTTCCTTTTATAACTCTCGAACAATGAGCTTTGGCGTGATGAAATTGGTACAGCTTTTCCTGTCTGGAAATTTAAGGTCGAATTTTTTCAGTTTGTAATACTTATAAAATCCATTAGAAGTTTGGAAACTCTCAAAGATAAGATCGGGCGCCATATTGCTTGTTTATATTTTGCAAACGTATGAGAAAACTAGGGGAAAAAGTTAGGTCCGTAGATTGAACACTTCATGTCAAATGCAACACGATCTTTAACTTTTAAGTAAGTGTAACATTAACTTAAAAAAAAAGATTGAGTTGAGAGATATTATGGAATATATCCCTTAATTTAGTTCATAATTACAAATATCAAAAAAGTACGACAAGAAATAAACACATTAAGTATAGCATTATTTAATAACTATGAATTTTCATTCAAATTAAAGATCAACTTAACCAAAGCTATAACCCACCAACATAGTTTCTTTGCACTCACGCACCAAGTTCGTTTGCCAGAAGAGTTTTAATAGCGAATATAAAAGGTGAATTAGTCACGTAAACGCTGTAATTTATCACAACTATTATTTGCGGCCGAGAAAATAAATGCCTGGTTTTGTTTTAATTTTGTTTATCATTCACATCATAAAGTTGAACAAAGCGACAACTTGACGCATGGAATTAAACAACTTTTCTTAATTCTTATCTTTAAGGTTAAGTAATCATAAATATGCAAAAGTTTCCTTGTTGTTATTTTGTTGCAAATATAAAATATTGTTTTTTTTATGTATCTAAAAAAAGATTAAGGCACAAATCAAATTTTGCAAATTTTACGAACAATTCATTTCCGTTAGTTTTTAGTCTTTAACGTGATTATTTTTTCAACGAAAATTTTCGTAAAAATCTTTTCAGCAGGCATAAAATAAGTAAATGTGCAATAAAGTCTGAAATCCGTGTCACGCGACTCGGGCGTGAGTTAGAGCCGCGCTCAGAGCGTCGATACATTCTGGTTTAATAGTATTTTGCGACAGTGCTGAAAGGTTTCGCTTTTTCAAGGCTGTAAAATGAGCCGAAATTGCAACACTTTCATTGCAAATATTTTTTTCATATTTCAACACTTGGATCACACAAAGCGCTAGTTATGCTAAAATACAGGTATGTTGTTGGAAAAAAAATCCTTCCTTATTGATTTATTGTGACATTTTATTTCTATTCCGGTAAATATTAAGGCTTCTTTATAAATAGGGATAGGTTTTCAGCATATTGAATCTGCGCATTATATTAGCTAAAGTTCTTGAATAGCATTTTTCATAGTATTATGGGAATATGTGTATGAAAAACTTGCCGAAATATTTTGGCGTTTTTTGTTCATTTTTATTTAGAGTAGGCACAATAAATAATTACGCACATAGTTCTCAATTTGATCTAAACTTATGCAATGGGCGACGCCACTAAACTTGTTTAATGTAGAAAATAGGTGTTATTTATGTTATTATTGAGTTAGTTAATATAACATCCTACCCATATAAATTATAAACTAATAAGTATTTAAAGGTTATTTTTATCTTTGAATATGTATGTACAATATTTTTTCTAAAGGATAACAATTATATTAAATAAACTCATTTTTATTTCACTTTTCACACTTTCGGGCATCTCATCAAACATTTTAGATCCTCTATATATTAGACAGTTACATGAAAATATATCTTCTATTTACATTTCTACTCTCATATTTATGTGCACTTTTATTAAAAATGATTTCAGCCACGAAATATTTAGCATTCAGAAAATTATTTTATTGGACATTTAAAATATAAATATGAACACATTGTGCCTACATATTTTTATCGCATAAATGATAAATTGTGTTGCATGCGGATTATAAGTTACACTGTGTTTATTTAATGAAATTATTTATTAATTTAAAAAAAAAAACTTTCGAGGCGTTTTTAAATTGAACGAGTATAAAGTCATAATTAAAAACAATCAAACAACTCTAAAGAATGTGAATTCGAACGAATGTAAAGTAAAGATGGTTAAAAAAAAATTAAACATAATATTTCAAAAACTAGAGCATAAAAAACAAAGGTATGATAACAAAAATAGCAGCAATGCTTGCGTTTGAACGAAGCTCCAGTTTATGCAAAATATATCGAAATCCAAAGCGATTCGGTTCAATAACAAGATTGCACTCCCCACCGGCATGACCATTGGCAAGTTAGTCCTGCAGGCCGGGAGATATAACAGTCTATGTTGTTGATGACGAAGATAATCACCCGGAACAAATAAATGAATGTTCTCTATGATAACTAAGTTTTTGGACCATCCACGAATCAATCTGAAGAAGTGTGTAGTAATGTACACATACCTTCTGATCTCTAGCTGGTATGTTTCGAGCATACCCAAGAGAAAGCGGTGGGATACAGTCACGAGTAGTAACCATACTCCATCAAGTAGAGAAATCTCAGATTTTCTTTATCTGTACCCTCTCCGAAATGAGAAATATAAATCTGCTTAAGGAAAGTTAATTTATGATTTTGAGACTTTTATATCATTTCATAATCAGTTTTATGTCTTATTTATTAATCTGCTTCGTGGTGATATGTAACAACCCACCATTTCCAGTAGAAGCAACGAAACTAAAATATGACGAAAATTATGTTGTCACGAGCTTTTCACATGAAGAATTCATATTTTTAAAAAGGCTCGTAATGAAGTTAAGTGTCATACTATGTTACTGCACTGAGCCTGTACAGTATGTAGTGTGCATGGCTCGGAACAGCCATTACATTAGCGACCCGTCCCACTGAAAAAGAGGTAGCTTCTATGCAACTGGCCGACGAGGAAGCAATTTCCTAGCGTAAATCAGTCTCTCGTTTTGCTTTAAAATATTTTAACTTTTTTTTCGGATGCCTTTAGAAAACGGGTTTCATTGGAGCTATGTTAAAATTTAAATGGTTTATGCACCTTTCAAATTGAACATAAATATATGGGGTGTACTCGTATGTTGATTTAATTCTGCAACAGACAAAAGTGTACAAGTTGATGGATTTATAAGACAACATCATTGTAACAATAATATGAATATATTATTGGAATGCGATGTGACAAGCAGAGCCAGTCTCGAACCACCTTTGCTCCAATACCCACCGCATTGTATTTTTATGAACTGTTTTTCAAAGACCCAATCATGTCTGATTACGACTGAAAGGATCGAAAAGACAAACTAGTTCTTCAAAGGAAGAGATGTTTCCATCAAGCTTTTTTATTGAAATGCTAAGTATAACCTTAATTGATCAGTTCGAGCGCGGGGGTTCCATCGAAGCTAGAGCTAAATACGAGGCCCGCAGATACTTTAATAGTACACTGCTGATCCTGTACAAATCGTAAATCTGCCTCACTGTTTGGCAGCCAACCGGTAATTCAATGGAATATAAGGAACATGCATTATTGTTCCCTTCAGCACCAGCGTGATGCCAGAAAACTCACTAAACGGGCGCCCAACATTTCTGCATGGTTAATATTTGATATATGAGAATGGGTCGCTTCTATGACACCTTCTTGTGTTCAACAGCTCGACTGTGGAATGATTTGCTTGCTTCTGTGTTTCCTCCTTCGTATAATATAACATTCTTGGCACACAGCGTTCCCAAATATGGCATAGGCCTCGAGAAAAATTAGTATACCACATTAATTTCGCTCAGGGCTTCCTATGTGTAGTTAATTGAGTTTTTTTTTTTAAATTACTGTTTATTTACAAATCTTAATAGATTTATTAGGTTACCCAACCACTATATGTTCTTTATATATTGGAGGCACGTGACTTTTGTGTGTGCTGTCTTCTTTAGGTAATAATTTTTTTTTTTTTCAAATGCGTTTTTTATCTAATGAGAAACCCGACGAATCTTATGTTTATAAGCTCTGTGCACATTTATCCCATAATACTCTCGCGTCTGCAGTTAGCGGGTGAAGGGTAGACCAAAAAAGCTGCCATTAACGCTACCGGTCTTGGAAATTTTTTAAATAAAAACATTTTAATCAAGAAAGTGTTTCACAACACTTGGTGAGGAAAAAATAAGTCAACGGGTCTCTTTATGTAAGTGATGTTTCAATTCAACTAACCGTGATTGAAATTACAGCTTATGAAAGAACATTAGGGTTTAACCTCCATTAACCCTTAACTGTTATAGATGGGTTAAAAAGACCGAGACGAACCTTTGATCCATCATCATAGCCATTTAATATTCACACACCCCGCTCCCGGTATTCTTCAGTCGCATGGAACTCTGCAACACGAGCTAACGCGTCTGGTTTCACAGGGAATTTTCAACTCGTGTACATAGGTTACAACATGCATGTGGTATATTGGTATATTATTGCGCTGCAATTTTTAAGATTATAATAATTTATAATATGGTTTAACTAAACTCTTGCTGACAAGTTACGTAATAGCTTAGCGGGTACAAATTCCCAAGGTATGAAAAATATGTTATTCAATAAATAAATCTTTTTTTTTTAAATGAACAAAATACCAGCAGATCGAGGATTATCGCACCGCCAAACGTCGCAAAAAGGGTAATGATTTTTCATTATGCCGTCACATCATGTAAACACGTATTTTGGTGGGTTCCGAGAACGGCGAGCGAGTGGGGTAGTAAGAATTAATTATTGTGGATTGTACGGGTACCTGCACACAAATATAGATATATTGGCGTGTCACGAATCGGAACACGAGAACCCTAATTAGGGAAACATCTGTTACGCTGATAAGTGAGGTGATAATTAGAATATAATATATCGTGATGGGCGTATCACATTTAATAATATTCATCGCGCTGCTATTACGTATTGGGATGTTTTATTATGACTGCTCATGGAATATTACAGGGAATGTTATTTTCACGATTTCGTAATTAATTATTGATGAATGATTTATTCTTCAACAAAAAGCACATTTGAGTGACTGAAGAGATTTAATGTTTTCAATTATAATATATTTATGTAAATCATCGAACAAAACCAAAATATTTCGTGGATATTTGCAAATAAAAATTCGCTGGTTAATTATGTTATAAAAATAAACGTAATAGAAGTAAAAGTGATACATTCAAAAGATTTTGTATTAAATTGTGTACACTTGCAGCTGAAAATAATTAGTGTTAATTTCAGCAAAAAAAATATCCCAATAGTTTATTTTCCCATAAAATGTTGAAATTAAGTTAAGCATATATCATTATTTGAAAAACGGCATAAACGACTAAAGAATTTGATTCCTTAGACATTATTACCATTGATAAATTAGACTTATTTTTTGACATTTACTATTAAATAATCCTAGTTTACCATAATGGTAGAAGAAGTCGGAAAAGCCCGAGGAAAACACGGCACGATTAAGTATATAAAATACTTGAGTCGGATCATGTCAAGAGTCAGAATAATAGAAGAATATGTGTGGGACGATGCATGAATGTGAATGAAGCAATAGTCTTTGCGAAAGACACAGTTGTGTGGTGGTTCATTCTATCTGCCTACTTCTGTGGTGAAACGACATAATAGTTAGTTCGTTGTATTTACTACCCAGATTTACAATAATTATTAATTCTTCTTGTAATATACATTTTAAGAATATATACTAAGTAATCCCGTTTATGTTTTTTTCTTCTTTTGGGTAGATGTCTCTTATAAACACTAAAAACATTATAAAAAAAACTGTTATTGTTCGCCAAGGAGTAGACTTATTCAGCTCTCAATTAGGTGACAGAAGACAATATTTAGTATTAAATAATTTATTAAAAGCTCCTTTTCTTAATTTTATGGCTTAACTTTGGTACCGTATACTATTATCTTCGACTTAATAATTTCACTCACATCTAGGGCAGAACAACACAGACCGCTGTCCGTTGCCCGTTGCCCGTTGCCCGTTGCCCGTTCCTCGTAAATTCATCCAATATAATACCGGAAGATTTATTGCGACTTGTTTTGCTAGGAACAAACTTAGTGATGCCTTTAGGTGTGAAGGTCTGTTGACAACCATGAATACCGAGGCTTAAAACAAAAGGCCTTGAACCATCTTAATGATTTTCATCTGAGCATTGCCCTCATTTAAATTCAGTTGCTTTCCATATAAAAAAACCACAAGAATTAGCAGTCCTATCGACATCTTTAGAATTGTGTCTACGCAAAATTATAATATGGAAAAAAACATATACTAACAGGTTGATTTGACGAAATTTTGTTCAGCACATCACTACTTCCCAACCTTTCTCTTACAAAATGTTATCCTACCCCCCAATTCCTTCAGCATCACAACATACACATTGGGACGACACTGGCTCCAAGAAATCAGGACTCTTGTGTGAATTTCTCATAAAAAACTTTATTTTTATTTAAATTCAATTGACAATCATCACAAAACAACATAATTTTTCAAAAATGTAAAGTTAAAAAAAAAATAAAAAAATAGTAAAATCAATAAGAAAGAATAAAATATACTGGTCTATTTTAAATTCACCTATTGTTTTGAAATACAACTCACGGTTGGTATGTAAAGTTAGAAAATAACATCAAACTATTATTTTGTAATCACCTGTGCCTAAACAAACGTTTTTTTAGATTGTTCAAACGAGTACTGGTATTTAAAAGAGCTATTTTAAAAAAAATTTAATGATTTGTTCAGCTATCGTTTTTTTATTTAATATTTACAACATTTTTCTGAGAATGTGTTTGTGATACTGCAAATATTTTCCAAGAGCCATATACTATGATTATTACCATATGTATATAGTTAAATTAAATCAAGCACGTATAATATAAATACATATATATTATACATGCTTAATTTCTGATTGTTTTCCTCGGAATAATGTGCCAGTTTGTCGAAGGTTGAAACGATTTTTCGGTTTTGTAGCCAGAGTGAGGTAGGCACCCAACATATGATGTCCAACTCATCCCAGCGAACACGGCACCCCCTAATAAATACAGGACTAAACAACACGTATAGTGGACAGTGAGCTGCACACATTAAGGTGATGATGGATTAACCCAATGAGGAAAGCAAGTTCCCTTGAAAAAATTATCATTATATTAGTTACCTTGAATACAAAATTAAGTAAATTGATTAAATTGTGAGAATCCACTGCTTTTTATTTATTTTTTTAAATATGTGTTTTCATATCGGCTGTGGAAGGGCAAATTTATAATTTATTTTTTATTAAATCAAATATTGTTGTTAAGTTCTATTAGTTTTTTTTTTTTGTGATAGCAGTTTCACCATTCAAAAGCACTGACTTTATTTTTTCACGACCCCACTTTTATGTGTGTATTGTTTAATTGCATTAACCAGTGACGATTCCGCTTGTTATGTAATATATATTTTATTTTAACCAGAGTGATTATGCTGTGAGACGTATTCAAATCTGATTTTTCCCCATTCAATGACTACAAACCATTACCTCTGGCAATTTATTTAAATTGTTTCATAATGTGAATACTGCATATTATTGTGTCAATTGCGAATTAGTTATTCCCCTGTTAATTAAAATGTTCTGTTGAAGTATTTGTTGAGTACCTCATTGAATATTTAATGTTTAAATTTAAAGAAATTATATTTCTTAGAGTTTTATTATTATTACTAGTTCAAACCCGTGAAAAATTAAGGAATGTTACAAAGGGCAGGTTAGAATCGCTGGGTTTTAAGTTGATTCTTGATATAAAAAAATCTCGCTCTTCTTTTTTTTGCCGGTGATTATTTCAGCCTTGAGAAAATTGCCATGTAAGGCTAGCACCACAAGTCTGGTTCCCTCTGATATTGGTTTTCAATAATTTTTTAGATTTTTCATTTTCATTATCAAAAATGAATTTTAATTTCACATATTTTTTTTAATATATTGATACATTTTTTGTTAATACTTGAAATTAAATTAAATAAAAATAATACAAATATTTTAAAAATCCACTATCAAGAATTGAACCCCGATTAACTTCATGAAAGACAAATATGATGACCATTTCACCACCGACTATTGTGAGAACTTTTATGTAGATGTTGAAAATAAGGATGATGTATTTATTTTTATTGTATCATGTTACGCACTCACATCACATCCGAATTTATATTATACATATATATTTTGGTATTTTAATTTATGTTTTTTTTTTTTTATTTATCAAGGAGTGGAAACTATGTCATTTTTGTTTGATTTTTAATAATTATGATTTTTTTACATTCACTCCACACAGCATATATTATGAATTTGAATAATTGGTTTATTTAAAAATAATCAAGGGAATTTAATCTACAACCCTTACTTTAAATATGTAAAAACGTTTGTTCATTACTGCCAAGCGGAACGTAGTTTTTCTCCATGAGTGGACTGCAAATTATAAAATTACTTTTTTATCAAACAACGCATTTGAAAGTATTAAAATTAGTGATGAGTTTTTATTATTTTTTCTTAATTTAATTGGTCTGATTTAAAATGCATAAATATTCTTCTAATTCATTATTTGATCGCTACTCAAAAAACACTTGTTCAAATCTTGTGATATATTTTTTGACATAACTTCCTTTTGCCACAGATATTGTAATAAATTAACAAATCGATATTCAGAACAGGTAACAGTTTCCCCACTTTTCCCTTTAACATTGGGATGTTTATGCAGCTTACTGTTGACAATATCACACACTGAAGGTAGGCAGAATTTCGCCGAGTAGCGATTTACGAACAACAAATTAGCACGTTTGGCAGCATGCAGATAGCGTGATGAATGCTCAATACGGGTTGATTGAGGTCCTGAAAGTCATTTGGGGAGATTGACACAGTCATGTTTCGATAGTTGTTTGATTCTAGGCTCGTAATTACCGACTACACTCTTGTCTGTAACAAAATTATGCTTTTTATGCTCACAAAATAAATTATTATTACTGCTTGTTTTTTTTTATTACTCTAATATTCAGATTTAAAAAAATTAATAACCCGCGAGAGTTGTAATGTTTTATTTTTAGCGGGAACAACGGTACAAATCAGAAAATTTTCAGAACCAAATGTTAATAATGCTTAATATTTTTTACAGCCACAACAAATATTTTATTCAAATTCTGACACTTTGTATTAAAACGTTAAATTTTTAGAGTTAATAACTTTTTAAACAATGAGTTTTGACATAAAAACCTTTGTTCCGCTTAATAAATACAACATTCAAAATTTTGATCTGTAAAATTTATTATTTAATGAATCTTTAAAAAATTGATACACTGTTATATAGTGCTGTTTTATACTATTAAATACTATTTTCTTTGGGGTGTTTCATAGAAATTTAAACTCATAATAAAGGGGCAATTAGAACGGAGATATACCATGAATATTGAAGTAACAAATAATAATTTATTTATTTTTTAAGACGACTCGTTAATATTTGTAATGTTAATAAAATAAACAATCAAATAATGATGAAAAAAAAACTCCACTCCATCAATTATACAAGAGCTCCTTTGCATCTGGTTCGTGCTATTTTAAGCGTTATCAAATTAAATTATGAATAGCAGATACATTTGCACCATATTCCAGAGAAGAATATATGATCTGTATCACTCTGGTGAAATACCAGCCTCTCGTATCTTGACATTGGTTTTGCTTTGTTTAATGACTTCATAATATGAAGAGTCCGGCACATTCCATACAATCTTTCTCTATCTCCTTCCCCTACCTCAATTGCTTCAGCCTTAAAACATTGTCCGAATGAGGATGCCATTGTTCCACTGGCTCCGCACAGTTTTTTTTTGTTTTACGTGAATACCGCACAAGAGTCTCAACTGCTCCCAACCGTCTAGAGCCAGTGAGACTATGGCTTCCCCAAAAGGGGTATGTTGTGAGACTTAAGGTAGTGGGGAGGGGCAGGAGATGAGGAAGGGGAAGGTTGAGAAGTACCTGGCTATTCAGATCTGGTCACCAAACAGGGCTAAAGCCATTTCAAGCAACGTTTCAATTCTGAATGGTGGTCTTTCACCAGGGCGATACTAAGAGTATACTGTACTACCACTCTGGAACGTGCCGCAAATATACTATATTTTTATTATATATATCAATTGAATGTATTATGACACATATTAATTAAATACAATTAATTTGCGCACGCCGGGTTCGAACTCGCGACCTCTCGATTCGTAGTCGAGCGTCTTACCACTCGACCACGCAGGCTGTCAAGTTAGAACTATTGTGAAATATCACATACTTTTACTATGAGATATTAAATTCCGATGTGACATTGATTGTGTCGCACGTACTGAACCGCGATAATTATAATAAAATGTGTATGAATAATGTAGGAAATAATATGTACGAAAAATCCAGATTTGTAGTGTTTAAATTATTGTCAAAATTAACTTCATGTCCTTGCTCTGATTTGTGATATTAAAATCGTGTTATGCTGTAATCATGTAAATTTAACTGCATACTAGTATCAGTAAGATCCGTCTCGTCAGCCAGCAATTGCGTAATGCCCATCTCGGACCCGCGGTCCAGGTCCAGGGCTCTAGTAAACAACGGACCGGCGGTCCGACCAATCACGCGCCCGGCGCGTATCTGTTAACATTCTGTATGTAAATAATTATGACCTTTTGAACCTTATTGCGGAGTCAAGTTAGTAGCACAAACCAATAAACTATACCATTCTTACGGCCTGACTCTCCGCTACATGTTAATTATTAATTTATGTATGTTATATTTGGATAACTATGTAATTAGGAATTTAAGCCCCGAAATGTGGGCACGATAATTTTTTAATTAAGATTATGAGGTTAATAAAAATCGTAGGGAGTTGAATCGAGTGATAGCCACTAAGCGAAGAAGGGAGGGGGGGGTGAGTAGGAAAAACCATCCCCCAAAATTAGTAGCCGTCTCGGAAGAGAGAGAAAGGGGGTAAAAGTCTTCCCCCATACAAAATATCTCTTCCCGGTATTGCGTAAGAAGCTGCTTTGAGTATTGCTCAAAAACTAGAAAAAATTAGACATCCAGAAACTTTCACTTCACTCTATCTACCTAGACCTCGCTTCTCTCCCGACTTCGCCATCAAACTGACTCCTGCCTTTTTATTGACCACCGCCTGACCTACACCTCACTCTGGACCAGACCCGCCGCACCGTCAAAGGAAAAGGAGAATACCAGTAGTCACCCCCAGTCACATCGGAGCACTTCGTAGATTGGGACCGTCCCCTATACGGTTTGTTTGTGTACCTGGATACGTCTGGTACATTGATCGTTATCACACTCAACGCAAAACAGTTTGACAACTATCTTTTTACACATGTCATAAAATAGCACCAAGTCTCTATGACACCTTCCTCGTTTTTTCACCAAAAAAATATTTTTCAAATTATGTTGCTTTTAATTAGCTGTTTTCTCACTTTAACACCAATAAATTATTTATGTAGGGTGATAGTGTTAGTCTTTTGTGTAATTAAATGTAGGTACTCATTGATTAACTTAATTAGGAAGAATAATTACATCAAAGGTTTCTCTTTTTTAACACCTCGTTCTTTTTTTCATTATACTAAAAAGAAGTAATAAAATTATCACTAAAGTCGTTGTAGATACACGTTCTAGATTATTTATGGGGGCACTAAAAGTCTCAATGAATTAGCCCGCTCAGTGCTCACAGCTTAATATAATGAAATTCGTGTTTGTTCAGAAAAAAATATTTCCTTTAACGAAATTGCTGCCAATCAAATTAAATTATAAAGTGTATTGAAAAAAGCGGACTTATTCAATTCACGGAGCTTCGCGATTTCAAACGAAATACAATGGAGGTAATTACAATTGGAAATTTTACTATACTTTTATAATTGATTGGCAGTTATACTCGTATATCCACTTTCAGTAAGAAATGTCATTAAGAAATAGTAATCAATAACACAACACCCTGGCTGGCATCGTTCATATTTATGTTTCATGTAAATATATGGTTTAGATTCGGTACGAAATGAACTCGCAACCTTGTGACGACAAATTATGTATGTCACGTTATCTCGTGTGAGAATGTCGCTAAGAGAATAAAAATCACATCACTTTAATGATTTGATGTTCAATGATGGCGCTTAATACTTTAGAGCTCTTAATTTCTCTGGAAAGGATTAAGTGAACATTATTTCATTTGTTCATTTGAAAAATTCCAAACCAAATTCAAGTAAAAAAATAATAATTAAAAGTAAGTAATAATTCTTATTGGACCGGTATATAAATATTATATTAAATTGGATGGTTGAAATGTTTATATAAAGAAACTGGATATAAAATCTTGACAACTCTCTACCATTGTGCAAGTTAATGTGTCATATTTAATAGAGTTTTTCTCATCAGTAGATACATACATTCATTAGATAGAACTGAAGAAGTATTTAGGAAAACCACGGTATTATTCTATTTCAGGTTTCTAGCTTCAGCAGAATCCTCCAGTCGCATAAAAGCTGAATAAAAACAAACCATTGTATTTTCAATTTTTTTTTTTTTAAATGGATAGTCTCCGTGTAATTGCTTTTTTGTAATAAATTAAAAGTGATATCTGTTTTGAAAAAGGAATCATCCTAGTGTTAAAGCAAACCTCCCATACAAAAAAACGATAATAAAAAAGTACATAATTTGGCGGCCGGTACGTGTAATATTTGACGAATAGCTTTTTCAGAACAAAGTATATTTAGCTCAAATAACGGTTTTAAGATTCGTAAGATTTCGTTATTTGCCCACTTAATTCCCCGGTAAATAAAGTTGCGTAAATATTCGCCCTAGCAAAATATTTATGCAGGGCAATCGGAAGAGGTGGAAGGAACCTTATTAATTATTAAATCGGGAGAAAGGGCGTTCACTAACAGTGGGGGAACAATTTTAGCCTGGCACCAGCGTGGGAAGTTAATATAGGCTCGGTCAACACGCGTAATTGTATATATGAACTTAAGTAACGTTATTCCCTGGCCACACGCAAACAATACTGTACCAAACGAAATCTAAGAAAAAATTATAAAGGTGATTTGACCCTATTAGCGCATGCCTCTCGAATCTCCACTACACGCGCTTGTGTCACATGGGTTCAGTTGCCAGAATAGGGTGGCTTTCGATGACCTCCGCGGCAGGGTAGTTAGCTCTCTGATTCTGAACCCAGGTTGAAATGGCCGCGGGCCCGAAACTCGGCGAGGAAAAATACTTTGGATTTTTCAACGAAAAATTAAATATTTACACCGATTGTTTCGAATTGAATAATACTCTCAGTATCGCCCGTCGTGGTGAGAGGCCCACTTTAAAAACCTAGATGTTGCTCTCAACGGTCTTAGTTGTTGTTTTTCAACCAAATCTGAATAGTCCGGTACGTTCTGACCTTCCTCTCCCCCTTCTCTTTCACATCCCCCGATTCATCCAGCATCATAATGTTCTCCAAATGGGGATACCATGGTACCTTCGAATTATTCATCGCCACATGCATACCAGATGTCATATACGTCAGAAAATGTTCTTTCTTGTTATTTGTGAAGTTTCGATCAATTTATTCACCCTTTCGTTCTGTTACTAGTACGAGTATTGACATTCTCATAGAATAAAATTGAATGGATTTTTTTGTAATATTGCGAAATTCGTCAAAAAATTAAAAAGAAAATTACATTCCATATTGCGATGGCAACTTACCGACAGTGGTGACCAGCGTGAGGGCGTAAAGCAGGCTTCCAGGGAGGCCCCACTGCGGGTCGCGGTCCGCGCGCGCCCCCGCCACAACGGCGCGTTCGAACCTCCGCAGCTGCGCGTGCACCAGGCGGGTCCAGTTTCGCTCGTACAGAACATTCAGGCGCTCTGAAACAAACACGTTTATTATTGATTGTTACGGTTCTAATTGCGCGCACTGTGAGCCATCTATATTTTGTTAGGTTGCATGTCTCGCTCTCCGTGACACAGTTTTTACTTTATTTAAATCATGTTTATGAGAGATTAGTATATTTTATAATCTGATATAAGAGAATGTAAAATATGACATATTATGTTAATTAAGTTAGTGAACTTCTAGTAAATTCTACGAATATTGTCACAAAATAAGGAATTATATGTGAAATATTACAGACATTTTGGTATATATTTTATACAATTTAAAATCTTACATTTACGAATTTTATTCACTGGAAACCTAACACATTTACATAATTACCCACATAAAACTTATGGATGAATTATTTGTAGTATTGCTTGAATTATAATCTTTTAAAGTAACGTTTGAACCATTTTTGAGTGAAGACTTAATATTATTTGTTTTTTTTAAATAAAATAAACAGTTTCCAACCAAAACTTTGAAACCGTTTCGATGCATATTTGTGATGCCAGATGACCCTATTAAAGTAAACCTTTCTGAGCTAGTTGTAGCTATTCTCGGGTCTTGATCGCATCGCCGCTGACCCATTCTTCAACGTCACGTTTGGGATTGGTATTTGTCAGCTTCCAGATATGATCTACCCCTGGGAACAGCATCCTTCTTGAGCTGCTTCAGGGAGGTAATCTATGCAGCATTAGTCTGGCATTACAGTAGCATATTTAAGGCTGTTATTTAATAAGTTATTCCAGAAGTTAATGGGAGGGATTTTTCAGTTTTTTACGCTTTTTGCGCATTTTAAAAGTCGCCGTATCCACAACAGCACCTTAAAACTTTACAACTCTTCATAAAAGGACTGTTTCCAAATTAATCCTCAATCGATCTCCAAAAGTTTTTTATTCTGTGGTCAAATGCAAATATTAAAAAAATATTTAAAAAAAAAACATTAAAAAAAACATTTTGTAATAGAGCATCTCTTGATTTATACCACAAGATGTTGGCATGCGTTTTTTTTTAAATGACTAAATAACGATGAATATTATTTTTTTTAAACTTGCAACTCAATGATCTTTGAACAGGTTTTTAAATGCTAAAAACTATATAGTAAATAAAATTAAAATATGGTTAAATATCACAGTATATGAACTATATAAATTGAAGAAATTATTTTTTTTTTTAATTGGTAATATGCCATTTTTCTAAATACCAAAAACTTATAAAAATGATTGTGTGAAAGAATTGAATTCATTACGCGAAATCCTTTCGTTGCATGAGGACGTGTTCCGGACGCACGGTTCCGTGAAGTAAATTAACCTTTAAATAGAATATATATACTCGTACACTGGAAGAAACGAATTCAAACCCTTTTTTTTTCTTACAATTTAAAGGAAATGTGTCAAAAGGAATAATTAGAATACGTGCGTGGCGCAGTTAGACGCAGACAAACATATGATTGTTTAATATTTAAGTAATTTTTCACAAGTTATAATTATTGCTCTACGGAGAAGCTCTGTTTTACTAATGTTACACGGTATTTTCATACAAACTTCTTATTGTAGGTATTTACTGATTCTACATACAGCAACCGACAAGGCTTCCTTTAGTTTTCTGATTACGAGGTTTTTTTTAAACAGTTTAGAGCAAGTTTTATTTTTAGATTGAAATGAAAACATAATTTTTCATACATTAAACACCACGCCGTAGTTCTAATGATCAAGGGATTACTGCACGCTCAATATTGGGGAACTTTTATAATGAATGTTAAAAGGAGTAGTGAAAACAGCAATCTTGTGAAGAAACTTATTGAAAATTGGATATTATTTTAACGTGACATTTTACGTATATAGAGGCTTAGAATAAACTGTCTTGTGGGTATAATAATAAATTAAGAGTAATGATTAAACTGGAGTAGAATGGACACGAAGATAAAGCCAGGTTATAAGTTGAGTTGGCACATCTATCTTTTTATTTTTTCAATAGTTTGTAATCGTGGGAAAAACTTCTTTAACTGTCAATTTCTTTATTTGGTATTTACATTTGGCAGTGTGATTTATAATTTTCAAGCTATGTTTTTCAAATTTCTTTGTAAAAAAAATTGCGAAAGGAGTTTGATGTTTTCGGCTTGTGTATTATGCAAATTTCGCATCGATTTGGATAGTGATTTATTATTCTTTATGTAAATTAACCAGATAGAGCTGTTGATGTTCATATCATCGACGATTTTAAAGGTCTTAGAATGATTTTTCATGATAGTATCATTTTATCCAAAACGAATTGCATATATTAAACAACCTATTTCTATAAACTGTCCATAAGAAAAATGTCACACCAATTAATTAAATTTACTTGCACATCTTCGGGTTTTGAACTCTGCTACGGAAGTTAGAAAAAGCCACACCTATTTATACATACTTTTGGTAGTCAATACTCTTGTTATCCCTTCAAAGAGCAGCAGGGTGATTTATATGACCAAATTAGCCGAATTACATATTTCACACGATGTTGAAGAATGTTGCGAGTTAGAGTATATTACACTTAGTCACGGAAGTGGCACGTAAAAAGCGAATTTGCATTAAAAGTTAGAACGAAACTTTATCACAACTAGCTTAAATTAATTAACTACCCGAACGTACATGTTCGGACAAAGAACAAAATTAAAAATAACGTCTCAGGAAATAAACGAACAATAATGTTATAATACCCTTAAAACAATCTAATTTTAAAAGTTCCTCAGTAGAATTCAGCGATAATAGAAGCTTTTTCTTGATATTTCTTCTGCTCTTATTTTAAAGGACACTTCAAATATGCAGATGCTTACCTTAAATGTGGTGTTAAGGAAGAAAAGATTAGATATACAAAGGGACGGAAAAAAGGTTTAATTAATTGAAATGGGCGGCGTCCCTCGAGCATTAAATAACTGCTTTTGTTTGTTTTGTTCTTGATTCGCATTCTAATTGAAGCTAAACAAAACACGATACAATTCCCTAGAATAATGTTAAGCTGAAATAATATAATAATTAGCCGCATATAAAATGGTCACAAAAAGTCATTTTTAGATTGCTTTGACGGGGACACTTTGAGGTTATTATTATCGTCTTTAGAGAGGAATTTTGTCACTTCGTCCCTTTATTTGGTTCACGGTGAATATGAATTTCTGTAATCTTATAAAATATTGTATTTCATTTCATTAAGATATGGTATTAATAACGTTATTATTGAACCCTCTTTTGGTTTTATTCAATGTGTAAATACCTTTTTTATTCAGGTTTGCTTTCTCTGACGTATATCCCCTTTACATAGCCGTTTTGGTAGGTCATTGCAATAAGGTTATTCATGTCCTATCTTGCGATACTTTTAGAAACTCGGTTGATTGCAAGCCCAGTCTCTGCTCACACATCTTCTGCATCCTTCAAACTTCCCAACTTCTTATAGGGCATACTTCAATATGGAGATTACCGTTTGGTGGTCCTTCTTCTGGCATCCTGTAGTTGTTTGTTGAGAATTATTTATATGTTATGTGAAGTTAAATAAATTAAAAACTATTGTATGTTAAATTTCGCCGCTACACTAATGGTAGACAGGGTCCCTGGAGATATCGTGAGATTAAGTAAAGTTATTTATAATTATATCGATGCTTAAATGTAGACCCCAGAGGCGTCTTGTTCAAGCAATACGTCCCAACTAATAGTTATATCAGGATACTGCGATTTGTTAACAATAAAATGGCAAAGAGTTTCCCATCATGTAGCACAGATGTATTCCAGTAAGATGGTGGAATACTTAAACAATGTGCTCTGCGGTTTCAATTCGTTCATATAAGTTCAGTGTAGTAGACCCTTTAATTTCCCATTTGTGACTACACCGGATGCGGTTTAATAAGGACTATGATATCTGAAGGAGAGAATTCTGCCAGTTTGACAAGTGAAGATGGTGCTAATATGAGCTTCAAGATCATTAAATAGAGTATCTAAAGAACAAATAAAGCGTCGGTTGTTATTGTAAAGAGTCTTAATCGCTTCAGAAAAGATCGCACTTACGGAACCTCTGTTTGATCCGGGATACTTTAAAATGCTAAGCTTCCCGTCAGATGGGATGCTTCCCGGAAGGATTGATTGACTCCCACTCTCTGGCCAGGCTCGGGCCATGGGGCTAGAGGGTATAGAAGCATATAAAAACATATCAAAGAATAAATGATCATTTCGCACTCTCGATCACCGTAACAAAGCATTGTATGAATAAAATGGTTTCTTGTCACATGGTAGAGTAAATATTTGAACCTTTCTCAGCAACCCTCGGAAACCTATCGTACCCATAATGAAGTCACAACCCGAGTCTAAAGAATCAAGACAACCTTTCAAAGATTTAAAACCATTGGTATTTACTCAAAAGTCACTCTTCATAATTTACGTGTATTTTGGGAGAGGTGGAAATGGAAATCGCCGCTGTCAAATTCTCTAAGCCTGGAGTGATTTATTGAAAGTTGGGGATAAAGCCCATGGCTCCAGGCAGCGGCCAACCTAACAGGCTATTGCGGGACGGAGATTTACGCATACACTCTTTTACGACTTGTTGAAGGGAAATACAGCCATGAAAACCACTTATATATGGAAATCTCGGGGAAAGAATACATCATCCCTTCAGGGTATCGAATTTAGAATAAATACTCGTAGATATCAATTTTAAAATGAAACCGGGGGAAAAATGACATTTTAGAATCAAATATGCCCTCTGATTAGTTTTGAAACATCTAATACGAAACAAGGCACAATCGGTTTTACTTAAGATATTATGACGTATTACTAAGTTTAATTAAATTACGCACTGTTACTATGCGTAGACACACCACTTTCATTTATAACAACACAATATAATATTTTTCCATTAAAATGTTTCTATGTCGCAACATATAAAAATACCACCAGTTTTATTCAAACATAATACAATATAATGTCGGTACAAGACAGTAAATTTAGCTGAAGACCGACATTCCAAAGAAAGCTGGTTGGGGCTGTAGAATTCTATAGATACCAAATGGACGGAAGTAAAATTGCCCAGATACTTGCTATTGAGTGGTAGAATTGGTTATTACTTAAATCTTCTTTCGATTACCTACAAAGGAGCCGGCTTTATTAATAAGATATAAGACTGCCCGGGTAAGATAGACCCGCCTACCCACGCCAAGGAGAATTAGAGAGCGAAGAAAAGACCTAGTTTTTCCGAAAGTGCTTTAAATTTATCCCATAAAGATTAATTAGTTAAAACCGACGTTGCTTTGTGTTACTTATTGTTATGTTGATGAAACACGGTTAACTTAATTAACGTTTTAATTTTGGTTGCTTTTTATTTGCTTGTGATCCTTCAAGCGAAAATTTCATAATGTTTTTACTAGCGTATTTGTCAAGAATTTTTCATTGTGGCCTGCATAATGTTAATATTATTTAGCTCTTAGATTCAAGTTTAGAAAAGTATTTAATTAAATGCTACTGCATTTAATAAAAAAAAATAGGACTTGCATATATATATAATATAAACCCAAAGATGACTACACATATACAATAAATTTACAACACAGTCCACCATGATAAAGAATAAATCGCATTTTTTGTCATTGATACTTTAAAATGTTATATAAATAATTCTTCAATCATGTAATTTATTAATCATTATTCAACAATATTAAAAGAACAACGAAATTCTTGAAACTTTTTTAGAGAACTTTCAATTCAACTCGAAGGTTTGGAATGAATTACCATACATATAAAAATAACTATTTAGATTTGTTCATTCCTCGTACTTATTCAAATTTAAAATGGAGTTTGTATATAGTGGCTCTTTCGGGTTTGCCCTATAATTACCTAATCCGATTCCAGGTTTAATTCTAGACTAGCGAATTAATATCGCACCAGTTTCGAATGGACAGATTCTAACATATTAAAGTTTTAGGTGAGTAAAAATAATATTAATTATCTACTCTAAAATTTATTGTGTTCACGAGTACTCGCGGTATGAATTTCACCAGTTTGGTCGTATGTTTCAATTACACACCTCATTACTAATAAATAGTATACACACAGATAAACCAACCCTTATTACTTTAGATATTCAATTAATTGTCATATATGCAATTATATATTTTACAATTAATTTTAAATCAACGCAGATCAGAAATGGTTATAAACGAAATTCTAGCAAAACACAATCGGAAAACCAATACCGCGGAGTTCTAGAATAAAATAACAGAAATACAACTTGTACCAGACGTTTTGTCAGCACATTGACTATAAATTTTGAGGGGCCAGTTTCTTCAAGTCAATCAGCGAAGCGGGCCTGGGTCGGTTGCAGCAAGTCGAAGTTCAAAGGCGGGAGAAGGCGGATGGTCCAGGGAAAAGCAGTCAAACGAAGTTGTAGAGTCCAGGCGGGAAGAAGCGGTCAAGCGCAGTCAGGAGAGATGATGTCGGTAGAGATGCTGGGAGTATTCTACTTTGGACCGGTTTGGGCCTGTATTTATATCCCCCCCAGCATCCGCTGGACCCGGGATTCAGGCGCAGTTTCTTTACCGAAGTTCTCCTCTTTGAGAGCTCGTAGCTCCTGCTAGCATTTTTCTAGCGGGAAGGCAAAATATACCAACATCAGCTCTCTTTATGACCTTTCGTTTCCAATAAACCACTTCTTCCCAGCATTTTTTATTAATCTCAAAGTTTTACAATTTACAAATTACTAGGGGGGTTGTATAAGGGGTGGTGGTACATGTTTTGTCTTATAACTACTTAATTAACATAATCACAACATTTTATCTTATACAATTATGGTAGGGAATTCAGCCGTCAGATCTGTGTACTTTTATTTATCGTACCGATGACTGAATTCCGCCAATCTAGTTAACAAATTAATACCTAACCATAATTACGCAACAATAAGATTTTAAAATACGCCGAATCTCTGCCTAGCGCTCATTGGCTACGGATCGGTCCATTGTCCGAGACGGCCAGCCTCCGGAGCGCTAGAGAGGATACGGCGTAAATACCGCCAGTCCTAGTAAATTGTTTGTCAAACGGCCGGTAGAGCGCCATAAGCTCTCGGCCGTCTTTAAAGGGTCGGAGCTAGCTTGTTGTATCGCTTAGCCTCTGATCGTTGTGGAGTGGGACGTATATAGCGCGTACCCGCCGCTAGGCACGTCAGATGAGTCCGGCCAAGCGGCGTAAACATAGCTCCCGGGCAGTATTTGCTCGGGAACAACAAAACATGAAATTTTAACATTATTATTTACACTTAATGCTAAAACATATTTAATTATTTATTATCACTCTAATGAGCAGCCGGTGGAGGCTCAAAGCGTCCGATACACAACTTCACTACCACTCGCTCAAAAACAAAAAAATATTTTGTTTGTCAGCAGAATTCGCTTTCATTGCATAGTTTGTAGTTTTCAGAATGCCTCCGGCAGACACAATCGATGTCATAAGAATAAAAAAACGTTTTATCAACCTAAAAATTATAACAGGGACTTTTAACAGAAATATTCAAGATATAACAAAGGAAAGCAACTAAGCTGGAAAGAAACTAAACATAAAACAATGTATTCATGGTTTTAAAGTTTATTTTGTAGAACTCCATTTTAATTTTTAGGTTTTTTAATTTTATTTAAACAATAATTATTAATATTTTAAATTTTAAAAAAAAAACAATTTTTAGTTAAAAATGTATTATTTTTACGTGACAGCTGTTTTGCCTTCTGAGGGCATTATCAAACTAGTTATAATGCCCTCAGAAGGCGAAACAGCTGTCACGCGTAAAAATAATTACACGGTGAGCTTTTAACTAGAAATTGTTTAAAAAAAATAAATAATAATAATTATTGTTTAAATAAAATTAAAAAAACCTAAAAAATGAAACAATGCGCTAACGACATTAATACTTCTATAAAACCATTGTAGCATTGGCAGCTATGTTTATTGCATATTCCAGAAAGACGAATACGTGTCGAAAACGCAATAAAAGGAAACGTAACAAGTCAATTTATAGAATACTATTTATTGTTTTATGTACACCTTGAAAAAGTTAAGTTCTTTCCTAATAAAAATTGATATTTGACACGTTTTATGATCGCAATAAAAACATTTATGATCAACTCATTAGCCAGCACTCTTTCTTTGAAATGTTTTTGTTATTTGTATGAGAACGAAAAAATTAGGTACTTTATAAAATAAACAAAATATATACGTGGTATTATTTGATTTGTTTTTTAATCGTGCCTATTCTTATTTCTGTTTTCATGAACATTACAACACTTTCTCGTATGAGACTTAATTAATTCATAAAGAAAGCAATTATATCACATGCTATTAAATGTATTTTCTAAAATATTTACTTTATATTTATCATCAAAGAAAAACATTCTTAAAAAATCTGATTGAAGTAAAAATAATAAAAGGAGAGGGTGGTACACAAGGAATGCTTTTTGCGGTAACGGCAGAAATATACGAGAATAAGTAAAATTCTCTGCCAAACGTTTACGCATTTAAATCCCGCAATAGCTTCAAATACCGTACAATATTTGGTTAAATACAGCGTAACAGAATTTATGCTTAAGCACTCGTAAGTAGAGAACTTTTTTTCTATTTTATTGGATATTTTCTTATGTAGGTATATAATTTCCCTTGACTACACATAGGTCCTAATGTCTCATTTTAAAATGATAGCCTGAAAACGTTAGCCATTTTATACACTAGGGCAGTGATGTAAAACCCACGGTCCGTGGACCTATTTGTCTGAGTAAATAAAAAGTATGTTTGGGGTATTTATGGTGAAAAAAAAACAGATCTTTTTAAAAACAGTGGACGGAAAAAAATTGATTCCTTGAATATTTATGAAAAAATGGTGTATGTTCGTAAGAGTATTTGAGTAGAGATTAAGTATAATCTGAATTTTCACTATAAAACAAAACATCAATATTTAAACAAAAACGTGAATGTAAAAAAAAAGAACTTTTCCTGCCCTCAGACGTTTGGAAAATATGTAAATTGACACTTCTGTTAAAATGGTTGTTGCGTTACTGTATTACACTCTTATTTATTTATTAAATATCGCCTTAAATTTTTAAATTACTTTTTTGTGTGTTAAAATGTTAAAAGCAACTAAAAATGAGTTATTTTTTACTATAATTTCAAGACATTTAACAAGATTTTGCGTTGGAATTTTTTTTCTAATTAAATATTAAAACGATTTTATTAATTATATCACTAAGACTACAAAAAAACATACGTGTAAAGGTAATTTCCTCGGGGCTTGAACGCCTGGATCTTCCGCTGGGAGAGTATTCTAGCCACTGAGCTACCGTGACCCGCCTTGTTATTACGATTGATATTGATGTTATAGCTTTTTATAGCTTTGGCAATTGTATTCCTGGTAGTTCCCTTCTTTTCATTTTTTATTCCCTGTTTCCTATATTGTTGTCTGTCGTTTGACTTTATTCAATTGTTTCCTAGTACCTTACATAAAATAATAAATGAGATCTAAACAAGATATATCTATAATTATAGAATATGCATTTCAATAATACATCATGACAAATATGATTTTTTTCATCGTTTGCGTCAAAACCACCATTTAATCCCCATTGTTCGAGTGGAAAATATAATTTTCAAGTAATTTCATATAATTCACTGTTTCGACAATAGAATTTAATGTTTCCTCAGCACATCCTCTGCAAACTGAGGTAATTTTTTATAAGCTTCTCACTATACAAAATTTTCACTGAATACGTCGTAGTGAGGGGTGAAATGTTTCCACCTGTTAAATGATTATGGCACGATGTTTAATACCTACGTACAAGACGTCAATCTTCATGAAAGAGCGGTAAGATCCTTGGAATTTACCCCAGAAGTCAAGGGCTTGCAACCCAGAAACATGCAAATTGAAACTTAATAAAATTATTTGGATTTTCTTAGAATGCGATTGTAATAAAATAAAAAAAGGTAGAAATATTTTTACAAATAAAAAAGGTAGAAATATTTTTACAAATAAAAATGTTATAAATATCCATATATGTATACATTAAGTACAAGCTCTGTACAATTATTTTTTTCTCAAGTCCTTTTTTCAATAGGACGATAGAGATTTTGCTCTGTTTGGCACCAAGTGTTTAGTCTACTGATAGGTAGGTAAGTGCTAAGATTATTTTCTTCTTAAAGTATTAAACACTTTTAGGCTTTTGAAGTACGCATATTTGTATCCAAGCCAACATAGAATTTGTACATTTTTATCTGCGTATCAACGTATCGCTAGCCTAATATGGTAGATAGCAAGTGTTGCTTGGAACGACTACAGCATTGTTTAGAAGCAAGAGATTTATAATTAGGCGCATCCCAACCTTCTTCACCCTTCGTCTCATTTACCTGCCCTTTCCTTTTCCCTGATAATATACCATAGTTAGAGCTGCCGTAGCCCTACTTGCTCTGGATGGTATGTTCCTTGCGTGTTTACCACACAGTATTTTTTTGTTTTTCAAAAAAAATATTTTGAATAAATTCAATTAATTACCATCCAAAAACTTACCAGGGCAATAACAAATATTTGTGTTTGTATATGAATCAACTTAAGAAAAATAATCTTATTAATATTGTAATTTTGTAATAAAATATTCATGGTAAGTACGACGTTTTTTATTTGTGAAGAAACCTTTGAAAATGCCTTTTATGGAATTATATCAAAAGGTTTACTTATTGCAAATAATGTTTTATGAAAAGCCTCACGTAAATCTCCCTCAATCTCTTTTGATTCATGCAGATGAAGTGGTATTTTAAGTCTACCAAAGTAATCGGATTACTACAAGATAATGTTTGAAATGAATTTTCTGAAATATTTCTCAAACAATTTATCTTACATTACCCTTAACTCGACATTCTATACCTGTTTACATAATATTCACTTTCAAAAGCTGAATGATCATCATATTTAAGTTTGAATTGTAGAATAATTACCACAAACAATCGAATCTTTGGAAATAAATTCCAATTTGTTGAAACAAAGTCTTTGAAAGTCTTTTCGTAAAAAGTTTTTTTTTCTTGAAATTATGCATATTTTTTCTTTTAAGTAAACATTTTTTATTGTCCACAAACTATGTGAAACTGTAATAAAAGTTTTTGAGGAGAGAAAAGTTTGAACCTGTGGTAGGAGAAAAGCTCTGTTGAGTCGCTGAGAACTAGAACGAGTTAAAACGTAAAACGGTCCGTTATTCGCCAAACATCGACCGTAAACGAATGTTTTGCAGGCGTTTGGCGTGTCGTTCAACCGTGCACCGCTGGTTTATAGATTATTCCATTGAAACACCGGTAGAACAAAACCAGAATTTATACCTGCTATCTCCAAATATCGTAATCCGTCCGTTGAGATAACTGTTACGATTAAAATGTCTTCACCTTGCGGGCTTTCAAAAATATATTTGAAAAATAATATTTTACATATATGTGCATTTAAACCACCAAACGGCTTATAGCCGAGTATTTAAAGCATTGGATTCACGCCCAGGCGTGGCAGATTCATTCTTTTGGAAGTCCTCGATCATCGTACAACGAAAATTTCGGTTTTTTATGATGAGAATAGAGAGAATCACTTCTCCATAACCCGGTTATGTGTGTCCTTCTAAAGAACTATATATGTCGTGTTTCATTTGTATTTAATTATTAAGTATATGGCTCTAATGTTCCTTTAGAATAATATTATGCAGTAGATTGGTTACAAAAACAATTAGTTCCTCGTGTCGCCTTAGCTTTCCATTTTTGTAATATAAAAAAGAAGGAATCATAAGTGTTGTTTTTTATTGGCAATATCGAAGGGAAACTTTTAGATTTCTTCCTTAAATCGCGCTGGCATGTCTAGTATTTACAATTTAAATGGAAAGCAGGTAAAGGGTTCAGAAGTCGACCGATTGGGTTATTTTTTACTTTTGGTAAAATAAGAACGTATAAAAAATGGACCTTGATAATTCATATTTTTTCTATAAGTTCATGTTACCGAATATCCTGACAATTGAAACAAACCTTCAACGAAAAGCCTTAAATCTTAATGTTTAATCAGCAAAAAAGCTCTGACGATGAGTTCTGGCGTTAATAAATTCGCACAGTTTATTTTTCTATTTAGACAAGAAAGACATGTTGTTTGTTCCATGTAGTTCAAATATTCAATAAAAATCGAGCCGCAACTCGAGCGAAGCCGGTTAAAAAATTCTATAATTTAAAAAAAAAAAATACGGTTGATTGCTTGGTCGCACTCAAATGAATGTTTTTTTTTTCTTTGGCGTTTCGTTATCCGACGGAACTAATTGGGGTGGGTGCTACCCAAAACTTTTGGGTGTTTGCTAAACCACCAGCGGGGAAAACCCTGGGGGGGATTAAACCCCCGGGGGAAGGGAAAAACGTTGCCGGGGGCCAAAATTTTTATTTTTCTTGGAAGCTTTTGGGGGGGCCCCTTTGTTCAATTTTTAAGCCGGTAGCACTCCAAAAGTGGAAAAATTTTTTAAAAAAATAAAAAAAAAAAAGTGGAGGGCCCCCCATCCCTTTTGACCCCCAAAACCGGGAATAAAAAAATTGCCCTTTTTCCTGGGGTTTTTTCTGGGTTTTAAATTTTATCATTTCAAAATATTTGGGCCCCTTTATTTTTTTTTATTTTAAAATTTTTTTCCGTTCTTTTTAAAAAAAACTGGGAAAAGAAAACCTTTTTCCCTTTTTTGGAAAATTTGGTAATAACTTTTTTTTTTATTAAAACCCCGACAAACATTGATTTGGGAAAAAATTTTATTAGGGGGGCCAAAATAAAACCCCGCCCCCAAATGTTTTAAGTCCTGAAATTAATTCAGGTAAAATTAATAGTTTTATTATGGGTTTTGCCTTGGGTCGATAAAAAACCCCGGAAAAAGGGTTTTAATTTGGTTTTTAAACTTTTTTTTCCCTTTATATTATTTTTTTAACAAAAAAGTGATTTATTTTTAAAAAAAAAAATTTATGGTATTACCCCGTTTAATTTTTTTTTTACTTTTTTCAAATTATTTTAAGGGAATGTCAACCGTGTACAAATATTTTGGGGAGTTTCCTGTTTCCTCTTTGCACCTGGAAAAAAAAACAAAAATTTTGGGTCAAAAAACCGGGGAAAAATTGGGAAATTTTTCCGGAGGAAAATCAAAGTTCCCAAAAATTGCAATTCGTTTTAGAGAAAAGGAATTTTCCCCAGACCGCCCGTTCCCGCGGTGTTTTTTTTATTTTTTGCAGCCCATATCAGAGGTGGCCGGGCCGAATTTAAGAGAAGTTTTTTTTCCCAAAAGCCTTGTTGGGTTTAAATTCAACCCGTAGGGAATTAGGGATTCTTCCGGGGGGCCTTTTATCCTTTTTTGTTATAACGGGAGGGGCCCCGGGATCCCCAAAGGGGATGTTGGGCGGTTTAGGGAGGAAAGGGGGTGGGAAAGGGAAAGGAAAGGAAAAATTTTTTTTCAGACCGGGCACCCAAAAACACGTTTCGACATTTTTAAACGGGGCTTTTTTCCCCCGGGGAACTCCTAATAACGCAATATTAAAATTTTATTATAGGAAATTTGAATGTGGCCCCATTTAATTAAATTAAATTTATTTAACCCCCTTTTTAACTTTTGCGGGGTGGTTCAAACGGGGCCCGCCCCCCCCCCCGGGTTTTTGGGGGCTTTGCAATAAATTAACCAAGCGAAACCCCCTCGGGGTAAACTTTCCCTTTCTGCTTCCAAAAACCCCCGGGGCCGTTTTGGGGTTTTTCCCAAGTTTTTTGGGAAAACCTTTTCATAGAAAAAAAATTCTATGGACTCTACCATCCTTGAAACAATGTATTTTATTTGTACGTACATCATGTATGTGTATCATTGGTGTGCAACAAACACACAGGCGGAGAACAGATCAGATCAAATGTGAGACACCAGCGTTTAGTGAAATGATATTTTATTTGTTGATTTGTTTTGCTTGAAGAGTATGAAATCCTCATTCAAAGCAAAATACCTGATATTGACACTATATCCGCAACGTTGACAATATACTGACATAGCCTGTCAGTCAGTCACTCACTAAATTAAACCCTAGGTAAAAATATGCTCTAAAACCCGTTTGAACGCAATAAAATGGTATGCCTTAATTAATTAAAAGCAAGCCAATAGCTTTAATAAAGTGTCATCCAAAATCAAATTAGTTTTAAGAGGCTGTCATTTGCCATGTTCGCTGGCCCGGTTAGAGCTCTAGGTCGTACAGCGCCCGCCTGGATTTATATGATCACCTGCCCGGACCGTTATCATACGAATGGCCCTTGTTTTCCGCACCAGCAGTTCCGCTTTATTATGGCGACTATCACACTGTGCCCGTACACCAGCACGTGGAGCTGCCCCAACGGCTAAGTGTTACTCTTGCCCTCGCGAGCACCTGTTTCTCTAATTTAGTATTTACCGACAGTGCTTGTAAGCCTTCTCCGTATTTGCCACACACCTTAAAAACTGTAGTGAAACTATAGTGTTTCCATTTGAGGAATGTGAAGAAAGTGAGAAAAGGAACTGAGACTTAATATAAGCCAGTAGGGGAGGGAAAGAGAAAGATAAATAAGAACCTGACTACTTAGATTTTGTTTTTTGTAACCACCCGAGAACTTTTGTACATTTAAAAAAATATATGTATGGTGTCACCATTTGAGAAAAATGTTGTGAGGCTGAAGGACAATTGGGAAAGGGGAGAGAAGAAGGCTATTCGGATCTAGTCGCTAAACAGTTCTAATGTGTTTTAAAGCATCGCCCACTTTCTTACTCTAATTGACTTCCATTGACTTATATTGTTATTTATAATTCGGGTATCTGTGCAATAACTCGTATAATTCTACGTAAAATTTCATTAGACAACTATGCGTTTCCTCCCGGAGACCAATGAATTTTTAGAATCTCTGAAAGTACTTTCACTAGCTTGCCCCGGAGATCGGTATACAACTCAAAATAAAAAGCCACAAAACGAAACCATGACTAGTTGAAAAATTTTCTTATTAACTCATTTATGAGAGTACAGAATTTCAAATAAAAAAAACCTAACACTAAAAAATACTAATTATAATTAAGGGTGCCTAAGAAAAAAAAGAGTTTTTCCATTTTAAGATTGCAAATAGCCATTTATAAGTTATCCGTGGAGTTTTCCTTACCCCTGGATGCTCGAGGTTGATTAATAGTCCTTCCTTCGTATAATAGTTTGCATTTGTATACTGTAACTAGTAGCCATTCATTTGAATAAATTTCGTCGGTGTTCGGTGTTCAGTGCTGGTATTCACGCGGAGGAATAAATAGTAGAAATTTTGGCTATTTTATTTTATTTCACGAAATATATAAAATGTGATTATTCCACAATGTCTAAACCCTCAGTAAAATAGTTTGTAATTCAAAACGTGTTGCTGGAAAATGATAACTTTTAACCAACGTCAATATTTTAATTTATGAATTTCCCAAAGAGGGGAATTTCCGCAGACCAATTATCACAATAAAATACATTAATGCTGAAATATCACAAGTACATTATAATTTATTGTAAAATACCAGTCTTTACCATGACCACTACTGTACATGAAGCAAAGCAATATTTCAAAAATTATCGTCAGTATTAAAATGTTCCAATTAACATTTATCAAATTTCAAATATTCAAAAAATAATTACAAAAACCCAACGTGAAAATCAAAGGTTTTTGGCGTTCTATTTTACGAAGAATATGATGCCTACCACCTGCTCTCAAATAAAGTAATGATAAATTACTCTGTACAGTTTCTTATTACTCAATACAAATGTGGAAATTGAAACTGATGATTATTTTCATAATGTATCCGCACTTCAGTATTATATTCCAGATAAACGAACGTGACAATATGGCACGTCAATAAAAGTGTAGATAAGTAAGTAGGTACTTGAATACTTTTATGGGAAAAATTCTAAGCGTCCATTAAATAAAATTTCCTATGTTTTTTTATGTTTACTAATCTGAAAAATGTTATATTTGTTAACTCTAAACTTTCAATTGGAAAAACACAAAAAAGAGCATTATTTTATTTAAAGAAATGAAAAAAAAATTGTAAAAGACCACGGATATATTACTTTAACTTCTATGACCGACTGGTTTCATTTAGCTTAAGTAATAATATAATATACCAATACTATTTAATTTTGAACCCCGATGATGCTTAGGCTAAGCAAAACCGGTCGGTGAAAAGAATTAAAATAATATCCGTGGTATTATGCAAAGTTATTTTTTCATTTTTTTTAAATATGTCAAACCACAAAGTGATTACTTTCTGCGAAAATGTATTATTTTATTTATTTAAAAAAAACAGTCAATGAGCGATGGTTAAAATAATATACAACGTCTTTTGCAAAAAGTGTTTAGGTGTTGTTTTTCGCTGTTCAGTGTTTACTTTCGATAAGTATTGAAACTTGAATGTAAGGCGCAAGGCGTAAGGTAACGAGCCGAGTCGGAATAATCTATTATTAGATGGAATCGAATTTCTAGTTGCTGAAGTTGGAAGCATCCTCCAGAAAGTCCACAAACATCTGACAAAATTGGAAGGTGATGAGAATAACATTCATCGATATTAGGGATGGGCGTTATCGAAACATTTCGATTTTCGAAATATCCGTAGGTTTACCAGATAATTGCATGATGTTTAAAATTAATGGCCCAGAAAAGAACGTTTCGGATAGACATATAGAAGAAAAATAATGCAAAAAAAAAAATATTATTTAATAAATTATCTTTGTGAAAGTTTAATTAAATTGATTACTTAATGGCTTTTTTTAAAATAATTATATTTAACGATAAATAAAAGAAAAGTGATAGTTTTCATTGTTCCTTTATTCATTTTATATTCTGTCTTCCTCTCTGCCTATATAAATATATACATTTTTTCATTCTGTGTGATTTTGTTAGTTTAAAAAAACTACCTCGAGGTAACTTGACTAAAGCGAAAACGGTACGTACTAATATTAGTGATTAAAAACAAAGAGGATATTTAATTTCAGGGTAAAATTATTTTTAACATAGGTCAAACGTCAATTGTCCGGAACTCCTCGATGACAGCTATTTCCAAGGACCGTACCAGGTTAAACGAATTACACCTCTCTCGATGCAATAGGAAGCACTAATAAATTTAATTTAGTTCTTAGCGGGAATAGCGCACATTAAAAACATATTCCTTTCAATTTAATATCTTTAACTCAACAAAGCACAGCATTCATTTTTTTAAACCCCACAGAACGTTTTCTGACATATTTTTCTGCGCAAACCACAAATTATATTCTGATTGATTATGCTCACCCTCGCCTCCCCTCCGTAACATCTTGCTTTGCAAAATAAACTTATAATTTGCTTAATATCTAAGATTAAGACAATGTTCTTTAAGCTTTGCTTAATCTCTAAGTCTTTGTTTGGGAAACAAAAGTCAAAAACATATTTCGTCAATTGATAATTATAATTGTTGTAAATACTAACTTTAGAAACATTTCTTTTTGTACTTCTTACACATTTATATCGATTATGTTCATTACTAATGGTAATCGTTAAATTATGTTTCTTCGTATGCTTTTTCCAGTCGAAATCATCCGCTAATGGAAATATGGCATGTATCATGATTTTATCCATAATTATGTAGCATTATACCGTAACTATACACTATGATGCTATCTGTTTTTTTTTGTTACTACGCGCTGTCGTAACTAACCATAAAATTACGTTTAAAAATATTTTTTAAACATATTTTACCCACCAGATAAAAATAACAGTTTTTCAAAGCTACGGCTAAGCACCTTGTCTACAAGTTCTGCAAATTAAATTTACATGGGTACAATATTACTTGTTTCTAGTATCCATATATTTTGTTCGCCAATGAGCAACAGTTCAACAATTTTGTCGCTAGGCCTCGCATTATTGAATCCAATGTCATTAGTTGCTGTATTAAAAATAGTTCCGTAGGGAATACCTTTCTGGAAAATTGGAAAATAAAGCCAATCAATGTACCATCCAATAATTCAAATTACCATTAGAGTTCTACCTATCTTATACTTGTTAGACAACTTCTAGATTCAGATACTCGTATAAAGATGGGTATTCACTAGCGAGCAGCAACTGTAACGGCGAGCCGCAGTGCTCGTTTCGAGCTTCAGCATGTCGGACTTACTTGCAATAGACATTTAAACTTTTATTCGCTCCCTTCTAATCATAATAATACTTGGCGCCATTTTTGTCAAGAGCGCTTTACAAAACCTAATACAAACCTACATTAATTATTTACATTTATCGTAGGCTGTGAAAAAGTTTCGTACTTTTTGTTTACAGGTAGATCGAGGAACATTGCATGAAAAAGATATTATTATATGGTACTGGTGAGTTTGGATGATAACTGGCTAACCCAGCTTTGTAAATTAGGGCAATTCTGTTATTTATGAATATGATTTTCTGAAAAGATGAGTTTTGGTTTAGCTCTGAACTTTGTCGAGGCTTCGATTATTCTCAGATCTTCTACACGACGCCGATATGTTAATTACTTTATTTTTACAGACCGCGCAGCACAAATTTTCGCACGAGCAAATTCTTTTTAAAATATATTTTTTCCTTGGGGTTCCATAGAACTTGATTTTCTTTGTGTGCTTCTATTGAAAACAGACACTTATCCTCCTTCCAATCACTTACTATCACTAGTTTTGACGGTGCCCACGAATTAAAGAAGGAAAAGACGTAAATGGCTCGCAGCGTGCCACGACACCCTGTTTGACGTCCACGAGCGACTAGCGAGCGCCCTTTGATCGGCGGCAAACACCGACAAACGTCGGCTCGCTGCGAGCCCAGCACGAGTTCACACTATGATTTTCGGTAACAGTAACGCGTTACGGTTACAGTTGCAGCTCGCTAGTGAGTGCCCGGCTTTACACAACGCATTATAATGCGTATGTATACATACGAGTACTTATATTTTTCTTCTGCATTTGATAATGACGGCTGAACTTTTGGCGTAAGTAGCTTTTATTCGAGTATCTTACCCGGTTGGTCTCCCAGTAAATAATACCCACCTACTGTGTAACCCAACCTTTAATTTAATTTTTGAATCCGTGAAAAATAGTTGAGATGCTGCGAATTCTCAAGTAATCTTTATCTGGGTTTTATCCTTAAATAATTAAAAATACAACTGGTGGAATCGATACGACTGACTGATGGTGATTTTCTTCTCCATTTGATAGTGACAGCTGTATCTCCTATCTCGAGTGTTCGATTGAGTAGCTTTTATTTTAGTATCTTACTAGTTATAGTTTAAAATACATCTAGTTTAATCGAAACCGCCAAAATGTTCCATCCATATTTCCATTGATATTATCGTTAGGCTCCGTTCGCGCCGTTTAGGATAGGTTAGATATCCGCGAAGCCTTTATGGATTTGTGTTACTTTCCTAACCACCCTGCATCCTCATCCTAAATTGATACCACTCGACTATTATTTACAAAACTTGTGCCAGCTATCTAAAACCCCCCATGAGAATAACAGCTATACAACATTATTTGCCCCTAGTAACTTTACCCACATAACTGAACACCCTTAAGCAAGCTCATTTGCTGAGAAGAGTAAATTGACGAGTCATTCTACATTCTCAATCAGGTCTGTCATTGTTTCTAAAGGTCCTGGTATACATGAACGTTCCACCATAGTCAGCAGATACCTGTTCTTTTTAGTTTAAATTTATTTGTTATTAATGTTAATAATTTCTTCATACATCGGCCGGTACAGCCAACTCGCCCTAAATAAGCTATATTAACCACACCAGGCTACTCCCCTAACTTGGCAGTATTTGAATTCAGATGGAAGATTATGTTTGTGAGTATATGTTTGTTCTCCCTTCGAAAATGACGGCCGAAAACGGCTGCGTAGCTCACACTCGAGTATCTTACCCAGTTAGTCTCCCAGTAGAATACAACCGGTGTAATCGATACGGTCCAATGATATACGATCGTGATTTGGGGGCATCAATCACCGAGGGTTGGGCAAGTTGTCAATTGGTGATTTGTTGTGAGAGCAGCTAGTCATGCAAAGTGAGGGGAAAGGAATCTCCGTGTGAGAATTGTCGGCATATCAGCGATATGATTGGGCGCCTGGCTTTTCTAACTGAATATGTCAATGCTTGGATTTGCTGCATGAATGGAATGAATTTCTTTTTGTAGTATTCAACTAAAAGAGAAATTCTTCTTAAATATATTTGTTATTCTAAAACCGTTATTTTTTTTACAATATTTTATGTAAAGCATGTTTAAAAATGGAGAAAATATGTAAAATAAGTGATATGTTAACTTTCTATGATCGGAACGCATTTACTTTACTAGAAACATTTATATTAACAGAATGTAGTATTAACATCTACATAAGTCATATATTCGAATGTAACATCCTTACTCTAATAAAGGCAGTTTTTTTTTCTTGGCGATAAATATTTTAGATATTTTATTAACATTGTATTAATGTTTGAATTACCATATCAATTTTTGAAACTGTTATTGCTTGGTGTAATTTAAATGTTATTTTGCGATTCAAAACATTATTTTACGTTTTCCATACAGTATTCTTACCGGGCTGGTTTCACCTTCCAGTAGGAATCTTCAAGGCGGTTTCCTCGTGCGTGGGTCTACTGCTCTTAGCTTACGCCCCCCAAAAAACGACTAAGTAGATTTTTATACTAATTATTACAAGGAATTCCACTACAAACACAGTTTCAAAATTAGAATTATTTGTATTGACATTGTATTCTGATTTAATGTAATTAGAACGATATTCACGTGTTATAAATTTATTCAATTCACAATGGGGAATATTCACGATGGAAAACATTTTAACAAAATAATTTTATCAAAGGTGTCTTTGGATGTTCGCGAAACTTTAATCTACCTGATTAAGAAGATGGTTTATTTTAATTTTAATGTTACAATGTTAAATTGCCATCTTTTTTCAAAAATTATATAATTTTTAAAAAACTTTGTAAATGGGTACATGGTTGGTACAGTGTTTTTGTGTCGCCATTTGCTCAAAGGCATAATTTATTATTCATGCCTACAATGCTATTGACATATGAATACTGGAATCAATTAAGGCTCTAAGTACCAAAAAAATAAGAACTGACATTTTCATAGAAACGTATTCTATGTAACGATGCCAATAGCGTTAAACAGGATTTAAGTGTCTAAGGCAGTCCAAAAAATATGAAAAAATAAATGAAATCTGGCAAAGTTGTAAGTCCGTTGGTGTATAATCTTATATAAGGCTCTAAGTGCCACTGCAGTGCCCGGCAACATCCATGTAAAATGGCTGGCGACGGTGTGCTGGCACTCGCGAGCTCGCTTAGAAAACGTCGTCAAAAAGGTGAAGGAAGGGTGCAAAATGCGAAAAAAAAGCTTAAAACAAGGAGCAAAGAGTATTTCACAATAAATAGTAAAGTGATTCCTGGCAAAAAAGCGCCAAATTCTGAGGTATATGCATTTTATCATTTTTATACGAATGTTGTTAGTTTTGGAAGTGGCGCGCTAGTGGATGTCTATGGTAATATTTATATGCAATAAAAAAACCGCATTCCATGTTTTTGAATTTAGGTAATTCTCTTATTTTCACTGTTTTACTTATGTACATTTTAATATTGCATACCTATTGATTCTATGCAAATAATTTGCCGTTATGTTTCCATACTCTTTTCTGAATATATTGGGTGTGGCGATGTTGACAACAATAATAATATTTATAAAAATATACATTTAATCTTATACCTCCAAACTTCTTGGAGGCATTTTTTAGTATACTTAGTAAATTAATGAAATATTTACCTTGAATACCAGTATGCAATTATTATTATCGTCAGTCGCCATTTTTACTTCGTATGTAATGGGAAAGCGAGAAACAAAACAAGATGTCACATAAATATCGCACCGCGTCGACACGTGTAACCATGTCCAGCTTACGCGCGAACTTTACATCATTCATCGGAACTACATTCAGACAGTTTTTGAGGGTATTCCCTATTTTTCCGTTTATTGGAATATTTGCAGTGGTTTTAGTCAAGAAAAAAACATTATGACGATATGTTACATGCGTGGATGTAAAATAGTAGGACCCAAAAATAGGAAATGTGACCACTTTTCACAAGTATTTAATTGTTTGATAGTACGTTTGGAGAATTGTATTTGGATTTTTTTATTATTTAAAAAACACGGCCAATACATTTATTAATACCACCTCATCGGGTATTTGTAAAACTTAATGGCTGCAATATGACACCGAACATCCTTCGGTAATAAATGTTCGCAAAACGATATGGAGGGATGGAAGACAATAAAAGTAATACGAAAAAATAAGACTGAAAACAATTTAAGATGATATAATCTTCTTTATCTCTACTGTACCAACAGAATAACAGAAGAGAAGAAAATAAACTTAAGAAACATGATTCCCTTTAGAAATTTAACCAAGATCTTACTGAATTACCAGTAATACATCGCTATCCAAAAGTTATCGACAGTTTTATTCAATTTGTTTGTTAATTTTGCTTTCGCTTTGTTTATATCGCGAACAGAAACCTGATTATTTTTTCTCAATTTGATAATATTTCAATTACACATATTTTTGTTGTTGTAGAAAGGTACCTACTTGTGAAACGTTTTATTACTTTTAAATTTTTTTTTTTGGCTTTAGTGATTATTTTTATTAATTACATCATTTAAAAAATATTTTTAGATAAATTTAACAAGAAATGTTATTTTGTTTTATTAACATGCACATCCTTATTCCCCATGTGATGGTGTGTGTACTTATATCTACTAGCGTCCCTGAGTTGGCACTTAGAGCCTTATAAGTTACTAGCCGTGGTGCTTACACCGTAACCGTCGTTGTATGTTTCAAACTTTTATTTAATAGAAATGTAAAATAAATTAAAGTTTTAAAATTATGGAAACCGTCGAGATTGCTCCAAACTATAAAGTAACATTTTTTAAAAGGTATGCTACTTATAATTTTACTTGGAAAATTAGTATTTTGTTACGACAAGCAGTTTTAGTTGTTGGTACTTAGAGCCTTAATTAATTCCAGTATTCATATGATTTCATCAATGCACACTTTTAAAGCACCTACGTTAGTATAAATATTAATAAATTCTTTCGTGATTGTTTACATAAATTAAAACCTTGATTTTTTTCTCCAAATGATGAAAATTCGAATGATAGATCACCAATTAATTCAATGAACGGACAAACCTGTTCCCAATTTTCCAAAAGCTTTTGAAAAGTTCAGTCAAGAATTTTTCAAAAGCTTTTAAAAAGTTCGGTCAAGAACTTTTCCGATTATAAATAAATGAGGAAGAATTTCCGTACAACGAACACACTTGAGGAAACCCGATGTAATTTATTTGCCACTCTATAAAGCTCGATTTGACGTTTATAGGAAAAGGAAACGCCAAAGTATATTGTCTAGAATGCCTAGTGTTGCAGTTCATACAGAGAAAACGCAGATAACAAAATAAATCGAATACTTTTTTTGCCAACAAAAATTACATCATTTATATTTCTTAGTACCCCCACCATGAACATCAAGAGTGTTTGCTTTCTTACATAACTCTTCCTATTTTCAATTCAAGGACAAACAACAAAGTGCCATTTCGCAAAACTTGTGAATATTTTCATAAAGATATTTCATGGGTTTTTTTTCCTTTATATTACATTTCTCGAACGCTTTTTGTGGCGCATAAGTGGGTTTTACGAGATTTGTATGTGATTCACGTTAAGTTACTTTGCTTTATTTGAGTGTTTTGGTTATGGATTTATTATTATAATTCAACAATAAACGAGACCCACTCACTTTATCACTTATTTATTTTTTCACCAAACTCTCTCTTTGCACAAAACACAATTCTCTGAAGTCCAAAAGGAACTTTGCATGTAGTAAAAATCCTTTGTAATGGTTTTATTTTTCACGTATGACTTAATTTATAATAATACTTGGATAATATATATAGCCTCATTGTTCTTGAATATTCCCTCAAGGGCGCTTAACTCTAGACACCTAACCTTCGTCGCATAGACGAATATACGATACTAAATAAGCTGTCTTTTCTTTCCGCGCACGCCGAAAATCGTGTTTTTTTTTTGCTTGTCAACTAAGTGTTTGCCACGGTGTCTTGGGAGAAAGTCATTTCCAGCGGGTAAGTGCACATTTTTTTAGAGATATTGCGAATCTACTCGTCATTTCGACGAATGGTTAGGATTTGTGTATACTTTTTGGTAACTAGTTGTGGTACTTCTTTTGCAGTTTTTAACCATGACATCAAAACGATTGTTTGAAGCTGATTTCACGAGTGTATTATTAGAAGAGGGAAGACATTTCTGCATTGAGGGAATCGTCTGATCTCTCCGTCCTTGAGCAACGGAAATCTTACTAGTTTAGTTCGCCAAAGAATAAAATAATATTTCACGTTATTTTTTAAAATATATATATTTTTAAAGTATGTTGTCACTTATGATCTCATAAAAACTAGTGTTTTACAAATAATTGTTAAAAAATATTCATGCTTTTGACAAAATTTAAATACATCATTTTATTTATTTGTCTCATTTATGTTTCAAATAAACATAAAAACATATGTATTTAATTAAAAATATGGTTAGGTTTAATGGGGTTCGTACGAACGTTAGGTGTCCAGGGTTAAGGAGTGTATATGAGATTTTATATTCTTATTATTATTTTCCAGAAAATGAATTTATCTTTCTCAATTGTAATATTTAAGTCATACTCAAATCGTAGTCATTCTACCCTATTAAGTTTGAGGAGAGTAGTTAAAAAATAAATCATTTCTACATCTAAAAAAATCTTCGCAATGGTCTGGCTGTATGTAATTACAGATTATGAATTTAGATGTTTTAGAGCGTCATATTATTGCTGATTGTACATATTAATTTATTTATTTACGCCTGTTAAAGGTTTTATAGACAAATATATTTTTTTTAAACAATATACTCATAAACATTGAAAAAAATATTATACAAGAACGAAAAAAAAATGGTATTGAAATAACAGGTACCTACATCCAGAGTTAAACAGTTTCTTCAATTAATTTAGCTATACTAGATTAAAAAAACTGTACTAATTGTTTGAAATAAAATATTTACAAGGCATATTTTTGAGAACTTTTTTAAACAAGGAGAGGTATTGTCGCACGTACAACATGGATTAAACTGGAATTTAGAGTGAGAATGAACATATGAACCACATTTACGCCATAAAAAATTATGCAAAAAGAAAATCATTAAATTTGAAGGGCATTCAAACATGTATGGTGTGTTAACAAGGCCATAATAATTATTTTGTTTTGGTTAAGGAAGTGAATGCATCACACATATCTTAAAAAAATACAAATGAGACTAGGCGTTTTCTTTTATCCTACTGGCAGATTGTAACAAGAGTAGTTCAGTATCGAACCAGCAGCCTTAGAACTCCGGAGTTAACAGTCGATCTGTCGCGATTCACCTATCGCGTATTGCTTTCCTAGCTCGTGGTCGCATTGAGCTTCGTCAAGGACCCTGTGAACTTTGTGTTTCGTGAGGTTTCCAACACCTGGAAGCTGCCACTTCATGTTTATATCAAATCCTGGGTAGTTACCGCATTCCGTCAGCTATCCTTTTACTACTTCCCATATCCGATCTCCCTCACACAAATGACTAGTGCTTGATGAATGCAAATATATTCTGAAAAATATTTTAGATCACAATTGTGGAGACACATTCTACGAAAAATAATTTTGTGAAAGTTTCGATTCACTTCAAAGATCTACAAATCAAAAGTTACAAGGTAAAAATATGATTATTTCGCGAACGAGTTGAAAGTGAAATTATACACGTAATAATAGTGTATAGTCTTGCTTTTTTCCGGGGATTATATCTATATCTTTACCTTTATATATTATGTATATATCAAAAGAATTATCACTACGTTCAAATAAATAATCCTCAAAAATTCACATCGAGTGCCAGTAATCCTAATCAGTGACACCTTCAATATTGTGCCCAATCTCGTATAAAAACAAACCAGCGTATAAATCTCTAACACTAGTTTGTTGTTGATTGATCAAAAAAGAAATTAGAGTGTGAAATGACGGGTCAGTAATAAATGCGAGTTCATTCCACAGTAATGAGAAATCTCGAGATCTGTTTGGTTGACGAGTGAACTGATGCGAACTTCGAACCGAGGAGTATTTTCAATCCAGTTGAAATTGATCAAAAATTTACCAAACGTCAATATTTTTCAATATTACGGGAAAAAAATATTTTCCGGCTAAGATTTTCATTGTCATCTATTTTAAATTAATTTCCCATTACAGCATGTCGAAAATATGAACAATTTCGTTGCCTCTCGTTCGACAAGCAGACGTCATTTTGCAGTGATTCGTGGCTTTTTTAAATGTAGACCAGTTTTATAATGAATATTTAAAATTGAGTTCAAAAGTCAGTTTTTAATTCATTAATCATGTCTAGAGAATGTGAGAAACTATCAAACTATGACGAGAAAAGTAACATATGATTTCAGTCTCGAATTTTAAATAAATTTTATGAAATTTGATGACTGGATGTAAATGATGAAAAAAAATTTTTTTGAAGATATTCCAACCAGAATTATTTCAGGAGTTGATTGCAGTCGATAATTTTGTCAATCCTTTAACAACCCTTCTTACTAGCGGCGGGGAAATTCACTCAAAAGTGTTGCGCAATATAACAATGAATCAAAGGTATAAGCTATAAATCGTGAATAAATCTGAAATACAATATTACTTAACATTAATTTATTTTTCTATCGTTTTCTTCGTTCCATTTTCGAATTTGCAACCATCAAATGGCTGATAATAAACATATTGACACTCAATGTTCGATTAAATCACATATTGCAGGAGGGCCGTTAACTAGAGTGGAATTGATCAGTTTCTTAGAAATAAAATCTGCCTAGTTAGAAACTAATGTTGACTGGGCCATAATGTATTCACACTTGTATTGCAGCTAACCCTCGACACACTTATATGTATACATACTTTGTTTACATTTGGCTTATTGAAAAAAAAATGTATTAGTGTGTTTTATGTATCAAGAAAAAAAAAACAGACCAACGTTAAAAACGAAAGGTCTAAAAGCTTTCGGTAGGTACTTATTTTTTCAATGAATTATTCAAGAAATTATAACCCTTCTGGTTTTAATGCAGACGTTTTTGTTAAGCATACGTCTATATCTGTGGTGAGTTTCGAACTCGATCAGTCCGATTGCTAGCTTGGCGTCCTACCCAACGGACTATGTCTATTATGTTTAGATAGCGGATTTCCTTAATAGCTAGGTTCCTACTCACAATCTTTCTATAATATTTCTTCCGCCGACCTCCATTATCTCCGACTCACAACGTTCCTTAATATTTGGGGTGTCATAGTCGCACTCTAGCCCCTTCTCCACCCTTTCCACGAATTCCCCCACCCTCACAATACCAAGCCAAATATTAGAGTTGCTGTTGTCCCACTGATTCCCAGAAATGGTCTACGTACATCACATGGATCATTGTACCCAAGATAGTAATCATAGGATTTCACCATTTATTTTACAACTTCGCTAGATCTAAGAGGATTTTTTTGTCACACTAAACTACAATAATGGACCAACTTCGCTTTTCGATTTCAGTAAACGTTTTCAACTTTGCTAATAGTTGGACGAATAAAGACAAAACCGGTTATAACACGATTTTTTTTCATACGTTTTTACTTTTATACGTTTGACGGCATTTAACGTTAAATAATAAAAGTTCTCTGCAGTACCTAGGTATAATACAAAAATAAACGTTAACTATTTCAAAAGTTTAAAGAGCGGAATGGTGAAATGCAATTTTATTGAGCTACTGATGCAAATGTATACTGTTTTTATAAACCAAATTGATTTATCAGCGTGAAAACCCAGGTCATAAAAATAAGCATGAAACAGTCAACAAAAATCGATCATTTTGCATTTTTATTGGCTTGGAAAAATTACAAAACTTGTATCCCAGTGGGACTCTCAATATCAATTGGTTATACACATATTGGGTACATATAATGATATGCTTTTCATTATATTTATACGTATCTACTTCAAAACAATATTTCAAAACTATTTTCATTGAAAAAGTTGAGAAAAGGGAAAAAAATCGTAATAATTGAACCGAGAATTCAGTTACAAAACTTACGAGTGCACTTAATTGTTATTGTATTCCGTGAACGGTTTAAGTAGAGCGAGTCCTCCGGGAGTTGGGCAAAGTTCTAAGTTTCCACAATTCCCGATTATTTGACACAAAAGACAAATGGAGCCATTATGTTCTTCTTTTCACACGAAACAAAAGGGAACCTTCAGCGAAGCGTTAAAACAAAGATACGGAATGCTGAAAGCTGCTAAAGAATTATTCTACTTCTCGGGTAGGCTGTTATTTCAACGGAATCCCGATATCGATGATATTATATTATGCATATTTATTTATTGTTATAGTACACAATACTTTCAACTTATCGGAATCTGTGGGGATTATGGCAACATATGTTTTTGGGGATCTAGGAAGATACTGACACGATTTTTTATGTTTGAATTTTGAATGCTTTATTTATTAATTCATATTGTACAGTAGATTAACCTACATAAAATTGAAACACTTTTATTTAATCTAGTAAGGCTATGAACCCACGACCTTGATTTGATTATTACTGTGGGATATTTGGATACTGTACTTTTAACTTACTCGTAATATTGGCATTGCAAAAAGCTGTTATGATTTTCTCGTCATTTTAATTTAACGATCACAATTTTAACGGAATTCAATTAACGTTATCATTTTAACAAGGAATCATGATTCTATATTCATAGATTCCAAATAAAACATAGTTTGTTTAAATACGTATCACAATAAATTACGCCAATCAGATATTTGTCCATGTAACCTTTTAGCATTTAAAAGCCTTATTTTAGTTCATTCACGCAAATACTGTGAAAATAGTCATCTACAGAGTTGTGAATCTTTAGTACTTAATCCACTTACGAGTGAGAAGTTTTCTTTTCAGTTATTTCTTTTTCGTATCTTCACCAAACTAATTTGTTCCGGTCTATGAAATCCAAAAGTAGATCCTCTTTTCTAGAGATTCCTAATTAAGTAAAAAAAGAATAATATATTTTAAAGTTTTAGTACTTCAGACACTTACTATTGACACCAGTGGCGTGCAGCAGTGACTTAATCCGCTTTTTTAAGAAAGTTCCCTGCTCTATTTAATAATATAATATAAATAAATATGTATATCCCTGATTAGAAATTGTGTCTGTAGACAATAAATGTGTATTTTATATTGTATTCCAGGCAATTTTTTATATTAGTCTTAGAAATTCTTCGAGGTATTTCAGCACATGTGTAAAACTTGTGCTTGTATTTTGTGTTGACAAAACTAATCGAGTTTATTAAATATTCGACGTAAATAAAGTTGAAGAAATATCTGCGACTTATAACTGTACACCATAAAATTCGCTACCTTTGTGCACGGGTTCGAAGTTCCGTAGCAGATAGTTGAATAGAATACACAGACAAAATATATGTTGGACCCTTGGAAATATTTTTTGAAAATTGGTAATAAGAGCTATATTTAAGGAAAATATCATTTCTATTACGTTCAAAGAAAAACGACCCCACTTGACAGAGGTTTAAAAACGAAATTAATGCATTTGGGTAGGATTTAAATGGGTAAAATGAAATTCCTGTAAATTCAGTGTAAGCGGCCCACGGCCCGCATTGGGGGAGAATACATTCTACCCCAAACCTTAACCCTGTTGCGGGTCATTCGGTGCCCTTTCAATTAAGCTTAAAAAGGTAGCAACTATAGAATTTCACAAGAGACTCGAGTAAAAGATATTATCTAACTTCGCTTCAATATATTTATGTTTAAAAAATAGTTTGTATTGCTCTCTTTGAACTCAGGATGGTTGTTTCAAGTAATTAAGGTTAAATTTTCTTCAACATATTGTTATTTGACAATAGGTATGTATACTACTGTTGAAAATTTTCAGCTAGGCTTACTTTATCCAAACAGTAAAAACAATCTTTGTTTCTATAATAGATAATAAGATATATGAAGGAGTCAATTTGGAATTCAATGGTGATATTCAAGACAAGTATTAAAAAAAAAATTTTTGAAATTTTTACAAGCATTATTTGTATTATTTTATAGCCCTTTAATGAAACGGAAAAACGGTTATGGCAAATAAGAAAAATAATTACCGTTTTTAAAAATTTGCTAAAAAAAATCTTATAATCCGGAAATGACTACAAATTTATAGAAACAGTTACGCGTTGTACCATTTTGCAAATAATTAAATCCCTCCCAAAGCAACTCTGAAAAAGGGTGTGTTTGAACCAACTCGGTCATTTAATGGTTAAAGAAAACCCTTGTGTAATCTCAAAGCTTACGAAAAGATAAACTATGCACAATTTGTTCCTCGAAAAAAGACACATCTGTTCAAATGAAATCAAAACCAGAATATTCATATATTTAAATGCGTAGACAACTTATCTTTTCCTCATTTTTTACGGATAAGAATTTGCTGTTAGCGTAGGTAGTTGTATCAATTCATCAAAAATTCTAGATATTCTTTTGCGGCATTTTTGGGTGAAAATATCATAAAATTTCACTTTTCCTTACACTTGAGATATTTTACATATCGGTGTCATAAATTCAAGTCACTCTCAAAGATGAAAGGATATAGTCACCTAATATATTATTATGGAAAGTGAGAGTGGCTCAAAATCGTGGAAATAGAGCTGGAATAGGGCGTCTTCTTGGGGGTGCCCGTAATAAATCAATCATTCTCTTTCGTGTCAATCCGAATTTTGAACTTCAACATGACGTGAAGGTGTACCATGAAAATATTGTCTGTGTCAAGATACTAGCAACAGATGCTGGTTAGTCATGAAAAATAATGAATAGGGATTACAAATACAAATGGGCTAATTTATATGACGCCGAAGGGGAACTTAGTAGAATTGTCATTAAAATATACATTTTGTCGGAAGGTGTATTATAAAATTTCGAAACAAAAAATGGTGTTGTTATTCTTAACATTTTTTTCAATTTCCGGAAAATGTGTGAGCATTACTTGGGTATTTGAAAAATTTAAGATCAACTGACGTTACATAGATTAGGCCACCTTAAGTCAATTTTTAGCTGAACGATGTGTGCTATGAAACTAACAAAAAAAATGCCACAAAACTTTTGTGCCAAAACACACGCAGAATGAGATGAACAGTTTAAACCGTGAAATATTATCAATTGCCTCTCTGATTTGCCCCATTGTGATTTCAATGCAATATGGCAGCACAAAGGAGAAGATGGAGCAAAGCAGAGACAAAATAAGAAGTAATATTACACTTCCGATACGGCGCAGGCGATATACGGAATACGTCGCCTGGGATCGAGCATCCGCCAGAGAAGGCTGCTCAGCGCTCGGGGCTCGGGGGGTCGCCTGCAGCCTTCTGAAATGAGTACCGAACTCAGTATTGAACGTCCCACCCGTAAATGCGATACGAACAGCATCAGCATCAGACTTAAAGTCGTTTTAGACGTGTGAGGTCGTGAGGTAGAAGAAATGGATTCTGGATAAAAATACCTGCCACTACTTCAATGTCTTTTGTTTCAATTTATAAAATAGTGTAAATTATCCTGAAAGAACCAAATGAATTCTGAAATAATGTTCATAACAAATAGATACTTCCAAGTGTGACATTTTTTTGTAAAATACAACTCAAAGGGTGCTTTGCAAGTCTATGAAATAACGTTTCAAATAATACATTTTGTAAGGAATATTAATATAAATTAACTTTTAATACTTAAAAAAAAACTATTTTTTTCCAGATTGTTTTAATGGGGGTTTAAAAATTAACCAAAACTGTTATTTACTTGTTAATGTCGCTGTCTGTAAAAAGATTTAGATTTTTCGGAAGAACTGTCAACTATAAATACATCATAAATTAATAATTTGCTTTCCCCAATTCTTTTTTTAGAAAATATTGAATGGGTAATGCATTTTCAAGATTTGTTTAATTTGGAAAAACTTGAACAATTTTGTGACGTTATTTCAATTTAATTTTATGAGCTTATTATTAAAAGATGTTCGAATCTACAGACATAATGTGAATGTTTGTTCAAAGACAAACAATGAAAAATGCACGCAATTAAAGCCATCCTTTACATCCACTCCATTGAACCTGTGTAGGATTCCATTAGGAATTTACGCTTGAATGTTCTCCGATATTATCATTGAGAATTGAAATTAATTCATGCAGAATGTTCTGCAAGAGATGTTTTATATTACCATCATTTCATTTAGAAATTTATATGAAGTACGTAATTGGTAGAAATAATTATGTCAACGAATTCACCAAGTCCAATTTTGGAACAATTTTAAGAAAACACCGAGACTTGAAAATTGCTATTGAATTATATATTTAACTATAAAAAGTTTTCCTTGACTCAATTTATTTAATATTTTTTTACACTAAGCGGATGTCTAGAACAAAAAATACTTTCTAGTTTTTTAAGCAAACTTTCCCGCTGATTTATCGATTTTCCTCGCATTGTGTTTTGGAACAGCCAGTACCACAAAAGTTGAAATATCAGAGAAAATTATTTCACAAACAACTGTTATTTAATTATTGTATCATATAAAACAGATTCGATTTTTTAAACAATCGGAATTTGTTGGTTTTTGGTAATATTTGCACTGCCTACAATTTTAAAATCATTCAATGGAGTTGGTCAAGCAATTCTTTCAATTATTTTTTTCCGAATTTTAGTTTTTAATGCACCGCACACTAGATTCATGTATGGCTACAAAGGTTATGTGCCGCTGAATTTTGCATTCTTTGATGTTGTTGAAAATATAATGGCATTTAAAAAACACCAATTAACTTATTTTTGTCGATGTGAACTATTCCATTTTTCAATATTTTAATTGCCATTTGATATTAATAAAATTTTCGCTTAAAACATCAGAATAGAAGTTTTTTTAAACTTCATTTCCTGAAGGTAAGAAGTCCAAACACATTTAAAAAAAAAAGTAATAAAAAAAATAAATTTTGTTAGCACAATATTTTGTAGAAATATGCAGATATCTCTGATCCGATCGTGATAGTTATTATTATTTTCTTCATAAGTCTATTCTATTCATTTTATGTAAGCCACACATAGTTTACGACAAAATAAAACTGGAAAAGAATATGTAAAAGGAAAAATAGTTAAGCTGCTTAGAAATGCATTAAATAAAAAAGAGACAGGTTAACAATTATATTTTTGTTACCGTAAAACAGTAAACTTGATTAGTGACCTCCGGAGTCATAACATTTTCACGGATATTTACGTCTTGATTTTTTAGGTTAACGCACATATTTTCAGCTCGTAAAGTGATTTACATCTTAAACTATGGGATTATGAAATTTCAATTCGAATACCAAAAAAATACGACACAATATGGTTTCAGCTAGGTAGAAAACATTTATGACCATTGAATTTGTGAAAATAATAATGTATCAACATTGTTTTTTTTTGTACATATTCATTTTGTCAAGTTTTTATTTTATTTATTAACTTGTTGAAATGTAAAACATGAGTTTGGTTCATGTCTGTATTACTAGGAAATTGCTGTGTCGAAACAGACGTGGTGTCGATTTACTTTATTTTATTTTATTATACGAAGTTGATTAAGGATGTCAATTATAAATCTACGTAATCAGTGATTAGGTACTCTCAATATGCATAGCATGGAGAATAGGAATTATCCATGGTTGATAGAACTCTATTTGTGCGGTCAGACAGCTCAAGTCAAAAGAGCTAGGTGCCGGGAGTACCAGGGCCGCAGAAGCGTGGTGAGGTGGAAAGGCGATAGCGCTCGTACCGCTGTTGGGGCGATCTCTCGTGTTATCCGGGACGTATTGTGGGCTCTGGTGTTATCACAGGCAGCGGCTAGCACACAATCACTACTTATCGCTCGCTTGTTCGCCAGATATTGAATCAAAGCCTGTCTGTGCGGTGAATTCGTAGAGGTAGTCTTTGAATCAAATAATAATCAAATCATTATATTTCAACATTTCCATGTGATATTTCACCTGAACATTATTTCACCTGTCACCAAAACTGCTGGTGCCTCTTGCATCGTTTTATAATCTAAAACCTATTTTGTACAAAAATACCTAGTCATGTATTCGTTCAAAATGCACCCGACAGGCAGCCTTCGTAGATATTTTGATTTTGGTTGAGAGTTCGATACAAAATAATTGATGCTTCTAAATTAAATTTATTTATAGGCGCTGCCAATAAAAAAAATTGTAAGATACAAATAAATAATAAAAAAATGGTTTCTCAAACTGTTCGGAAGCTGACGTGATTAACACAATAAAAAAAATATTGTCATTAAATTCAGCAATAATGTCAGTTATCTATTTGCAAGATAATATTTCACTCCAGTCGTAAAGGATAATAATTAATAAATTGTAGAGATAGTCGATATTCCTGCCCCGGTTAAAAGAATTATATTAATTATTTTTCGAAAGTAAAAATATCAAATATCCATAAATAATATAAAATCGGTTCCACAGATTCAGTGCTTTTCGTTCTAACTCCTGGCTTAACTAAAGACTAAGAATTCGAAATTAATTACTAATTTTGCTTTGATAATATAACATGCTCGATGATCTTAAGCTTATATAAATATTATCATTGAATTCATATAGAAGTTTAAAACTGCTGCGAATCATTTAAGTTTGAATGCCAGGCATTTTCGTTAATTTTATATGTATATTTTTAAAATTGAATACTGCGTGGAGTTTAACTGCGGTCAACTGTCCGAAGCCGGTGGGACTATAAAATTCTCAATTAGACTATTTTGTAAGACTGAAGTGAGTGGGTAGGGGAAGGATACGAGGAAAATAAGTTTGGGATGAACCTAGATCTGGTCACCAAATACCGTTAGAGCCATTTCAAGCAACTTTTAGATTCTGAATGGTTTTTTTTTACCAGGGTGATACTAAAAGTACTACAAATCTTTGAAACGGTATAATTTTGGTATAAATAAACTGTGTTTATTAAAATATACTCTTTTTAACCTTTTCACAACGTATTTGTATCCCACTAAGGTTTAGTCCACGAGCCACTGAGAACAGCGCAAACAAATAATTTGACAAAACAGCTTCAATAACCAAAACAGTGCACGGCTTATAAAATCGGAAGCAAACATACCACTTCAGCCGACTGACAAAATAAATGTATGAAAACATTTTCTCTTTGAGCTGTAATATTTATCCGTACCGATTTTCATCTGAATCAACAGTTAATTAATTAAGCAGTCGAAATGTAAAATCGTAAGGGAAATACTTGATTGTTTTCTGATAAAATAATGTTATCGGAGGCTGCTGGGTGATGACAGCAACCCTTCGTAATAAAGTAGGGTTGGCTGCTAACAATGATTATTGTCGAAACATGAATATTGTAACCTAAATTACGGCTTGCCAAAGTTTTGGGGTAAGCGGACCCAGGGGAGGCTTTATGGACGGATTCTGTTGACTCTGTTGCTTTATTATCAATTAGGTAAACATAGCGCAAAATAAATACATCAATAAACTGTTAAATTAATATGCAAAGATGAGAAACACTAATTATAAAAAAAATTACTTAACACGAAGTAATAACTTCATTCAAGACTATAGGTTTGTACAGTGGACCCTCGGTTTACGGGTGTGATTTGTTCCGGAAACGTGTTCGCAATCAAAAACAATCGTATGCTCCCATTAATAAAAATAATAAATTACAGCGCCCTTGAGGTGATATTTCATAAAAATGGCGCTATATAAATTTTCAAAGTATTATTAAAAAATCTTATATATCCAGATTAGTGAGAAAAACAGAATTTAATTTTATCGCGTTTTTCATTAATACTAATTAATATCACAAATCTGAAAATAATGCCAATGTCTTGACATTGCAAATAACAACTTGTCTACTCTTGAATTCATCACAGATACAAAAATAATAATACCTGTATATTAGTTCAATGTCTACTACATAACACCAGTATCAACTCTTGAACACAGTCAACTTTGAAGTAATATTATAATTCCAACATGTGCGAAGTCTGTAAAACTTTTAAACGTCTAATTTCTGGTTAACTTTTGGTTGTGTTATAATAATAATTGATTAATACCTCACAAGATCGGTATTCTTGAAACTTGATATTCAAAAGAGATTTTAATTGATGATGCATTATATTATAGGCTGTTCGGATATAAAAATGTCCTGATAATAGCCAACTTCCGATGAGAAAAGTATGCCAGAAGATAAAATATTAATAATATAATTATAGTTAAAATATTTGGTTTCAATTAATTTTTCTAGTTTAACTAGTTTTGTCAGCAGTGTGACATCTTCGGGGCATTTTAAAATGAAAGGAATAAATGAACTCATACTCGTACATTTAACACTTAAGCCATTTTTTCCTTTTTTTCATCTTTTATTTTTCCTTTTTTATTACTTTTTCTTTTTATTTATATTTATTTTTAATGTTATATCATTTATGTACACTACGTCTGTCTCGACACAGAAATCTCCTAGTTAGACAGACATGAACCAAACCCGTGTTTTTTTATTTCAACAAGATAAATTAAAAATACGAGATATAAAATAAATATATTACCTCGACATAACATGACGAAACAAACATAGCTTGGGCTGCTGTAAAATTTAATTTATTCTAGTGAAAATGGAATCAGGATGGCAACAATTAACTATAGTATCCTCTCCTTTGAAGGTAGTCCGCGATCATCCTTGTTTTCTCTTGGTGTACGGTTTCAAGGGTAGTTCCTCTGAGTACTACATTTGATACTTTTACAGTAAGCAGTAGTTAGGACATTTAAAATTCTATGGAGCTGTAAACATAGTGACTTTGCTTCTGACTACTTGCCAAGGTTATAGCACAATATTTATCCAAATGCCAACGAATATGATGTACCACCTGTAAGTAGCAGCAGTCAGATACATTGACAGGAAGGTACCAACACTATGTTGACATTAAAAATATAATTGGGTAATAAGATACGTTGATTCCAAATATATTGGTTTTCATGTCTGCAAATGATTTAATTTCATTAAAAATGATGATTTTTTTAAAAATATTCATTTAATTGAATATTATCTGGTCAGCAATTGGCTACTTTTAGCGCTAAGATTTAAAGTTTAAAAAAAAAAATTAAAGTGTGTTTTTGAATGGAAATCTGTCTATATATCACGTCAGATGGTACTGCACCGCAATAGTAAAAAATAGAGATATTTTCAGTGAACAAAATTTTGTAGGTGGGCTTTCACGAATACTGAGAGTTTCAAATAAAATCCATTGTTATTTAGATATAAAAAAACAGAAAGGTTGTTAATGTGTTTAAAATAAAGGAAATAAAACAAACCGGTTAACTCCGGCATTTCGCTAATATTGTGTTAAAAAAAATTCATCGCCTTCAATCATTTGCCAAACATTTTTGTATTGACTAAATATATATTTATAAAAGTGTATAAATTACCTTTTAAACATATACATCTTTCATATTCACAAATTTAAAAAAAAAAAGAAAAAATATTGATATAGCTTTATGGTTATTGAATAAATAACCACCCCTAGAGACCACTGAGAACATTAGACGTTTTATTTTAACTTCCTGCCAACTTCCGTTAGCCCATCACAAAATATTCTTAGCGTAACACTAACAAAAAATTCTTCATCCACAAAAAAAAATGAAAATATTTTTTTTATGTATTAGAAAAGAAACATATTATTTACATAGCGAATGTAGTATATCAAATATGAAACACTATAAGAAGTAGGAATGGAGCTTCAAACAAAGAAGAACACTGGGGTAAGATCTGAGGCCACGAATATTTGGGGTGGAAAGAAACGGTAGGGGGAGTTGTGATTAAATAATTGTGGTAGAATAATAGTAATATGAATAGCCCTAAACTGAACAGCCATTGCTTTTGTAAGTTGTTGGGTAGATTTTTTAAAAGTTCAGCTGGATTAAATGCGACGAAATACTGAATCTACTAAGCTTCGAAAAGATTGAAAATATATTTAAAATACTCACTTTACCTTTATGGGTATAAACTTCAAGTAACGTACAGTCTGACAAATAAATGTAAAAAAATGAAGGGGCCCTGCAATCGTTTTAATTAATTCAAATAGCAATACAAAAAAGGTTCAAAGGTAAAAAAACGTAACTGATCCAGGTGCTTAATATTCTAAGGTTATTTAATTTTCGGATTATTATTCTTTGACGCTTTGTAAACAAGTTAATTGCATCATTTAAATAAGTAAAGTAAATTAATTTAATTTTTAGTTTGATTGCTTAAAAAGCTTTTTTTTAACTAAGGTCAATTATTTGGTTGAATTAAATTGTTTGATATTTCATTTTGGAAAACTATTTACTTGTGAAAAAGCATATGTTACTTATTTGAGTTCAATGATTTAATAAGTTGATTTTGATTTTACTTATCTTAACTTAACAAATTACTTAACTTTAAAATATTTATATCTCATTAAATAATTCCCTAAGCTTAAAAAAAACCTTGTCACATTATTGATTAAATTAATCAAAGTTTTAAAAGTAAATTGATGCATGTATTAATAGTGAAATCAGAGAACGTGGGAGTGATTAAGGACAACGACCTTTGTGCCTCGAGTAAGTCGGATTACCAGTGTATCTAACGATATCAAAATTTCCCGGGTCTGATAGGACGCTTGACAACACTTATGACGTCATATTGAGTGGAGAGCTGGACATAGGTTGACCATATTCATAAACTTATGCAATAAAACTCATTTTAATGTTGCACTTATTTAGTGTAACTAAATTTTTAAAAGTAAAATAAAAAGGATTAACTTATAGTTATTATAAAAAATATAACCAAATAGCCCTTTAAAATCAATCATAAAACATTACACAAAGAGACGAATCTGATAAGAAAAAGAAAACGGAATGAAAATAATATGTCTCCAAACACACAGTTTACGCAATAACAAAATAATATACTGTTAAACACCACACAGAAAAGATGCGGTAAACAGTACTAGGAAGTTAGTTTATATAATTACCTCTCAAAACATATATTTTTAAATGATTAACATATGTTTTTCTTCTAAACATATAAAATCTCAATTAATTTTATCTAGAATTAAAATAACCTAAAAATTACACATAATTTATCCTGTCCGTTACACGGAAATACTGTACCGATGGGGATAATACTCCTACTTCAGTTGGCGCTGAAACATTTAAAGATACAAATTGTAACGTCATTGCGGAAAACATTATCATAATATTTAGTATTTCGGCCACGTTGCACAAAGAGCAGAGTGGCGCAGCGGAAGCGTGCTGGGCTCGTCTCCCTGAGGTCTGCGGATCGAAACACGTTCTGTTAGAAACGCTTTTCATTTTTCTCCTGTGAAGTGTGTTGCAACCCTTTCAGTTAAATAATAAAAACGAAACGTTTACGCAAGTACCAAAGTGTAAAAAAAAATCTTTAAGAAAAATAAATGTTTTCAATACGTTTAAACACGGTAATATTATGAATTTTGGAAAAATGTCGGTACTCGAGCAGTTGTATAAAATACACCTACATTGCGAAACATCTAAAATTGACAGGAGGTATTAAATAAATACACCGTTTTAAAATTACTCGAAATGTTTCGAATTTTATAAACCGCGCGTTTATTTCTTCCAAACCATGCGGGGTATATTTCCATTTTATGCCACTTGAGGGAGTTTCAAAGTTCAAAAATAAATTATCATTATTTAAAAAACATCAGATCTTTTAAAAACGCTTCACAATATGAAAAGTAAGTATATTTGGTTAACTTCTAAAATCTTTTTAACGCTTTACTATAGAATGAAAATTTTACAAAACTTTTAAATCTCTCACAAAAAAATTACGATCAGATCTTAATTTATTAGTTTGTACTCTGCTCCTACCCTCTCTGAAGTGGTAAAACGGGGGCTTATTTACTTACAATTATAATCACTCGGAATTTGCATAGTAATTTATTCTAACTAATTGAATTGAAAAATTAATTGAATTCTTAAAATAATCAATCCATGCAAAAAATGATAAGCACATTGATTATGCAAATCTAAGTACAGTATTAAAATCAAGATAAAATTGGTCAGTGGATAGTGATAATATTTAGACACGACATTGTTAATAAATATTTTTGCTCTCCTTGAGATTAGCATTTTGTTTTTAATTAGCGACGTGACGGCTATAATCGACACATTTAAATCATCTTCATTTAAAAAAAAAAAAACAAGAATTTATACTATCAAGTAATCAATCATTCCTTTGAATGAATTTTAATCGACTGAATTAAATTGTTGGAATGCTTTTTAATCAATTAGTCATAGAGCTTACCTTTAGTTAAAAATCATAAATTTAACCTGATTGCTTCTCTGTACTCAACATTGCGGAATTGAAGAATTATAATACCAAAATACGATATGCGTAAGATCACGTACACACACCTCTACACAATCCTAAACTATGGAACCTAGTATACGAGTACATATTATTTGACTAGATATTACATGATGTCAAAATCGGTAGTTAGAATATGTAGGACATAACTTCTACGCTGGTTGTATCAGTAGTTGCGAGTTCAGTCCTGCTAAGTGCTGTTAGATATATCTACGACACATCTGCCCGGAAGCACCCTATTCCCTCATAGGGTCTACTCCACTCATGACGTCACGTAGTATGTTACGTGCTACTAGCGTCACATGCGCCGTACTTAATTAGCTTTAAACACTATCGTAAAAGCCGGATAAATCAAAGCCACGATAAACATTTAACAAAACATTTCAACGGTCGCGTTTTGACGGTTGACGTAGGTCGTAAGTTACCTGTTCTAAATACTGTGTTTGTGATACGTTTTAAAAAAATGGCGCAATGATAAATAGCTCGTTGACATTTTTACAAATATGTCAAGGTGGGAGTGAGTTAGGTGTAATATTATCGACTAAACATTCTAAACGATGAACACATTTTTTGTCAAAGTAAGGAGGATGGAAAAATCCCGAGAACGCCTTTGTCCAGCAAAGTAGGATTGTATTTAGCAGAAAATAAAAAAAGAATCATTATTAAGAATATTTTAAAGCAAATATTCGTAAAATAATTCACTTTGAGAACGCTGAATGTATTATATTTATATAACAAATACCGCATATTTAATATAGCAGTTTTGCTTTTGAATGGATTGTTGTGTTTTGAAATTTTCAAAACTTTAGGTGCAGTTGAATCCAAAAATTCTTCAAATCGAATCATTTATTGGAGAATTCTGAACTAGTTTGCTAGATGCATCAGGCCTATGATGACACCATATGACAATATTTAAAAAATCTGTGATCAGAAAACAACACAAGCAATTACTGGGAAGATGAGTGATTTAACAATATCTGGTGGCAACGTATGGGTTTGTCAGTGTGCTGTGTAGAATACCCCTTGCAGTAAGTTCGAATGGACGTTAAGCTCACTGGCACAGTATAACCGATTGCAATAGTACGGTTTGGAGACTAAAAGAGCATTTACCAACGTCTGAGCTGACTCTTGGGAGATATATCCCTATGGATATTAATTGACTAAGATAAAGAACTAGAACTTACCTTTGACAAGTTGCAGTCAGTGAAGCAAAATGCTTAAACGACCGCACTTATATAAATACGCTTAAGAATAATCAAATTAGAGGTTTCTGTAATTTGTAAAAATATTAATAGTAAAGTTCGTTAGTAGACTGTTTAAGTTCGTTACTTAATAATACAAGCATAAAAATTATCACTTTGCCCTCGTAATTTATCGGTAAAAAACCTACCACCTGTAATGCTGTTTATAGGGCGAAAGGCTTTAGTATTCGTAAGGCTGCCATCGTTCACGTGGGGTTGGTTTAGTCGTCGTTTAAAGCCATTGTTTACACGATAACAATGAAGGAAATTTCTTCAGCCAAAGTCTATTAATGGAAATGCTGAATACACACCTGTTAGGTGAGGGCCGTTCACAAAATACTTAGGGATGTTTTGTAATTAAGCTTTTACTTTCGAAAGTTATTCATTAACTAGAATAATATTGTTTATGTCCTAAGTGATTGGAGAATCGTACATCAGTGATGAGGAACATAAATGTTTTGCGGAATCGTTTTATTTATATCGGCAATCGGAACACGAACACGCTCCTATTATTCGGAAAACATTTTCGGAAGTTTTGTAGATTCCGAATAAATTTAAAAAAAAACAGAACAAATTATAAATAAACTGTACTTCTGTTAGTTTCCAAAACATCATGGAGAATAATTTCTAGTTGATAGTGCATTTAAAAAAAAATTATTACATATTATACAAAAAAATTATATCATACATATTATGTATGATATATATATTTTTTATTTTTTTTTTTTTTTTTTTTTTTTTTTTTTTTTTTTTTTTTTTTTGCCAAACATCTCTTAAACGAAAATCATTCGCTTAAAAATAATAACAAGATAACTCCTCTGCATTTAGAAAACAAAGGCCGAAAATTAAATCTTTTAGAGCAGTTGGAAATAAATAAAAATTCAAATAATCCAAACTTTAAGTTAATAAATGAACAAAAAGAATATGATCCATTCACCACTACTTGATGTGTTCAAACCGAAAATTAAGAAAAATAATTCAGATATAATTATCAACCAAATTAATAAAAATAAAAACCCCGTTTCTTAAAACGAATTAGGAAACACCAATGCCCCTCCTTAATGACCTTTTGTCAAATAATAGTATACCCTTAGGTAGGGAAACTCCCCAATGTAATGACATCAACAATAATTACAATTTATCAGAAAAACCTAATGGGGACATTGGTAGTTAAAAATAAAAATAATAATAACATTAAACATGATATAAATAGTCCGTCTGTATGTGGCTTCTCCACAGTTTGATAATGCCCTCAGAAGGCGAAACAGCTGTCACGCGTAAAAATAATTACATCGCAGAGCTTTTTAACTAAAAACTGTTTTTAAAAATTAAAATAATAATAATTATTGTTTAAATAAAAGTAAAAAACCTAAAAATTAAAATGGAGTTCTACAAAATAAACTTTAAAACCATAAATATGTATGATATAATTTGTTTATATGTAAGTGTTCCGTGAAAAATGATAGGTGTAATGAATTTCATCGCGGAGTTATACAATTAGTTATAACTGTGAATCGTTAATAGTAGTGTCCTTAGTATTTTCATTCTGAATCTCTTGTATTATTATACTGGTATTTGATGATAAATTCTTTCAAGTATGTAATTGATATAAGATACTTAAAACTAAACAGTTAGATAATGTTTTTGAGGAGAGAAACGACTGTCATAAGTTAAAATTATTGTATCCAAGCGCTTGTTAAAAATGTACAAAAAATAAACTGAATAAATATTAATAAAGTTAATGCTTTTTACGAATATATAAAAAAAAAAAAGTGGTTAAAAACAAAGTATATATGTTCTATTTATGAATAAATATTTTTTAAACCATCTATCAATATAATAATCCTTTTAAGTCTTTATTTCAGTACGCTACTAACATTATACCTACAAGTAATGCAATGATATAAACTGTGACCAAAAGAGGGTAAGGGAATTACGTGGATAATATTGTATATCCTGCTGAAAAGTAAGAGTCAAATGAAAATACATTGAGTAGTGTGAGAGTAGAAGCAATATGTAGACTAAATAATATAACCCGTAATATAGTTTAAAAAAAACCAGCACTCTTATTCTCAATCGAAACAAGGCATCAGATCTTCATCAAAAAACACAAACACATTAGTCATATTACCAAAGGAATTATTATCACATCTCTTAGGGAGCAGAGTGCCATAACGGAAGTATACTGGGCCCATAAGCCAGCGGTCTGTGGATCGAAACCACGTTTGCTAAAATTTTAAATTAAATTTAAAAATATTTTTTTTTAATAATTGCTTGCCTTGGTGATAGCCAACCTCCAATAGGAGTAGACACCAGAAGAAGGGTAAATATTATAATAATACGACGCTGCAATGCTAGAAAGTATTATTTAATATTATTTATTTCATTTCAGCCGCACGAATCCATTTAGTTTTCATCCGCCTTGCAACGATTATCTGAATAAATCTGTTTGAATCTTCATTCATTCATTGTAAAACAACAGCTGTTGAATCTACACTTAGTTTGCCATTCAATCTTTCTGTGAAGCGATTCTAAACTTTGAATATTGACCGCAATAGTAAAAACGAAACATTTCTTGAAATTTATTTCTTTCCCATAAAGCAAATAATATACCCATAGACATTATTAACCCGCATGGTGATTTTTTTTCCGGATCTCGAGATTCTTCAGAACATAAGAGGATTTTCTTGATTTGTTTAACCATGACATAGAAACTTGACAGCCTCTGTGGTCGAAGGGTTAAGATCTTCGACTATGAATCCAAAAATCACGGGTTCAAATCCCAGCGTGCGCAAATAAGTTCCCTTACCTAAATTTGTGTTGCATCACAATTAATTCACATTTCAAATAATTTATATAACAGTATATTTGAGGCAAGTCGCAGAGTGGAGGATACTCTCAGCAGTATCGCCCAGGTGAAAGACCACCAATAAGTCATTTTGTCATGTTTGGTGACCAGCTCTGAATAGCCAGGTTCATCACAACCTTCCTCTTCCCCATCTCCTTCCTCATTCCCATAATCTTCAGCCTCACAACATACCTCAGTTAGGGATGCGATAGTTCTACTGGCTCCAGACGGTTGGGAGCAGTTGGGACTCTTGTGCGGTATTCAATTAACTATTTACTCATGTGCGGTATTGGCTCTGAATCCAGAGCCAGTACCGCACATAAATTCAGAAACAAAACCGGCTCTGGATCCAGAGATCGCGAGTTCGGAACCTGGAGTTGGCAATACAATGTAATTTTATAAGTCATTTTCATTGGAAATTAATATAACGCATTATATTTATGTATGTTTTCGATGATACTATTGTCCCGGTGAGAGACCATCATTCAAAATCAAAACGTTTTTTAAAATGACTTTAGCCGTGTTTAGTGAACAGATCTGAATATTTGGGCACTTCCCAACGAATTTCTCCTACCTCCTCTTCTTTTCACTTGCCACGGTCGTAAGGTCTCCGAATGAGGAGATGCTACAATCCCATTGTCTGAAAGCTGTTGGGAGGCCCCTTTTTCACACAAACAACAGTATTTTAAAAAGGAATCTATCTTCGGCTCTAGAGTAATACCAACAGAACTTTGTGTCTCGACCGCAGCGTATATCGGAAAAGTGTCACTGCACCTCACTGATAAGGAACGATAAAATAATACATTGTATATGATACGTACATAAATAACGCATGGTGAAACCTATTGTGCGTTGGTGGCATTTTGTAAAGTGAAATTCTCTAAAACATGTTTGTACGTATGATTTTCTTGTTTGAGAGTTTGATAATCATATATGGATAGAATATTTAAGCAAGCGACGCACCGTTTACAATTATTTAATTCTTTCGATGGTAGCAAATGTACTATATCTATCGAAAAATCGTTACTAAAATTACTGATGGAATATTAGATACACCGAGATATTCATTTTGTTGAGAATAACTCAAATGCTCTTGCATTGCAAATCCCAGGTCGGAGTTTAGCCGCTCAGAGCAGTTCTGGTAAAAGATTTCCCCGAGCAACAAGAAGATATGATTGTGACAGTAATTTCATGACCCAGGAGATAATAGGGAAGTGAGAGACGAAGAGGCAGCACCAGAGGGCATTAAATTAATGAATATCTCTAGGAAAGTTGGCGGGCGCCGGTGTGAAGTTTGAGAAACAGCGCTTTATGAAATTTTCCGAGTTTCTCCGGAGCGCCGAGTGCCGAGTTGTGGCCATTGTTGCAGAAAACCAACGGGAGCGATTGTTCCTCGCAGGGTGCTGAAAAACACCCATTTTAATTACTGAAATTTTAAAGATGAGAAAATGAAAAATAACAAAAAGAAAAACGTTTTCCTCCGAAGGTAATTATAATCAGCAAATAAAATGATTTATTTTACTTTAGATGCGCAGATCTTCGTTTAACACAACGTTCTTCTTAGAATAAATGCAAACTTTAGTATATTTTTTACTCGTGAATACTCGATTGCTGTGCGTGACCAATATATACAAAACGAGCAATCTTTATATTAACGGAAAGTTCACCATTTTTCATGTCGAAAGACATGCACTTTTCACAACAGTTATGTAGTCATTTAAATAAAAGTGTGTTTTGTTTAAAACCACTTTCTTATTATAATAATCTTATTATATATAAATAAAGTATAGAGGTAGACAACACATTAAAGGGGGACAGAGCATTGAATTATAAATGAATGAAAGAGACAACAATATGGAGCATCAAATAATGGGCAGTAGAAGGGCAAGGGAGAGGTAGGGTTATACGGGGTGAAAGGGAACAACTTTAAAATTAGACTATTGGATTTTTTTTGATAATATTTCTGTTTCAATTTTCCTCTCTCCGGATCGATTTAAAAAAAATTTCATCCCTCCATTGACTTCCGTGGTACTTTTTTAAAAGAATCTACATTTTAAAACAAAGCTTTTTCACATCCCTGTGCCAGCGCTCCACGAAACAAATGTCCCCATCGCCACAGACTAACAGACTTACCCAGATTTTACAGAAGCTCCTTTTCCTAAACACTGCAGTCCGCGGGGAAAGTTATAGCTAGATAAGAGCTCCACTTCCAGACTTACATTCCACCTGTTTAAGCACGCCAACTCAAGTAGTGGGTAACTGCTATATTAACGTTCTAGAAAGTTTAATCTTTTAGTATCACTATAAACTTACGTTTACTTCTTCGGACACTTAGTAAAAAAAAAAACGTTTAGCACCTTTTTTTATGCACGTCACACATAATTTGGTTCTGAATTTATACTAAATATAATGTGGTGCAAATAATTATATTATAAATAACTGTTTTATTTTAATGTGGTATTCTAAGTTACTTGCACATGCAATCAACTAATGCATACAACTACCTCTTAAAGTCAATTAATTAATATTTTTTTTAGTATAGAACGAACAATATTTTGTGTCAACATTTATGACGAACACGTACTTCAAGATAAACTTTCATTAAAAGCCATAAATCTTGAAAAAATATTTCAGGATACACATAATTGCGTTGAAAAGGGAGTAAGCAGTGTGTTTTTAGTGTGCTAAGATTGAAAAATATATTGTTATCGATGTTGTTATTACTAAAATAACGAAACTGTTTTTTTTTTTATAAAGATTTTCAGGATTTTTTATTTTAGTGTTTCACTGCACGGCTTGCTGAAAAATCTTCATACAATAGATGGAAATTTTGAAAAAAAAAATGGTTTTCGGCTACAACAACATCAATAATGGAGTTTGCCTTCATATTTAGCACTCGAGCACACTTATATCCATGACAATATCCAAACCTAGAAACACCTAATCGTATATTATATATTTTTAAATCTTTGAAAACAATTGCGCTGTGCGAGAATCAAAACCAAAGTATTTTCATATAACTAAACACGTAGGTACCTAATCTATTTTCACAAGTTATTCCTATGCAACCAACATTATAATTATATCGCAATTTATAAGCCCTCCGTTGCCTATTTATTAAATATTAATTTTATACCTGCACTCGGAACGGAAAAACAGCAGGATTCAATTATGAAATGTAAACTTATTTGTATGTGATACCGGCGTTTTGGAAGTTTACACGAATTCTATCGTCGGGACTTTGTTGAACATGGTGACAAATGTGCAGTTGCAACTACCAACCAAACTGCAGCGACGACACAACATAACATGCAGCTAACTGCATTATGCAACAGTGCAACACAAAATACGATACTATATTGCATATTAGCTTCAATTGGAAGCTTATTGGGTATTTTCACATATTGCTTTAATTGATAACAAAATAAAAAAGTCGAAATTTTTTATATAATTGACAATACTTTTTTATCGATTAATTTGATAGCTAAAAATTAAAGTTTACTTCCTGTTACTGTTTTTTCGGTTTTGAAGCAGTACATAATAATTACAATAAGTGTCTGACGACCTCAATTTGACAAATTTAATTTGATTTACGGGTGTTATTTAAAAAAAAAAGAATGATACGCGGGCGTCCCAAAGTAGTAGATGCTATTAGTATCGCTCCCCTGAAACACCACAATTCGGAATCGGAACGTTGCTTAAATTGACTTAAGTCGTGTTTCGTAATCAACTTTGAATAGCCAGGATCTTCCCCAACATCTTGTTCCCCATCTCCTCCCCCTCCCCACTACCTTCAGTCTTATAATATACCCTAATTGAGGTTGCCATGGTCTTACCGGCTCTGGGAAGTTGTAACTTATGTGAGATATCAAGAAAAAATATTAGTTGCTTTAGTCCACCCATTTCAAATACTGTTTAATGTTTGCTAAAAAACATTATAGGTACTTTATTAGGTAGGTTAAGATTTAAAAAAAATCTAGTTTTATAATTTCAATTAACATCAATTCTTAATTATTAATGTTCACACTCGTGCTGACATTCCTGCTAGTAAAGGTCATTTACAGTTTTTTTTTAAGGGTTTATACAAATACAAGTAGAAGGTTCAGGGCATATTGGTACAATACCCATTTCGTAACTCATTGCATTACGATTTTTTTATTGATTATCGCAGTATGATATTTAATTAACTATCTATAAGCGAACATATTATGTTAATGTTACCTTTTAGTTAAATATTGTGAGGGATCATAAAAAATCGGAATTTAGTGATTTCTCTCAATTTCGTATACTCTCTGATTGCTCGAATAAATGCTTGGAATCCTTGTAGATTTTTTTGTTGTAATTTTTTTCTTAAAAATACAACGTTTAAAAATTTTTTTGAAGCAAAACAGCAAATTTCTACAGCTATGGCCATAATCATGTTTACGACACAGTTTTGCTCTATATTAATGCGATTTACCGGTGTTAGATTTTAACGATGACACATTTTCATTCAAGATTGCAATATTTTTTTAGTTTTTTTCTGGTAGCCAGTTTAAAGCCAAACTATTTTTGCTTACTTAGTTATTAAAGCCGGATACTTTTGATTTCAACAAGGCACCAACATATTATAACGATAACCTTATCATCAGCTTACTTTTAATGGATTCTTTAATAATATTTGCATGGAGTTTTCCACAGTGGTCCCAAATTTCTAGAGCCAGACTATTGCGATTCTATTTTACTGAGAAATATCGTAAAGGAAAAAGTCTTGGAAACCAACTATTCATGTCTGGTATTTGAACATAGCACAACCAGTTCCATCAACGATTATGAATGGTGTTCTCATGCTGAGGCTAGATTGAGGGTGTATTCTACCTTGGAATGCGATACAATGCACTTTCTTTAATTTTTAATTAGGTAAATGTGTATTTTATTTAATTTTAGCTAACTTTATTTCACGGAGTTCACCACTCTGCTACAAGCATAGTGGCTTTGTTACATGTTACTATCGCGACAAAAGCCTTTGTTCTTCATTGCAGTGATTGTATCAAGTTTTGTCACATTCATTGATTAGCATAATTCAGTTTTTTGACATCCAAACGGTCACCACTAAACGCTGATTGTGAAATTATTTCAGCTTTTTATCAAAGTATAATTGGACGTAAAGCATTAAGATGATGCTCTTTTTTTTTAATACCGCACACAAGACCTAACTGCTCCCGTTACTGTTCTATTACTGATAAGTACCTAGCTATTCAGATCTAGTCATCAAAGACAGCTAGGGCCATTTCAAGCAACACGTTTCTGAATGGTGGTCTTTCGTAAATCGTACTTCGTACCGTCGTAACGGGAATTCAGTACAAGTTAAAATAATAAATTTATATCTGCGAGCAGAGAGAATTTTAATTACTTAATATTTCACAGTGGTTAGGTCAATACTCGGATTAAACTGGCAAAAACAGGAACTTAATTCTGGATCGTGAATATCATCGGTTTAACTGTACCCCTGCATGAAATATGACTAAATACCATTACGGTTAGATAAGTCTGATAATAATGTTTCGCGGCTAACCCCGAGGCTTAATGAACATAACAAGTAAATATTTCTTTTGAAGCTCTGCTTCTACATTATTTTGTTTCTATTTTACAAACCCAATACTTCTTTAAAAAGAGCTTAAGAAATTATTATGAAATCATAACATTCACAAATGAATATATTTGGGTAATTTATTTACTTTGTACTTTGTACTATGGTTCAAAGAACCCTTGAGGTGATATTTCACAAAAATACGCTACATAAATTAACCGAGTGTTATTATTATGGTTTTACCTGAATTCTACTCTTTTTTTGGTTATTTTTTTAGGGATGCTACTTTAAATTTTTAAAACGGTTTTCGTACATTTTCCAGTGGACACTATTTGCTCTATTAAAATTATTAAATTTTTAATAGAAATTGAAACGTGCCTAACGCGTAGAGACAGAATACGATTAAGCGGGTGTTTAAGTTTAGTTTCCACCTACAGTAGTGTCATACCGAGCATTTCAGTTGATAAAATAGTTGATTCTTAGCACTGGTTAAGACCATGTAAATGCCGTTTACGGCCTTATAATCTTCGTATTAATTTATGTATTATTTACCAACAGACATAAACCTTAGCGCAATATTTACTTTCCATCGAAATGAAACATTTTTCAAAAATGTTTTACCGCTTACAAAGATTAAATGAACAAATGGGTTGTGTTGAACATTTAATTAAACAATATCAATAGTTACCCCTGTGACACTTTATTTGCATTTGCCTATTATATACCCAGAGTTCATCTACATATCTCTCTTGCACCTGCCCTAAAGTAATGTGTACATCTTGTAGTCGTACTACGTATGTTTACATCTGCTCTTACAAAGGTTTGGCTTTGCGAAACCCCTTGGTGTGTTATTAAACGCAAGGTGTTGCTCACAACAGTGTATCATTTTACTGTATTAATTTTCCTTTTGACAGAAAATATTAGTAGACGCCTATATCAAAACTGAATGTTGATAAAGACCTATCTGAAATATGAAATTATTCGAAATTGAAAATAATCAAATATTTAAATAATATTAATTATCTAAAACACAAATATAAAACAGAGAAAAAGCCAGAAACTAAAAAGAACAATGATTATGACCAAGACTCGAACTCGGAACCTCTACTCTATCTGAGAATAACACTCTGCCAATGAAGCCATCAAGATCTCATTAGAAAGCGGCATTTCAAAACGATCTCATACTTTTATTGAAAATTATTGAAATTTGAATTTTTTTCGATTTTAGGCTGCCATCTTTTGATGATATTCAAAGTTCTACTCGATCACATATTGAATATCTAGATGGTGTCTTGGATAAATATTCTTTTTTTAATATTCATTTCGCCACTAAACGTATTCCCTTGCGAAATAGCCTTTGGAGCGGGGACGCTAAATAAAGTGAGGTAAATAAAATTTTGCTAATCAAAAATACATTAATTTCTATCAACCCTTTGCTCTCTAGCCAGAAAAAGACTAACAAATTCATTTTCTTATACCCAACATCATTCGCTACATTATTCATTACATTCGATCAAAGTCACTCAATCGAAATTGATTGTGTTGTGATCGCGAATTTTTTTTCGCCATCCCCCTGATCAAATATCCTTGACTGCGATCATTATTGACACTGGCGACACAGGAGTGGGAGAAATTGAATGATCGAATATTTAGTATTTGTCACCTCGGGAGCAAGTTTTCCAATGGAAGTGCCGAAGATAATTTTGCGGATTTAAATTCCAAAAGCTTAGTGAAATGTCGCTTTTGTTTTTATCCTTTTCAGTGGTTTTATACATTTTCGAAGATCACGTGATTTTTGATTTTGCATTAAAAATTTGTCAATGTTTGAAATTTGTTAGTAATATTTATTTATTTAAGCCCATTATAGGATTTTACATAAATATTTACATAAAAATATATATATACACTCACAAACAGTGCGAAAATATTGTACAAAAATAAAAAAAATAGTATTGAATAGCAGATATGTCCAGAGTTAAATAGTTTCATCAAATAAATTAGCTTTACTAGACAAAAAAAACTACACTAAGGTATGATTATATTGTGATATTGACGTACTAAATACATCAACAACATCGGAGTATTTGTTTCGAAAATGTTGAATTCGTCGCATAGGAGTATAATATTGTGAGGTTTAAAAAGAATTGTTACAATAATATGGTAGATACTGTCTTGTGAATGTCCTACAAGGAACATAAAAAGCAATATAGCAATTCAGGGGTATAAAACACTGAATTAATAATTTTTAAACAAGCACGTTAAGTTCAGACAATTTTATTAAATTTAATAAACACAGTAGAATTTGTAAAATAAAAACAAGAAAAAAATGGAAATACCCTTTTTAGCATTTTTTTTACATTAAAATTGAAATAAATCCACTACGATATGAATACTTACGATACTTTTGGGTTCAACTAGAGTTATAGCAGTAGAATTTTTCGTGAATACAGAATTATAATGCCCATACTGTTAGATTTCACTGTTTTCATATGATCATTAAATAACTAGAACCTTATTTTTATCTGCATAACATATAATACAAAAATATAAAATATTAGATAAAAGCTAAAGCTAATCTTCATTGAATCTTTAAGATTTTTATTCTCCCGTATGTCAGACCGATTAACTTCAATGGAAAAACTAAACCCTGGAATTGAATGTCAACAGAACCGAACCCATTTAACTCAGGTTCTTGACAAGGACGGAACTCCCATGACGAGGTTCTAACTGCAGATAGCTGGTACTGAGATATTAGTGTTAATCCTTTAACAACCAATCTTCATACAAAATTGAATTATTTCATATTTACTGATTTCTCAGAAATGTAAGGAAAAACTTCGGGCAGAGGTACTGGAAGATAAACGTATTTATTTGTTTAACGCAAACAAAATGATTTTGTTCTAACGGTGGCGATGGTTGGAACCCTATCATGGTCAGATCGTGAGGCATTACGGCACCGAAACGATGTTTTCAATGGGCTCATTAATTATTTTTCATTTAAATACGGAAATTATGATTTGCGGGTAAATAGTACCAAATAAAAATAACAGGCCATTTTAAAATCAACAGAATGAAATGGTTTTAATAAAACACGATGAAGGAATTTAAAGCAAAATATATTTTTTTAATTTGTTTATTATTTTATTACACATTTTTCCCATCTGTGATGTCAGATTGTGATCTGAATATTTTAATTGTATTTATTATATTGTTCAATTTTTTTATCATAGCTTTTGGCTTCTAATATTATTTGAGAACTATATACCGCTAGGGTAAAAGTATTTTCATTCGTTGCACTTCAAGGTCTCGCTGATCTTGGTTGTAATAAAACATCGCAGTCTCGTCCGCGTGAAGTTGGAGTATTCCAAAAATATTATATCTGGTGATGTCAATTTCTGTAGGTGCCCTGTATGATAGGATGGGCAGAGGTCCGACAGCCCGGTGGAAGGGATAGAGGGTGGAGGGGTGGAGTTCCGAGGATACCGAGGGTGTTCCAGCTATGCCTAGATGATCTATAAAATGCCTGCCAAGTATTCACGCTGGCCTATGTAGGTACTTCTAATAGCAGAGACGAGGTCAAAAGTGGCACATTTTACGTTAGATTTCCTGATAAAACCATATATATTATATTTTGATATTTTTTCTCTTTATCATAAATTTAAATTTATCGAAATACTTTTGTAATTGCACATAAAACATATGTGTGTGTATAAACAAATACTGATTTTGTTGTTTTTTCGGTTTCTGCATAATATACAATGAATATGGTTACCTTTTCCTCTATTAGTTTGCTACTTTTCAATTTTCTTATATACCTACATATGAATGTTCACCTGTGTATACATAATTTTTCCAGAGTTTTTTTTGGAAATCCCTACTTTGAGTTTGGTGCTTATTATTATTATCTAATTTCTTAAATATTTATTATTATGTTTCTACGTTCGTTTGTATCTTTCTTATTAGTATTAATTACATAACACTGTACTGTACACTTTTGTATTGTATTTTCGAGTAGATGTGAAATTTTGATTTTTATTTAAAATATGTACATTTTTACTATGACTTATGTAATTTATATTTTTACTATTCCAAAATGAGTTTTAAAACTCATCGGGATTGTTATGTAGTAAAATATCAATATATTATAATACATGGACTTGCCTGTAATCAACAGTTTCTAGAAGTTTTCCGTTAAATATAAAAATTACTCACTCACCAAGTACCTAATATTATTGTTGGTACTTATTATTCCCTGCAAATATTGCCGTATGACGGTGAAAGCCATCTTTAAATTCGTTATTATTTACTCACCATGTACCTAATATTATTGTTGGTAGTTATTATTCCCTGCAAATATTGCCGTATGACGGTGAAAACCGTCTTTAAATTCGTTATTATTCACTCACCAAGTACCTAATATTATTGTTGGTAGTTATTATTCCCTGCAAATATTGCCGTATGACGGTGAAAGCCGTCTTTAAATTCGTTATTATTTACCAACATTTTGTTATTAGCTTTCACTCGTTTCAAATATCGGGTATTAAAAAAAGTTACACATATATAGTGAGTGAACAAACGCGTCGGATTCCCACTCGGGCGTCGTGCGTTTGATTTCTCTGCTGGCTAAGTCCTCCATCATTACACAAGCAACATCTTCCGCTTCTTATGATGGTAGTAGGAGTTTTTCAAATATTGTAAGGTCATTCGTAACCCGGGAATGTTTGTCTATCTTAAAATATATATATATATTCCCGTATATGGCAAAACAGTGTGGTAATAAAGCTCAATAAACTCAGCAGGGTAGATGTCTTTATTTTCATAATGGTAAATTCTGATAATATGTTCATTACTCAGAAAACAACTATTTGTTTTCAAAATCAAAAGGTTACGTCAATCTATTCATATTTCGGCGGAAATTGACACTAACTCAACGTAATATCCATATCCATTACTTTCAAATTTCCCCACAAAGAAAGCGTATTTCACGATGACGGACAGCTCGTTCTAACAATAAGTGTACGATTGAAAATGTGAACAAATACTTACAGATTATAAATAATTTAATACACGGACGTAATAACCAGAATATCGTACAATGTGTGATGGTTAAACAATGGTTGGTTGGCATCACCCATTACCTTTAATGAATAATATATAAATGGAAATATCAGTGGAATCCTAGAAACTGGTCACCACTGGTCTACATTGGATTATGAAATGCAGTTTTCAAAAATATTATACTTGTTCAATCCAAAGAAGTTGTCTTGTCGTCCGCGATTAGAAACTGTGTATTCTCCGAGGTGCGAGGTATAGTTTGAGATGCTAGGTAGGTTATACTAAGCGTATATTAAAGGACTTCAACTATCTCAGATACAGATCCCGAGAAAAATGCTTTAAATCAAATCAAATACCTTCACATCTATATATTTCCCAAGCTTAGAAAAAGTTTTCCTCTCGCCAACAATTACATACGACGATTGATGACATCTATCATGAAGCGTAAAACTGCCTTCTTTGGGCACCTACAAAGGGTTACCCACTGAACAGATAAGAACTAGAACTGATCTATACGGACTTATAGATTATATATATAAATAGTTGTCTCCAATTTATATACGACCTTTCGGCTCCTAGGCGTCAGCAAGACAAGCCAATGAAATTGTTCAAGAAACCAACCTCACCAGAAGTAAAGGAATATTGAGCTTATTTCGGTTGCTCGGATATGTTCACAACACGCTTCTCTCTGTTAATATCTTCGTATACCAACATAAGTTCCCAAGATGTATTCTGGAAGTGAAACTTCAACATAAGAATATCACCAGACAGATAACGTAGAAAGAAGATGGATGAAATCAATATTAGTAGACCTTGAGAAAGCTGGCCACCCAATTTCGGCACGTAATGGCGATGATAGATATTTTGATGATTGGAATACGAAAATACCTTAAATTGTCACGATATCAATTATTTTATCTACTCATAAATCCAAAAACTGCCTGTCGTTTCGCCCTTTCAAATGATAAAAATCAGGGGTCTTCAACCTGGCCCACCAGTGGGCGGTTCAGGTTTTCATTGTACTCGTATAGTATAGACGTTCCAAAAATCAACTGAAACTATCCGGTAACTTTATAAATATGATAATTGTGGCGAAAATACATTGAAGACTTTGATTTTTTGCTAAGGTTGGTACAACATTCCAATAAGAACTAATGGAACTTTAATTTGTGGATATCAAAAGCTCTAAAAAAAAAAAAAAAGCCTAATAATAAATTTATTATTACCAATCCCTACTTCATATTTGTAAAATCAGATTTCTCTCCCGTTCTAAATAAGGGTTCTAATGTAACCTTAAACGAGAGTTTAAGAGAATATACTTTTCTCTAAGTATATCCATAAACAAATTACCTTAGATTATGGCATGAAGACACTTTGATAAGCAAGATTAAATGGGGTAGCTACGTTACCCCCCTCCCTCAGATCGTACGTTTGATTTTAAGTTTCAGGTACGGAAAGGATAATAATATTATCACCAAATAGAGAAACAGTTGTAAATCACCGAAAGAGGAGACCTTCGTTTCTTCCATACGAATAATATATAGTCTCACAGCATTGGTCTTAAAAATCCCATTATCATTAAGTAAAGCTAATTCCTAAAAGTAATATGGCGATTTTACTTCATTATTTTCACTTCAAACTTTTTTATTATTTGAACTGGTTCCGCACCTGTGTATATGCGCTACATCGACGGAGATGCAGAAATTCAACAAAATTCAATAATCGAAGTAAAATAAAATAGTTATAGAAAATCGCAAATAAAAATATAAACTTGTGTGCATCTTTTTAATAAACTTTTCCCCATAAAAATAGTTTGTCTTGTTCTTAATTGAGTTACTACAACACCAATGGGCAATAAGGACATTTTACCATCAACCAAGATACAACAGTGAGCGGTGGGTATTAAAAGGTTGAACACCCCTGAAATAAATGAATGCGTCCAAATTTAGTAGGTAGTTTAAAATAGCCAGCCTAGCATTTCATTTAAATACTAAGCCATTAAGGTCAAACGGCATCAACTTAAAACTCCGTTAATTCCCAGAGAGCACCTGTAAGGCTTCGTACAGCTACAATAGAAAAAGCATTACCTAACAAAGGTATTACTTTGGATGTTCAATATTTTACTTGTTTGCTAATTCAAGGTCTAGACTACTTCAACGTTCATTGGTTGAAGATAATGCCCAGCTTAAATGTTTTTTTTTAATATATATTTTTTATATGAATACTGCACAAAAGTCTCAACTGCTCCCAACCGTCTAGAGCCAGTGAAACTATGGCATCCCCAAAATAGAGTATGTTGTGAGGCTGGAGGTAGCGGGGAGGGGAAGGAGATTGGTAAAAGGAAGGTTGGGAAGTACCTGGCTATTCAGATCCAGTCACCAAACACGGCTAAAGCCATTCGAAGCAACGTTTAGATTCTGAATGCTGGTCTTTCACCAGGGCGATACTCAGATTATCTACCACCCTGGAACGTGCCGCAAATATATATTTTTTAAATTATTGTCATATAAATTAAATGTGTTATGACAGACATTAATTAAATAAAACGTATTGGCGCACTTACGTGTAGCGTCTTACCTTTCGACCATGGAGGCCGAATAATATAATATGCAAATTCACTCATGTAAAAATATTAAAAAATAATATTTGATAATACCGTACTTTCTGATTTTAATTAGTAAAAAATAATTTTTCGTTGTGGAACACTATATATGGTTACTGTCTTTCAAACTCCATCTCTTAGTCTTCCAAATGCCTTAAAAGAAGCCTTGAGTCTTTGCACTTTTCGTAGGATTTGTGTTATGTAAAAGAAACCCATGATTCTTAAGATTTCTAAGATTTCAATTTATATCTGCTGTATAGTAATCTTATGTGCTTTGTTCTATTATTGTGAAAGGTTTTTCTCGCTAGATGTGTGAAATTTATTTTGCATACATCTAAATAAAAATACAAAAACAAACAAAAATCTGTGTAATTTGAATTTTTGACATTTGAACTGTCCCCGTTAAAAGTTCATTCTCGGCCCGTTTCAGGTTTCGGTCAAATTGTGATAAGTTGTCAAGCATAAAGGTAAAGTTGTTACGCTTGTCAGCTGATCAAAATTTGTTTAACTGAAACGATAATAGGTGTAGCGGGAACCGTCCAAATGTCAAAAACTCAAAATGGCGCTAATAGTCGATTTGACGATCATCAAATTAATGTGATGGAGACATTATGAAATTTTTAGATTATTGTATTGTTATCATAATTAAACAATGGAGAGTAATGTTTTATTTGCCGTTTATATTATCAAGCGAGTAATTCATTTGAATTACGATGCTTACCAACAGAGGTCGTATTAGCCGGATTATAATAACTATATCAATGATAATTGTATTAAGCGTAATTACAATGTAATATTCCAGGTTATGCTATAAGCGTCGTGTAATTAGTTTATAGCTAATAATCAATGGATGGCAGCAATTATTTTGATATGTATTTGCTATATATTTACTGAGCACCTTTACTCAGTTTCCCCAGAGATGATAGGGCCCAAGGTAACCCCCGGGGTTGCAGTACAGGGTCAATATTAAGTTTTTTCTAGTAGTTTCAGATTATTTCAAGATAATTGCACAGCCGCTCCTTTCATGTACACTCCATTTAAATTAAAATATTTTATAAAAATAATAATATCAATTTAAAATAGAATTTTTAAATGAAAAAGTTTTGCTTCATATTGTATTTACGCGTGACAGCTGTCTCTTTTTCCAAAGGCATTGTCAATCTGTTTTATTAAAAAAATATATTAGCAATAATAATCGTTGTTAAATAAAAAACAAAACTGACTTTAAGAAAAAAAAGAAAAGACAAACATTCCCGGGTTACGAATAACTTGACAATATTTGAAAAACTCCTACTGCCATCATAAGAAGCGGAAGATGTAACTTGTGCAATGATGGAGGGTTGAACTGAAGAGGAACTGAATGCACCACGCCCGGGTGTGAATCCGACTCGTTTGTCCACTCAGCTACCGACCGGTCAACGAAGCGGTTGCGAACATCCAAATGAATAAAAAAATCTTCCTAGTTCTTAATGGAAATGACATTGCGAACTAAACAGTGTTACATTGATCTGTACAAGGCAAATAGGAAAATCTGGGCATATTTCTAGCCACAAGAGTTCAGAAAGTTCTTACTGCTTCGGAATCCAATGGATATTTTTATTCAAAGTAAAAAATATTAGCATTTTGTTCTAAATTAAGAAACATTAAATTTTGATTCATTTGCGGGTCGATTTTTATAATGTCTATTTCCTTTTTATTAATCTTTTTAAAACCGAAATTGTGAACGTAGAGGGGTTTTTCCGTTTCTTAAATCCTTTTGCACTTTTGTGGCATAATTCTACAAAATATCCCATCAATGTGATATAAGTCAATACATTACTTTATTAATTCTTCGTTTTCTGCATTTAATGCTCTGACTCTCTTTTAATTGTTAAGACTTTGGTGGCGCTTTAGCCATTTACAATATATTTCCCATTTGGGCGAAGGCTTAATATTAGGATAATAATACACAGTTTTATACCCATACTTGAGTATGTACCCAAAGGTATACAGCTAGTGCTTAAGGGAAACACACGACATGTCAAAATGTGATAAATTAATCAAACGTATTATTATTTATACGGGAAATAGTAACAGTGCAAAATTCCGTGTAAGTCGACAAAGATTTGTTATTTGATTTGAAACATGGAGATAAGTAATTCAAGTAGGGTGAATTAAATATTGCCACAATCAAACAATATAATTTTTATATGTATACGTAATTGTATTTAAATTGTAACTAATCTTATCAAATTCAAACAAGCGATAGTTTGTAATAATATTTTACCAGACGATTATTTTTATTCTATATTTGAAATGTGCATCCGAATGGCTTACTTTTGCGGGCCACTTTTAAAAGTAAAACTAATGCATGCGTGGAATAAATTTAAAAAAAAAAAACGGATCCAGATACTTTGCTAGATTACTTGTATCGTTTAAGTTCCTCCTTTTGTTTGTGTCGATAATAATCAGTAAAAAATATTGTTACAACGGTTACCAATCAAGAAGGCACCTACCTAGCATTAATTTTTGCATCGATATTAGTACGTACCCAAATAATTGCAATCTTAAACCGCTAACAACAAATAAAATCTAAAATCATCAAGAGACTGGCAAGTTTTGATTCTACTGCGATCTTTTACTGTTAACGGCTATCTAGAAAATAAGGTGGATTAAAATAAACTTTTTTTTTAAATCTCAAGAAATAATATGTCTTCTCTTTTCTCATCTTGACAAGTCAAGTTACATCCCGTATTTTTTTGTAACATAATATGTCAACTCACTAAATTTTCATTAATAACAAGCCGGAATACGTAATTCTTTACAATGTTCTTGTAGATCCATTGATATTCCTTTGGCGTATGTGTAGTAATACTGGGGATTACGAAAGAACATCAAGTTTTGTTTATCTGCCTCTTCAATTAATAGCCGATTATCGGTTCTTGTCAATTGTATTCAATATTTAATGATTGTTGTGCTTGACGGCTGGCCTATACGATAAAAGGGGAATATATTACAAAATGATAATAAATATTATCGAAGGAAAAAAACATCCATATTTTGGTGGTCTGCTTTAAGCTGATGTAATAGATATCATTTCAAAAGTATTTCATTATTTGTGATGGACGATGGCCGTAACAAAGAAACCGAAACCATATAAAAGATTTTGTAATAAGAACTCTAGAACGCTAACAGAAATCTTGTTACGAAGCATAACAAACTTTTATCATTATACGTCATAAAAAAAGAAACTTAAAAACAATAGCTAGACGTTAGAATACTATACACTTAAACACCACTTTTTGAGTTTTTTTAAAGTGTTTTTTTAGGATTTAAAAAAAAAGATAAATCAGTTGTTTAGCAGCTCCATCCATAGGTTATTTATAATATGCATTATGTATGGCAGTGTAAATAATAATCGTATAATACGCAATCTTGTGAAAGTCGATATCTTCTTTTGTGAAAAATTCTCTCTCTAGAATACGCGTGTGGGTAGTTCTTACTTGACGGCGAGTGGCGAATTTTTTGGACGTTTAAATAGGACTCAAGAAAAAACCCCGTACCTGTGAGGGTTGAAACATATGTCGAAAATTTGGACAATACGAAAATTCGAGCAGCATAACAGAACTTATTTTTCTTCGATGAGCTTTTTAGAGAAGAAGGAATGAGCTATATTTTCGATTATGTCTTACTCACTAAATAGGATAATATATAGGCAAGTGCATATACCTACATTTTCAAATATTAATAAAATATTTTTTGCAACCAGTAATGAAATAAGATTATTGCTTGTACCTCGTTGTATGTATGTAAAATTAGACTGTTCCTTTGAATTTATTTATAAAACCTTTATAACTTATTTCCCTTTATTTACTTTTAGCCGGACAGGTTTCACTTTCCATAGACTGTTCACTAAAAATAATAACAATTTGGATAATTTTAGAATACCGTTTTAGTAATAAATCACCTCAAGTAGACCAATAACCATTATCATGTTAATATTATATTTTTTTTTGTACGTAGGTAACGACATGCTACTACTAAATTAGAAAGTTGAATATGCACAGAAGATACCCATAGAGACCTGGTATAGGAGTGATTCGAAAATTAAACTTGAACAACTTTGTTGGATTATCTAAATATTTCCTCTGATTTTCACTGTTTTTGTTATTTCTGTTACTACGAGTATATTTATTTAGTCAATTATCTACTTACTTATCATATTATATGTTATTTTTACTTGTATATTTTTGAAATTACACAAATATATTTTTTTTTTCAATTCTCTCTAATATTGGACATGCATTAACTGATGTCGTTATGCATATTTACATGTTATATCATCCCTTGAAACTCTTCTTAGTTAGTACAATTATTATTCTACATATTTCCTCTTTTTTCCCTGTCATCGTTAATTTGTATTAAGTCACTGTTAGTTCTTATTGAAAACTCAGTTGTTATGTAAAAGCAAAATAAATAAAAGTGAAAAAAGTTGCTTGAACAATGATGGGGGTCTGGCGGAGGTTCGAACCCGAGACCCTCGGGAAAAACCTTGACGCATTTGTCCACTCGACTTCTAACCGGTTTGTTATAGAAGTATCACTCGAATGTGCGCATCGGCCATACTGGGAGCATCAACATATTAATTTGGGCTCCATGTCACAGTTTTGTGAAATAATCAAGTTTTTTTTTTCATTGGCAAATTAATTTACCATTTAAGTAAAAGAGAAATTTATAAAGTTTCGATCAGTTTGTGTCAATAAATGCACGTAAAGAGGGAGAATGATGAGAAATAAGACATATTGACCATGGTCCCTTACTCGTCAAAAGAAAATTATGTTGAAAATTGCACTATAGTTATATTTAGCTTACAAACATGTAAATAGGTATTTGCAGATGTATTAAAAAGAGCACATTTCCGATAGTACTTACTTAACGGCATTTTAATGTTGCCAGTAATGGAGTGTGCCCCGATTATTTAGTTCTAAATACCAGAATCTTTATACCCATCCTCAACATTCCTATTAAACTCTGATAAAGAGCTCCGTCTCTCGGAAAAAGCTAAATTGTTACAGAAGACCTTCATGTTATTGTTATCTCGGGAATAAGGTCTGTCTGCCTTAATGATAGGATAGATGCGAACAGCGGAGGTGGGATTTTCTCTAAACCAAATTAATTGCTGTTGGTAATACGATATTTCAGCCACTTCCAAGTAGCGAGCATTGTCGGCCGCCTCTATTCACGAGTCGTGCCACTGATGCTTCTGTGCACTGAACAGATATCCTTAGAAGTGCGACCTAAATATATACCAATTTTAAAGAGAGCGGACATCGCCAATTTACATAACACTCAGACGGGACAGTGCAATTGATTATTTGTTCAGGAAACAATATTTACATTCAATTATTTTATTATTATTTTGATATTAAGAATATGTTTTAATTCATGTAAGAAATAAATACAATATAACATTAGAATTATAAAAAAAATACTAAATTTAACAAAAAATCGCATGTTCTAGTGAAGATCGCGTCAATGAGGAGAGATTTTTTCATGAAATAATAAGATGTCCCTTTTGAATCTCTTCTCACTGACGCAAACTGTGTCGATATTAGAAGAGATTTTGTGTCAATATACCTCTCCCCAAGATCCAGAAAACAAAGTATTGTTAGGTTGGTCTTACAGGCAGCCAAATAGAATAATCAATGATGATGCTGTATTTGATGGTCATCAGGAACATAAAGACTTATGCGCTCCAAAATAGCTGAGTTATCTATAAAAGCAGCGTGAAACAGGTGGCCTAAAAAAGCAGCGGCATGAAATTCAAGCATGCCCAGAAAAAAAATCATTGGAAAGATCTATAAGAAACGGATAGTGGCCATTCATTTTTATAAATATTTCTCTACATGAGGGTTCATGTGGAGAAATTCAAAAAAAAAAATCTGAAACCTCTCTAACATGAGGGTATGCATCCCACCTCACGAGGATTCCAAATACCCGAGCCACTCTGCAGCCTACTGCGGATCAAAGAGAAGTATAATATTCTTAGAGTGCGGGTTTCCCGTAAAAAACTTTCAACTCAGAGAACAAATCCTAAAATTTTAAGGCCGACTGGCACAGCCCCTCGATATTAACACGAAATGCTTACTTTCATACACAATTCCGAGATCGTTTTTATTGTAAACACGTGTGAGAATTTGAACGAGTATAGTGCACCTGTGGTAGGTTACAATAAATGCTCTGGTAAAAGATAGAACTGCAAAATTAGACATATTGAAATGAAGCTGGCTTCGTTAACTCCATTCAGAAATTTAATGTCATTGACTTTAGCTTGAAAATTCACCGAATGTAATTTCGACGTTTTTAAGTTACGGAGAGTGAGTTCAGACATTTTGGATCAATTTTAAAAATACGTATTTACAGCAAGCGAGGAAGTAGGTCTCTTGATATTTAAAAATGTTTGATGGATTTCACCATAAGTAAGGACAAATTTAACTTATTTTGGGACACACACACGACACACTTCCATCGATTTATCTTTTCGGTGCTTCTGTGTTTGACGGAAATTTGGGAAGAACTGAGCAAACAGCACACGGCTATATTATTTGTCGGTATATTATTATTTGAAGAGCAAATAAGCTAACTGATTTGTTCTTGTCAAAATAAACACTCTATGAAATCATTGTTATAGTATCTAATGTAGAATATAAAGTTACATACTAAAAACACTACTAGTTATATGTAGGTAGATAGGCAGATGTACCTACTCATATATCTAAATCAATAATGTTTTTTATTCTGTCCACAGATTGAAGAATGCTGTCCACTGTTCAGATAGTGATCTTAGAGACAAAATTGAGTACCTACACCTAGGACATGAAAAGACAAAGCTATAGGAGGGAGGAAACACAAAAGCTGGTAAGTCGTTTGGGAATCTAACTGCCCTGTGCATATTGTTAGTTGCTGAGCACACGTTTGTGGTTTATCCCAACTAAAAACCAGTGCTAAAGGCAGTGGCGGCTCGTGAGTTTTTACTGTGCTAGAGTAGTAAGATTGAAAAAAACGTCATTATTGATGTTGTTGTAGTCGAAAATACTTTTTTTTTTCAAAATTTCAATTTTTTTCCATGAAGATTTTTTAGAAATCCGTGCAGTGCACCACCAAAACTGAAAAATCCTGAAAATCTTCATACAAAATATTTTTTTTGAAAAAAAAAATAATAATCATTTTCGGCTACAACAATACTACAAATATCGTATTTTCACTTTACAATCTTAGCATTATAACACACTAAAAACTCACGAGCCACTGGCGGCTAAAGGAATTAGTAATAATTTCTCTCAGCAATATGCATGCCTTTAAAATATACCCACACGATGTAACATAATTAATATGTCACTGTAGTGTGTGCTTTTAGAATTTTATGAAATTCGTAAAAATTAAACATAAAATAAATAAAAATTGACTTAAAAGAATACTCGTATTTTACTATTGTTACATGCTTTACAAGTCTTAGCACATAAGTTCCGTATATTTTTATTCAGTTCCAATGAATAATTTTGTTACCATCATTGACGGAATTCTGTGATTAGGTTTCCTCTTGTCGAGAAAAGAGGAATTCCCTCAGTAAAAGATAAGGTTACCCGTAGCATCCAATAAACAATATAACCGGGTAAATCCCTTTCGTTTCTTCAAAGTTACTTCATCGAATATGTTGGAAAGCTTGAGACGCCTAACAAGATTTGTGGTGATATCTGTTAGCATTACCGACAGGAATAGCCTTACGAAGTCTATTTTAGACTTAAAGGAAGCCATACCTGTAAAGGTGGATACAAATTATATTCTCTCTTTGTAAATGGGAATGAGATTGTGCAAACGTGGGGTAAGGGTTCGATTTAACCCCAATCCCAAATTTTATTCTATTTACAAATATGTAAGGTTATCAGTGAAATAGAGATTCTTTTTTAAACTAAGACTGTCAAATCGTAACGATATGAAATTAATGTTTTTTTTAATTTATTTCAGTTTTAGTTGATTGAAGTCTCTGTTGTGGAGGAGACATGAAATATTACATTGTTTAATATTTTCGTTTTGTGAAAGTTCATTTAAAGGGGTTACTAAGTAACTTAGCTATATTCACTTCGTTTCACTTTGTTTTATTCTAGTAAAACACAAATTAGTGAGATGTATCTACTCCGAACATAGGCTCCCTTTTGTTCAAGTGATGAGATAAGCCTTTAACTTTATACATTTACGCCATACGTTTCTTCACAGTGCAAGGACCTTGCTTTTGAAATTCACCTTCTCAAACGCCACTTTGAAGGTTTACTTAAATAATCACTTTCTGTTTCAACCCATTTACGCTCCAATTCCACCCAATCTTTATCCTCTTTTTTCCCTACCTCATCTTACCCCACCGGAAAATAAATATTTTTAAGTTATTCACACAGTGCGCGAAGAACTTAACGTATTTTGATTCTTACTCTAAATTTGGGTTGGTTCGAAAGCCCACATAAACAATACCAATATTAACGTGCCTGTGTATATATGACACACATATCATTGCACGGCGTGAATCGTATTGTAATTTAACATATTATAATTGTTTTATTTAATAATGGACATACTATTTACTATTATTATGTTTTCGTATTTCCACCCCTATTTGCATGGATGTATAAATGTACTTTATGGGATGTATGGGATTGTACTAACCTCATCATCATCGACAATATAAATAAATGCAAAATAAAATAGCAAATTATTAGTCGAAAATTTTCACATCTACCGTGTACCTATGCAAAAAAAGCAACGTAAGATCTGGCACAATAATGTGATTGACTATTTTGCATTCTGTACAGAATTAGAGCAGGGATATTAAGTGCAAAGACTTTCACCACGCTTTTCCTCATGTATTTTTATTAATAAATTAATATACACGAAGTTATACTCAGAAAGATATATTGTGAGCTCACGAATAATTTAAAATACCAATTGATATTTATATTTAAAGATAATAATATATTCAAAATAATGAAGAAAAAAAAGTTAATATATTAAATACGTAAAACCTGTGCAACGAAAAAACCTGCTCCAATTTTTTTCCAAAACTTTGATGATTATTCGTTTCTGGGTATACGTTTAGAACTTCAACTTTTCGTTATTGTTCATTTTCTTTCACGAAGCTATCTTCGTTCGATTCTCATACATATTGCATCCAAGAAGCGTGAACTTTATCTTGGAGAACACTTCTGCGTCAAAAGGGGGGGGGGGGGAGTGATAGGCGTAAATCAGGAAGGGAACGAAATAAATCGAATGAATTCAATTTGCCGATGATGTTACTGGAGAAAGCATTTTGAATGTTAAAATGTAGGTGTGGAGGGATGTCGAAATAAATTCATAAGCGTCGGTTCTAGATTTTATTTTGTACTGGGTCAATCATTTTTAATCAATCAGTTTCCTTTGATCATTCTGGCGTGAACCTACGAATATTATTATACATTTGATTCAATGGGAGTTCGAGATGTTCATTAATATAATTTTTACACCTGCTCATGTAATTGAGAATTGCGAATGTACCCTGGTAGAATAAGAATATGTAAACTCTGTCCATAAAATTCCTTATACCACACATTTTTGCCGTTTGAATGTATTTTCTTAATAATAATAATAATATTTAAATGATTTGAATGGCGCCGTTTTTGTAAAAAATCCCTTCAAGGGCGCTGTACAGATCTTATTTTCTATTATCACATATTAATTCCTAGTTTAAATACTCGTATATGTATGTATTGTGGGAAAAACTATGCGATGTGTATTATAAAATACCTCGGTAATTTGTTTATAATTTTTGAATATTTTTTGTACCTAATCCTTTTAATGGTTAAAATCATACAAAATCATTTAAATGCATTGAATTTAATGATTCACAACAGAGCATAGAAATAAAAGTATGTTATTACATTTTCGGTGCAGCTTTTCAGATAAAGAATCATTGTAATTGTGGTGGGGCAAACAGGGTTCATTGAACTGTGAAAAGGCAGAGTTTTAAAATGTTTTACGAAAAAATTACCTGCTTTGTAATTACTGGAAGAATGACCGCCACCGTACTAAAAAAACTACTACAAGAATAGAGATCATGAAATGTGTAGTAGAAATGTGTGATATTCGATTATTAAAAATATTCCTTAAATTTATAATATCTATAAATATATACTTAAATAGTATATATAAATTTAAATCATAACGGCAAAGAAAAATTATTTATCGATTATCTCAAAATACTCGACTTAAATGAAAAAAGTACTACTAATAATAATTTAAAAAATACCTATGTTTTTTTCAAGTAATCTTAAGGTTTCACTATAAAATAAATGAAAAGTGAGTAAAAATGAAATGCCACTTCTCAAATTACATACCAAACTTTTGCACGCTAATCATATTCCGGTAATGTTGAGACGGTTCAAGATTCTCTCAAAAGCATAATTATAAAACATAATTTTAAATATCTTTACCGAATTGATTGGAAATTCGGTTTCTTCCGAGAGTTAGGAAAATTAAAGGTACCTACTAACGTCAGCCTTTCATAATTTCATCGCTTTAATATTCAATAACAAGGTAAGGAGCTGAAAGTTTGCACGATTATTAAATTATCCTCGTCTTTCAAGGCGGTATCAATTAAAACTTCTGACTTAAATTAATAATTTTGGTAAATAACAATCGAAAATTTAGATACAATTACCTAAGTACCCGTGTAAAGCTTTAATGTATAAAGGTCATAACTACCCAAAAAAAAACTGGTTTAAAATAAGTAACTGTTTTAATTCTAACTATGTTTCCATATGCTACCTTAAACTTTTTAAGTTAATGGATGAACGGAATATTCAATCACAGTGGAAAGATCGTTAATTATTATTTGAACAAAGGAAGTTTTTGAAGCGGTAACATGTTATACGAGTATATACGAGCTGGGTATTTATTTCATCAGTAACAATGGTGGCTGGGGATTCATTTGTGATTTTTCAATAACCATGGTGTAATTAGCAAGTTGATATGAAAATAAATATCTATCTGCTTTACTTCCTCATCACGCTGTTACCGTTTCGAGAAAAGATTTTATATCTTAAAATGACTGACTCAGGAGAACTTCAACTTTTTTGACAATTGGAAAAGTTGTTGACAGCCTTCCGAAGAAAAGAGAAATCGCTCTAATTATGTTACCATTATCCGAAGTGAAAAGAATTTTCCTTCTGAAGCGACAAAAGTGATATTGGATCTGTTATTGATGACTTCAATTATTCGCTGTCAGTTTTTGCAAGGAATGGCCAGTCGCGTTGCAATGGATGACCTAGTTTTAGCTAGGGAGATAGGATTCAATAAGAAGATGGTTAAAGCATTTCCATTTGGCCAGGAATTTAATTTGAAAGGATTATTTGAGGTCGTAAATTCTTTATATTAACCCAATCTGGTTGACATTCTTTTATGATTTAACAATGCGAGATGGTTCCAAAGTTACAGACCGGCGATAGTATCGTGGTTATATCAATTAAGCAAGTGCTGGTTGTGACTAATGACATGCAATATAAAATCACAAGTCTAACGCTTGTGGCATAAACAAAGTGCAGAGTTAGTCCCAGGTCTTCATACTAAGCTGTTCAGTTGGCTGCTGTTATTCGCATCTGCAAAGCGTGACGGGCAGCTCTTGTTGGTGACCATCTCTGTAATTTGCGAAGTGCAGAACTCGGCGCGAGGCGACAACACGACGTTCTATTCAAAGCCTATGGTTTGAGTATCCCTAAAATACAGCCACTACACATACTTGTGGTACTTGCCATTCGTCAAATGTGGTTATTTTATCTGATCAACCAGATATAGTAAATAAAACCTATAGTCATCACTAACTCATTACTAGATCAATCGTAGAATACCCGAATCACCTCAGCATTTTATTGCGAGTACCTAACGGCTTACAATGTTCGCGATTATTAGATTCAACACGATTTCTCAAGAAAACTTATTTATTTATCGCAGACACTTTTGAAATGTAATAGATATTACTAGCAGTTTGAATTCACACAAACAACTTCACACCTCTAAACCTAAAATTTAAAAGACGAAACTATCTGAAGTTTTTATGATTTAATAATGGTATGTTCAAAAAAATATTAATATATTGGTGACCTAGCAATTTAAAAAAAAAATAAATTATGCTATGACTATCTGTCCTAAAAATTCAGATCTATCGGTATGTTAACAGCAAAGATTTTTACTGCGAGTCACACGGTTATAACAATTAACTAAATACAGGCTCAAACGGCGCGAGGCGTTTTATATTTTTTTCAATTTATTACGCCGTAGAAAGGCATAATTTTGAAATTCAAAAGAAAATGAAAACTCACCTTCAATATACAAATTGCTCTTACAATTTGAGGTGGCGATCCCAGAAGAGTGAGTACGAAAAGAGCTAACAAAATATAAATACCCTCAATCAATCCGGGAAAAGGAAGTGATTCCAAAGCTGTACTCGAGGAAATTCCTGAGGATATTTGACTGTCTCTTGACGCAGATACTTCAAACCAACGCGAGCATTCAAATATAAATTCCCGATTAAAAGTTCATTCTCGATGTCTTCTTTGAAAAACAGAATGAGAAATGAGTATTATATTGGAGCACTAAAATTTATTTATTTAAGGCGAGTCAAAAACGCTTTAAAACACATTTTCATTTTGATCACTAAGTTTTAAACCTTTTTAAACCAACTTAAGTTCAAGAGAATCTACTTTATAGCGTGCCTTTTTGTCCGTTCATTACTTTGATAGATAATATTTATTTATTTAACAGATTTTAAGCCTCCTTTGATGAGTTAAACATTTATATCAATTCTTGATTTTGAATTAAGACTAGGATAGGTTGATCTAAATTTTCTCCTAAAATGTAAAACGTGACATCCAGAAAACAAATCTACGCCTGTTTTATTTGAGTTTAACTGATGTTGTCTTATAAATACAAAAGTTTTTTTTTTTAAATGTTCCATACAACTGAAGAACCAGTGTTTGTGAAGTTAAAAAATGAATATAATTTCAACTCTCAGTCAAATCAATGCGACAAAAATCCGTTCACCTCAAGATAGTGGTTTGCTATGATATATTCTAAGTGGCAAAATCAAGAAATCGAACACCTTTAATAAAAATACATATAATGTTAACACAAAGTTAATCATTACTAATATTTAAAAAAAACTGCATAAGTATACAAAATACTTTCGTTTTACGATAACATAAAAACAGAATGAATTGAGTTTAATAAAAATGAGTTTAATCTTTAGTAAAACAAGAGGTTAGGCGAAGTAAGTATTACAAACCTGGTCGTGGCAAACACCCGTTTCATTTTCTCCAACCTTAAATTTGATAATAATAATCTATGCAGTACAAAGAATTAAGTTAATATTATTTGTCGTATTGCGCACCTGTAAATCTTTCGCTCGGTCAAATCGGATTTGCGTCAAGGGTGTCGCGCCTAATGGCTCGACGTTTGTTCGTGATTTTTCCTCCCTCTCGTAAAAGGTCCTTAAATAGGCAATTTGAAAAACGGTCATTGTGATCCTTCGGGAGGAGGCGTAAGGTATTGTGACAGGAGCAGGATAAGACGAAAAACGTACCTAATACAGAAAGAGATGAGAAAGGCAGAGAATATTCCGTTCTGCCTATTTGAATTTTGAACGAAATCAGGTAATTGAAAAAATGAGTGAAAATCACACAGTATTTTTTTTTTAAATTTCAAAATCTAAAGAAAAAAACATTGAAATAATAATTGTTACGACCTTTTTTTAAAACACTTTGCCACAATTTCTCGTAAAATTAACAACATCTTCAATAAGGAGATTACCTTCTACAGCAAAATGTCACGTGACCATTTTTTCCATATCAGTATGTTATGGAAAAATAAATTAAGCATCGAATATCTAATAAAAGTACTGGATATTTGATTTCTATTTAATAAATATACGTTATGTAATAAAAATGCATTAGAAACCAGGTCAATTAGACTATTTTTTTTGTTGGTAAAACTTAACTTAAGGTTAAGGTTAAGAATTTCTTTTAAATAAATGATTCAACATAATTTTCCGGGAAAATCGAGAAAAAATCACCAGAATATATTTAAATAAAATAATTGGGTTTCTTGTCATCATCATGCTAGCTTAAACAGGCCTCAAATTTAAATTAATCAGGGGATCCTAATGCTCTATGTAACTTTTAGGAAAACCCTCAGGTAGTTAAATTATCAACAGGTAAATAATTTTATTAATATTTGGATAATTTGCATAGCGCCGTTTTTTGTGAAAAATCTCCTCAAGGGCGCTGTACAAATTTTAATTTCCAGGAAATATTGTTTCCTAGTTCATATTGATATTTTTTAAAATTATGTACATTGATAATATATAGATACACTTTAGATAAACGCAATCACTTTATTTACTTTGGCAAAAGTATAGCTGATAATGGGCTTTCTAAATTTGTGGTACAGTATAGGATTTGGTTAAAATTTGTATGTCTAACGGTCAATAATAAGAAACAGATTATGGTGAAAATCTTCTACCCACGGTCGGACTACTCGCACTTTCAATTTCACCTGGTCAGTTTGGTGTGAATAAATGTTGTTTGGTTCTTTAATCAAGATAATGAATTTTTCATAAGTGATTTTTCCAAGGAAAATGAGTAAATAAAGTATAATTAGCAAAACAAGCAGCACATTACTGGTATCTATATTGAATTTAAAGATATGAGAGTCTGAAAAGGTACGTTTTTAGTTTGGACCGTAATTCTATTGGGCTCGTTTTACATTTTAGTTCCGGAGGAAGTTTATTCCAAGCCTTAAGCCCCGATGCTCCAAAAGCACGATCTCCAAACTTAGTATTTGGATTGCGTTTGGGTTCTATCAGCCTTCCAATATCCGATCTGTTGATCCGATGTTGTTGTTCTAATTGTTGACTGCTTTAGACGAGTATTTTCTTGAACGCATAGTCCGTTGATGTACAGTGGGGCCATTTTGTTTATGGATTTAATACTATCCAGCATAACCTGTACTGGATTCTTAATATATTAAATAACCTATTAAGTTTCACGAAACACGATAATTCAATACTTTGTTTTATAAAACACCTTGAATTTTTGTTATTATTTCATGTTTATGTAACAATGGTTTTATTGAATAGAAAAAATAATGTGTAAAAATGCATATTATGTAAAAATGGGATATATTTACTAAAAACATGTTAGGCCGTAAATTTTCTTGATAAAGTGATTTGATTTTACTACCCACTTGTTGACATTTTGAAGGATGGTTTCTGGAAGGGTGAAAACGATGTCAAATAACGTATGTACCCGGAGGCTATAAGACCCCATCTCCTCCGAATGTCCCGACGCTACAGGATATTGGAAAACGAAGTTAGCCTTTTGTCGGACCATACCTTTATTAAGTGAGTTTCAAATGCTGGAAAAATAGTGGGTTATTTTTGAAAAATACTTACAATTTAGAGTTTCATCGTCAGTTTTCATCTATTACGTAGCGATCTCCCACAACCTTCACTACCTTACTTCAGTTTGAGTCAAATAAACAGTTCTGACATACTTACATGCCAATTAGGATTGAGAAATATCTTTATTGGAACCAATTTATTGACGGAGACTCTATGAACAGGGGAGCATGTGGGCACATCATTAAAATTATATAATTAAACATTACCAATACTATAGAATTCACTTTCCTATTATTAATAAATGATTACGTGCATTATAATCGTTGTGATAATTATGAATCCCAAAACCAGTGTTAATGTAAACGTTATTCCTTTTTCAACAAAACTCTGTTGACCATTAAAAAATACTCAACACTCACACAGAGTTTATAAGTACAGACATCATAATATATATTGTTATTTCGCCCTTATTGATAACAAACCAGACATTAAAAACACATCAAATTCTTTTTATTTCCCGGAGTTTCACTTATGTCAACCTTTCAGCGGCGTTTTAGATTAAGGGACTTATAATAAATTTGTCTAACTGCCTCCTTGTAACCGGACAAACGAAACCTCCGGGGAAATAGCTTTTTTGCCCTCTACCTTGGATTAAATAGACTTCAACACTTTGAGAGCGGAACATTTTGTCTCAACATATAAAATAATAATGTTCATTTTATGAACTTCTTGACTTATAATGCCACTTTCAACTTAATTTTCCTGAAAATCTACATAACCGATAAGATTAAATAAATATCGCATTATAAATCGAAATAGACGATAAAGATATTTTTTAATTTTTTTTATAAGTACCAATTTTGTGGTTTATCTACAGACCTAGCATATTAAACTAAAGTTGTAAATTGTTATTTAAGTAAACGCAATGTAAATTTTCCGACGTAATGGGTAATCAACTGAATGATTAACTTTTTGGTAAAATACCAACGCATGCAATTAAAATCAAAGTCTTTCAAAAAATTCTCTTTTACCCTTTATATAGAAACTAAATATCTACGTTTTTTTGTTATTGTGCATATATAAAGGTATATTTTAGCCAATATCAAATCGTAGCTTTTTATATTTTCATGAAAACTTGCCAAAATTAAATATAATACCGCCACTTATATTTTATTAACCAAACATTATATTTTTAACATAAATAAAACACGTAATAATAAACCTTAAGCTTCATAATGCAATACAGTTTAGTGAGCTTAAAGGCCAATGTGAGGACCGATAGTCGCTTGGCAGACTTAAAGGCGAATAGCGATAATAGAATTTGGAGAAATGCATCTTATATTTCGTAATAATCGATTTAGTAGTGGACAATTGCTAAAAGTAAAATTATTAATGAAGTTTAAAAATAACTTATGCATATTATATTATACTTATATATTGTTATAACGTATATAGTATAACCGTACACTATGTATTTTTTGTTTGGTTTCATTTAAACCCTGACATGATGCTTAGGCTACGCAAAACCGGTCGGTCATAAAATATTAAATAAAATCTGTAGTTTTAGACAAAATATTTTTTTCACATCATTAAATATGTCAAACTACAAAGTAATTGCTTTCTACAAAAAATGTAGAAAATTGACGGCCTGCATGGTCGAGTGGTAAGACTACGTTTGACTACGAATCCAGAGGTCACGGGTTCGAACGTGGTGTGCGCAAATAAATGTTATTTAATTAGTATGTGTCGAAACACGTTTAATTGAAATAAAATAAAATATAGTATTTTTGCGGCACTTTCCAGGGTGGTAGATACTCTAAGTATCGCCCTGGTGAAAGACCACCATTCAGAAATTAAAACGTTGCTTGAAATGGATTTAGCCGTGTTTGGTGACCAGATCTGAATAGCCAGGTACTCTCCCCTTCCTCATCTCCTTCCCCTCCCCACTACTTTCAGCTGCCATTCAGATGCCATAGTCTCACTGGCTCTAGACGGTTGGGAGCAATTGAGACTCTTGTGCGGTATTCACGTAAAAAAAAAAGTTAAGTTAGTAGTTTCCTACAATACAATTATGGGAATCTCTCTTACCACCTTACCAGATGAGCATGATTGTGAGTAAGTAAGTACAAGTTAGTTTTTCTTCCGTATAAGTTTTTTGACGGTAAAGTTTTGTAAGAAGTAGTTTTTGTCCGGCACCGAAAGCGTTAGCAGTAGGTACCTAAAGCCAACTTCGATATGGGTTTTTTTCTGAGATGGTTCCTCCGAGGGCGGCCGTTGCTCTTAATGGCCACAGATCGGGACCAACAGACAATACCGGGACTCCATTCCCCGATAAACTTGGATCTTGGATCTAACAAATGTGTTTACAGACTGGAGTCAAGCGAATAAGCTGGGAACTGCGGGAGGGATATTTATAAGCACTCCATTATCACTATTGAAGTTGCTCATGAGGCTTTAAAATGTGAAATAATACCTACTACATTTAAAATAATATTGTTGTGATACCTAATTATTTGTTGTTCGGTTCCTCAAAGCTTGTCAGTAAAATTACCGGGGATTTCTTTAGAATTGGTGTTTTTATGCTACACTAGACATCTTTTAGAATTAAAAATATTAACACATATATTATTTATTTATATATTTTTTTAATTTATCAACTTTTAAATTGACGTATTTCTTTATTTTTTTCGTAGAAAGCAATCACTTTGCGTTTTGACATATTTAAAGAAATTAAAATAACTTTGTATTTATTATTATTATTTAATCACCTTCTCAGTTGACGTTTTCTCTCTTTCAATTCATATTACTTGTCTATTTCTCTCTGACCATTTGTTATAATTTAAATGTTATGCTTTTGTTTTCTCATTGTTTTTTTCATTTTATATTTTGTTCTTCCTCTGTATATATACGTAAACTCGTATACAACCTCACACTTCGTATTTTTTGTTTTGTTTAATTTAGTACCTTGATGATGCTTAAGCTAAGCGAAACCGGTTGGTCATAAAACATAAAATAGTATTCGTGGTCTTCTTCAAAGTTATCTTTTCATTTCGTTTCTTAAATTAATTTGGTATACACATCAGATAAAAACACTTGTATTTAACACCAAAAACATTTGGCACTAAAATTATGAGACCTTTGGACGCTTGATTTAATCCAGGAAAATCTTTTAGAATAACTTACTTGAAGAAAATGCAAAAACCATAAACCTGCGTTAATTAGATTTAAGCGACGGGATCGTTCGGATGCGGAAACAAAAACATGTTGTTTTTTCATCGTGAAAAAAAGAATTTCAAAGAAAAATATTCTACTGAATAAATAAGTAGTCTCAACCCCTACATCTCATAGTAAATATAAACAAAATCATGTACCGTACTATAACAAACGTAATGTTTTTAATTATACAAAATTTAAAACTCATTAATTATTCACAAACAAAAAAGCGTTTGCTTTAATGCTAACGAATTAATGTGTGTGAAATTCGTTCGGGAGAATAATAATACATTATCTGGCCGAATTTATTTTGAAATGAATAAATAATTCTGACATTTTAATTAAAATAACACACCGGCGGACTTCAGCTTTCATAATTTACCTGAATCTTTTCAAAGTATAATAAAATAAGATTTTCTGTAAAGTTCGCATTGAGATTCAAAAAAATCCTCAGTTAAACACGTGTTTTTACTGAAATGGCTCGGGGGCGTCTCTTTAACGAAGAACTGATCAATTAGAAACATCTAATTAAGAAATGCTGTCGAGGTTTTTTGAGGATTGAAGAGAGAGATTCAAAAAACACCTGATAAATAATTAGAGAGAATTTTTTTTTCTTCTTGCGATGGATGGAATTGAAATTAGTATGCCATCTGATGTCATAACTTCACACTTTATAAGACACTGACGTACCCGGAGGTATTGAATGGGGTGAATATTGGAAAAGCTTCAATAATATGACATGCGGTTTGTGCAAATCAATATTCACGCTATACAACATCGACTATTTCAAAGAGGTTAACGCTTCCGAACAAGAGATTTGTTAGCAGTTTGATAATTATGTCAAAAAGTAGATGCAAAAACAAATTTATTACGACAGCAGTTCTTTGTGACTGTTAAAGTGGCTTTATACCGTATCAATAATACGGTTTTTAGAACTAATGTTTTTCCATTAAACTAATTAGCCGTTTTCTTTGATTTTGCAAGAGGTCTATTAATTCATCGTATTATTCTTGGTACTCGAATCATTTCATTTTACATCCCAATTATTTTTCCTTTCAAGTGAATGATTGTGTAGTTACTGATTGCGAAAGTTTGCTTTGAGTTAAAGTGCGAAGGTTTGGCCGAGTTAGCTACATACATAATAATATAATGTTGGAGGTTATGATGGGGGTCCCAGCAACCCTTAACTAACCTTCATAAAGGTCAATTAATGTCAAAACTGTAGATTCGGTACTTGATGCTTAATGGCATGGAACACGGATTACCAATTTTCTAGATATCAATAAATATTTAACGATGTAAATATACACTCATTTTGAAATAACATGTTATAGGTCGAGTTGTGAGCAAATGTTTTAAGGTTTCTGGTTGTAAACGTACGTGTCATAAAAAGCCCCCCAAACTAGGTTTCCGTCGTTAAACGAGCAATTTGCTCAATGCTTTGATTAATTATTGTTTGTCTCCGTATGAATCCTCGTACAGGTTCTCAAATAAATTACATTAAAAACTCATTAGCTTAGATGTAATCGACATTCGTGAGAATATCAGTATTTGTATAAAACAGGTCTGAAGTAAAATACCGACCCTATGAAATTTAAAATAACACATTCTTAGAAGGTTTCTGGGTAAAACTTCCTTTTCTCACCACACTACTCTCTCATCCTAGCAAACGTATTCATTACCAATATGATTAATGATGAAGGTCGGAAACATTCAGTCGGTGGTGGATCGTCCCTTCTGGAGGCCTTCGTACCTCGGGTTTAAACACCCCTCGCCCAACATTCATAAAGATATATTAACGTATTTGTGGCTCGTTGCTCGTTCGTTTTATTTGAAATATTAAATCAGAATATTTTAACATGACAGTCTGCAACAAGTTATCATGTATTAAATAACGCCTTATTTTGAGCGTTAACTAATTATTTTCACGATAATTAAGTATTTAGTTGACGTTAAATTCAAAATAAGGAAACGTTAACCAAAAACATAAAAATTAAGGTTTTAAATTATAAACGAACTAATCTTATAATTATAATCAAATATCTCGGAGGACTATTAACATAGTGAGTAAGAAATATGGTAGCACAATCTAACACCATCGCTAATTAAATACACAATTGCAATCATATCACGGAAATGTAATAATAACATTTGCTGTAATATTTTTGCAAGAGAGATTTCCCAATTAAATTTAAAACAAATACTAAAGTTATATTGAATCATTTACCGAGGAGAATTGAAGTAAACAATGGATTCCAAATTAATTCAAAGACTTCAAAAGTTTCCCGTTGTTTGCGGAGTGTATGAAATTTCTTCTATTGAATCACACGAAGCAAATCCCGTCTGCACTAAAGCTGGAGGCATTTCGGTAGAGCTTTTTTATACAATTCATTTTAAGTAAAGAAGCAGGTCATTCGCGAAATTTCAGACGTTCAATTTGTGGTCAACATTTTTGTGGATTTTTCACTCTTCGTGAGAAATGACTGGGAAAATTCACCCGATGATGAATGCTGTCAGAAAATAACATTTTTGGCACTTTATTTGCAAAGTGTATGTTTTTAGTAAATGTAATGTAGTTTTATCGACTTATGCTTGGTAAATAAAAAAAATGTCGATATCAATAAACTTTCCATATTTATCGGTCCATTTATTTTATTAGCTGGAATATTTTTTTGTGAAATTGAGTATATTTAATGCACTGTGGTGCCATAAAACACTAAATACCTTTAATATTTACCTACCCACAAAATCAACAGAAACGAAAAAATTCAATGTTAGTTAAACATTGTATATAAGTACCTACAGATATTATAAATATGAGCCGCTATAATCTCAAGTGTTATTTCTGAGGTATTATTATTTAAAATAAATTTGCCAATACCACCTGCCTAACTTTTAAAATTGAAAGGAGTGTTACTTTATTTGTAAGTTTAAAAAAAACGCCTTATATCCTGTTCATAAATAATACATTTTTACTATGTACGAGGCCTGTTCAAAAGAAAAGGTGAAGTTTGAATTTTTTGCGGGCTGTGTACATTCGATTATCGATTTTTTTTCGTTATGTTGGTACACGTATGCTTATCATATGTTAGCATTATCAGTCATTTTGGATTAGTGGTTTGTTTTTGACAACTGGAAAGGTTAGTCACGTTTTTGTGTGATCTTCGATTTTTTACTTTTGAAAAAAATGAGTCAAGGAATATGTATAAAATTTTGCGTTAAAAATGGAATAAAGTGCATAAGTGGCATTCGGCGAGTCTACTTTGTCTCAAAAAGTGTTTATAAGTGGTACAAGCGCTTTACAGAAGGCCGAGAAGATGTTAATAACGATGAGCGTCCTGGAGTTGTGGAAAAACAAATCATGGATTTTATTCTTTGATCCATTTTTTTCAAAAGTAACAAATCGAAGAACACACAAAAACGTGACTAACAGGCTTTGTATGTACGAAATTCATGAAATGATTTATTTTTGAAATCGTGATTTTTCAGAACAAAAAAAACTTTGTTTTAAAAAGTATTTTTAATAATTTAAAGACATGAACAAAATTTAAAACCGGATAAGAAGCATGCGACCCAAAAAAAACTTACGAATCCCAACTTTCATCTATGAAAAGAAAAACACATTTCACTCCAAATGATGAATGGTAGAGTACACGACATAACCCAGTGGGTAAAATTACCATCTCCGAAGAAGTTTATATCTTATGTCAGGAAACCATGTTTCAAAATCTCAGTAAGTATTACCTATGTTTCATAAATATGTTTTTACCAGCATTAAACTCATATGCATAAATTGGGCGTAAAAAGCCTCGTAATATTATTTCTGCAATTTACCACGTGACGTCTCGAAACATAAATACTCTCAAGCCATCGATTTTACCGCAAGATTATATGGCTCAGCCTTACATTTGTTATATTTCACCCCAGGAAATTGTTCAATTATGTCCGGCTGCGCGAATATTTTTATCATAATCCATAAATTAATAGTTCACCAAAATAACCGCCTTATGGGCTTTTTCGTTAGACATATTAGTTGGCTATACGCATTACCCCGTTATACACATTAGTTAGTTACACACATTAATGTTCTCCCAGACGTAGAATGTAAAGTTACGACGTAATATATTTCACTCCAAAGATTTATACTTACGTATTCCTGTATTTTTACTAACTGCATCTAGGGAACTTATTGACCCAGTTCACTGACTAAATGTCAGATTCCTTTGTGTTTCTTAACTTTATCACGGGTCTGCTTAACTTTGTAGCACGAATCAGTAAGTATGTTGGTGTGTAGTAATAAAAACGTTGAGCTATGCCGTTATGAAAAACACCGACATTTTTCTTTCTTGATCAACAAAACCGTTATAATTATATCATAAACTAGGCTGCTGTGATTTTTTTAAATTGACTATTAATGTTCAAATAAAATAACAAGATTTTTTGTTTAAATTCCAGTCAAAGAGTAAATACATGTGAATTGAGTTCAATTTTTATTTATACGAGTATGATATGAATATTTTATCATGACATACCTAATTATCGCGACTTTTTTTTCTTTATCGTGCAAAATGACAACTAGATCATTTTTTTATGTGACACATTTGGTCATCTGCAGTGTCTATCGAATATAGTCTCTTGCTTATTTATCAAAATACTTGGGAGTGATCTAGAGCAATACTATATTTTAATGTGCAGATTTATTTGACGTATGTATAACAATGTTTAATCCTGAAATTTGTGAAAAAATTGCCGGGGAAAAATATATTTCATAAAACGAAATAAATAAAAATATTACTCAAATAAAATAAAGTAAATCTTTGAGTCCCACAAATAATTGGTGAATGACGCCCGCCTTACAAACGCAAACCATACTAATTGATTGAATGGCAGTTGATTGCAAAATTCATAAAAAAATTTGGATGACTCCACTGGGCTGGCCATGATTTAGCCTACGCCATATTCTATGTTAATATTAGGAAACGGAAGAGGACAAGTTAATTTATTTTATAAAAATGTTTTCCCATCGAAATATATTTACGAACTAAAGTTTTCATTATTATTGTGTATGTACGTATTGCACTTTTTGCTTTTATTTTATGTATTTTTATTTCGTTATTTTTTTGTATTAATAACAGTGAACTTATATAGCGCAGTTTTGTGATATTTCACCTCGATTGCGCCAGTTATTATCAATTATTAAGTATATTATCAATAATGTGCGTGGTTATTATCTAATTAAATGTATTGTATTGCACTCTTCCTACCTCTTCATACTATTGAATTAAATAATAATAGGAATAAAATTAAGATTATAATTGTTATATCTCTTAAGCATTTTATAGTTAAAATACTGATAAAGATAAACACTTATAAATACTGACACAATATAATATGTTTTCAAAGTATCCAAAATCAGAAGACCACTTGCATGGGAAGTTTGTTGTTGCCACTGGGATTTAATCTCTTGAGAACTTAAGAACTTCTGAAAATATGCGACAGCTCTAACCACTGATATATCGGAACAATCTTTAGACCCTACGTAAAATTTAAATACATATTTCAAGTTTTTGTCCTTTAAAGTTCATCACCTTAATTTTTAACAATATCCCATGTTAGATGATGATACATTTCATTATTATTTTGGCAGATATTTATTAAAAAAAACGTTAAGAAATAATATATTTCTAATTCTGATATTTTTAAATCTCCCGTGGTATGACATTATTGGAAATACAAATGATTATGTTTGCCCTATAGACCATCTCTATTTATATCACTGGTCGGAGATTCTACTGTTATGCTGTGTCCGTAGTGGGCCATTATGACATCCCCGGACTTAGTAGATAATTGTTGTTTCTTTATTGTTGTTGTTTTTATTTTGTTTTTGCGCAGTGCTTTGTTTCATAAATATTATACTTAGATTTAGAATGCAGACCACCATTTTACGAGCATATGCCTGGTTTGGGAGGTCATAATATATTATACTTTTCAAATCTATGTAATATTTTATCATTGTTTTGTTTAAAATCAAATAAATTACCAAAACCGAATTGAATGCTTACGAAATGTAATTAATCCGGCAAATGAGATTAACTCAGTAACGTTTTTATTGTAACACACAACATCGTGGTTCTAAATAAACATGAGTAGTTTGAAAATTATAAAAACAGTTTTGAAAAAATCATAAATTAAGTATACATTATTTCAAGCTGAAACATGACTCATTATTTGAAAGTGTCCATATTTATTTTTATAATTTTTTTCCCACAATTCCGTCGAAAGTTCATATTTGTGGTAAGACCAGCAAGAAAAAGTTTTCCTAATGAAGTCACCAAACTGGAAAACACGCCAGAAACTCATGATCATCGATAAGGCATCGATCATTTATGTAACATTTTTCCCCTTTGCAGTTTTTTTCAGAGATATGTACAGAGATGTGTTAGTAAATTCATGAAAAATTGTACACAACTAATACCAAGAATATATAAACACATGACATAACTTTATAGCGCGCTTAAGGTGATTTTTTCAGGAAAAGCTGCGCTTTTCAAATTATCCAAATGTTATTGTGTATCTTCAAGTACAAATTTTGATCAGATGTAACCTGTATAACTTAATTCATTTCAAAATAATGTGTTTGACAATATTTATATTTTATTTCAACTTTGTTTAGTTCTTACTCATAACGTGTTTTTTGGGTACCGTAAACTGAGGTCACTTTACTCCAGTGGAGGTGAGTTTACCCCACCCGAGAAACTAGTTATCATAGCATCTTACGAAAAAATCAGTCATAATTTAATTTGGCTAATTGCCTTAAAAATCATAGAAGTCTCTATGGGATCCATTTAACCAAGATTCAGTTCGAAATCAGCCCCGTGGCAGAGTTAGTTGACATTTCAAAGTGACGTAACGTTTTTTTGCAAAAAATAATCACTCTATAATTTGTCTACATCTCAGGCACCAAATAACAGATCAAGGTTATTTTTTCTCAAAATGTGTTAAATTTAGTTGTTAATGTTATCCCGACAATATTTCTTCAGTATATGTGAAAAATTTTAAGTTTGGTAATATTTTGTAGAGAGTTTTGAAATAATTTATGATTTGGGGTCACTTTACTCCTTGGAGAAAAGTCTCCCCACTCGTCTAGTTTTGTTAAAAACTAATAAAATTCAGCAAAAATTTTGACTCTTAATAAAAATCAATATGTCTTATTCATTTGAAATTATTCACGGAAAGCTAGTAAGTCTAAATATGGGAATTATTCCAACGAAAAGATGATTGAATGCCTCGTTTTCGTAAAAAAAATAGTATAATGTCCCACATAAAAGCTGCAAATCATTGTGGTATTCCGCGTAAAACAATCTACAACAAACTTTTTAAATTCCATAGTAATTAACCTGGTGGTATTACGGTAGTTACTGTTGAATGAACAAGAAATCGCCAGATGGATATACGAATGTTGTACTAGAAACAACATTCTCCTTGACTATAGAAAATGATGGACCAAATAGCATCATCTGCAAAAAAATAACATAAAATCTGAATTTAGAAAATATTGGATTGTTCCCTGTGACATATTTGAGATAACTACTAATTGTGAAACAGAATCAATTTAAAAATCCTTCGCAGAACAGCTTCATGAAAATGCAAAATAAGTATTGGAGACTGCTAAACCAGCTATCTCGAGGATGAAGAAAATGAATGTGCCACCAAAAAAAACGTTTGGCTCATAGCATTACTAAACCCTGCCCAAGTAAATCTCATGAACCAAATAAAGATTCTTCCAGTGGGGTGTTTCGCCTCGATGATGACATTGATGCTGTTGTTCTCATCTTAAAGCCCTATCCTTTTCAAAAATGAAGGAGAATTTTTTCCTCGTTACTAGACTATCGAAAATGAAAAACCATAATAAGGGCAATGCAAAAGTTACTAAAGAATTTGAAGTGGTTAACATGTTAAAATGAAATAATGTTTGATTGGAAAGATGTGATACTACGTATCAAAGAACCAGCAAAATTTTCAAATCGTAAGCTCTACGCTATACTAGAGATTGAAAATTGTGAGGATTGTAAAAATTCAAGTACCCATCAAATGCCCAAAGAGTTTTGTTTTAATTTCATGTAGGGTTTCTTTACCTTTCTTTTGTTTCCCTCGAAATCATTAAGTTTATTTTCTTGCGGTATAAAGTCACCTCCTCTAAAAGAACACTTTACTCCACTCCTTTATTTTTTTTTTTAAATAATGTAATTTCTTTTCTCCATTTTCATTATTGGAAATAATAATTTGTACCTCTTAAGCCATGCAAAAATACAAAACGAGAGTTAAGGCTTCTATAAATTTATATGGTGAATTTTAAGTAGACTAGCAAAAAGTGGAGTAAAGCGACCTCAGTTTACGGTACCTAAATCAGTTTTGTTGAATTCTTCTACTTCTCTCGCATGGTGTGGAAAGGTTTTCTGGAACATGCGAGAATCCGGGCCACATTGCAGTGCCAAATCAAGACTTCGTTCAATCTTCGACCTCCTGTGTGCGAGCGTTTAAAATAATTCTCGCGACCTATACCACCCTTTTTATAACAAAAATGTATTTAATATTCTTCTTAAGATTTTCGTAGAAAACCATAAGAAACTTAATACTATTATTCAATGGCCATACAAATATTTGGCTCTTAGTATTAATGCTTGTTTATTTTTTTAAATTAAAAAAGTATATATTTTTAAATTCTCGGTTGTGACGATTGTCTTTGTATTTTCTGGCTTTTTCTGTTTCAGATATGTTTTATTGATATTATTTAAATATATGAAAAATAAACATTTTAATAATTTTGTAACATTTAGGTGAAGAAGTATGTCACGAAATATCCAAAAGTAAGTTAAGTATGAACTTCTACTTTAGGAGGTCTACAAAAAGTCGGGTAAAGAGGTACAACTAAGGCATTCGATTTCGTGCAGTTAAAATGGATACATACAAAGTACGCTAAGTCTTATTTTATGAAATAATGGTGGTGAGAAATTAACCTTTTACGTTACCTCTCCTGAATACATAGAGAATTGGGACATATACCTATTCATCTAAATAGTCCAAAATTACTTTTGTGTATTTCAGGTTAGTTTCGAAATAAAATCTTCAGTAAAAAAATCTAAATTGATCTCATGACGATTAAAAGTAATAATAATTAATGTTTCAGTATCTGAAGGTTTTTCATTGAAACTACACCAATCGCACGCGGCATGTACAACCATTTACATCGTACCAACGCGGGAATACTGATAAAGCTTTTACTCACTTCAACGACTAGCGTAAGACAAAAGAAAAGGAATGTGACAAAGAAACATCTGGTCCTTCGATTTTTCTCAAAGTGGATGATTCCCCTATCCAATAATACCCTTCAATGGAAGAGGCCCTGTCTTCGGCATTTATACTTAAGAAAAACTGCCCGTTGCACAAAGGCATGAACCCCCTGAGCATAGTCAACGGAAAATGGACCTCATTACATAGTGGTTTGGGTGAAATAAAATTTACATTAAGAACTTTGGTAATCTCATGGAAAAACAAATATTAAAAAAAAAATAGCACTTTTGAAATATCATTTTTTTAAGCTAAAATATTTAGGATACTTGTGTAGAATATTTTTTATGCCAATATACCTAAAGTAAAGTTTTTATTAAAAAGTTTATAAAAATCTAGGAGATTCCGTACTGCTAAATCTAAAAAAAAACATAAATATATTTTTGATGGCTTTCTTTTTCACGTAAATATATATTTTAAATTTTGTCTGAAGTCGAGTGGGGTGAGTTTATTTTACCAAAAAAGAAAAGAGAGTTATATTTGGAAAATGGATAGCATTTGATAGATAAAATTGCGGTATTTTTGTAAAAGCACTTTAAGATAGTGTCTAGTAACCAAATCTGAATAGACAGGTACTTCCTTAATTTCTTAATCCTCGTCTCATTCAAATAAAAACTCAATCATTTTGTTTGAGGCAGTTGGCGAAATATCGTTTGATGAACGAATAAGTCAAATATACTATTCAATTTTACATTATTTTATTAAGTTATATTAAAAAGCTTAGAGCTTACTTCTCAATGCAAACGTGATTTTTGAGTTAAAGAGCATTTAATGAACTAATTAGTTACGTTGGTACCAAAAGATAAGTTAATTTCTGGAATTGATCAAATCAATTTTGTTTCTACTGACATTATTCCGAAAGTATCATTAAACAGATTACAGTGATACAATCAACAGAATTAATGACTATTGTTAATTCAAACAGTGATTGTCAGAACTGTCAAATATTTAATTATCCTGCTTATTATTACGTTTCGTAAATGAGTACATAAGAAAAGCTTCACATTTTACAGCGTGTCAGAATTGTTGTGGTGAAGTTTCAAAGTCCAAAACATAATGAAGTACCTATCTAAGGCTTGCTAAATTTTATCAAAATTAACAGAGACGTTGAAATGTTTTGGATTTTGAGGAAAAAGTTTAAATTTCTGAAGCTCATCAAAATGAGCGTAAAATTTCTATTCAGATTTATTCACAAAGTTACAGGTATTTCAATTTATATTATTGAAGAAATGCAAAACATGCCACGTTTATTGAAACACACAAGTGATGTTGATAAGCAATCTTTCTTTCGAATTGGAATTTCGGAAAGTACAAACTGTTGTGAAATAACGTTTTAGGGGATAACAGATGTTTACGATTTCCGATTTTGAATATCATAATTTTATACGGCTATTAAAAAAGTTTTAGTATGTTTTATTTTAAACAGTTTTTTTTTAAATTTAATTGAAATTTTCTTTACTGAAGTCGTATGGATCTGAAACATAGTATATGCAAGCAATGCATCTGTGTAAGAACTGTTTCGCTTCAACTCAGGCTGCGATACCTTTTATGTTTTTTTTATTTGTTATTGTATTTTTATTTAGATACATGCAAATTATTTTTTTCACACATCTAGTAATAAAAAAATAATACATTTCACAACAGTAGAACGAAATAATTTAGTTTAATATAAACGTATATACATAAATAGATATAAATTGAAATCTCAGTATGTATACAAATCATCGGTTATTCTTTATATGTTCAGCACAAATGCTACGAAAAGTGCCAAGACTTGAGGCTTCTTTTCGGGCTTTAGGAAGGCTATTAAAAAAGTTCTCGACCTTTTTAAAACACGTTGTATTGAGTACCGCAAGTTTTGTTTTGCTAAGCCTAAAATCATGACAACTTTCTCCTAAGATAATTGTATATTTTACAATATGAAATATTTCGACTAGCTTTCTTCGTTCATATTGCACACGATCCTCCCTAAGCTTGTCTTACCGTGAGGATAAAAACTATTTTCTTGCAAAGAAAAAGCACGAAAATGTTATCGATAAAAAAAACAAATCTGACCTTCTACGTTGAACTCTTATCGATATAGTAAAGTCGGGAAAATTCTGATGGAAAATTGAGCTAGCTCTAAAATAAGTGTATAAAAAATAGGAAGCTCCTCTCGGAATTTTTTTCGAACAGCTAATCAGATTTCTTTTGGGGGATAACTTAATTTTTTCAATCTGTTAGATCTTTTGCAAATCTTTACGACTGTTTTTCCTTGAGGGATTGAGTAAAATATTATTTCTCATTCTTGTATAAAATGTTCGCAATCATGCTATAAGAAATCCCAGACCAAATGAAACAGAGCGACTTAAGAAGATGGGGTCTTTGAAAGTTGGAGCGTAAGGGCTTCTTAAAGAAAATTGGTATTTGAATGCTAAACTCAAACATGAACTATTTTTATTTTATTTAATATACTTATTTATTTTACACGCAGAAGTATAATAACATTTTATTTTTATTATGTTTTCGGTCAATTTTACATCGAATTAAATGTATTTTTTGAAGAATTATTCAATTCCCTTGTGAAGCTTACCTTGCTTCGTTAATAAAAATTGTGTTTCCAAGTGGTAAAAATAATGATTTAGTTATATTTTTACAACAATAATTCTTTACAAACATATAAGATAAAAATAGTTTTACGTAACGAAACGTAAAACTTATTTCAAAAATAATGCAGGAGTTTGTTTTTATGAAGCAAGAAAAAATCTTGGAAGGTGAGATGGACTCTGGCATCATGAAATTTAAACCGATTTTTCTGTCTGTTTCAAGGTTTAACAAAACTTTTTTTTAGCTTGCAGCGTTATTTCTGCCATAATCTAACGAAATTTAAATTATCCATTTAACTATCGAAAAATTACAGGACGCCACATTGTTTGTTTCGTATTTATGAATTGTTCAATAAGAAATATTGCGATAAAAATTGTAGAAATTTACAATATATAGTAAATAAATTGTTACTGATTATTGACATAATATCAACAATCTTAAATATGAAACAGAAAAAGCCAGAAACTAAAAAGAATAGCGGTCGCGACTGAGACTCGAACTTGGAACCTCTACTCTATCCGGGAGTAACACTCTGCCAATTAAGCTACTGAGACCTTATTAGAAACCTGCATTTTAATCGATCTCATACTTGCTTGAAATTATTGGTTTAAATGTCAGTTTCTTAGTATCACTTTAAATTTCCAACACTTTATTACACTTTCCTAATGGTTACAAATATATATATAAAAATTATATATATACGAAGAAAAAAAAACTTCCCACCAACATTTTTTTTTTGTAATTCAGTAGCTTTTAGTTAATCCGACAAATTTAAACGATGATCACTAACACTTGAAGAGAACTTACAAATATATATAAAGTTTTTTTTTATCTTAACGCCTAAAAAGGCGTCAGATATTAACTTAACTATGTAATTGATTAAAACTTCAATTAATAATTTTGTAAACCAATCCAATTTACTCTCTAATAGCTTTATCCAACGAGAACCGAACTACACAACTATGCGTCTATCTTCGTGATATTTTTTGGAAACTCAATTAACGATTTCCGAGAACGGCTTTGATATCTTGTAATCTTTTTTGTTCCCGTAAAACAAATTGAATTTTTTAATCATAATCTCGAAGAAATCGAATCAGGGGGGTTCAGCTGGCACGCGCGGTGTGAACGAGGAATCCCCCCTATAAATCTTCAGCAAGTGATTATTGAAAATATCGAATGCCACCGCGGGCGTCTTACGCGGCCTTCTCTTTTAGGTGCTTTATCGGCGGGTCGTTAGAAAACATGAATTGCGATTTATCCAGTTCAGAGTAGATTAACACAGATGTTCAATATTTATTTCTTAAATACAGTTTTTACTTTCTTAATGTTTTCAAAGATTTTATGGTGGATAGCGCACCATGATTATAATATTAGCCGATGAAATTTTTGACTGGGCCGGTTTCAGAATTTTTTTGTTCATTATTTTTATTTGGGATGTTTATTCAATGAAGAAATCGGTTTACTTTATTAGGTTATCTCAATTGTGATGTCCAGATGTACAACATAATTTTCTAATTATTGGGTTACTGGCACGCGTTATCGGTTTTTGAGAATAACTTAACGAGGAATATGTTTTTAGTTAGGAATATACATTATTAGATTTTTGCAAATGATTCAGACGGGTTATTTCCATTGATTCTAGTCTGTCTTTTGTCCTTTCCTCGTTTGACAAAGACAGAATGTTTTACAAGTGAAGGACAAAATTAGACAGACTAGAATCAATGGAAATAACCCGTCTAACTAATAAAGTTGACCCACAATTTGTCATGAATAAACAAATAGAATCATTTGCAAAGTCGCCGCTACTATACCCATTATAATTTTATCATCCGATCCAATGTAATAATGTATATTCCTAACTAAAAACATATCATAATGTAAATGCACTTAAAATCCCAAACAATCAATAGGTAATAACAATAAATGTAAGTTATTACCAAAGTGCGTAGCACTCAAAAATTCCTTGATACCGAGAAAATTATAATAGTAATTCTACTCTAACAGTGCATAATGAATAGAATCATAAAACTAATATACCATAATGCTGGGAGTAACCCAATAATTAGAAAAATTATGTTGTACATCTGGACATCACAATTGAGATGGGAAAACCTAAAGTAAACTCATTAGCAATCAGTATTCACCAACCTTTCATTATATAAATACATTGTCAATTCATATTTATAGAAATGCAACTGTAACCCATCTTAAATATTAAATAAAATAAATAAATATTCCAGATAGATATATAAAATAGTAATACCAATAAAGTAAAAGTAACTTTTACCCTGTAACTATTAAAATCATGCAACAATACTGATGAATATAATTAAAGTAAAATCATTGTTTACTACCCCTAACATCCCCAAAAATAGTATATAAGCCGTAGGTTAACAAACACTTGTACTAGTCTGAAGATGGCCGTCATAGGCTGAAACCGGTCCAGTCAAAATAATAAAAGTGGAATAAAGTTACAAATTTGTTTTATTAAATCATTAAAATGGAATTCCACCACGAATTAACAGTTTCAAAATTAGAAATAATATTATACGACATCAATTATCAAATTTATTTTATATTTTCATAGAAAGCAATCCCTTTGTGGTTTGAAATGAAAAAAAAAAATTATAAGACCACGAATATTATTTTAATTTACATATTTCACGCCTTCAACAAAAGCACTGATGCTTATATTCCATACAAACATTATCATGGCATCAGATAATGTTTGTATAGAATATGATCTAGAAATAAATAAATAAAAACATTAAAATTCTATCTTAATACTCTTAATAATCAGATAAATTTGTCCAATATTAGGTACATTTCCTGTAAACTCATGAAATTTATCATCATCCACCTTCTCAGTTGACGTTTTGTCTCTTTCAATTCATATTATCTCTTTCTCTCTCTCTCTTTCACTCTGTTTCTTTGTTATAATTATAAATGTTATTCTATTATTTTCTCATTGTTTTGTTATTTTATTTTATATTTTGTTCTCCCTCTGTATGTATATATAACCGGATACTTTGTATTTTTTTTTTTAGTTTAATTTTGTACCCTGATAATGCTTAGGCTAGGGGAAACCGGTCGGTCATAAAAGAAAATATTCGTGGTCTTACACAAAATAATTTTTTCATTTCTTTAAGTTGATTAGAAAATTACATTAGAAAAAACCTCATTACCGCTGTCCAATTTTTTCGCTGTATGCTTTTATCCACTGAGCTATCTTGATAACAATCAGACCCGCTTTTACAAAAAATAATATATAGCGCTTGTTTTGAGAAAAATCAGCTGTAGAGTGCTTTAAACCGATAGAAACATCACTGAGATGCGAATTTCAAAACCGTTGACTTCAGGTTAAAAATCAATAAAAAATAACACAAAGACTAGAACCAGTAATAATGCTAGTGGGTACTACGACTGAAGTAGTTTAAAATAAAAATATATATATTTCAATGAAACTATTTTTTAATAAAACTTTATTTTGTTTCTTGAAAATATAGCGAGAAAATAATATTCTATATTTGCAGCTTAGTTAATATTATAGTGTCCCTAATAAATCATCACATTTGTTACGATAATCCTAATGATCCTCAGTACAAAAAAACCTCCCGATATCTACTTGGACGCAAAAAAAACAAACAGCGAATGAATATTTTATACCGTTTTGTCTGCTGCAGAACTCCGTGAGAATTATTGTATAGTTGGATGGCTGGATCAATTTATCGGGAATTTTCAATGCAAATTACTCCAGAAACCGAGACTATTATTTACAACCCCGCCCGGCTAGTGGCAGGACAATGCGGACAATAAACCAGCGCACTGTTGATAGCTGCAGACCCACTAACGCCTGAAACTTGAAGTGGCTTTTGAAAGGATTTTGCAGACCTTTTTAAGCCATTTCTTGAATTCAAAATCTAAACTACAAAGCAAACTTGTAAATTTATATGAGCAAAGGCTCTAAACGGTAAAATTTTAGGTCGTGAAAAATTCACAGCTTTTCATCTATGGAATTTTTAGGTAAACGCAACTATTTTTAGCCCCGTCGTCAGCAATGGAAATGAGAATATTTGTTGATCATTAACTTAGTTTGTTTCGTTTCGTTCGTTTTTTTTTAAATTTCATAACAACAACAAAAAATTCCCTACATGTTTTGAATTTTTTTTTTTTAGAAATATCAATTTTATATTAAAAAAATAAAGCAAGATTACATGTTCTGTTTTTCTTATTTGTTCAGTTAGACGAAAAATAAGAGGAATGGTTGAATAAAGCACCATCTCTGAGTAGTTTATACAAGTCTGCTTAAATAATATCAAATTAATCAATTATTACTCACAGTGGTTTTTATCCGGCCTCACCCAAGTTTCAAAACTCCTAGTTCATATTAGACAATTTATTAGTAAGTAATGTATATTTTCGTAAATTTTCATAGTCAACATGATAATTCAAAATGGTTCAAGAATATATTATGAACTATTAAAGATGGCAGCCTAAAATCGGAAGAAATTAAAATATTAAATAATTTTCAATGGAAGTATAAAATCATTTAAAAATGCCGCTTTCTAATGAAGTCTTGATGGCTTTAATTGACAGTGTTACTCGTGGATAGAGTAGAGGTTCCGAGTTCGAGTCTCTGTCATGACCATTGTTCTTTTTAGTTTCTGGATTTTTTCTGTTTCAGATTTGTGTTTTAGATTAATTAACATATTATGTAGTTGGGTTGACCCAAAAATACCGATCGAAAAGGGTGTGAAATTTTCATAATGCAAGAACTCACCATCGCGTCAGAGAGTTTTTAATGCATATAGATTTGCTGCATTATAATTAATATTTTCGAAAAAGAAACCAAAATATGAATCGACACATATTGTGTTCAATGTGTTTTTAAAGAAAGACGTAACGACGCTAGACGAGCTTGCTCGAAGTTGTTTGATCGAGGGCCTACCCTTTTAGAATTAGGAGAAAAGATAATAAACGTGTGAGACTCGTAGATAGCCGGCACTGAAACCCTCTCCGATTCCAAACAGGTTTTGTGGACACTTGTTTCGGGTTGTTGGGGTGTTTTCTCTGTGGGTGGATTGGTGCCGAGTGGTATTTCCACGGAAACTATCTCTTTCATCGGGAAATTCTATGTTGGTGTCACTGTAAACGTTCAGAGGCGTATACGAGTAATTACTCATCTCTGGTACGAGTTTCATTGCTACAAATATTAATTACTGTTTTGATTAATTAATGGTTACCACATTTTCAGGATGTTTATATTTCAGTTTTCAAGAAAACGATATTACCCACACGAACTACTCCATTGTTTCTTTTTAATTATAACGGATGGGCTAGTAAATAAATATGTAAGCAAAATACTTAACAACTTTAAAATCTAACAAGCATAATTTGTATTACATGAAGCAGTAAAAACTCTCGAACGGGTAGGAAGTTAGGCTCGCTTTTTTGTCTGGAATATCTAGGTCAGTGCACTGTTTTCGGTTCACCTCATTTCAATCGTTAGCCATAAAGCTTTGAAATATTCATTTAATATTTTTAAAAGTTGAATCAAAGCAAATATATCATGTTACAAATGTTAAATCATTTTCAAATCCAGTGAATCACATAAACAGACTATCTCAAACCTTTAAAATAATAGCTTTTGAACTGTAAGACTGATTTTCCCATTCAGATTTCTATAAAAGTTATCCAACTAAATTAAAACCATTATAATAAAGTTCATTCACAGACTGCCCACTGTTTCTGGAAGTCATTAATGCAAATGTATGCAATCAGTTCTGGATAAAATGCATCAATCCACTTGCAATTCAGATTCCAGATCAATCCCAGTTGTCGAGTCGCGCGAGCCTTGGTCAGCATTGCCATTGCACTGGAGACAACTAAGTCAATTAGCAGCTCTTATAGCCAGAGAGGAATTGGACACATAGTCAATCAAGATAACCCCCAAACTTCACTCTCACGCTATTGTGGTTTTTTTTCTTAAATGGTGCATAGAATTTGCAACAATGTGATATCTATTTCTTTTTTTTCGTAAAAAGCAATCACTTTGCGATTTGACATATTTAAAGAAATGAAAAACAACTTTGTATTTCATTATGCTTTAATCATCTTCTCAGTTGACGTTTTGTCTCTTTCAATTCATATTATATGTCTCTTTCTCTCTGTTTCTTTGTTACAATTTAAATGTAATTCTATTGTTTTCTCATTGTACTGGTATTTTATTTAATATTTTGTTATCCCTCTGTATGTACTACCTATACCATATATAACCGCACACATTGTATTTTTAGTTTAGTTTGATTTTGCACCTTGATGATGCTGAGGCTAAGCAAAACCGGTCGGTCATGAAAATTAAAATAATATCCATGGTCTTATACAAAGTAATTTTTTTCATTTCTAATATAATACGAGTATCTGCATGGTGGACCATTAGGTTTTGTGTTATGTAAATCCGCTTTCTGCGTGTGTAATTATATGTCATCAATTTTACTTGCTGTCGGGTGACGCTCTTGCAGTCTTCAGAACATAAATAATGTAATTTGAGGTTTGAGCTGATGACGTTAAAAGCAAGTTCTGCGAGTGATTAATGGTATCAACAAAATCAGATTAAATTCGTCAGAAGAGGAGTTTGCTATCTTATTGTTAGTGAGGGTGACAATCCAGTTTTCTTAGTTTAATGTTTGTGTCTAAGGGGGTACTTTACCAGATGAGATGTTTGTGGTTTGTTATGATTTTGAAGAAAGAACTTGATTAGAGATAGCAAAGTTTATTTTATCATAAAATGGACTGACAACATTGTCAATAGGGGTTGGAACTAAATTAATCGAGAAGGTATAGACAAACCACTGATAGCTTCGTTGTGATCTTTCCCCCTGTGGTAAGTGATAAAAATTGTAACAGTTACATTGAAGCTTACAAGAAAACGATATTTTTTTATGTTTGTATTGATGGTTACATTGTCAGGTGATTGGTTAGTATTAGTACTATGATGAGAGCCTTATTTGTTGAATAGTTTTTCTGAAAAGGAAAAAGTGTTTCGTTACACACCGCGTGTGTTACACAAACAGGTCTAAGATACTGTCCTTTATAATGGAGAAAACATTGTTCTGAATAGACTTACAGAATAAAAGGATGTCACTAATTCCCAAAAAACATTGGAGATAGAAAAACGATGCAATTTCGAAATAATTCAATTTATTCGAAAAAGGTGATAAACACAACCTAATAAAAAATCTTTTGGGATCTAAAGCTAAATTTTAAAAATTGTTAAAAGGTTATGTTTAGTAGCTACGGCAATACCCCAATGCTTCAAATGCTTCGAAGAAGAAAAATAAATACTGCGTCGTGCAAAACAGTATCAACCTTTATATCAGTGCTCATTATTTAGTGTTGATGGATATACACCCACCTATTCCTAACCAAGTGCATCTCTGCTTCCAACTTCAGATTGCGGTTAATTTGTCCACCAGAAGCAGCTAGAACTGTGCACTGCTCTGCTGCTGCTATGATTGGAGGGGTTCCGTGTATCGGCAATGCCAGATTGCAATGTGGCATATTACAGCACTATGGTCTATGATTTGCCGTCATTTTAACCGATATTAGATAATGTTACAAACTTCTTGGACGGTGGGATTATGTAAAGGATATAATTAAATATTATGAGTATCTGTTTGTTTACTTAATGTCGTTCATTACGTGATTCATTTCTTGTAGTTTGAGCCTTATTGATGATAGCATTCCGCATTAGATAAATCATAGAATTTTTCTCCCTGCCTCTCCAGGCCTTTTGTCAAGAAAAGCACTTTACCAAGAAAGCAATGTATTGGTCTGCCTAAGATCTTGCTACCTGTGATGGATGCGAACACCGTCATAATGGATGGATACATGACCAATCGATGTTTATCGACTGGCTTTCTTCACACCGCTGGTTACGAGGGATTAATGAGTGAAATAATGTATTATTCAGTTGATCATCCTGAAAAATCCAAGGTTTTTTTCATGCAATTTAAATTTTTAAAATCCACACAGTTTTTTTTTTAATAAAGGCAATTAAGCATTTTTACCTGAAAAGTTTCATAAAACGTTTAAAGCTCCTTAATATTTCGAAAAAAAATTATACTGTTTATATGTAGCTGTGTAGATATAAATAGACGTATTCGTTCAATAAGTGTAAATTCATTGCAAAGTATTTGAAACATGTCTGAAACACGAGATTTTTGCTTTGAAAAAACTCCACTTATACTAAATGGATTTATTTATTTATTTTTTTTTTTACTCATAATGTTCACACTTAAAGCAAAAAAATTTTCTGCAACCAGCATCACTAGGTATTAAATATTATTGATGTGATCATTTTGAAAATTTTGATTTAAAAAACACTCCAAACGATGATCATGGTAAATAATATTTATGGTTATTAAAAACTATGCTTGCATTTAATGAAGTATTTCCATTTTCAGATAATATGACGAGCATGCATCCTGCATTATTGACCTATTTGCAACAACCAACAATGCAATAAGCATTGCGATAACTATTTGTATCCCTTTGACAATAATTTAAATGGCTCGCCTGACATTTAGGACCCAAGATGCATTGATACGATCATTACCATCCATTTGCGAAATTCCTACAGGGCAATTGTCAGTTTCTCTGTACCACAAACGCAGTTATGAGTTGAGGTAGTGTTCAGAATGTTTAAATGAATATCTAAGAGATTAATCTTCGAGTATTACACTTGTCCTAATAATACTATCTTGGAAATATGTTTTCTTTGTAGGTAAATTAATGGGTTTATTCTTAATTTCGTAATGATTTTGTTACGCAAGGCAATAGTACTTTCGAAAGGTTTTTTGTCATTTTAAATTCAAAGATTTTTCTTATGAGCTCGTTTTGATCAAATTAAATGTGAATAATTGTTAGATGAATAAAACCAAGTACAAAATAAATAACTGGTGATTTATGGATTTGAAAATCATTACGATTAGCCGTTAACGAAAAGAATGTCATCGAACTGCTAACATTACAAAATCCATAATTCCACAGTTTGGTTATCTTGGAATTTCGGTTAATAACGAATTAAGTTTGGCTTGACAATTTCTTAGCAAAATTACTTTTTTTCTCAGGCGCGGTTCCAAAAACCGCCAAATCGTTCGGAGCTAATCATACTGTTTGGGAATATAATATTATTATTGATGGGCTATTTTATTTTTTTGGTAAAAATGTTGTGAAAACGCTACTAACTTATGCATCATTTTGACTAAAACCTTCATAAAGTTTTTCATCGCCAAAATCTTCCTTGGGGGGGAAATCTTCAAGGGGATGCGTTTAAAGACAAAGGGGGGGGGACTCCTCGCACTTCAGTTTGTCTTATCGGGAGTTTTTTCAGAAAGAAAAGTAGCGTCCCGGCCCAAAGCAGGAGCATAATTAAACAAAAGCAACGTGCCATGAACATCCATATAATAGGGGAAGAATGGGAAGAAAATAATGTATTGACAGAATTTCCAGAAACATGTCTTTTCGCTTCCCGAAGAATAGATAATTTTACACAAGAGTAATCTCCCAAAGGTAAACCCGAAGATTTGTAAGATAAATAGGTCTTTTATGTTTGTCTTGAAAGTTCACCCGAGGAGAATTATTTTCCTTTAATCATGGTAAAACACAAATTCGTTCGTCGCTTGCGATGGCCAAATTTGCGGAATATTTTGACTAGATTTTCCCGACCGCGATAATCCTACAAGTCTAGCGCGAATTTGAGATTGATGTCATGTCAAATATTGGATTTGATTATTCTGTAATAAGATTATAATGTTAATGTTTAATTAGGAACATCTCCGTGTACACTAACATTTACCGCAAACCTGCGTAAGTGGATAATAATTGGCTCTCAGCACACAAGTATTATCATATAATTATTATCAATCTATTTATACGACCTTCATACAATATAACCGTATCAGGAGTGGGATAAAAGCCTGTTCATTAAAATAAAACATGACTTGTTAAGAAATTGTCTGAAAAACACATTTATTGGATGAGATTGAAATTTTATGGGACAATCTTTTTTAAACGAATTATTATTAAAGTGTGTCTTTCCGTTTATATATTTGTATGTTAAAAAAAATAGTGGATACAATAGCAGATACAACAGCGGTTAAAACTTTACGGTTATATTAAATTTCTGCAAAACGTTTCGCCACAAAATATCTATGACATCGATACTATCTTCTGCTTAGTGCGAATTTTCATAAGTTTCAATTACATCAAAGTTCGATAATTTTTAACCATATTTATACTGAAAAAGCATTGATGCTAAAAAAAAGCATACAGTTCGTTGGTTGAAACTATTAAAACAGCTTAAAACGAAAAAAACTTATCGCAGACAGAAAAATGAAAATTTTGAAATTTCTGACAACCAAGTGATAACGAAAGTCGTTCGACATGATGATGGATTCAACAACAACATCTGATGACAAAAATAAATAATTCAATGGAAAAGCTGCTTTTATGGTTTATGTTGGAATCAACCATAGAAAGGTAAAAGTACAATTTGTTTTGTTTCGTGATAATATCACAATCACGGTTTCGAAAATTGCTTAGCATTATAAAAGAGAGATTTCATTACGAGTTAATTTAGACAAGAATCTAAAAATGTTTCGCCCCAACTAGGCGACCCATGCGTGCTTGTTGACTTAATATTCCACCCTTGCGAATATATTTCATTAATTACACCTTGAGAGGGTTCTTTTAAAAACGTGTACCCGTCCGGGTGAGGTATAGGAGTGCATGTAGGGGCAGGTAAACGTGGAAGAAAAATTATCCCCGGAGAAAATCTGTCACTAAAAAAGGTTTAAGCACTCCTCAACAATGCAACAATGGACGCAGAACAAATAACACCACCATTTATCTTTATTTAAACACCAACAACCAAGATTTCAGAGAGCGTTTTCAAACCCACAAAATACGTCTTTGAAATTGTTAGGTTTTTGGGAAATGTTTTGCAAACCTTTTGCCACAGATAGTTTGTTGAATGAATTTTGTATATGCAACAAGAATCCTACTGCATGGAGCCATAAATAATTCGGTATCCTGTTTGAAAAATATCCGAGACGGAAGGCATTCGTGTAAGATCTCTGTATCTATGGCCAAAATCTACATGGCTCTGCCGCGGAACTCGTCACCGAAATTCGCTCAAAACTCATTGAGATTGAGAGCAGACGATATTGTTAAATATTAGAAACTGTAATATCGATGTTGATGGCGCTAATTTAATGAAGAAACTCTAACCTGAATTTTAAAGGCATTATTATAAGTTTATTTTCAGTCATCCACACCAAATTAATTTAAACACATACCGATACATATTTTATGACTTCAGCACCCCCGTCCAACTTACTTAACTCTTTCCACTCCAATTTTGAGTGTAATTTGACATAGATTTGGTTCCACCAGCTCCAATTTAGATGTGGCCGACCAATATGCCTCATCATAATGCTTTGAATTATAGTATAGTAAAATTCAATAACTCTCAAAACACAAGTTTTCACATTTAAAAAATCTTATTAGTTTTTTTTTTCAATTTTAGCGAGGAGCTGGTGCAATAAAAATTAAATAAAGGTTTGGAGTAGAAAGGGTCAAATATAATAACACCTGCATTTACACGAGTGCGATCTTTGGATAGGTAACTAGCTAATCAGTTCTGTGGTCAAATTCTTAAATGTTAAGTGTTTTTTTTCAAAAACCTCATCACTCCAAATCGATGTCCCCAAAGCAGAAGCTGGTACCTTTTATAGTATGTTCTAGACGTATTTTTCCGTACAGATATTTTGAAAGCAAGAAATATAATATGTGCTTCTTGAGTATGTACATTATACAAAATGGTAACTCGTTAATATTCTCGGTTTCCCTAATTGATTCGGGCGAGAATTACTTCAATTACAGATATCCAGGTCAATTAAATCTGATATGGAAGTGATTAAATTGAAAATGTAAAGACAGCCTTAATTAATAACACAGACACTGAATCAAAACATAAATCCTTATTCCTCGGAGAAGACCGAAAGGGCCCGTGTAATAATATTAGGCCTTCGAAACAGCGTTTCTATTTCCCATAAACTAATTACTACGCAAATTTGATGAAATGGATCATCTTTCCCGCTAATGAAGCGTTGTACCCAGATTGATTTCCTCGAGTTTGGTACCCACCGATCTACAGACATAGGCCTGCCGATAAGACTACATGTCCCATATTTCTCAACACGATGGAGATACATTTCGCTTCATCTTTAATAATTTGACGCAAAACAAATACATTTCACAATTCCCGCTTTGCTTTCTTTTCTCCCACGTTAAGCATTTGAAAAATATAGATCAAACATTGAAGAGATAAACCAACTGAAGTGTTTTATGGGCGTTTTTTTGTACCCGAAGAAAGGTAATTTTTTTCATACTTCGGGTGAAATCAGTCGAAATATTTTCAAATGCCGACATTCTTTCTTGAACAAATATTCAATTTCATTGGCCTGTCTGGGGCCTAGGAGTCGAATAGTCCTATGCATTTCAGCGAAATAAGTATCAGATGGAAGTTGTATTATTGTTCAACCACAGAATATCAAACCACGTAAATATTCAATACAATTTTTAAAAAGATTTCACTACTTCAAACCTAATAGTTCGTTCATCTCTTCGGTTAAAGTTTTTTTATAAATAAAGTATATTTTTATTTGCTAACGTGAAACTATTATAAATTCTATAACAATGTCGTATTTTAGCTTTTTGAAAGACAAAAATTTGGAAGTCTCCTGGATGGGAAATATAACTAATGAAGAATTATTACTTTGTATGCAATAAAAGTTATATCACCTCACTATTAAGAACTAACACTAATGGCAGTATAATAAAAACAAAAAACAAAAAAAGTTTTATCAAGTTTAAAAATATATAATAAAAACTTATTGTTCGTTACCTATGAAAAATCACGGAATGTACCTTGAATTGCCAAAAAAAAACAACAAAGTTGCGTTAATCCACCCATTTGAAATATAGAATAATGTCTGCTAAAATACATTATGGTGTAATACTTTATTAGGTAGGTAGAGATTTTAAAATATTATTTTTTAAATTTGATAATTTCAATTAACATCGGATCCAAATTTGAAAATTTCACACTCGTACACATATACGTACTTACAGAGAAAAAAATAGTTAATTCTATTCGTTGATATTTTAAAAAGTTATTTTGAATTTTCTGTTAGTAATATTTCAATAAAGGTTTATTAAGTTAATTAAAATAAAGGAAGTTTTCCAGAAAATAACAAACATAAGTAATAATATAAAAGATATGTGAATCAATCTAACGTTTAGGAAATTTTCTTAAATTTGTTCGCTCTAATTCTGTCAAACGCGATTTTACACTCCCATTGGGACCTCTTGGTGAATACCTGCTAATGTAATAACAACTTAATAGCGTCTCAAGAAGTTATCTAGTTATAAAGATAGTATATAGAAGTATTCTAGTTGTATTTAGGCCACTGGCTATATTTAAAAACCTTTTGCATAATTTTTATTTGAGTAAACATTTGGATCCGCATTTGGGTATATTTTGAAATGTTAAGGTTTATGGTTTAGACCTTATAACTAATGAGATTTTTAAATGTAAAAAATTGGTGCCAATTGTGAGGGTTGACGTCGGTCCTCAAACTGCCAGCCTAACATCCTACTCATCTGACACTGACCACCTTTATTGGATAATTTATATATTTAAAGTATCGCGTCGTACATCTTTTAAAACATTGAATTTATGTTGGTCAACACCGACCAAGCCTTTGCTGGTAGAACCATGTTCTTATAACTATATAGCGAACAGTTTTAATCAATCCCATTAATTTCCACGAAATTAAAAACGGCCAATCCTCATTCTGTTGTAATGTACCTACCAAATACCTCCAAACAGAAACCGTAAAAAACAGAACAAAGAGCAAAGCAATAAAAGTATTTACTTTCAGGGAAGGAAATCGTTTTGGGATTATTCAATCCGGGTCGGGAAATTATTTTCTGAAACAAGAGATCATTGTTTTTGTAACAAAACATTTTTTTTATTATTTTCTGTTGTTCAAATAGATATATTTACTTATATTATGTTATTATACAGAATGGCCCAGAATTAAATCATAAATAATTCCCGTAATAAATACGAAGGTTTTAATGCTTTTACAAAACAAAATGTGGAATTTTATCTTGGCAAAATGATCGCTTCTTGCAACCGGAATGTATTATGAATATTATTTACCTTGGCTTTAGGTACTTTAGTTTTTCTAAAATGAACCCTATGGAATTTGTTGATTTATATGGGAATTATTTTCAAAAGTAACTGCCTAAGTATCAAAAATATATTATAATATTTAGTTACTCTACCATGCTAAGGTAGTTGATGTAGGAAAATATTTGTTGCCAGAGTGTGGATTCTTTTACTTTAATACAAAAAAGAAAGAATTTTAAAAACTTTATTTAAAATAATGAATTTTATTTAAAGACGGAATTATAAATCAATAGGTAGCTGACTTCTTGTAGAATATTTTAGAAAACTTACAACATCATACGTTTATTTTATTATCCTTCAATAATAAACAAATATAAATATTATTTGATATTTGTGAAAGTACGTATTAATATCTAATAAATAAATCACTCTGTATTATTTTATTTTTTATTTAATAATTTTAAATTGCGTACTATTTTCGTGATATTTTTAGGGACTTCATTAATATTAAAAACAACGCTTTAATTTCTCACACAATATACAAAGACATCACGATCTATATTTTATGAAGATATTACGAAAATAGTGACGAAAACATTTTTTTATTAGACTTTTATAAAATTAAACTCAAAACGAGGTGAATAGCACAAAGTGATTTTGTTTATAATCAACTTATCTATTCGAATAATATGCTCCTTCTAAAATTCGAACAAAACAAATTTGTTAATAATTTTTTAATTTAAATAAATTGTATTTACTTACCCGTTTGAGTACTTTTTAGGTTTCTTTCTGTAGCTATTCATATTCCTATATTTACTCTGTTGCGTTTATTGATGATTGCTATTGTGACGTACTTAAAGTAAACAAATTTAATTTGACTAAACTGAAAGTTTTACATATTCGTGGAAAGCAATCACTTCGTGGTCTAACATTATAAACCAAATAACCTTTTAGGCTTCGGTAGTAACGAAACGAAATTAAAGAAATACACATATTTACATAGATCCGTATAATTATGTAAATGAGGCGGAACAACGAAGAGAGGGTGGGTAAATGAAGGGATGGGAATTAAATGTTTTGTAGGCTATTTATTTTTGGACCATTGTTATTTACTGCTTTTAATATTTGTTCGTTCTTCTGAATTATAAACGCGTAAATCTTTTCCACCTTTATGCAAAAAATAAAAATTGGCATATCGAAGATCATTTTATATATCGTCGCTGGAAAGGCAAAAAGGCTTGAGCGACACTTTAGTCAAAAAGGAGTTAAATATGCAGTTTTGATCAGTTTTTTTTTCATTCTGCATGAATGTTCTGACTCTCGTTTGATTCTGAAGACTTTTGTGGCCCTTCATCCATAAAAAAATATATTTACCATTTGGTAGAAGGCTTTAACTCAAGCGAGACAAGTTTGGGACTTTTTTAAGCTTTTTGTCGCTTCAGGTAACTCAGTGAGAGCATTGAGTTACTTTTTTTATATCCAACCAGGTACTGAAGACTTAAGAATGAACTTCTCGTGTAAACCTCCCAAAATGGCGCTTTAGCCCTTTTGCCTTTCCGGCAACGAGTTAGGTATCGCGAATTTTGAAGTCCTTCATTATTAAAACTTCTCAAAAAACACCGTAAAATAACAAATAACGCTGAAATAATGCATGGGCAATCGAAGAACTAATTTTATTAATATTTTTATGATATTTCTTGGTATTTTGTTAAGTTTAATTTAAAATTTGAATGTTGGAGGTTAAGTCTTTTTTTAAATTTTAATCTTTAATGTCATTTTTGTGTTTATGTTAGATTTATATATTAAAAGGTATGATTTTGATTGAAATTTGTAATTCGATTTATAAATTGAATATTTTTTCTGTACTTGCTAAAATACTAACATACTACATACTAATATACTATAATAACGGCTCATTTCATTCAAATAAAACTAATCTGTTTATTTTATTGATAATAATTATTGGCATAATGTCATTTTCTATCAGCCCATCGTTCGTTTCTATGTCGTAGAGAAGGTAAGTAAATTTTTGTCGTAAATTATTTCAGATCAAGCGTTTTGTACATCCAAAATAACTCCTGCGACGGAATTAATATTTCTAGATCTTCAAATTAGACGATGTATTCTCGGAAAACTTTTTGAGTAAAAAATGCTGGAAGTTTTCTTTTGAATTATTCTTTACAAAAATATATTTAATTTTCGTACGAAGTTGTTATAAATTTCGTACTGCAGCGCATCTTCTTAATCTCGGTGCTCAAAACTCTAGTCACAAAAGAAAAAATCTATTGCCTGCGGCTCACCTTATGTATCCAAACCGCATAACTGTCGTAATGCAGGAAAAATCTGGGCTCATTATCCTTTGTAATCCGCAAAACTGTTCTATGACAAGTCAACAGTTTTTTTTTTTAAATAAATGCAGAGCATATAGTTTTTTTTTTTTAATTTACTGTTTTGCTGGCTTACTTATAGTATTGCTATTTGCACTGTAACCGTTTAGGATGTCAAATCCATTATCACACTATATTTCACATAAACATCATTATGCTTAACTAGTAAACTAGCAGAAGTCAATAATGTTTGTTATTTTTAATAGATTTGCTTTTTTTATAATTTCAAGTTCTTTACACTAAACATAAAAAATATATTCATTTAAAAACGAAATGAAACCTTTAAATGTTTGTTGGGCCATGCCAATTTCTCATTCGAACTGTTTTTTTTATGCTAAAAATAGGACAAACGTTTATTTTTATTTTTTATAGTAAACACCACACAAGAGTCCCAACTGCTCCCAACCGTCTCTAGACAGTGAGACTATGACATACCCAATTTGGGTATGTTGTGAAGTTAGTGTGGAAGGGAAGGAGATGGGAAAGAGGACGATTGGGAAGTACCTGGCTATTGAGAACTGGTCACCAAATATGGATAAAGCCATTTCAAGCAACGTTTCGATTCTGAATGGTGGTCTTTCACCAGGGTGATACTTAGAGTATCTGCCACTCAAGAACGTGCCGCAAAAAAAACTATATTTTTTTATATGAATTAAATGTGTTATGACACATTTTAATTAAATTTAATTTATTTACACACCCCGGGTTTGAATCCACGACCTCTGGATCTGTGGTCGAGGGTCTTACCACTCGTCCATGCAAGCCGTCTATGAATAACCTGCCAATATTATTATTCGTTCTTCGTGTGTACAAAAAACAGTGTTACGAATTTATTTAAACTATTTACAAAAGGTGTACAGCTGTTGGGTTGTAAAATCTGAATCTAAACTAGTGGAGATATTTTTTTAAAGTGAGAACCACTGGCTTATGCGATCTCAGAACTGCAGTAGATTTGATCTAAATATGTATTTAGTTGGGTTGCCAGTATTCAAATCTCGTTACCACTGTGTCCACTGGTATCTTATAAAGTAAAAGATACCGTAGTAACTGGAATGGAGTTTCAGTCAGAGGCTGCATTATGAGTTTAACACTTCGCTAATTACTCCATGCTTTCAGATATACAAACTTTAACTTTTGGACTTACCTAAAGTTGTTGGCAGCAGGATAGAAATTTGTATAAAAGCTGACCTTTGTACAAAACATAAGCCAAGTATTTTTTTTTAATATTCTGGTCTATGTAAAATTTTCATACCACACCGGGTTATTAAAATGATATTACAATTCAAGTAAATAATTATGGTATTAATTTCTAAACAAATTGTTGTTTTTTAAAGCGTACTTTCGCTGCAGAGTAAAATGTGAAATATGTTTTATTTTTTATAGTGAATACCGCATAAAAGTCCCAACTGCTCCCAATCGTCTAGAGCCAAATATGGCATCCCCAAATAGGAGATGTTGTGGGCTGACGGTAGTGGGGAGGGGAAGAAGATGGGGAAGAGAAAGGTTAGGAAGTACCTAGCTTTTCAAATCTGGTCATCAAGCACGGCTAAAGCCATTTCAAGCAACGTTTCGATTCTGAATGGACGTATTTCATCAGGGCGATACTTAGAGTATCGACCACTCTAGTGTCTAAGTAAATGTATTAGTTTAAATGAACTAAATGTGTTATGACACATATTGATTGAATAAAAGTTATTGGCGCACGTCGGGTTTGAACCCGCATCTTTGGATTCGTAGTCGAGAGTCTTACCCCTCGACTATGGAGGCCGTCAAATAAAAGTAATGAATGGATAACCAAACACATTTATTATATAGCAGATTTGATGCATGCATCTGTCGAATAACTCGTCTACACCCTTAAAAATGTACTATCACAAATTAATCCGCAACATATCCGGATGAAATAAAAGTGAATCCGCCAAGTAGCCCCCGTCACACAGAGCCCGACTCGGAGGTAGTCGCAGCGGGGTCAGGGCGGCCTCGACCGCGATCTCCGACCCGCCCCGTCGCGCAGTCATATTATTATCTACACTTCCTTGCACTATTTACCGCCTTTACCTGCAGTCACTCGCAGCAGCCGAGTGGCACGGATTCAGAGAAGGTTTTGCAATTAGAGCGGTGTGTTGGCAAGTTTTGTCTATTTTATAATTTTGATCGAATATTAGTATATTTTCCGCACTTGATACTTCGACGTGATAATACATAATTCATTGCGATTTGTTTTAAATCCTCTCTTTGCTAAAGAATATGCATCTTAATTTTTCAAGATTTTCTCCTTTGCTTTGTATTCTTCTGTATTAAATATATGTATATACATTTTTTCAAAAAGTAAAAAATCGAAAAACACACAAAAACGTGACTAACCTTTCCAGTTGTCAAAAACAAACCGCTAATCCAAAATGGCTGATGATGCTAACATATGATAAACATATGTGTACCAACATAACAAAAAAAATCGATAGTCGAATGAACACAGCCCGCGAAAATTCAAAATTCACCTTTTCTTTTTAAACATATATAAATATATATATAATATATATATATATATATATATATATATATATATATATATATATATATATATATATATATATATATATATATATATAAATATATATATATATATATATATATATATATATATATATATATATATATATTTATATTTATATCTATATATACATATATACGTACATCATTTTCTTTCTGTTTTTAATTTCACAGAAAAAAAAATGTCTCTCACCAGATTACTACACACTCGAAAAACATGAGACATATAATGCGTTAATTCGTCTTACTTATTGATGATTGATTGGATATTAACAAGTTCCATAGCTCATAGTGAAGACTTAGACTCTTAGAAACTTCATATCAGAAAAAGGTAATTTAATGGTCATATGGTTATGATAATTTTATGAAAGTTTTTTTTAATGTAAATCTAACTGGTAACCAGAGGCGTGCACTTTAGAAACATAAGCACTGCCTACTCTGCCGTAGTCGCATATACATATGAATTATATTGGAATAAATAATATGAAATAAAGACAAAATATAAATTTAGTTCAGCTAATCGCACCGCCGCGAGCGCCCCACCGACCGTTCTACTATAACGTCTCAAAAGCAGTAACTACATATGCACAAACGTCGCCAATGTCAGAGTAGATTATTCTATGTTCACAAGACTTCACAAAATATGTATGCTGTTAGCTATGTGAGCGTTCAAGTGGCTCGTTTTTGTTAGTATCTTTGTTAGTGTCTAGGCAGTGCTTTTACAGAACGAATGCGATAGCAATCAGTGACATCTGTTGATACCTATCTTAAATATCGATAATTCCATCGGATTTCCTAGTGCCTACCCTGATCAAAACCTCTATGCGCCTCACTGCTGGTAACCAAGTCCTTAACATAATACCACTCGTATTTTGCTGAAGTAAGCTGAATTGAAAACATTAAGCAAGAATTTAATACAACGGTATTAAAATGACATTGACATAGGTAACATACGCGAGGTTTTCGATTTAAATTGCCAAGTCATATTATGTTAAACAAAAAAATATTTGAAGCACTTTTTGCCTTGGAAACCGATACAGTTAAAAAATTGCATCTACCTATCATAATAGAATTACAGTAACAACACATATACGTAAAACACAATGTTGATGTTTAAAAAAACGCTACTCAAATTTCATTGTGGCCTTCAGGTTAGGTTGATACGTGATCATATTTTGAAAATGCTGAACAAACCCTAACAAAATATCTCCAACGAAAGTAATTTTGACTTATTAAATCCATAAATACAATCTACGGTAGGCTTTAGGCGGGTCAAAAGTTACTTCACCGTCAGAAAATGTAACTCTGCAATCACGATCCCCAATTTTCCTCCAGAAATTTATGTTTCCTTTTAGTGGGGCTTTTAAAACAGCTACAAAAAATACTAATTTATTCAACCTTTATGTATATTCCACGCTTTATTATAAATATCAGTTTAGGATGGCTAATAATATTTTTTTCAAATGCCTGACTAACTGGTTTTTATACGGTATCTCGTTGAACTTTTAGGGTGAAAGGTCAATATTTGATGTTTAAGTTCAATAAAATCGTCTGTAGTCAATAAACTTACTGACTTTGTACATATCGTTTCGTGATTCTTATAAAAGTGTATTATAATTATATTGAATACGAGGCAGAGTTCTTCAGTTGAATTATTGTAATTGATGAAATCTAGAAATACGTTAACATGATAAAAATAATAACCTTCGAAAAATCGATCACATCTTCGAATCCCGCAAATGTTTTATTGACGTTACAATAAAATACTATCCAAAATACATACACTTTCCCTACTATAGTATAATGTCCTCAAAAACACACCTATTTATCTGAAGATAGATACTTATTATGAATAAAAAAAGGGCTTTTCCTTCGTTCAAATGATAGGAGAACCTTTGATAATTTCCACCCAACACCCTATATAAACAGACATACCTTTATGATGCATTAATCTACAAATAACTGCCCTTTGACATACGAGGTGGCCTTTCAAATGACACTTTCAAAGCTGAATTAAAAGGTTATTTATATTCGCACTAGCTTAACGCTTCATTTGCACCCACCTTTATTCCACCCCTTGTACTTCCTCACCCCTTCCCCACTTGAGAATATTTATTAATAATAAAACATTCACACTTTGCAAAAAATGATTCATGAATTGATATTTCATCTAAAATCGGTTAAAAGTAATGGCCATCTGCTAATAAACCCACATTTATGAAAACTAAATACAATGTGCTGAAATCAAAATTAATAAATACGCATACCTAAACTAAATAAATCAGGAACTGCAATCAGTAACTCTCTATTGTTAATTTATTCCACTATAGTATGGTAGTATCTGTAGTAACTTAGTTATGCTTTTGTGTGCTAATTACTTACTTCATCTTGTTTCTGTATCACTATTATTGTATATTATCTATTGCACAGTTATGTAAAAGCCCATAAGGGCGTACATAATAAAAATAAAAAATTATAAGACTACAAAAAAAAGTACATACTTCGCTAGTTTACGAGCTGCATCCAAAGAAGTTAAAGATTGCGTTCGTTTGCATAACTTATATGTAATGCAAGTACAACTTTTAATTGGATTGCGGAGTGTTTGAGAATCCGCAATCTTTATAGAAGCATTCATCCTTACCAACTCTCTTCTTCTCAAGGCGTTGAACTTTGTTTACGGGAGCTTTGAGCATCACGCGTTACCTGCTGAGAAGCGAGTGTGGTACTGTACCCAGAAGGCAAATGAAGTTCCCAAGTAATTAAACATTGAGAAATGAAAGATCGTTATCACTATGAAATAACATTTTTTTAAAAAAGACTCTGCTAATTATTTTATAAGAGAAGCATTGAGATTCCCATGACGAGTGTGTGGTAAAACTTCGTTTGACCGCTTTATGATTGAGAGAATTAAAAAATAAGGCTAGACAGATGTTAGTAAAATTATGAATGCAACGTTTTCATTCACCCAAGAAGGATTGGATATGTAGAGTTGATCGAACGAGAAAATACAGTCAGAGGAATAAATTACTTGTTAGCGGGAAGAGGAAGTTATCAGGGATCCCTCGGGATGGCATGGTACGATCAAGTAAAAAAAAAACTTAAATCTGTTGATGTTAAGAGTCGGAAATACAAAATAATGTGTGTATAAGACGATGTTAGAAAATGATGAAGTTATCAGTGTGTACCAACAGTTTTGTAGCATTCAATCCTCTTTGTCTACCCTGACAAAAAAATTGGTAATGGTTAGTTAGTTGCATTTGAATAACATCAATTGGAGTCAAGGGTTTATCAAATAGATAAAATTATATTTATTTTTTGACAATAAGAATGGATGTGGATAATAGCGAATCATAAATAAACGCAACAATTAGAACTTATTTTCATAACTCGTACGTGTTTACCGTGTGTTTTTATACTTCAATGGAAATCAACGTTGCTCTATCTTTGCGGCAGAGGTTATCTGTTTAAATTGCCAAGGTTTTTGTGCTACAAAATACAAAAATCTCCACGACATAATTGAATCGCCGAAACATTTTTCTCTTTTAAAATTTCCTACAAGTAACCACGTTTTATTTTAATATGAATACGCCGCAGTCACGTTAAAATACAATTGTTATTACAGGATAGTTAATATAATTTACTACGAGATGAGCTTTCGCTTGAATGCGGCAAAGATAGGCACGCTTACAAGTAAATGCTCTTCGGAGAATATTTGTTTGTGTATGTAAATGTGTTTGCTTTATACGTGCACTAGCTTGCGGAAACCATGCAAATTAGTTCGGAAAATATAAACATTCCCACGTAATACTCAAAGAACCTGAATGAATATTGTCAGACTATCAAGTTTTATGAATGAAAGTAAAGGGGCTTAAACTGTAGATAAGTGGAATACCGACAACCTACTGATATTAATATACACGCAGAAGCGATTTAACTTAATATCTACGCTTTAGAACTTTTTACTTATATGTATAAGAAACAATTGAAGACCCCACGGCAGGAACTTATTAACTAAAAAAATTGACAAAAATGAGTTAGTATTCTCACTTAACTAATTCTGGTATGCTCTATCCGATGAACACACTTACAGATCATGAAAATGGAATGAACATGGAAAATCAAAGAGTTGAACATGTTAACTATAAATTTTGTAATATTATAAATTAAATATTTTTTTTTAATTAACAAGAACACGTTATCTACAATAATAACATTGTATTTCAGAAATGCATTAAAATGCTAAATTATTTATTAGATTTAGTTTGTAAGCTATAACCTTTTTAAATTATCATACCCACAATAATGTTAATTTGCTGCACTAGAGTTTTGATCACTCAGTCCGAGCGCTTTACATAGCTTATATAATAATATATAGTTTACTATTACTTACTCCATTTTTTTTCTACTCTAGGTCCGATAGCACGGGCAACAACCATTATATGTTTGCTAATGTAAATATGTAAGTTGTAAGTCAGTTGTAAAGCGCCCTTGAGGTGATTTTTCTGTCACGAAAACGGTGCTATGTAAATCAGCCAATTATTATTAACATTCATGAAAAATAGTATTGTAGATTTGCAATTGTACACACTTTTTTTTAACAAAACGCAAAATACCAAATATCTCAAAACGACTCGACAGTTAGTTGACAGGTTCTTGTCGTGGGGTCTTCAATTGTGTGTATAAAAAGTAATGTTTAACTGCAAACGACTTAATGATGTCATTTTGGTTCATCACACACTAAACATATCCTGTCACTAGACACATTTTATAGTATCTACCTAAACAATATCTAAGGTACGAGTATGATACAAGATTCTCACTGTCAAAAGTATCATGATGTTTGATGTTTGGTGTTATCTGTTATTGCGAGAAATCTGCTATTTTATTTTATTTCTTGTAATTTTTTGATGATGATGGATGCTGCAAGGTTGTCCAAAGCGTTGACTCAAGGAGAAGAAAACGCAACACAGCTTATAACCCCACAATACAATCATCATAATAACAACTAAAAAGGAAAAATAACAAAAGGATGATTAGTTCCTAATACGCACATATCAAACATCCCTTTCTCGAGTTATTTTACTAAGACATTTTCACAGAGCGCTAGATACTCTCAGTATCACCCTGGTGAAGGTAATATATTCTCAATCAAAACGTTGCTCGGAATAGCTTTGGCCATGTTGAGTGATTCTCCATCTACTTCCCCTTTCCACTCCCTTCAGCCTTACAATATACCCCGATTAAGGATGACATAATCACACTGACTCCATGCAGTTAATTTTATCAAAATAATAAATTAAATAAATTGTTTTGAAGAATGGATTTAGCACACGCGTAGTACAAACCACAGACGTGACATTCTGTAGCTGCAAGAATATACTAAAATACACTGAACAGAAAATCTCCAGAAGTATATTCTACACCGATTTGAAAAAAGCCAATATTGATCATTTAAATCAAATAAGATCTTTTGACTCCTATAGACTAGACTGGTCAGTGAAACCGAATATTTGTTTAAGGAAGAGCTTCGAAATTTGAAAATGATTAAAAAATTTCCCCCGAAGAACGAGAAAATTGAGCTTACTTCAGACACAAACGCCCACAAAATACATCTATCGGTGTATATCTTTAGCGCTTAAATACAGAGAGTTACAAGGTACGGGTATATATTACAAGTTACAAAAAAAAAACACATTAATTAACAGCAATATGTTGAAATGTGTGCCATTTGAAGGGGTACAGTGTTGACAATGATGAAGCCTAAATTGTAGACAGTACCCGTATCAAACAGTGACCACGTAATTTCTAAATAAGTAGATTAACTACTAGGTGAACTCACTAGACACCTAACGGGTAAGGGGCCCGGTGCCGGTTGCGTAACCTGGCAACATGACGTCAGTAGTTGTTCCGCTGTGAAATATGAGTTTCAGAATGGATTATAATTAGCAGTATAACTACCCAGTTGTTTAACCCAATCTGCATTCACTCCCAGGTGTATAAATTGCTGAACGCTGTTTTTTTAAAGTATCGGGTATTTTATAAGTATTTTTTTATTGTTAAAACTATTTTATGTTTATTACTATTCAAATACATTTTTTTGTTGGTTCAATGCGTGTTGTCTTTTAACATTTGGTTGTGGTATTGTTTTTTTCACAATTATCCTGATTGTTCTTTCAGATTACCTGTGCGTTCAAATCATTTATAATACTATCAATAAGTACGAAATTCGTTGATAAAAAAATAAAAAAAATTGTATAATGTTGATATGTGCGGCCCTTTGGAAAAATTTAGGCCGCCAATGCGACCCGGGGTGCAATTTAGGTTGGCGTGGCCTGTTTTATTAATATAAAAATAATGCGGAAAGTTAAAAAAAATGTTAAATCCTTAAGATATTTTGTGCTATGTCCCACGCTTATGCTTATGCTTACACCACGCATTGCGTAACCTAAGTTCAGCCTGGTATGAAGCTACCTGTTTTCGGGATGCAAATGTCACCTTGTTTGCTCTGAAGCAAATTGCGGTGGAGTTTCATTATAAGTTGTACATCGATAATGACTTTTGTTGGTGGCAACTTCCCGCTCCGGAACTCCCACCGCCCCGTTTACGGTCTGTAGATGTCCTCTCAATTAAAACCGTTTCCACACCAACCGACAAAAGGAGCTGGGAACAAACCATTAAACTAATCCATTATTGCTACTTCGTACCTGAGACGTTTCTCATTAAGATAAGAAGCCGGTGGTTAAAAGTAATATTCGACTGTAAGAGATGTTGGAAATGTTTGTTTTAATAATCTAGTATTTTAGTTGTAAACGTTCTTTTTTCAACATAAACTTAAACATTTTCTTCGTTTTACACCACTTCTATTATTCCAATGTCGACCAGGTTTCGCTACCGACATAGCTTCATCGAGACGGTATAATACTGACTTATTATATTATGTGTACAACTTGATGGATTTAGGAGTAAGTAGTGGTCGACATAAATAGGTTATAGACGTCATGCAATAAACTGAGGCATCTGTAAACATAACCCCATAGAAACATTAGTCGATTTGTGTCTGTATCAACAAATTATTCTCGATTTAAAATGTCAGTTTACGAGACGAATTCTCGACGTTCGCGGGATGTTTTAATTTTCTCTGCTCGACCCCATGTTGCGAAAGTGGTCAAGACATACTTGGAAACGTTGAAATGGGAAGTCCTAATTTCGAAAAAAAACGGCGGAAGCTAAGTTGTACACCTAATTATATATATATATTTTTTATTTTAGCGTTACCTTTCTCAAGCTTGTCAATTTTTAGGTTATGTATGTTTTCCTTTTTTGTCGTTATGTTTGTTTTCTCTTGTTCTTTGTATTTATACGATTTATGAGATGTATTGTATTGTACTCTCCTTGCACACCTTCCAGTACAAATTATTAAAATGCTTTAAGTTAATTGCGCATTAATGAAAAATATTTAAAAAGTTATTTTTGCATAATTTATACTTAAATGTACTTTATCATCTTCGTAAGCTTTTAGTATTTTGATTCGAACAAAATCTTCCATTTGAGATTGACACCTTACTAAAATTTCTAAGTAAGTAATTCCTTACTAAGATTTCAAAGCTTTACGAAATTCACATTTCGACCGGAAAATTGATGCGTTTCCTAAAAAAATCAGACTTAAAAAACTATGCAAATATCACAACGCCTGACCTCACCGTTCGAGTGATTTAGCTACTTCAGCGCAAAAATATTCTACTTTATAGTTAAGAACGTTTCTAAAGATAAATTTAAAGAAACAAAATAATTATTTAATAGTTAGTATAACTGCTTTCATCTATGTCAATATGAAGCTAAGTACCATAGATAGATTAACATTTAAGTAATGCTTTGTACTTACCATAAAGAAGATTTATATTACAAAATGCACAATTTAGCTAAACTTAAGATCCTACCATGAGACTAAGGCTCTAACAAGATGAGATTTTAGTTTTCTGGTTTGTAAAGACATTTTTTTTGTTTTACCTATATGAAAAGATTATACGTGCAGAAAACGCTATAAATTTATGGAATCTCAATATTATGATAATTTTAGTAACTTACGTAATTTAATTAACATAATATTATTATAATAAATCGAATAATTCGTAAAATTAGCAAAATTTAAAAAAAGTAAAAAAGGTTGAAAATACCCATTTCAGTCCACAAAGTTTGACCTGGCATTGGTCGCGGCTTTTAAAATCCTGCGAACGATCGCGTGGGAGCGTTCTGCTCTCATATTCTGATGTGCGTTAGAAAGGATTAGCAATGTGCGTGTTTCATAAACAGTTGGAAGTAATAGCCTGAATTAAATAGTTATAAAAAATAAAATTGTAAAAAGACATAGGAATATTTATTTCTTTTGGGTTTTTGATAAACGTTATGGGTTTTTTTTTGCGGTTTCGCAGTTCAATGGTAATATGTTATTATAATGCACCTACGGAATAGGAATGCTATAGGGTATTTTCTAGGTTGTTCAAGTGAATATGTAAATAGTTTTATGTATAATATTGGTAAAAGTTCGCTTTGTTTTATTTCATGAAAAAAAAAAAAAATATCTGTGATTTTGAACTTTTTCTATAGATTTTAGTTTAGATAAAAATAACGACAGATTTATTTATATACTCGTATATATATATATTTATGTGAATACCTTACAAGAGGCCAAACCACTCGGAGCCAGTGAGGTTATGGCATCCCCGATTGGGGTTTGTTGTGAGGTTTAATGGAGTGGTGAGGAGAAGTAAATGGGGAAGAGGAAGGTTGAATTGACTTGGCTCTTCAAATATGATCATTAAACATGACTGTTTTCATTTAAATTTTAAAGTAATAAAGAAGGTGATTTTTCTCCAGGGCAATACTTAGAGTATCTATAAATTGATTATTCGATGCGATTGGTTTTATTATGTCTTTAATTAAAATACTTTATTCTTCTCTTCAGAACAGGTTCTAATAACCTTATGAGGTAGGTGATATAAAAAAAGTTAATAAATAAAATGAATATTTAAAAAAATAAAAAATTCAAATTCAAACTATTTTATCTTTCAATTTTTCTAAACTATGAAAAAACGTTTCGTAATTTGACATTTTCTTAAATGACGGCTAAAATGTGTTCCAGAATGTTGATCACGTCCATATTGATCGCATAATGAGGCGTTTGCTCACGGCTCGCGGATTCGACAGCCGAACTTCAACAGATAAAGGCGTATAGAATGGAAACTAAGAAGGTTATAGTTCTAATTTCACTTGGAATGAAAAGTTATGTTTTAGTAAATATTACATCGGTGTGGATAAATTCCTCATAACATGACTAATGTTACTAATGTAAATGCTTTTTTTTTTAATTTTGTTTTTTTTTTTTTTTATTTTTATATTGACTTCCTCACAATTAACTTAATTTCATGTTATTTGAATAGGCTCGACTTAAAATCCCATGTTGCTTTAACGATTATCTAAGTTTTGTATTTTTTCTCTTATCTAGTTCATATATTATTCCACACATCTACCCAGTATTATCTTTTCTATCGCATTAACCATACAAACTTGGCTCTCACATTGTCCACTTCCACTTTTCCCTGCCATACACGATAACAGTCGGTACAAAACTAAGTTGGGTATCGAAAAACGAGGTAACATTGTTACCTAAATGAACATTTATTACTTTCGACGTAACAACTATCCATAGAGGCAACAATACATGATAAGTAAAATAAAATAACTTTGATAAAAAAAAAATTTTCTGTGAGGTAGGGGAGGTGTATTGATCAATATTATGCTCTGGGGATAAGAAGATAAAGCGTGAGCAAGATTCAATACAAAATCAAAGGCGAACTAGACAGCTTCCTATCTGCTGAGGCATTGTCATCCCGTCACGTTGATGGATTTTCTTTATGTATTTCCCGTTATCATTACAGACCAAAACTTCTTTTCGGAAAAGTATTAAAAATATCAAGAAAAATGGGTTAATCGTTATTTCAATCAGTGGATTCACCCTTATTATTTCTATTTTTTATAGTACTTTGTAGCACAAGAGTCCCAACTGTTCCCAACCATCTAGAGCCAGTGGGACTATGGCATCCTCAGTTGGGGTATGTTGTGAAGCTGAAAATAATGGGAAAGGGGAGGAGATGGGGAAAATGAAGGTCGGAAAGTACCTGGCTATTCAGATCTGGTAAACAAACATGGCTAAAGCCACTTAAAGCTACGTTTTGATTCTGAATGGCGGTCTTTTACCAGGGCGATACGTAGAGTTTCTACCAATCTGGAAAGTGTCGAAAATATACCATACTACATATTATTTTATATTTTTCAAATGTGTTAGGACACACATTAATTTAATAAAATTTACTTGCGCACGCCGGGTTTGAACCCGCGATCATTGGGTTGGTAGTCAAGCGTCTTACCACTCGACTACAATTTTAATTTAAGAGATTTCTGTATAAACATGCCGAAAGCATATTTATGAAAGCATATTCAAAGAGCTTTCAGCAATATTTACACTGAATATAAATAATAACGATCTTCCAAGGTGTACATTTCTTTTTACCTCTCATTATGACACATTTAAAATAACGCAGCCGAGACGTGAATTTACGATAATGTTTTTATTTTATTTTTATCAAAACTCCGCAGCATCCGGATTTTTTCTTGTAGATTTAAAAAAAGGCACGGGGGATTGCCTGGCTATATTTATTTCGATCGATTCAGTACGTGACTTTCTCGGCGCTTTACGACGGAGCAGGAGTGGAAAAATCGGCGGAGAAAGCGCCTCCCAAGGAAAAACTTTGTAGTTTAAAGTGTTCTCACGGTTAAGTCTATCGTGGGAGTAGTAGCTTCTGCTAACTCGTTCTCCTTCAATGGCACTTTTGATAACGCAGGCGAGTTTCAATCATTTTATGCATTTTCTTTCTAACGTTGGGGTATTTAAGCTCGCTGCGAGCTCTATAGCGGACCATCGCTTAGCTGGTGCTCGACACTCGACAGGGAGAAACATACAAATGCGGCTAAATTTAAGCTCGCTGCAAGCTCTATAGCGGAACATCGCTTAGCTGGTGCTCGACACCCGACAGGGAGAAACATACAAATACAGCTAAATATTTTTTTCTGTTTCAAAATTGTAATGTATCCGACATTCTTTACCTTTGTCAGAATTGAGTAGTGAAGTTTCTAATAAGTCTAAGTTTTTTCATTTTGCCTGAAACTTTCCAATCATTGAACAACAATCGATCAACCGTATTAAAGTTGTTCCGCAACAAAGGGTGGCTTGGAAGCCAAACTTTTATTTTCTACTGTCAGTGCTTTATAAATTAGGAACTATAAATTACCACCGTTGCCTACAATCTACCCCTGGACACCTTTTACTCTGTCATTAAAAAACGTAATTCTAGGAAAATTATTGACGTTTAAGGTTTATCGCTTAGTTTGCATGATTCTACCAAAGTGGAATTCCGATTAAAATTTATTCCCTAATTCACCAATGCTCGGTTCGTTTTATTTCCGTTTTTTTTTGCACGAAACAAAATATAATCACGTCGCCGATATCGAATACCAGCGGAGCACTGAACATTGAACATTGCCAAACGTTTAATATAAAGACCGCTTGAAAGCTTCTTATCTTTCAAAGCACCCAAATAAATTATGAAACCATTTATTATTCTCTTTATCTGTTTTGAGTAGCGAATAGGCATTGAGATACACAATACTAACTTTTAGATATTTTAAAACTATTTAAATATTTGAGTAAGCATAACAGAGCGAATAAAACAGAATAATTTAAATTATCAAGAAATTAAAACGGAAACTTTTATAATTTACCAGTTTCTCATTTTCGTCAGAGTTACGTCTTTTTTTAATGTGAGAAAAACAATACGGCATTTTATCATATTTTTTAAAAGTTTCATAGCTTATGATGGAAATAATGTAACATGCTGAAAATATTTGACTTGACCTAATAAATCTTAACAGAATTATATAAATGTCGTGATGCCATACCTCGCCGTACGCGATTTTCAGTGACGCACATAAACAAAAAACTCCCTACTTTATATTTAAGATTATACAGAGAGTAATCAATAATATCCGTTGATTTTTTAGTTTTCTTAAGGGGAATAACACATCTCTTATACATCGGCATTCCCAACTGTCCGGAGCCAGTGGCTTTATTTATATTTTGTGCGACTAAGGAAGTAGAGAAGGGAAGGAGATGGGGAAGGTTGGAAAGTGCCTGACTATTCAGATCTGGTCACCAAACACGGCAAAAGCCATTTAAAGCAACGTTTCAATTCTGAATGTTGGTCTTTCGCCAGGGCGATACTGACACTGAAATATAACGTTGAAAGCATCAATTCAAATCAGTACTTAAAGGGCGCCGTACAATTTACAATAATGTACCCAGTAACTCCAAGCAACAGACCATTTTTTTCATTTAAACAACGATAATATCAAGTATACAACTCGTAATCGAAAATCTATAACCAATAACCAATGACCTACTCCCAACAATAACTGATAACTATTGGCTCAGTAGAAGTTTATATATATTATATATATACATACTGAATTAACGATATTGTTTATTATTAATGGGTGTGAAATTATACGCAATATGACAAAACTTTCAACGGGCCGAACCGAAGATAGCTGGGGCTTTGGGACTTGTGTTGCCATGTTCGTATTGGGAGTTTAAAAACGTCCGGTGTATTTTTGTAACAAGTGTCGTTAACGGTCGCCATTGTTGCCACGGTAGTTGCCATTTTGAACAAGTGAGAAAAATACGCCGAGAGCTTAAGACATGTACCTTGGAGTGACCAAATAAAGAAAAAAAGAAAATGTACTTTGCTCTTGTTAACACGCAATGTTATCGGACACAGCGATTAAAAACTAAATATCTGAGTGTGAGTTAAATGTCACTAAATTTATATGTAAAATATCTTATAGGTAGGTACGTACTTAATCGCTTGTCTGGATTTGAAAAGATTATTTTTTTATTAATAATTTTCATCCACAGTTCCAAAATTGAAAAGTTAACACCTGTACGTACGTACGTACTCACAAATGAAATTATTTATAGTTATGATCTAATATGAGTCTGTGTGAAGCAGTGGCGGCTCGTGACTTTTTAGTGTGCTAGAGTGGTAAGATTGAAAAAAACGTCATCATTGATGTTGTTGTAGCCGAAAACATTTAATATTTTTTTTCGAAATGTCAACTTTTTGTATAAAGATTTTTCAGAAATCCGTGCAGTGCACCACCAAAACTGAAAAATCCTGAAAATCTTCATACAAAAAATAAAATCTTGAAAAAAAATAAAAATCATTTTTGGCTACAACAACACTAACCATGTCGTATTTTTTAATCTTAGCACTCTAACACACTTACAACTCACGAGCCGCCACTGGTGAGAAGTGTTTTTTTCGTACATTTGATAGGTAGTCTATTTACATCGACATACATATTTTCGCATTTAAGGGAATGGATAGTGTATATTTTGTAGATACAAAAACCTTTAGATTTAATAAATAGTTCGTTAGTTCCCTTTTTAGCCGCCTCCAGAGATAAGGTCTAATAATATTTTTCGTATTTAGATAGTTAACTGCAAAATAAAATCAATTTGTATACGCTGATAGCTACAATAATTACAGTAGCGACCCCCCGACTATACAAATAATCGTGTCGATCTGTGCCAGCATAATACATGATAAAAAACTGGTTTGTTGGTAAAAGGGGGATAGGTTGGTGTAGGTATGGCAACCACAGTTGACCCGAATACAATAATATGTATTGCTTGCGTACAGCATCTTTCAAACTTGTTAGTCGACTTCATAAAAGAATATCCAGTCATCATGAAAAAATGTTAATTTAAAAGAACACACTAGAAAACACTTCCAGTAAAAATGTGAAAAGTTTTCGAATATTCAAATTCGATCAAATAATAGACTCAATGTCCCTTTCTCGATAAAACAATAAGCATACTCGTAAAAAAAAACCTGCTTCTCAATGACGTTTGACAAGAACATCACTGTCGGAAGTGAATAAATATTCACCAATACACACAATCCTTATTCCTCAATACGACGCCCTGCATGGTCGAGTGGTGAGACGCTCGACTACGAATCCAGAGGTCGCGGGTTCGAACCCGACGTGCGAAAATAATTTTTATTTGGAATGTGTCATAATACATTTAATTGAAATTAATATAAAATATACTATATTTGCGGCACGTTCCAGAGTGGTAGATAGGTACTCTCAGTGTCGCCCTGGTGAAAGACCACCATTCAGAATTGAAACGTTGCTTGAAATAGTTTTAGCCGCTGTGTTCTGAATAGCCAGTGACCAGATCTGAATAGCCAGGTACTTCCCAACCTTCCCCTTCCTCATCTTCTTTTCTTCCCCCACTACCTTCAGCCTCACAACATACCCCTCACCATACTGGGGATGCCGTAGTCTCACTGGCTCTAGACGGTTGGGAGCAGTTGAGACTTTTGTGCGGTATTCACGTATTTAAAAAAAAAACCTAAGTTTGTATACCTCTATATGCCTATTTTAAAATAATTCTAATACTGCACCGAATTTTAAAAATAAAAACGTATTTAATTTGAACATACGGAAAATATTTTATTTCAATATTTCTGGAGGAACATGGAAGTATTCCAAGTATTTTTTTTTTAAATTGTCTTTGCTTAAAAAATAATCGATTTATTATTGATTCTCGAAATTGGAGCACTACGGTTCCTGAAAGGTCGTTTCTCAAATTCTGTTTCCAAATTTTAAGTTACATTAAAACGTTCACGTAAACTCAATCCGTTACCTATTGTATGATCGTTTGTAATGTAACATTGCTAAGCCAGATCGATTACTAGGGTCAGGAAAAGCTGTCTGCAATCCCAGGCATAGTTTGATCAATAGTTTTATGAGGGTCGTATATCAAGTTGGATTGTTTAAAATGTCAACTCGCCAGGAATATTGAGGGTGATCACAAAGCGGCACTTAACTAATATCCACCGCTAACTCGGGATTGTCAATTCAGGCACATTATTAAAAAAAACTTTTGTTTTCCGTGTGGAAAAATGAAAATAAAGCGATGTTTTTATGCTCGCCAATCAATCATAATGTTATCCATGTTTTATCGTACAAGTTATTCAACAGTAAAAAACTTGTATTTTTATTTGCTTGCCGCTAAGGAGGTGGTTTTATTGCAATATAAATACTGAGAGGAAGTAAGAAATGAGGGTGAGAAAAGAAACGAATATCTAAAAAGCGTTATTTCATTTATTAAATCACTTTATTAACATTGCTTTTTGACGAGTATTTATTCTGAAGTAGGTAAGTTGTTTATTGTTGGGGGGTCTTTTTAATATGATCGGAAGTCTGTATTTGTCTTGCTTATTAAGCAATGTGGTTTCTTTGTGCGTACTTAAGTACGTACAAGTATGACATTAAAAAAATGTAACAGAAATAGGTGTTAGAAAAATATTAAATCAGAAAAAAAAACTTTTCAAATCGAGATAAGTGATTAAGTAACTACCCTTTATATGTTTTGCGATTATTTTTATTCTATAAAATTATTATTTTATTAAGATACGTTGGGTTTTGTGGTCGCAAACCCGCAGATCCTTACGGTAGGTCGTACCGCTCCGCTACGAAGGTCATCAAATTTGCATGTTTCGGCGAATTGAAAAAGTTTTCATGATGAAGATATTACACAGTTATTCTCTTAACGATGGAAGAAATTTTACATTTCCTTGAAAAGTCAATTAAAAGTACAATACATTAAGAAAATTCCCATAAAATATAAATATTTCCACCGTTTTAGCAAAGAAATTCGTTATTTCAGAGTTCCAGACCTGAGAGGGGGTTACAAAAGCACTACACATTTACTCCTCATTTTAACGTCTTCATGGAAACTGTTGAAGTTCATTATGCCTCGAAAGAGGTGGAAAATTTATAGTGCCTGAAAAAGTCGTTCAAAAGTTATAACCTTTAAGTACGAAGAAATTCATTACTTTGAAACATACATATTATTATATCACAAATTATTGCCACTTTTCTCCTGAACTTTATGGGGCATTCACCAGAATGAAGATGTTTCCAGCTTTTTGGAAATTTATTCTCGTTTCGTAGATTCAATTTATTTTTATGCGTGTTAGCTTTGGCTTTAATTAATAATTATCTCGACCTTTTTCATAGAATTTGCGAAAAACATCACCTCAAGTGCGCTATACAAAAAATCAAACTGTAAATAAGTGTACTGATAAAATACTTAGCTCTTATTTGTACGTAAAATTACAAAATATATATATTCCACGTCAGAAAGATTCATAACTGAAATCCTATTGATTCTTGAAAAAACTTCAACTCTGAATTACTAAACACTACCTGAATTTTTTTGTTTTTTTTTTTTAATTTTATTTATTTTGTATGCGACCGGTCGGTAGCTATGTGGACAAACGCGTCGGATTCCCACCCGGACATCGTGCGTTCAATTTTTCTGCTGCCTAAGTCCTCCATCATTGCACAAGCAACATCTTTCGCTTCTGATGGTGTCAGTAGGAGTTTTTCAAATATTGTCAGGTTATTCGTAACCCGGGAATATTTGTCTTTCTTAGTCTTATCTTGCATGTCTATAGTTTGTATTTCTTTTTAAAAAATAAAATCTTATTTCTTATATGTATTTAATATAATAAATTTAAGAAATAAAATATTATCATTACTACTATAATGCACAACAAAGATTAAACGAGGCCTGATTATAAACGAATATCGGTTTTTGTGTATTTTCATATGTCGCGGTTCGTGAACAGTTCAAATTTGTGGGTTTTTTTTAAAGGAGTACGGAGGATCTAAATTCGTAAATGTCAAGGGTGCAAACATAATATTATAATATACTATAGAGGTGATACGGGGTGGTACGGGCTAGCTGTGATATGGATTTATGAGCATGACTTTCTGAAGAGATAAGTTTTGAATGTCGCTTTTAATCCTGATTTGATAGTCTACTCCACTCTATGCTTTAGGAATTGATAATCTGAAAGCGATTCTCGAACTTAGGATCAGGAGTACATTTTCGTCCGATAGCTTCAATATTTCAGTCATATTATTTATTTAGAAACTGATAAACTGTTATTTTACAACTAAGAATGCTCTGTTCATTGGTATTTCGGGTCCTAATCATGGACTTGTCAACCTGATCTAACCTTAGAAGGAGGAAAAGAGTTTTTTTAACCAATAGTCGTTAGAACAGATAAAAGACTAACTTTATATAAGGTTGATAAATCGAGCTGAGATATTTGATATTTGAGATAGGTGTTCGATTCTGGAGATAGGCTATTATCTATAACTAGTTGTTACCCGTGAAAAATCACGAGATGTAACTTGACTTGTCAAGAAAAAATATTGGTTGCTCTAATCCACCCATTTCAAATATAAAATAATGTCTGCTAAAACACATTATGGATAGGTATTTTATTAGGTAGGTGGGGATTTGAAAAGATTATTTTTTAAATTTGATAAATTCAATTAACGTCAGTTCCAAATTTGAAAATGTACTCACGATAATGAATTTTCTTTGTAAACACCTACTCATCAAGAAAATTATGTTATTTAATAATTCCGAAAATTTTGATATCCGAGAGGTGATAATCAGTATCCTGAACTTGTAATGGACTGGATTAAAAAAACAGCTATCCATTGTGAGCTATCCGAGTGAATTCTGTTTTTGTCGGATTAAGTTTAAGTTTGTGTATTGATATCGTACTTGCGACTCAATCAATGATGCCAACCCCTCGTTTTTAATTATTCCTATTTTTATCATCAAAATCCCGCTCGCTCGAGAAAGACATGGCACGATAAAGTAAATCAAATACTTGAATCGGGTCATGTGAAGAGTCAGAATAACAGAAGAGCATGTATAAGACGATGTATGAATGTGAATGAAGCAAGGAGTGTGTGCCAAGACAGAGTTATATGGCGGTCCATCCTATCTGCCGACCTCTGCGGGAAAACGGCGTGATGGTTAGTTAGTTTTCATCAAGATTATTGTCTCCGACCTATTTTCGATAATACATTTTAATGAAAACAAAGACATTAAATTGTAAGGCAGTGTCAATTTACTCTGAAATTCAAATACGTAACCTTTAAAAATAATATGTAACCTGGTTATGACAGCATCTTATGATGGATTTTCACCTAGTAACATAATATCTATCGCAAAAAACAGTGATCGTGTTCAACTTAGTTTGGAAAATTCCCATTCAATTCCTTGATTATCTGATCAACTCAGCAATTCTCTGTATCAAAACCAATACACAATCGCATTACATTTACTGGTCTATTGAGTAATTTCACGGTACTCATTCTGTACCAGTGGCAGTTAACTATGTGAATATTATGGTGGAGCAGCTACAGCACTACCAGTTTCTAGTGCCTACCTATTGATGCTGCTACTGGCACTTGGTTGGGATAGTGGGTGGAAGGGGGAGGATTAGGAAGACGAAGGTGCTTTGGAAATTAGATCAAGCCAGTGAACGTGAACATGTCATGTTGATTATCCGATTCCGTACGGGGACACAATATAATTATTGCAGGACTTGTCGTCCTTTCCACATTAAGGCCTGAAAACAGAAGATAAGCTTTTTATCTGAACTTTTATTATTTGTATCCACACGCAGAAATCATGAAATGGAATAAGGAAACTCCTTCTAGTGTGGCAAACATAATAAATTCCTTTATTTTTTATAAAGATAAATAATGAAAAAATATTGCATGGAATGTATAATACATAGAAATCCGGGAATATATTTAAGTTTTTATTTTCGTGGAAAGAAATCACTTGGTGTTTCGACATATTTAATGAAAATTAAATAAAAACTTTCTCTGTATGAGTATATATAACCACACACTACGTATTTTTTGTTAAGTTAAATTGTGTACCCTGATGATGCTTAGGCTAAGCAAAACCGGTCAGTCATAAAAAAATAAAATTAAAACTGTGGTCTTGTACAAAGTTATTATTTCATTTTTAATAATTATTTTATTTGTTTTAAGTGTACTTTCGTTGATTTTGAACGGTGTTTTATGATAGTAACTATATAAAACAAACATAATTAATTTTATATCTTTACACCATATAATTATCATGACAAATTAGCCCGCAATTTAGATTTAGTGTATGTTTGTCAGTTCGTGTTTTAAAGTCAGGAAAAGCAATCAGTACGTAAAGCCTCAATGATTGGTTAGTTTTTTTTTCAATGTATCCTCGGTCGTGAAAAAATAAGGAAATCGTTTTGTGGCGTACGCACACTGCCAGCTTGCCCAGTTTTCATCTTGTCTACCACTAAAAGCCGAGTTTCATAATTATTTATAGTTATATTATCCGTAAATTATTTCTTTTGTGTGGTATGTCCGACCGTACGAGTTTGAAGTTTTCAAATTTGGAACTGATGTTAATTGAATTTTTTTTTTTTAATCTCTACTAACCTAATAAAATACCTGACTGTAATGCATTTAAGCATACATTAATCTATATTTGAAATGAGTGGATTAAAGGAACTTAAATTCATTTTTGGCAAGTCAAGATACATCCCGTGATTTTTGAGTAACAACTAGTAGCGAATCGAAAAGAAAATTTGGAGATTTGTGAAAAAAAAATTTTAATATAAAATCAACCTGTTTATTGGTACTATCAAAAAAAGTTCGTAACTTAAGTTTTTACATCAATTTATTTCAATTGATTATCACTCTTCAAAGGTGTTTTTTCCATTTATTCAAAGTTTAGGAGTTGGAAAGGTTGACGCATTAAATTTTATGATTTAATCTAAAAATAATATTAAAGGCTGTTGGAAAACGTTGAAAAAGGAAAGCCTACTTTAAAGCATGAAGTAAATTGACATTTGATTCAGTTAGGGTGATTCAAACTCCATCACAATTGACGACCATCAAATCGAAGATTAGCGCCATTCTGAATTATCGATATTCTAACTGTCCCTGTTAAACGGCGATTCTCTGCCTCTTTCTGCTTTTGATAAAATGGTGATTAGCTGACCAGTGGAATTATGATGCTGTTATATTTGTTAGCTGATTACAATATGATTAAAAGTTGAAACGGACAAATAATTAAGTCGATCTGAAACACCAAAAAACTATCCGATCTATTACAAAATTGTAATGATATTCCGCACTCAGATCCTTCATGACCTTCCCGTATAACAAAAACATTGTTCAAAAACCTTTTACAACATTTTGCTTATATGTTCGCTACGCTCTTATTTATTTCCACAATTTATTTGCCAACAAAACAACATATGACAATCATTTCTGAGGTGCGGCCCTAAACTACACAAAATTCAGAGACTTTCGAAAATCACCTTTCATGTGCAACTTCTTTAAAAATGTGTTGACTCTCTCTCACACCCAAAAGATTTTATTTCCAGAAAAGTTGATTTTTCTATTCTTCCAACAACACTGAAATAAAAACACAGTTCTCAAATCGTCGTAAGCCCGCTTTGTTTTGCTCAATTTTTCAGAGTGGAGGCCGTGAGATACTGGGCGGGGTACATTTGAGACGCTTTTTGAAATAAAACTGTGTTGGAAAAATAAAGCCAAAGTTCAAGACGCAGTTTCTATGTATTTATACTGTGGGTACAACTCGGCGGTGGGATAGAGTTTATTATGGACCTCCCTATATGGGAATGGTACTATTGTACTGTTGTAGAATATCTTCTCGCTAGGCGAAATGAATATATACAGAGTGTAGCAGTATTTGAATTGCAGAGCTACGGTAAATACCCCGAAAAGAGCTTCCATGCATCTGGGAGATATTTTACTCTTCGGCTCCTTATGTTTTGCAATTTAATCAGAATAAACTACTTGACCCGATTCTTGCATTACTTAAAAAAATACAGTTTAAATAAACATATCTATTGAAGATTATATACATAAGACTATTAACTGACACAACAGATAGATTTTAATTCATACTATGTAGTATGCTCGTTGGTTATGTTAAATTCTAAACATTGAAGATTGCCATTAAACATTGTATGATAAATGTTAAACGACTATTTTATACGAGTGTTGGGGCAAAGACAATCCAAAAATGAAGTTTCGCAAAACCAGGCAGTGGTCGATCCCTTTTGTTACATATTTCCCATGTTCTACACATATTTTGTACTTTAAAGTACATATCTATGTTAACGCAAGTCAAAGAAAAATATATTTATGGTAAACAACATACTGTACATATTTTTATGTTTTGTAGTGTATAATAATTGTGTCATGTACCTACAGCGATGTGCTAAGCTGCCGGCTAAAAGGAAGGTTGTATGGGTCCAGAGGGGGAGGGAGTGTGGCAGAAGGGGAGTTTTTTGTTTGGATAAATAGTATTCCAGTGGCAATCTGATCCACATCCAATCACTTATCCACTCCGAAAAACGTGAATTCTCTACCTTTACAAGATGAAATCGGATTGTGTGATTTAGACCCCAATAGTAGCTCAAAAATAAATATAAAGATGAAAATATTTTTTTGATTTTCGGATGAGAAAAATTTCAAAAATAAATGATAATAATAATAATATATAATATATAACCTGGTCGAAGTTATCAAAAAAATTACCCTTCATGTATTGGAAATATTTTACAATTGTCATATGAAGCACCTTTGTATATTTAAGTACCAGCAGACAATACATACATACCTCTAGTAACTATATTGAGGGGATAAATAATGTATAAATGAGTAGGTACGGCCTATGGGTTAAGTAATTCGGTGACTTGCTTTTTCCCATTTCACTAATACAACTTCTTTTTTCTAACACTTCTTAAAGTATGCAACGCCTAAGAAAAAACTGTAGCCTAAACGTCGCCAAAATTGGTGTGCCGATCGCAGTTCAGCGTAATTTTCACTCAGTTAACATGAATTAAGCTCGGTTTGATGTTAAGGTCATAAATCATCAATAAAACATTAGAAGATTCAGTCGAAAAAATTGAAATGAATAGCTAATATTTCACTAAGCGTTCTTCGAATGCTAAACATTTAAATAACTTTTAAGAGTTGAAAAATGGGGTAACTTGGCTCACCGCGGCCGCGAGGGACCTACCCATGAGCAGAGCAATCCAACGTTACTCCCTGGAGCAACAATATAATAAGGAGGGATAGCTAATTTTGTTTACCCAATCCATACAAATTTGCCATAAGTCACTTTCTCCGGGTTTTTAGTTTTAGGTTTTGCTAGTGTTTCCTGAGAGAGAGAGCGAGAAAGAAAAAGAGACTAAGCAAATTTTAGCGCTCCTCGTTAAGGTATATAACCGTATTCACTATACGGGCGAACTTTGAATCATTCATTGGAATAACTAATGTTTAACAATTTTTCAGGTTATTTTCTTTATTTTTGTTTATTGAAATATTTGGAGTGGTTTTATAAAAGAAAAAAAAAATGTGGTGAAACGCAGTCAAAAGATCACTTTTCACAGTTATTTCAACAGTTTTTTAATATATTAGGCATTACGTAAGGAATTTCGTATTTTCAAGGATATAAATACAGAATATTAACAATAATCCATCATTTAAAACTAGCCCCTGTGTGGTATTCGTTTAATAAATCATTTAAATGGTGTTTAAATTTGGTTCTGTTTTGTTATGATAAAAATGTATTTATTCAAACAGGCTGAAACGATACGAAATATTTACAAACAGCCCCGTTATTATATACTTGTCTCTCTCTTTCTACTTACACGTGTGGGGAATATGTTTGTGTTGGAAATAGACGTACACTATTACATCTTAACCTGAAATCCTAGTTTGGTAGTCAGAACAAATTCCACAATTGAAAAATATTTTTTCACAAATCCATAAATATATCCATATATTGTTACTCCAAGGTTACCCCAATGTACCCCTTGAGAGGCCTTTCCGCGAGAAAAGTACCCCAATGTCACTGTAAATGTCACCCCATAGTGTAGAAGATATCTTACCAGTTATCAGCCAGAGCTCTCGCAGACAGTCCTCTCGCGAGGCCTGGACGCTCGCCTTGCGCTGCTGCTCCGGCCCGGACTCCAGGTGGTGGAACATGAGCGCCCCCAGCAGCACGTAGCTCACCACGGCCACAAGAGGCCTTCCCGCGGGCAAAGTACCCCAATGTCACCCCATAGTGTAGAAGATATCTTACCAGTGATCAGCCAGAGCTCTCGCAGACAGTCCTCCCGCGAGGCCTGCACGCTCGCCTTGCGCTGCTGCTCCGGCCCGGACTCCAGGTGGTGGAACATGAGCGCCCCCAGCAGCACGTAGCTCACCACGGCCACAAGAGGCCTTCCCGCGGGCAAAGTACCCCAATGTCACCCCATAGTGTAGAAGATATCTTACCAGTGATCAGCCAGAGCTCTCGCAGACAGTCTTCTCGCGAGGCTCACTCCTGCGCTGCTGCTCCGGCCCGGACTCCAGGTGGTGGAACATGAGCGCCCCCAGCAGCACGTAGCTCACCACGGCCACAAGAGGCCTTCCCGCGGGCAAAGTACCCCAATGTTACCCCATATGTAGAAGATATCTTACCAGTGATCAAGAGCTTTACAGTTTTTCACGCTCGCCTTGCTGCTCCGGCCCGGACTTTAGGTGGTGGAAAATGATTTCACCACGGCCACGAGGAGGCCTCCCTGAGAGCAGAGCACTCGGAGGCACCACCCTCCTGCCGACATCTCGAGGCACCACTCACACTAGTTCACTTTCAAAGTTTCCCGAATTCATTTTAACCTGTCAATTTTTATTTTTCCTTGGCCTAACACATTTTATTTAAAATATTTACAGCGTTTTCATTATCCATATGTTTCATTGCTTGATGCACACTTTAATAAAAAAAAGTTTATTATTAATCTAGATTTCTACGTGTGTTTCATTCCATGTTATTTATACATAATTTATTGTGTTTTATCACAATATTTCAAAAAAAATAATTATAAACCTTATTGTAATTTACTTTTTTTTTTTAAATTAAAGTTGTTTAACAAATTTGAAAAAACTGGAAATTTTCAATTTATTATTATGTTATTTTAGCATTGAAACCATAAAAGCATATTCAAGCATCAAGTAAGGTACGCAATAAAATACGTCAAAGATTTCGGATATCTAAGGTTCATTTAGATAACCTTGAAATTATTATTTTAGAGCTTTATTTTAGATTTTAGGAGAGCTTTATTTACCCAAATGTCTTAGCCAGTGTGCTTTTTTGTCTTTACCCTGTATTTAACACTTTTTTTTTAAATACTAGTCGGAAATCTTAAAAAAATAATTGTTCATTGAAAACATACGATTTTTTTACAGCTAATCTTCTGATATTTGTAATCTTCTAACCCACATCAAAAATTCACCTTCTAATGGTAAAAACCTTTTATCCTGTGCTTATCAAACTTACAATGTTCATAAAAACGTGTGAAACATTGGCATTACGTTTCAACTCGTCGATATTTGGAAGTAAATTCTTGTATGCTTTCAAGGAACAATGATAAAGCTAACATGTTTTTCCATATTACCTACTACTACTATTTTATCTATTTTTTGTACGCCAATATTGAAAGTGAAACTGTTTTTGTACTATTAAAATGAAATTATCTATTTTCAAGCTGAATTTGCTTTCGCATAGACTGAAAATCTAAAAATGTATTTAAATTTTATCTTTAATCTCGGAAATAATACATGTTTAAGTGACAAAAGAGTGCGCTGTACAGTAATTCAAAAAATGTTATATTTTCTACGCCCTCTTAAATATTTTCTTCCGTCAATACATAAAATCAATAAGTACCATAAATAATCTTTTTCGTTAGATTAATGGATTTGCATATTGACGAACCATCAAATTAATGTCACAATACAATTTGTGTACACATTTATTTACGGTTAAAAAGGGAATCTTTGTTTTCTCCCGCTGTCGAAAAATCAGAAAGCACAAATAACCGTGGAAATAATCCAAATTGATCCCCATTAATATAAATACCTTTTTCGTTTGTTTGAAACAAAGTTTCTAGTCCATAGCATTAAAGGCTTATTGGAAGTTTAGCGCCCGATTTGCTAAGTGTTTATCAATGTCAAAAGGTTAAACATACAAAAATATTCCTTTACTTTTCCGTTCATTCTGTTAACTCGAATATTTTCTACATATTTCAAAAATAAATCTCAATGGGCTGAAGATAAATGGCAGGTACTAATCGGGAGATAAATAGATTTATATTTTTATAGATAGTATATTGAACTAAATATGAGAAATTCCTTTCAGAAAACTCAGAATACATTAGGAATGCTTTCTATACTTGTAAATAAATGTAAATGGTGAAGAGGCGGGGCGGAAAAATAACAAAATATATTTGTTTCAAACTTACTGGCTAGTTCACCTATATTTAAATGATTTAAGAAGTAATATAGATGAACAAATATAAATGAAAAATAGAAGTAAAAAAATATTAACAAATAATACATGGTTTAACTTATTAATACAGACACATATTGGTGATTTAACAAAAGAGTTTTTAAAAATACCTTTTCTCTTTCGAATATGGAGAAGTGATGAAAAAACCTAATACTTTTTACGAAGGATTTGTTCAACAAACATAAATAAATTTAAGGTGATCAAACAAGTCGGTTTACAGCGAATTATTACAAAATGTATTTTAGGAAATGAACTCTAGAGTATTTTATCCGATTCGACTACATTGACAAAAGCATTTTGTTGTTTTTAATCTAATTCTCGAAATTTTTAATTGAAAAGTTTTGTGGTATTTATAGAAACCTTTAATATTTATTTAGCTTTAATTAGTACATATTATGTACAATGGTTAGATAATTTCCAAAAAACATTAAAATTTTCACAAATAATTCAAAGCAATTGTTGTTAAAATAAAAAAAACGCACCTAACATATTTCTTCACTTCTTTCTTAAATTAAAATACATTTTTCTCTTCTTTTACATCGGTCAATATTTTTTTACAGAACTTCACAACTTTATGTAGAAATGAATTCTGAGATTTTGATAGCTTTCGAAATTGAAGTCTTATTTTTTTCTTCTTATTTAGTTATAAGAACTTTTCAATCTATTCGTTTTAAGTCGGAAATTATGGTTTTCTTTCGTTTTATATCTTTACCTTTCCATTGTTTTGTGGAAAACGCATATATTGTTAAATAAAAAAGCAGATAAAGCTAATAACTTATCTGCAAAATAAGAGAAGTAATTGTTGTGTAAACCTCGTATCTCAAAAGTAAAGTTATTTAAACACATTGCTCAACTGCATGTCGCCTAAAGTAATTTTATACTAAATAAACATCAACCAATTGTGTAAAATGCGACACTAGATATTAAAGCATCTTCTAAAACGAATTTTACCATGTTTTCCAATTTTTTTAAAGTAAATACGTTTTTCATCACGCATTAATTTTAACATATTGACTCATGAGGTTTCCATATCTCAGTAACTATATCGTCGCCGGAAAGCCAAAAGGGCTGAAAGCGCCATTTTGGGAAGTTTACCAGAGCTCTATAAAGTTTTGTTTTACAACAAAATTCTTCAATAACTGGTTGGATTTTGAAAAAAAAAGTTAACTCAGGGTAACCCAATGCTCTCATTGAGTTTCCTGAAGCGAAAAAAGCTAAAGAACTTCTCAAACTTGTGTCGCTTGAGTCGAGCCTTTTCCCAAATGGTAAGCATATTTTAAATGGCTTAAGGCTCACAAAAATCTTCAAAATCAAATGAGAGTCAGAGCATTCGATGCAGAAAAAAAACTGCATATTTAACTCATTTTGGCCCTTGAGGTGATTTTTCACAAAAACGGCGCTATACAAATTATCCAAATATTATTATTATTATTGGCCAAAGTGTCTTGTGATCAAGCCTCTTTGCCTTTTCAGTGACGATAGGTTCTACCCGAGTCGTATTCTACTTGTCTCTATTTTCCAGCGTAAGGCGAAACATAAACATCGTAATTCCCGATAGCTACTTAAAAGCATAACTTCCACTAACAGCCTGTGATGTGAGACTATTTCTGCTATGAAACTTATCTCTGGCGTAAGGCAATACGAGTATATCGTTTCATTAAATTCTACCCTTGCAACTATGGCAACTCCGCTCAACGCGGGTAAACTTCCCTGCTTGAGGAGTCTCCGGATTCACACAACTCTGACATTAATTTAGCCAATTCGCAGTTACACGAGTTGCAGAGTGCACGGCAACGTTGGTAATGCCAATTCACTGGTGCAGTGTGATGTGTGATGTTAGCCGTGTAAGGTTGATACGCTAGAACAGTGATTCTCAAAATGGGCGATAACGCCTCCCCCCCAGGGGAGCGGAGGTGGACGAAATGTCCACCGAAGACAACAATAATATTTTTGTGAATTTTCATAATGAGTCGCGTACATATCGTTGCAAGAATCGTGCGAATGAAGCGTTCAATTATTGAGTTGATTTATAGATGGATTTCTCAATCTAACGTTACTTGATTACTTTGATGATTTTGATTTCATTGGAATGTTGTAAGTAGAGACGTGTAATATATGGTGGAGATTTAATATATATTTTTTTAAATAATTAGACAGCCCCCGTAGTCGTGTGGTTAAGACGTTCGACAATGAGTCCAGAGGTCGCGGTTCTAATCCCGGCGTGCGTAAATAAAATTTATTTAGTTAATAAAAATAAAAATAAAAATATATATTTTTTTTATATGAATACCGCACAAGAGTCTCACTGCTCAACCGTCTAGAGTGGTAGATAGTCTAAATATCGCCCTGTTGAAAGATTACTATTCAGAATTGAGACGTTCCTTGAAATGGTTTTAGCTGTGTTTGGTGACCAGGTCTGAATATCCAGGTACTTTGCGACCTTTCTCTTCCACATCTCTTTCCGTGCCGCCCAATACATTTATTATTTTCATATGAATTAAAATACCCTTATTGGGTGTCCCATAGTCTCACTGGTTTCAGACGGTTGGGAGCAGTTGGAACTCTTGTGCGTTGTTCAGTTTCAAAAAGTTTTTTTTTAATTCCTGGTTGCGAATAACAGGTCTGAATATCCAATTTTTAATTCCTCCTATACCCTCCTCTCACTGGTTTCAGACGCTAGAAGATTCAGTTTAAAAAGTGATAATTTTGATCGTTTTGATTGAAATGAGACAAAACGCGTAGTGAGCAAACATGTAACATTCACTTTGAAGATATTTGACTTCGAATAGAAAAAAATAAACCTCCGCCGCACTTTTCTTGTTGATGTTATAATGCTTTTTATTTTTTGGGAGTTGAAGAACAATAAGAGTATTCCCATTATAAAGTTGACGTGTCATATTTTGAATGACTGTTGTAACGTGGATACCGTACTGGGAAATCATATTGTAGACGACTTCGCGTAGAATAATATTTTGATGGTGAGTACATTTTTTAATCTTTGTAGGTTGATCTTATAACGAACCCTAGCAGTTTCATTCCGTCAATAGTAAAGGTATTAATACAACAGATCTTCAAAAATTATAAGCAGAGGGTAATAATTTGAGTAACTGATACAAGATTTACACCGTTCGATGAATAGTCAAAGTACAACGCTATTTTTATTTTGAAAATTCGCATAATTTTATATTTACTAATATCAAGACGGAACTTATTTGAAGCACACTTTTATATAACTTATTAAAATCATCTTGTGACACAAAAAAAACTATACGGTGTCTCAAGTTCGAATCCCGGTCGCGGCAATACAGCTTTCTTTAGAGGAAAATTTTAGAGGTTTTTTTTTTTAAAGTGTTATCAATAATATAAATTTCTAATTTATGTATAAACACCTTTTTGTATATATTGTGGTCAAAGAATAAGGGAACAATTTTTTTCAAAAACATGAAATTATATTATTTTCGAATCTGCAAGAGATCAAAATATTGTGTCAAAAATTGTTTTAATTTTAATTTCTTAAAAGTTCCCAGTCATAATAACGATGAAAGTAGCACTCAACTTTTTTATGAAATAAAAAAAAAACAGAGTGAATGAAACTAAGTTTATTAGACTTTTTTCATAAATTTTTTACGAGCAGGGCTTTGAAGGAAACCAATTACGCATTATTTGTAGAAGTGGGTAGAAAAGTATTGATTGGTTTGAGTTCTAACCCTTGAAAACCTCAATATAAAATGCAACATATGATTAGGTATCTACACATACAAATCATAGCAGTAAATCAGGCTTCTAGTGGCATAAAAAATGCAACATTATCCTCCATTATATTTCGTCTGAGTCAGAACAAATGCCCTCACAAATCCCTACATAAATGATGGAGTACTTACAAGGTAGAACGAGCCTAGATAGAGCCCGGATGTGTTTTATTAGATCGCAGGAAGTAACGGGCTGTTTGTGTGCGCCCTGTATTAACGTGTAACACAACGTAACATGCCCTTTCGTTTTTAGTTAAAACAATTTACAAAAGTCGAGGCAATTACGGACATAACATCTGCTACAGAATTTTTTCCACCCATTATTACGGTATTTCTGTACATAGTGAAAAATAAAACCGAGGGAACAATAATACCAACGAAATAATTGAAACAAAAATTCATTAGACAGAGTTGAATTATTGAAATTCTTTCTTTTTTTAATGGAGGTTTCTTACCTCAACATAAATGGTTAAAATTACCGTTGGTTTGCGAATTTTTTTGAAGCTAGGAACATTCATATCATGATAATATGATGGGATGCAATATCCTTTCAACTATCTCTCTGGGGATACGGGGATCCTCTCTTCTGACGTAGAGAGGGTTACAAATAAAATCACGATCGGCCGTTTGGAAGAAGGTTGACTATTATGGTAATGGTTTTCATTTTTACTTTCTGTAACATGTCAATGCCCTGCAGTCAGGGCATCATTTTTTTCTTTCTGATGTTATTATTACTATTCTTTGTTTTCTGGTTTTACAGTTTATGTTTGTCCCTTGAGATTAGCTGGCCTGGCCTCAACAATCAACTATGAGTACCTTATCCGATTCGGAAAATAATTCAACGGTTAATTATCACTACTTCAACGCATTGTGATATTACGTACCCCCTTAACTTAGACGCACGGTCTACAAAAAAATATTGCTGGCTTTTACGCATTTGTCTACGTCGGAAGGTCAGCCTTTTGCCCTGGAGAAAGGCCACCATTTACATAAACTGGACTTTAATAGCCAGGTACTTCAAAACCTTCCTCTTTCCAATCTCATTCCTCCCCTCATCCTCCAGCTTCCCAAATTGGGGATGTCACAGTCCATTTTTTTCCAGGCAGTTAATACTACAGTTGTACATTAATCACATTAAACAAATATTACTTTTTTATGAGCCCAATTTCTCCCAATATTTCGAAATCAGTGGAACCATGACATCCCCAATCGGGGTATGTCGTGAAGCTGAATAGAGTAGAGAAGGAAAGGAGATGGCGAGAGATCTAGTCACCAAACACGGTTAAAGACATTTCAAGCAACGTTTCGATTCTGAATGGTGTTCTTTCACCAAGGGCGATACTGAGAGTAAATACCACTCTGGAGCGTGCCACAAATATACTACAGACTATTTCAGATTAATTTTAAATGTGAAATAATACATTGAGCCCGTGACCTTTGGATTCGTAGTTGAGCATCTTAACCACTCGACCACGGAGGCCGTCATTCAAATAAGTTATCCGATCAGCTGAACGAGAACAGAGTATTGGCTGATTCACACCAACGTCCAGTTCCGCTCAGTGCCGATATTATATCAATCAAGGAGTATGTGCCAAGACAAATTTGTGTGGCAGTATATCCTTCGGCCCACCCTTGTAATATTTAACTACTTATTTAGTTAAATAATTATTTTGAAGTGTAAAAATACTAACATCGCAGACTTTTTTTTATCAAAAACCATTTTTTTATCACTAAATAATATTTTTATTAATTATTAAAAAAATCATTTAGTGATAAAAAAATGGTTTAAAAAAAAAATAATCTGCGTTGTAAGTATTTTTACACTTCAAAATAATTATTTAACTAAATAAGTAGTTAAATATCACAAGGGTGGGCAGAAGGATATACTGCCACACAAATTTGTCTTGGCACATACTCCTTGATCGATATTCATAACATATCAATAAGTTTTCTTGCGGAACAATATCGGCACTGAGCGGAACCGGACGTTGGTGTGAATCAGGCTTATACCGGTATTGCATCAGCGCTGAAACAAACGGAAAAAGAAAGAAGAAAAATGGAAGAAGTTTTAAAAAATTGACTTCTGCAGACAACAAAGATGTCCGTAACATGGAAAATGCAAATACGACAGTGTCCGTATCGAAGAATTTTTAAAAAGGCACGAGGAAACGGAAGAGAAAAGATGGGGAGTACCTGGCAATTCAGATCACCAAGGTATCCTTAGTTGGACAGTTCTCATGTACCTAAACTGGTGTGAAATGGTTTCTCGACGGTAAACAAACCCTCGAGGACAGGTGTGTTTCACTTGACTGAACGTTGTTATGATAGTTCCAGCGTCCAGCTAACCAATTGCTATTTAGCTATTCAAATTTGCTACTCTAGAATCAACTGTGTACATACATGGTGTGGTTATAATGAACGATGTTTAGTTTGAACATTGCGAAGATTAATCGTACCTGTATGAACCATTCTTAATATTTAAAATTATATTTTCGTGGAAAGAAATCACTTTGTGATTTGACATATTTAAAAAAATGACTTTGTATAAGAGCGCGGATACTATTTTAATATTTTATGACCGACCGGTTTCGCTAGGCTAAGCATCATTTAAAATTATTTTCAAAAAAATATAATACCTCAAGACTTCCAATTGCCTGGGTGTTTTGATTTTCTAATGATGTTTTTATTAAATACTTATTTTTTAAATAATTTAAATTACTTTTATTGACAAATTTTGAAGTTAATTGGCTTCTATATACCACGTTTTATTTTTAATTTACTCCCATCAGGTTGGCTGTACGAAATAAGCTAAGCTTATAATGTTTTTATTGAACTTAAATTTGACAACCTCACACGGGAAATATTACGAAGCTGAAGGAAGAGGAAGTTGGGAAGTACCTGGTTATTTAGATCTAGTCATTAAACATTGCTAAAGTTATTTCAAGCAATGTTTTGATACTGAAAGGGATTTCCTCAGTAGAGCGATACTGATTATATCTTCCACTCCGGAACACGATGCAAATATACTACTAGTATAAATATTATTTTTTATAGAATTATACTATATGTGTGAAATGACCCATATAAAATACTGTTTTAGATTTAGTTACTATGTGATGGAATATTTTATACAAAATAACATATCTCAGGATCAAAGCCAAGGAGCTTACCACTTCGCCACGGAGGTGAAAGAAACACAAAAAAATGATACCTTCTAGTTACTGTCGCGTAACATTTCCCAGGGACCGATCCAGTGCAGAGACGTCGCAAACGATAAAACAAATTGCTCCACTTTATACCAGTACTAAGATGTTCCTTTGTCCTCATCTTTTCGATCCTTCCTATTCCCCGGACGCAATAAAATTGTCCCTGCAATATGGCACACTTCCGGGAGCATGATGTTACGGGTTCGATTTCCGCTGGAAGCTTTATAAAACGTGAAATGCTTCTACATTCTCGTGTGACGTGGCTACATTCACACACAGTGGTATTACACGAAACTGTTGGATATATTACTATGCTTCTTTGAAAATCAACATTTCCAAGTAACTTCCAATTTTTTCCATGTACATTTTCTGTAGAAGTTGAAAACGGATTATTCGGTTTACTTTATTCGAATCTAAGATTACGTTAACTCTTTCATTCAAATTATTTACAGTAATAAAATTATGACTTCTTGCTGGTTTACATTTTTTTTAAATCGGGATGGATTTCTCACCACGCTCCGGGAATCTTCACACTAGTCAGAATGAAACTGATCCCGTCTGAAATAGATATGTAGAACAAAGTTTCTTATTTACAGTATTAAACATTTCAATGAGTCAATCCAGTCCTGCAAAGAACGACACTTTAAGCAGTATCTTCAACTGTACTATATCACATCAGTGTGATGGAAATCGACTTTTAAATATGTATATTTTTTTTAAATATAAGTGCTATCGTCTAGAAATAGATCGTCACCTTTTATTTTTAATTAAGACTTCAGTTTAACAGGTTTTAAAATCATATTCTGATTGATGAAACTAAAAAATAAATATGTTTTTCATTATTAAAACTTAATGATATTTTTTATTATCTTTCAAATTATTTAGTTGGTAATGTTTTAAACTCCCTTAATACTGCTTGCTTTCTAGTAAGGCAACGATATGCTAGTTATTGAATTAAGAATAATGGACGATTATTGGGCAAATTAGGCCTCACAAAATATTACCTCCGTAATATCCAGAGGAAATTTGCTGAGGTAGAGAAAAGTCAGGACCGGCGCTTGATTGACAAGCCTTCATTCCGTCAAGTGTTTCTTTTAACGAAGAGCGATTACGTTTTTTAGCGGGTTCAACATTTACGAGGACCTTCTTTATAAAGGCAGCTTAACCGGCCTAATACGGGGTTAATTTAGCCACACTGGTTTAATGAAGAGCCCATTATTGATGTCATGAAAATAATGGTATCGTAATATGACAGAGGTTTTATATTAAATATGAGTTTCAGTGACCTGATTTCATAGTTCCCAAGTATCTGCTTTCAGTATTTATTTAAAAAATAGCGTTAATTCTTAATTTTGGTATTGTAAAAATATTGTTCTTCTTTGAACACTATCCATGCATGCACAGATGTAATAAACAAAATGTATGTACCCATATCTTAACTATAAATCAATATAAACTGAAAGCATAAAGCAGCAAAATGACTCGAATCGTCAGCTCTGGAGTCGGGAAAATCGCACTGTTTTTACTACAATCGGAAATTTTAAACCTAACATAATTGTATTCAGATCTCAACATTATTTCAGCGTTCACAATATAGCTTTGAAATAACCATACCAAGCTTAATATCCTGTAAAAAATAAGGCAGAAGCCATATTGTTGTTATTGAACATAAAATTACAAAATAAATTTAATAGCACCGTAATTATTACAGCATCGTGAAAGTCTATCGCTGGATATTTAAGAGAGGGCGAAAGTAAATATTTGTGGTTTTCGATAGTCATAATTAAATTACCGATAAGTCAATGTTTGCTGTTAAATAAAATTTTAGAGCAATTATTATTCTAGGTGCAAAACAAATAGAAGTTATTGCGAAGAACTCTCAAAACAAACGCAATCGTATTATTGCGAACACAATTTAATTATTTACAAAAAATTTTACAAAAACTTATTCAACCTTATTGATAAAATCTGGTAAAGCGGAAAAACAGCTGTCATATTTGACAAAAATGTCCGTATATTAGTATGTTATTTTAATTTATGTGTTTTAGTTTTATTAACGATTATGCCTCGATATCTTGATTGTGCTTTCCACAACAATACATTAATTTATACTAGTTTTACACGTGAAAACCCACTGGACATGACTTGCCAAGAAAAATATAACTTGCTTTAATCCACCCATTTCAAATATAGCATAATGTCTGAAACAATACATTATAGTTGGGTGGGGATTTGAAAAGGTTATTTTGAAGTTTTGATGGTTTCAATTAACATCAGTTCCACTTTGAGAATAATCAACACTCGTACGGTCGTACTCATAAAGGATTTTTTTATTGTGTAATGAATAAAACTCGTATATAGTGGAGCCCAACGTGACTGCCCAGAATTATCCCCCTGCATTTAACAAATTTTGTACAGTGAAAGAAGGCAGGACTAATGAATTTATTTGAACAATGAAAACTATTCAAAAGAATGTGTTTTCAATACAACGGCGTAACTCCGAGAACAATCGTCCACTTTAACAGTCGCTCCCGTTAACTTAATGCAATAGTTTCAATAACGGCACGGAAATTGTAAAATATACTTCGTATCTCTGCAAACGAGGAGCGACAAAAAAGAATTCGATAAAGATGGAAATAGCCAGCGAAACGAGTAATGACCAAGAATGGAAATTTTTAAAGAAAAGATACGACTGAAATGAAAAATGCCATCATTAATAAAAGCATTGTTGGATAGGAGGGTACTAGTAGGTACCGACTTTCGTAGTACATGTAATTTTTTTTTAATACCAACGTACACCTCCCAAACACAACCAAAAGCAATAATTTCAAAATGATTTTTTTTTGAAATTATTGCTTTTGGTTGTGTTTGGGAGGTGCACGTTGGTATTTAAAAAATACATATATATATATATATATATATATATATATATATATATATATATATATATATATATATATATATATATATATATATTTATATATATTTATATATATTTATATATATTTATATATATTTATATATATATATATATATATATATATATATATATATATATATATATATATATATATATATATATATATATATATATATATTATTCATTGCGCTGTATTTTTTTCTACGGTCCAAGTTCATTAATTTCAAATTCACGGTCTGGTAAATTTATTAGCAGATTTTTGGTCGGTTGGGACAATAATTAGGTAGATGCTTTTCCAATAATTTTATTTTTGAAAATGTATTTTTTTTACGGAATTGTGTTTTAAATTAAGCTTCATTTGATTGCCTGATCGTTTTTTTGAATTTTTATACCTGGCCAATAAAAAATTATTTCGTTATACCAAAATATGTTTTTTTATTATTCTTCGGCAAAATGTATTGGAACTGATTTTACTGAATATGTGTAGTATAGCTACACCAGGAAACAAATGCTATGCTGTTTCTAATTGTTCGGAGCCGTCATTATGACAACTTCATTTAGGGTATGTTGTGAGACCGAAGGGAAAGGGAAAAAATTGATAAGAGGAATGTTGGGAAGTAGCTGGCTATTCAGATCTGGTCACTAAACACGCCTATTGCCATTTAAGCAACGTTTCGATTCTAAATGGTGATCTTTCACTATTGCGATACGTAGAGTACCTACCACTCTAATGATTTTTTACTTGAAATTAAACATGTTTACAAAACAATAAATTTATACATTAGCAGTATTAAAAAAAACATTTCACTCTCACATAGTGGGTAAGTACATACAAGTATATGGAGTTTAAGTTTTGTTGATTTAAAGAATGCCCACTATGTACCCATAAAATGTTGAAAGGGGCGGCTTTTACTCTTGAAGATATTGAACATTTTGACCGGTTAGTAGCTAAGTGCACTAACGAGTCGGATTCACACAGTCGTGAGTTCAATTCCTCTGCTAGCTAAGTCTTCCATCATTGCACAAGCAACGTTTCCCGCTTGTTATGATGATAGCAGGATTTTATCAAATATTGTCAAGTTATTCGTAACCCGGGAATGTTTGTCTTTCTTAAAATAAATAAAAAATACAACGCGAATATTTAGAAAAAGGTTTTTAATTTATTAATTACCTTTGGAATTTTATGTGGGTAAATATTATAACACACACAAATTGTATTCTTCATTTGATCATTCGTTGTTTTCACCCATATTTTCACGACATCAAAATATTTACTGAAAAAATATGGTAATTAGGTACCGACGTAAATGTTTGCGGTCGTACATTATAATTTTATGGGCCTATCCTCATATAAATATATCGAGCAACAAATTATCCAGACAAAATCAGCAATATGTTATACCCTATACCCTACGAGGGTATAATATGTTATACTGGGTGGCGCGAGCCGCTTACCAAAAGACAAACTAGCTTGGCCAGGGGCTCATAAATTAAAAGGGTCAGAAAAGCTTCTAATAAGGACCCATCAAACTAGCTCCGAGGCTATTCCCAGGGCGATAAAAACCTTTATTCTAGCATGTCCTTGGAGATTTTGTGTCCTTAAGTTTCATGTCGTTGAACATTCAAAATGAGAGTGATTTTATTCGGAAAATAAAAGATAACACGAAATTATTTTACATCACTTATTGGATCGTTACAATTTATCTAGGTGTTATTTTATTTAGATTTTTTTGATAAATTATCGTTAATCATGTAATGTCTTGTTATATTTAAATGTAATCAATATTGTTTTTATAAATTGAAATATCATTGTAATATTGGAGGAAACTCCAGTTAATAATAACGGAAAGTACTAAAATGTTAAGTTGTAAAAAACACCACCAAATTGATTGATAAAAAATTAAAGAAAAACTTTCGTGTTAAAAAGTTTAGCGTTATTTTTTTATAAAATAGATATTTTGAAGTTACTTTTAGTTAGCATTGTTTTTTGACAGGAACGCCAAAACTTCCACCGACTTTTCAATAAGTACGCAGAGTCACACTTCCGACACTCGATTGCTTCAGTATAAAGTTTTCATCGTTTTCCCGAGCTCGCGCCGCGCAATCTACCCGGAGAACATCCGACAGCAAACTGAAATAACATAGCAAGCAACCAGTGAACAATCTTCCGCCTGCATTTTCGTTGTTGCGCAAACCACCCCTGGAAAATACACGTGTGTTTCTAAAACATTTAATACAGGACTGACATCTAGCGATTATTTATATAACAGTGTATTCGAATTTTCCAATCCAAGTTTCTAACCTATAGTCATCTAGCGGAATTTAATATTACTATAAAATTCGGAGGTGTCAAAAAATGGTCTCCGTCGGTACAAACGCATGAAGTAAATTTCTTCGGTCGCGGCAGAATTTGCACGCTGCCGCTAATTTTGTGATACGTCAAGACTTTCATCCTAATGTTACATATTTAGTATAAGCACAAGGATTTATTTTATTAATCTATTAAAGTTTGTGTCCATCAGAATAAACATACAATCATGACGACTATACTTGATAAGATTTCGGGGATCGAGGCGGAGGTTTGTAAATTTAGGTTATCTGTGAACCTTTTCACCCGTATTGCATGAATTTGTTCCGTGTAGTTTTCTATTGTAATTATGTTTATGTGTTAAATTTATTCATGGGTTTGTTTTATAGATGGCTAGGACCCAAAAAAACAAAGCAACAGCACAACATTTGGGTCTTTTAAAAGCAAGGTTAGCCAAACTCCGGCGAGAACTGATTGCTCCAAAAGGCGGCGGCGGTGCAACTGGTGATGGTAAGTCATACAAAGTAACTATTATGCACTACCTTACAACTGCTTTTATTCTCAATTATCCAATAAAGACAAACTAGACAAAAAACTTAACACCAAAGATTCTCTGAAGAAACCACAACACACTCATTGTCACATCAATATAAAATCTCACCTGAGGGCAGTGTCAGATCATTACCAATGTTCAACAGATATGTGAGCTGTCAAAATTTAATAAAAATAAACAAACCACCACACAAATAGCAGTGAAATCTACACAAGTGTCATGCATTAGCTTCATTTGTTTAATGAGCCCGACATTTGTCTTATGAATGCATATTCTTGCATACTAACTTCGTGCACCTGTTAACCATTCTTGGAAGTTCATTCTACCCATTGATATTTTTATTTTGTTGTCTTTAACATGTTGTGTTTATACATTTTAGGATTCGACGTGGCCAAGACAGGAGATGCTAGGATAGGATTCGTTGGCTTCCCCTCAGTGGGTAAATCTACACTACTCACCACGCTAGCGGGAGTATACTCGGAAGTGGCAGCGTATGAGTTCACAACACTCACAACTGTGCCTGGGTGTATCAAATACAAAGGAGCTAAAATTCAAGTGAGATTGCCATGTCGATTATTAGGATAGTAAATTCTGTTCACTGTTCATTCCCAACTTCACTTACCCACCCTTCACCCTTTATTTAACGACCTCCGTAGTCGAGTGGTAAGACGCTCGACTACGAATCCAGATGTCGCGGGTTCAAGCCCGGCGTGCGCAAAAGTTTTATTTGATTATTATGTGTCATAACACATTTAATGAATATGAAATTATATATAGTATATTTGCGGCACGTTCCAGAGTAGTAGATACTTTAAGTATCGCTCTAGTGAAAGACCAACATTCAGAATCGAAACGTGGCTTGAAATGGCTTTAGCCGTGTTTGGTGACCAGATCTGAATAGCCAGGTACTTTCCAACCTTCCTCTTCCCCATCTCCTTCCGGTCCCCACTACCTTCAGCCTCACAATATACCCCAATTGGAGATGCCGTAGTCTCACTGGTTCTAGACTGTTGGGAGAAATTGGGACTCTTGTGCGGTATTCACTATAAACAAAATACATATATACTGTGCCCTTAGTATGCGTTCCACTCGAATTCGAGTCTCGAGAATTCTGTGGTAAGTGTGCGACTCGAATTAAAGTCCTAAAAGTGTGCAAACGTATTTTATCGATTTGCTGAAATTAGAGACTACTTTCTTAGTTATGATTGGCTCGGAGATGTGGCCAGTGAAATGGAGGATCATCATTGACTAATAAATTAAAATAAAATTCATACTATGCAGGTTGGAAAAACAAGTCACGCATTCCTGTGGGTAATGTCTAAATGTTATTTTCAGTTACTCGATTTGCCTGGTATCATTGAGGGCGCCAAAGACGGCAAAGGTAGAGGTCGTCAGGTAATAGCTGTGGCACGAACCTGCAGTCTCATCTTCATCGTGCTGGACGCCCTGAAACCGCTGCAGCACAAAAGGCTGCTGGAGCACGAGTTGGAGGGCTTCGGCCTGCGGTTAAACAAGCAGCCACCAAATATTGCGTACCGGAGAAAGGATAAAGGAGGAATTAATCTTAATACTACAGTGAGTATTTAATAATAATAAGTGAGGTGCTAATTTCTAGTATTGTAGATCTGCAGTCTCTCATGTCTATGACAAACATACAGATTGATTTCATGAATTTGATAGAGACTTTACGAAAACATTTCCTTGGGAACGGTGAATTCTTAGTGCAAGTGGATGAGTATTTGAAGGAGTTGTTTTTTCGAGAAACTGGTAAGCTAACAAGGACATTGGTAGAAGAGTGAACACAGAATTTCTATTCATGGAGGACTGAAGGTATGTATGGGAAGTATGTTTGCAAGATGCGAAAATGCTGGTAAAGAAATCAAGACGGCTCACAATGGAGTTCTGATACCAACCCTGATGCATGAAGTGAGGCATGTAACTGGCAGAGGAAGGATGAATTAGACTGGCTACTGTGGAAATACGAACCCTGATACGTATGTTTTATAACTTTAGTATCAATACAGAGATTTTAAAAAATGCAAGGGTTAGATGGTTTGGGCATGTAGGGCAGATTGAGTTTAGAAATAAATAATGCGTAAGTGAATGAAAGAAGACATTGAATCATGTCACGAGTTAGAATAACTAAAAAGTATGAATGTAAATTGAGCAAAAAGTGTGTGCAGAGTTATGTTATGAATATCTTGATGCGTATTTAGTTTCCCTATGTGTACAGACTTGATGTGCCCACTGTGTATTATTAATGTTCTCCATTTCAGTGTCCACAAACAGAATTAGACCTGGACCTGGTGAGGTCCATCCTCTCCGAATACAAGATCCACAACGCCGACATCACGCTGCGCTTTGACGCCACAAGTGACGATCTAATTGATGTCATTGAAGGAAACCGCATCTACATCCCCTGTATCTATCTACTCAACAAAATTGGTAAGTCACCCTTTAATCTTTAGGGAAACACCTTTCGAATTTCATGACGAAAGCACACTCTATTACAATGTATAAATATTTATACCTCAATGGCAGAGCGGAAAGTTTGTTGGCTTTTGTCCCATAGGTTGTAGGTTCAAAAGCCGGTGAAGGCAATTAAAAGATCAATGAATAAATGCACTATACAATAAAATATCTATAGCGGGTTTAACCATGTTCCAGAGTGGAAGATACTCTCAGTATTAGCCTGTTGACCATCATTCAGGATCGAAAACTTACTTAATAAAGCTTAACTGTGTTTTGTGTCCATAGCTGATTTTTTATGCTTCCAGATCAAATATCCATTGAGGAGCTGGACGTGATATACAAGATACCCCACTGTGTGCCCATCTCTGCCCACCACCGCTGGAACTTTGACGACCTGCTGGAGAAGATGTGGGAGTACCTGAAGCTGGTGCGCATCTACACCAAGCCCAAGGGCCAGCTGCCGGACTACAACTCGCCCGTGGTGCTGCACAGCGAGCACACCAGCGTCGAGGACTTCTGCAATCGGTTGCATCGCTCCATCGTTAAGGAATTCAAAATGTAAGGAGATTATCGTATTTCTGACGGTCATTCTTTCTTCACAAACTCTAAATATACACACCAGTAGTTTTACTACCTAACTTCACTTAAATTTCAACGCAAAAAAAAAAAAAATTTTAGCAAATCATTTACACAGTGAAACAAACATATTTATGTATAAGGTTTCCAAATAAGAAGTTTTCTTGCTTAAGAAGTTTTGTTTGTTCGATCTTCAATTTTCAATTTTACAGAGCGGTAGATACTCTAAGTATCGCCCTGGTAAAAGACCACCGTTGCTTGAAATGGTTTCAGCCATGCTTGGTGACCAGATCTGAATAGCCAGGTACTTCCCAACCATACTCTTCCCCATCTCCTCCCCTCCCTACTACCTTCAGCCTCACAACATACCCCATTTGAGGATGCAATAGTCTTACTGGCTCTAGACGTTCGGGAGCAGTTAAGACTCTTGTGCGGTAATTAAGAAGTTCTTTCCCTTGGGAAATCTTATAAGAAAGTTCCACTGTATTTATTTATTTTTTGTACACATTTGATTATTTTTATTAGATATGAAAAACATACTGTTATATGGTTATGTAATGCTTAGACTATTGTAAATGAATTGTGGGATTCGAAAAATATATTTGTGACAGAATACTACGGATCTTAGCTTTCCTAGATATTTCAAAGTTCTATAGCTCATGATTCTAATGATGTGGCAATGGCAAATAGTTGCGTGGGAGTTTTCGCTACTTCATAAAAGTGGATTTTCTGCTTTATGGTTATGATTTATTCTGTATTTAGCTGAATTCATTTATGCAATCAACATTTTTGCTTGTATTATTTCGCAATTTCAATTTGCATTGGTGAAACAATCTTGGTTTTACGAACATCTTTAGTGGTTTTATTTCACGTTGATGAAATCTTGAACTATGCATTAGATTAAGAAAACTTGAATATGACTTATAAAAATTTGGTATCAGTTTTAATCAAGTGGTAATAGTCATCATCATTGTATCACATTTTAATTGATTAACAGCTGATTGATATTAAATTTTATTATGTTTCATAGAATACATTACTTGTATAATTTACTGGATTTTTACACTTTATTCTTAGGTTTGTATGGTATTTTTTACATTACCTTCTTATCTTTTATGTTATGATTAATTTTCTTCTCTTTTTCAGTGCTTTGGTGTGGGGGTCATCAGTGAAGCATCAGCCTCAGAAGGTGGGAATAGAGCATATCCTCAATGATGAAGACGTTGTGCAAATAGTGAAGAAGGTTTAACCAATGACTGAACGGAATCTTTTGAACATTTAATCCAAGTGAAAATAAATTACAGTGGTGATTTTATAACATCAACGCAAGTTCTATGATTCTTTCTAAAACGTCAACCGATAAATTCTACCATTCAATCTTAAACAACCGATCAACGTGTTTTAAATCGTTACAGTAATTATATTCCCTATACCCGTGTACATTTGAAATAATTATTATTTCTACTGAAAAAGGTTGTTTTCGTATTTTTTATTTCTTGTGGTTAAATCAAATCTAGCCTCTCAACCAACGTCTTTTTATATTTTCTGATGCATTTTGTAATGTTTTTTTTTAATACTCGAGTATGTGCATTACCCTCCCATAAAAATAGTTAACAAATCTTTCAATACCAACTTCAAGTTTGTAATACATTATAATTTAATATTATATAGCACAAGCAATATGACAAGCAACAAAGTTTGTAAATATTAATGTTATTTCAGTTCTTGCAATATTTAGCAAAAGTAAGAGACTGAATAATATATTATTTCAAAGTTTTATGAAATTTTATTAAAATGAACTGTTAAAAATATAATATTCTTGTTTCCTTCGTTTTTGAAAATTCGTTATTCAAATTATTTTCTGAATAAGTAAATTTTGTCATTCGCATTAAAAATACTTTTTTTGTTTTATTTATATTGCATTGAAAATAAAAATATTTTTTCTGTGTGCATTGTGTTCATTGTTGGTATAGTTATTTCGACATGTTTGGTATTACCTAAACCAGTATTGGAAAGCCAATGAATAATGGGTTCTTCCTTGTCTTATATTGCAGGGGTTCTCAATCATTTTCTAAAGTGACACCAATATGATGTCTATAGTTGCATCATAACCCTTTATAAATTAGCTAAGTATTATTATCACATACATAAGATTACTAATTCACACAAGCATGACATTCATGTAAAATTATAGTAAAGTACTTTCATGAGAAATTCAGGAGGAATTGTATGCTTATTTTTATGTTTCATTTTGGGTTATTATTTTTAATTTTTGTCCACATATCTTTATATTATGTCTAAATATTTCACAACTAACTGATGTATTCCAACACAAAAGTTGAGATACACTGGTAAATGTCATCTTTTACCAAGAAATCTCAAAGCATTTAATTATTTCCGGGAATACCTGCAACTAATATTGTTTTCCAAAGCACAAACAATGACTAATCAACACTATTGTGAGTATGTACAAACATATCTTATCTAAGTAGAGGTAACATAATTTTTTAACTTTATACAGATTTTCCAGTAATGATGTTCCTAATTAAAAATCAGCAATAAGCAAATGCAATTTTCAATTGCAATGTTTGAATATGTATTGTAATAATAATTACAACGTTTAGGGTGTCATTGTGGGACAGTGCATTCCTTCTTTTATAGGTGCTCTATCTCAATCTACTAGCTAAAATATTGAAACTTTACACTGGGAATGCTTCGCTACTGTCCTTTTTTTGGCTATATTTTTTATTTGAAAAGGGTTAAACATTAAAAATATGAAAAATGATTCACTATTTCATTGATTTCCTGCCGCCAGAAAGGGATGAATTTCACGCTAACACTACACGATCGTACAACCGTCCAATTTCCAACAGTTGGGCGTTTGTGTAGAGGGGTAGTTTGTGCGCGTTGGTTCGAGTTTGGGGGAGTTGACCCGGGATCGCTCTGGTGGCGGTAAACAACACCACATCAAAGGAGTTTGAACGAGTTTGTCCAACTCGCATTACACTAGCACTACACTCCGAACCGGGTTCGAAGTTGGACGGTAGGACGATTGTGTAGTGCTAGTATGTATAAGAAATGTTCAGATCAAGTGGTACATTTACAATAGTCTTCACATATTTCGTGCTTACTGCTTTACTTTGTGTACGCCTTGACTATATGAATTTAGGAACAGGACAACAGAAAATGCATTTTCTGTGACAAGAGGGAGTGAATGAAATAGTTTTTTTAAAAGTGTCATCATATGATGAAATATGTATTTATTTTCAGTTGATGAACTGCAGCACTGCTTAGAACAATGAAAAAGCTTTTATCCAGCAGTGCTTATATAGAAAAGGGAAAGGTAAGTGAATCAATGGGACAGGAATCGCCTTGAGAGATTAATGCTTCTCTCTTGATCAATTTTACGTTCTAGTGTCGCGAGTGGAGAGTGCAAAACACCTAAATTTGCTCGTCGTTGAAAATAAATAACCTCTGGAATGCCGGATTCCCGCAAGGTACAATTTCCTTCGTACCTTGCTGACTTTAATTTCATAATAACTTGTGTTTTACAAAACAATGTTTTTGTCAATTATGCTATTTTCTCAGATAATGTGTTTATGTATTTTTTTAAATTGTATGTTAGTGGCATAACCTTTTTTTCTAAAATAGCTACTTATATTCGGAGAATTGGTTTTATCTTCATCATTGGAGATTTTTTTTATTGTATTTTCGTGTGGCTGAAAAAATTTACTTCCAAATTAAAATTAAATTCCATGGGGTTGTCTTGTAAATACAAATAGTAAGGTCTCTTTGAGAATCGATTTTTTTCAGCCGTACTGACGTAAGCAAGCTTCAAATATTCATTACTCGGCTTTTACCGAACACAAAACAATGCAAAATATCTCCATGGATTGATTATTTTGTTGACAAGCGATTATGGTGCATTTAAATATGCGAACAACAGGCTTTAAAGGATAAAAACTCTTGAAAAGATAATGATGAAAGTCCGGTGACTATTGGCACCTCCTGCACACTAGAGGTTGAACAAAAATATTTGTCTATGGTAAAATGAGAAAGGTTATGACATAACTGAAAACAAAACAGGCAATATAAATACACTGTGTTTACAAACAATATAAGTTATGGCTGTAAACAATATTTTTGTTTTGATTTAATTAAAATATTTTGTTAAACACCAATTTATTGTATATATTAAAAACTAGTTTTGGTTCATCCTTTATCAGGACTGTATAAATATGTAAATACTAATTAAATAACAGATTTACATTATGATATGTTCAGGGAAGATAGAAGATTGAGAGAATATCGACTTTAGCGGGGGGGGGGGTAGATAGGAGAAGAAGGAAAGGAGTAGAGGAACCTGTCTAAACTAGGGCTACGTGATAAGTTTAATTGATTATTTAGTAAATGATTTTTATTGTTTTATGTTAATATTTTTGTTATTTATTTATCTATTCATCAACGATTATAATGACTGCTATGAATTCTAACAAAACAATCAATAGAGTAACACCCAGGATAACATTGGCCGATCGAAAAGATTCTTATATATACATACATATATGTATACATATTGCATTTAGCTGCCACAGGAATCGATTTTTTTATTAAAAACTAAATAAATCAGAATGGATTGACTTTTGTATGAGCTGTACCATCAATATATGTTCTAATGAGTAGTACATAAATACATTTATTATTATTATTGTAATTAATTCTCATACAAAAACAGATAAGATAACTGTTTTGTATCATTGATATATTTTCCTTGAGCAACTAAACATGTTTAGATTAAGTGTATTGCTAAAAATCTTTCTCTTTCAATTATACCTGTGTTTAGTTTTAACAAGTGCAAATAATTCACTTTATATTGTTTCAACACCTTTGGGTAATGTGGCCGGTAGCACCTTGGTGTCTAGTAATGGAAGGGAAATATTTTCATTCCGAGGGATTCCATACGCTAAACCACCAGTTGGGAATCTGCGATTCCAGGTAAAATGTTTTTTCTTTTCACTGCTCTAAGTACCTATTCAAAACCTACTGGTTTTCGTGCATAGCGAGTCTCTTCATCTATGTCCCTCATCTAGGGACCTCTATGTCCATCAGCCAGCATCAATTAGCCTGAATGATTTGAACTCTTGCACACATTAAGTGATTTAACATTTTAATCTTTTCCAGCCTCCACAAATGATTGAATATTCTAATGAAACAATTGATGCTACTAGAGAAGGACCAGCGTGTCCTCAAAATGACTGGGGATTAGAATCGATGTCAGAAGATTGCCTGACACTAAATGTCTTCACTGGGAATTTCACAGTTCACCCGGAAAACAGAAGCCCAGTTCTTGTTTATATTCACCCCGGTGGATTCTATGGCCTTTCGGGCCAAACCATATTTTCAGGCCCTCAAAGATTGCTTGATTATGATATTGTTTTGGTCACCATTAACTACAGATTGGGATCACTAGGTAAATTACCTATTATGTATTTTTAAAATTTTATAGTAGTACAGTTTGTTGTTGGCTTTTTTACCCTGATAAAATGCACTCTAATTCAATAAATGGTTTGTTTTTCCCTAATAAATTAACATCCATACATAACGTAAGGGCTCAGATTCAACAATTATATTCAAGCAAAATAAAATAAATGATCAAGTGAAAAGTGTTAGAGAGAGCAAGAGAAGAAAATAATAAGATGGTTTTGAGCTCATAGCCAATTTCACTGATAACTTGTCTAGTTTGGACACGTACGAGCGAGTGAATGAAAGAAGAAGTCAGAGATGTCTCAGAAAGTCAGCACTATCAAGTCTCAATATGTCAGGCTACCCAATATATGAAAAGTATACATAATGCTTTAATAGTTTTATTTTTTATCTCTACTTTTTTCTAGGTTTTCTAAGTACGGGAGATGCATGGGCACCCGGCAATAATGGCCTGAAAGACCAAGTGGTTGCACTGAAGTGGATAAAACAGAACATAGCATCATTCGGAGGAGATCCAGATAAAGTAACGATTGTTGGATACAGCGCCGGTTCTATGAGTGTATCGCTCCATATGTTATCGCCAATGTCAAAAGGTTGTTATATAAATAATTATATATTGTTTTGAAATATTACCTAAGTAAAAATGAATTATTTTGTTATAAGTGCATATGTATGAGATATTTTAACCATTATTCAGATAATTTTCAAATTTAATAGGAGTGAAATGAATTTGTATTTTGTTGTACGTATTATACATGAATCTTAATCAGTGAAAATTGTTTTAATAGGTTTATTTCATCGGGCCATTGCTATGAGTGGCACATCAACAGCCAATTGGAAAGTTCCCTCAGATCAACTAAACCTAGCAAAAAAACAGGCAAAATTGGTAGATTGTCCATCTGGATCATCAAAACAAATTTTAGAGTGCCTGCTAACAAAGAATGCTACAACAATATCAAATACTTATACACAATTTTTTGTGAGTACATATTATAATATATAATAATAGTTTAATTTCAATCTCCATCTTACCCTGGGATTTTTTTTTTCATAAAAATTATTATATTCTGTAACAAACATCTAAGGTTAATATTAAAATTTTCGAGCGTATTGATCAGTTCTTCGATCTTGAATACTTTCTCGTTCTAGCATCGCATCATCTCTTATTAATTTGTGAGATGAATGCTATTGGTCGAAATTCATCCCCGCCGCTCTAAGTTTGCAGATGTGACCCTTGGAAAGGATATTCACAGCTGTGACGGCCTAAAAAGGTCATGTTTTCGCTCCAGAGAGTAAGATTCCCGGCGCCTCACGCGCCCTTCAGCTTCTTCTGGTAGGACTGATACAAGAGACTCTTAGTTAACAGTCTGCTTGGTTTTCAGTGAGGCCAGCGAGAGAGAATTCGTTAACATCCTTTTGGTAAGACTGACAGGTATAGCCTGGTTTTCATTGAATCGAAGGATTAACACGATCGTTTCGCGGTGCCTAACGCGCCTTGCTGCCTCTTCTGGTAGGACTGACACACGAGACTCAGTTAACGGTCTGCTTGGTTTTCAGTGAAGCCAGAGTGAGAGCACTCGTTTGAACCCTTTTGGTAGGACTGACACAGGTGTATCCTGGTTTTCAGTGAGCCAAGGGTTAGCACCTCTTGTGGTAGGACTAAAACAGATGAAGCCTGGTTTTCAGTAAACCAAAGAGTAAAGGAAACCTATAAAGTTTCTTTGGGAGGATTGAGACAATTTTAAATTGTTCTCAGTGGACCGAAATGTACCGATATTGATATAATAGTGAGGTGGACCAAATATAAGTTTTAACCTTAATTAAAATGATTATGTTGTCTTATCATTGTTGATTAACTTTCAAATCGATTGAACTGATTGATGTTTGAAATGATTGTGTTTATCGTTAAAATTGTGGATTTTATTTAATAACCCATTGTGGGACCTTATTCATTCAATCATATAAAAAAAGCTGTGACGTAAAACAAGTGTTACAATACACAATATAATAGAATTATGCATTTGATACAATTTAAGGAAAATAAGTTTTGGCTACAGGCATTTTGTATAGTGTAGTTTTAATCAATATGATTACCATCAATAGCATTTATTAAGTATAAAATAAAAATTATTAATCGTCAACAATAATATTGCTTTACAGTTATGTTCGTTTTTTATGTTATTTTTCAATAGTTTTTTGTAAATTTTAATCTGCTAATTACAACATTTTCTTATGACAACCTTATTTACTGGCAACAGCAATGTCATTAATAGTTCTCTTGCCTATATTATATTATTAAAAAAGTACCTACTTATTTTCAATTTTTTTTTTCTTTCAGGAATTTGTCTATGATCCTATTTTAATTTGGACACCTGTGATAGAACCGGATTGTGGCCAAGAAAGATTTTTAACAGATGATCCTGCTAATCTTATAAAACAAGGAAAAGTGGCTAATGTTCCTCTCATCATTGGTATGACAGAATATGAATTTGCTGGTCCTGCCTATAGTAAGAATTTCACAATATATTTATTAGTTTTACCAACGAATACGTCATCATACCTTTTTTAAAGATCACTCATATAATAGTCATAATAGCTTTAATTTCTAAGACAAATTTGAAAACATAGACTTTGAAGTAACTTGTAACCATAAATATTGTTTACCAATATTTTTTCAAATAATTATAATTTAGTGTATTATAATACTTATGCACTTACATATATGTATTTTAGCTATTATAAGAAATGAAACATTGATGAACGAAATGAACCAACAATGGGAAGATCTTGCGCCAATAAGTTTCTTGTACGAGAGGGATACTGAAAAATCAAAGGAAATCAGTAGGAAACTTAAAGAGTATTACTTAGAATCTAATGATTTGAAAAACGATGAGAGGTCCATTAAAGGACTGAGAGAGCTCTACGCTGATGGAGTTATCGGATTTGCGGTTCACAGATATGCTAATTTGATAGCAGACTACTCGGATATTCCTGTCTATTACTACAAGTTCAGTTACAAAGGAAGATACAGTCACTTCTACCTTTCAGACAAAAATGATACTCTTGGTAAGTAGAAAAATCAAAGAAAATTTAAACTTTAGATAAGATTACATGACTTTCCATTTTCTCTGTAAATAAATATTAAATTGTTTTATTAATAATTATTACATGTAATCTTTTTTTAGGTGCAGTGCATCATGATGAGCTGATCTATTTATTTAATTTAGACAGGCTATTCCCTAAAATCGAAATAACAGATCCAGAATATAAAACCATTCTTCGCTTGACTAAGTTGTGGACAGATTTTGCCAAATATGGGTAAGTACCTACCGTAATTAACACAGATTTTTTTATAAACATTTTCATAATGACAAAAAACTGTTTTTCAATAATGTAATTCTGAAACCAATAAGTTTGAAGGTTTTAAACAACTTTATCTTCATGGCCTCTTACCTCTTGTTTCAGAAATCCAACACCCGAAAGCACCACAGATAACCTAAAATGGCCAAGGTATACCAAGTCTAAGCCACAATACTTTGATATTGGCTCCAATGTAACAATCGAAAATTGTTTGTATTGTGAGCGCTTTATGATTTGGGATAAGTTGTTTCCATTATTTTCATGAACCTCTTTGTTTCTTCAGTATAATAATAAAATGTTTGTTCGCAATGACTTAAAAAAATATATTTAATAGTGCTATTAAGTTATAACCTTATTATTTTATAGTATATATACATGTATATCAATTAATTTCCCCATAAGAAATTTTAGAAACTAGGAAGATTTTGTTCCAAAACTTAAAAATATTGAATTAAAAATAATTTATTCAAAATATATAATATTACTAACCCAATCAAAGACACATTCAACAAGCAAAAACAGAAACTTCGTTTAGACCAATGACATTAAAAACATAATTTTGACAGAAAAATGTAATTTACTACAGGCACTACGGCATAAAACCATACAATTGATTACCCCTCTCCTACAAAAAAACTCACAAACATCAATACTTATAATCATCTATAAAAAATGGATCTGCGACACAGGGAGACATGAAATTAACCAAATACTACAAACAAATACAAAATAATAAAATAAAACACCATACATAATTTCTAAACAATATACACTAAAACAAAATACTAACATCTTTTAACCTAATATAAATTGTATTATAAATGTATAATATAAAATATTTTCCCAGCATGGAAAATCTCACTGGGGAAAACATTCAAATAATGTTTTAATATGTTATTTAAATCAAAATAAACTAAAATAAAGTAAATTTTTTAAATGTCCTTTTTAAAATTTAAGTATATGGTGAAGCCCATAATAAAAATAATAATAATATTTGGATAATTTGGATAGCGCCATTTTTGTGAAAAATCACCTCAAAGGCGCTGCACATGCGTGTTATAACTATAATTTATTAATTATTCACTAGCGGAAATACTTTGTTTCTTTTAAGGATTTAAGGTTTTTTTTTCAGATATTCCACAAATTAAATATAAATATTTTTTTAATTCATTTTGCAGCACTATTTGAAAACAATGTATTATTATCGATAGTAAAAATATTGTTAAAAATTATGTTTTTCAAAAGCCGTTACACACGTTTGGTACCTACAAACCAAAGTAACAATAAAACATTCTTTATATTTGATTATTATGTGGCCACACTTATTTATTTGTGAAAAGGTGAAAGCACTGATATTTGCAAGCAATTTGTTTCAGGGATGGAATATCTGAAAATGGTGTCACTGCGGTTCCATTTACCGGAACTGGTTATTTTTTCAGTTACTTTTGGAACCGCTTCCCGTTCGTGGGAAGGTTTATCGTTCAAAAGTAACTGGGACAGCAATATCGAACATCGCTACTGGCATCCATCATCAGCTCTCAGTGTCACCAAATGTGCTCAGCTAACTGGTTATTTATTACAACATCTGCTTCTTATCGACGCCGGAAAGGCAAAAAGGCTGAAGCGCCATTTTTTTAAGTTTATACCAGAGCACTTTAAGTTTTTTCCATTTTTACAAAAAAATCATTATTCTTCAGTTCCAGGTTAGATTTTGAAAAAAAAAGTTTTTGCTCACATTGAGTTACCTGTAGCGACAAAGAGTTTAAAAGTCCCAATCTTGTGTCGCTTGAGTTAAGCCTTCTCCCAAACGGCACATATATTTTAGATGGCTAAAGCGCCACAAAAGTCTTTAGAATCAAACGAGAGTCAAAACATTCGATGCAGAAAAAAATACTGGATAAAACTGCATATTTAACTCATTTTTTACCAGTGTCTTGCAAAATTCTTTTACGCACATCTTTCACTAGTCCGGGAAGGGAAACACGAAAACGCCCTGGGCTCAGTTAAACTCCCAGCTTGATAATAAAAATCTGTCCGAAGCATATAACAAAATTTGATTTTTTTTATTTGACATTCGTCCACCATAACACACGAACATCTCTACCATGGTAGAAAAAAATTTACACTACAAATGATAAAAAAAACCTTATTTACATGTTACATGTGATCAAAAATAGGTATTCAAAAAGTTTACAATATGTTGTTATTTATAATATGCACCTGAAAAAGGGGATTACATAATAGAACTTTCACATGAATATACAAGTTTATCTCTCCTTTAAATTATATTAAAAATCAGTTAAAAATAAATTAATAAATATATTCTCTTACATTTTTTAAAATTTTAACGGTGATGCTTGTAAATATAATCAAAGAAATTCCAAAGAACTCTTGAATCCTAAAAAACCTTTCAATTATAGAAAAAAAAAACACTTACCATTTAGCTAGTTTCTTTCGACTGCGCAAAAAACTTGCCATTCAGAGATATTGTATCCCTGTCCGAGGTATTGAGATAACGCGATTTCAGCCTATTGTGAAATTTTTTCGACGACACGATTTGAACACTAACCGATATCGCATTAAAATCCTGCCATAATCCTTTGATTAAATTTAAATAGAAAAATATCGTTCATTGATAAGATGAAAAAAATAGATTTTTCCAAAAATTGTTATTTCTTGAGGAGTGGCGGAGGAAAGAGTTTGAAGCAGATGTTTTGAGAAAAAACCTGGGACCGGTTTTTGCCGCTCTTTGACTGAAAGACGCCGGTTGCTTTCGAAATATTTCACGGGGAGTGAGTTATCAAAGTGATTACTATGAAAAATAACCAGAGCTGGGTTCATTTCAGTATAAAACTCCAATAAAAAACTACCGGATACTGCCAAATATTTGCAAATTTTATTTTAATTAACAAAAATAGGAACGAGTTTCAAAAATAACCTGCTCCTTGGAAAAAAAATATCGACGGTTCTAGTGACCGATAAGTCACTACAGCAAAGTAACTGGGACCGGAATAGCAAACATCTCTTACCAGAAAGGTTCCAAGAAGAACGTTGGTTGGGTAGGGGGGGGGGAGGTTTCAGGAAATTTCTGGTCAAAAAGAACCGGAACCGAGTTGACCGTTCTAGCGAAAAAGCACCCGTTATTTGCATTTTGAGCCCAGTCGATTGTATCTTGCTCAACATTTTCATTTGCCAAAAATACGAGCCGATTAAAAAAATAGTCGGTTCCTCGGAGAAATAATACTAACGGTTCCAGTGACCGCCTTATAATCGGTTCCTTGTAACCGAGACGTAACATCATCATCTCTAATTTGTTTGACAGTTCAGAAAATATGCGGGAAACCTGAAAGGTAAAGAATATAAAGAACTGGATAAACATGTTTGATAATTTGACTGTAGAACAAGTAAGCACTTATTTTTATGTATTCTAAATTACTCGTCATGATTTACGGAGGCTAATGTTAGTTTATAGTTCGAATTTAGAATTAATATTATCTTGAAAACCGAAAAAATAACTGTGTCTATAACCTTATATCTTTTAACCAGACCTCATTTTTTCCTTTTTGAATTCAGCAATGAAGAATACACGGACATTATTTGTAAACTTTAAACATTTAATTTCATAACTTACCTATATTGCCTATCAATCTCTATCAAGTTGGGGAAAAGTTTTGGTTATCTTTCCCATGCAAATGTCGAGACAACGAAGCATGTAACTTCCTGTATACAATTATATCAACCCCACTGTACCTATAATTATTATGATTGTAAAGTGATCACAAAAAATACCTTAAATACATTGCAAATTTGTTGTTTTTGTTTCAAGAAAAACCGCATGACGGTTCACAAAGATGTCCGGTCTATCTGCCAAGAAACAACACGCTGCTTAGGATTGGAAATACACAGTCATGCAATGGAACTGATAGCAGAACTAGTGTGGAAGAAAATGCATGTTATGGGAGCTGATTTAGAATGTTTTGCAAAGTAAGTGTTCAAGATTTTGTCCATCTTTTTTTGTATCACAGCTACTTCCTAAAAGGGACAATGTTAAAACCTTCAGATATCAACAACTGAAATGCTTTCACTATATTTAATAGAAAATACACAATGTCATTTACTTACTAAATTATTCCATGCAATGTTAAAATTTTCAGACACGCTAAAAGAAGTACAATAAACGCAGACGATGTCAAACTACTGGTTAGAAGAAACCCATCATTGGTAATATTACAATATCAAATATTTTTATTTCTATGATACTATGAAAATAAATACATTAAGTCTGCATTCTGAAACATAAAATAAGAAAAATCACATTAGTATTGTCATTAATATAAAAATCCACCATTTTTACAAAATAAAAAAAAAAAGATTTTTAGTATATGCATGAGGATTTTTTCACCCAGCTAGGGATGGCTCTGTTATGGGGGATGATTATCATTATCTAATAACTTTCTTTGTAGGCCAGTTTGACAGGAAACTGAAGCATTACAGTTGGATGATGGGTCAATTTTCTTTGAAATAACAATTGAATTTAAAAAGTGGCTACTAACACTATTATTTATGATACTGAGAATGGTACTTGTTCTATCCAATTGCCAACCAAGGATTTTACTTACGGGTTATTGTTCCACTTCACCCAAAAAAGACATAAAATCTTTGAGTTCTGATGTCTAAGCATGGTCTTACCCCTGGTCTTGAAATATTCTTTTAGAAAGCACACATCACAAAACTGGCTGAAGAAAATGCAAGTTTGGCAGTCCCCAAGGAAGGTAAAAAGAAGAAGAGTTCAGTTCCTGGCCCATTATCTTCTGCTACTGTTAGTACGGCTGCAACGGTAGTTAATCCCCAGCCCAGCACCAGTTCTACTATAGTTAACAACATTCCCCCCATTCAATCCAGTGAAGACGACTCTCCATTCATCAAAATGCTGAACAGTAAATTGTTGAAAAATAATGCACAGAAGGAAATGGAGCTTGATGATACCATTGATCTAACCTAACATGAGCTAAGTAAGACTAAAGACTAACTTAATAATTAATACTCTATTATTAGTTTTCGTCTTTAAAACATAAGATATGTTGGATTACTTGGAATTATTTATAAATATTTGAAAATGTTCGTTAAAACAATATTATTTCAATATATTTCTTGTTCTTTTTAATTATTATTTGATAAATTATGTTTCTTTTTAGTTTTGCTGGGTACATTATCAGCTTCATAGAGAGTGTCATAATAATTAAAAGCTTTAGATTGAGGTGATTTTTCACAAAAACGGCGCTATACAAATCGTCCAAATATTATTAAATATTAAATATTAGATGCGCTCATTTTAACCCATTTCTCATTACATTTATGTGTTGTAGGGATGTCTTAAGCCTTGGGCAACTTCATTTAATTAACACATTCAACCGCAAAGTTTTTTTTAGAGACTGGACTGCAGTTGGTTTACGCGTTGAAAGGGTGACTTAAGTAGATTTATGCGTTTAAAGGGTTAAAGAATATGAACATTTTAAAAAATGTTCTGGTAGGCATGTTTACCACTAAAGTGTTTCGTTTACGAAGGCTTTATCAAACTGTCACGCACACTATTAATTGAACCTACTAGAAATTAATTCTTTTACAGTATTAAAAAACACGCATTTCCCTGGATTTAAAAAAAAAATTACGATGACACTGACATCTGAAATTTATTTGGAAACTATTCAAATTTCAAAGTTTTAATCATAATCAACATAGAAATATAACCTGTAAGTTAGATTGTCTTTTACCCCATCTTCACTCCATCGCCTTGTTGATATTCGAGAAAGCAGCCAGCATTGCATATCTTCTGAATATTTATTTCGTTTAAAGAAATCTTATCTCAAACAATATATTATTAAATGCTGGTACTCACAGGATGGCCTCTATATGTTTTATTATGAAGCTTGAACTACCTGCACGATAATATTTTATTATTTGAGTGATAAAAAGCTTCATAAAATATTTCAAAGATGTCGCAATAATAGTTAAATTTCGTGCCAAATTCTGATTTTTTTGGTTTTTATTGGATGCATGCCTATCACATCTGGTAATTATGCAAAAATTGGAGCATGGCTCGCATTCTCAGAGTTGTTCAACTTCGCGGACGACTGTCCTAATAAACTGGGTTAGTTTGGGATGGTTTGTGTTCGATTTAATAGGTATTATGATGATCACTATTAATTGTACGACGTAAAAAAACCTTATGATGTTTCATGCGGTTTGTTTCTACACTTGGTCTGAGCTTGGTAAACATAAAATTAAAAAGTACCACGTTATTTATTATTATTAATCAATGTTAATTATTTCTCGCTAGTGATAATAACTTTATTTAGGTATTAAAGGCCTTGATTAACGACCGTGAGTTCATACTCCGAAAGAAAGGAATACTGCGATTCCAAATGCATTATTGTGTTGCCTACCGTTTTAATGGTTTACGAGCGGCGTGTTGCAAAAATAATTAAAGTATTACAACGACCAATAAACGTGATATGTGGCTGCATTTAATAAGCAGCTATGATGATACTAAGGACATTAAGGCGTGCATTAAGAAGTTGCAATGGGTCGGGACAATCGCATCCGCGATGCACGCAGTTCTAGCTGTTACATTTGATGGCAAGCCAAAACGCAAATGACATTCGCGCAATTACGTCGGGAACATTATCACAATGAGGACGGCATTACAGTTAGTTTCCATATCGTATTATGCTCTACTTAACAGCAAATGATCCATGCTTGAGATGCAAAGGCAATTCACACATTGAATTAGCGAGCCGAGCTGTGTAGAAAGTTAGGATAATTTACTATTAATGTTAGATGGTAGATAAGTGCTCAGAATACATACTTATTATGAGGTAATGCATGAATTAGGGTAATTAGAAAAACAATAAGTTTTTCAAGGCTAGTGGTAAAGATACTCGTGGTGTAGGAGGGCGGAAACACAAAAGCCGGCAAGCCGTTCCACGGTCAAGTTGAAAAAAATAATCATAAATAAACATAAAGCGTGTACAAAAGCTGGATACACAATTGACGTGTCCCGGCGGTACATCGGGTGCCGAAGGGATCAATGATGTTAGTTTTTCGTACCTTCCATTGAAATACCAGTAGAACAAACGTACTTTTTTTACTATCAACTATGTAGGTATTATAGTATTAAATCTTATACTTGTATTTAAAAACAACTGAATCACAGCAATTAATAATTATTTGAAAAGTTGCAGAATAAGTGATTTTTATTAGATTCGTTGAAAAGAAAATATCTTCTCCACGCGGAAATTAAAGAAGGAAACCGAAGGTGGGTATGTAGGTACACAAAATTTCAATTAATAATTCAATTCCAATTAACAGATACCTCATACCTAACTGTTTCAATCCATAATTTATCTATGGTCGTTTCAATTTCTTTTGCATAACGCTCATCCAAGAAGCCATTATCTCATTCAATGTTAAAATCTAATTACTTCATAGAAGTAGGTTTGAGATGCAAAATAATTTGCAATTTGCATACCTGTGCCATCATTGTATTTAGACTGTACGTAGACTAGAGGATATACACCATGAATTAAACAAGTTAATACCCATGTAATGATAGACTAAAACCCGAATTGATTACGGACGTAAATATAAACGGTTCAATTTTCATATTATTTTCTTCTTCCTTCTGAAAATTTCGCTCATTTTTCAGAAAAGTTTTCAGTTTTTCAAAACTTTCGCACAATTCCACTCCAAAAATTAAGCTGACTCGACTAATGTATATAGTCGAGCAATATCTTTTGTTTAAACAATAGTTATTTCACGGAAATAACTTAGTATGGGAACACTGAAAAATGAGTAACATTGAACAGCCGTGAGATTATTTAGGCGATTTCCTGTTTAGATTTTCTGTTAAGGCCCAATCAGACGGTTCATTTTTCTTTCATTTCTGTCTTTCATTTTGCCTCTGTCACATAAAGTGAAACGTCTGAACACAAAATTAAACAAAGGTGCCAAATGAAATCGTTAGTGCGCCGATCAAACAATGCTGGATTTTGGCACTTGACACTATTAACTCGCACGCGGATGAAAGAAAAATGAAACGTCTGATTGAGCCTTGAACATGGAAAGAACTTTCACTCGGGTCAGGTCATTCAGTTCGCTTCCTGTAGCGGAAGGACGTCACGTCGCACGCGACAAAATGGTTTTCAAGTGGAACGACCAAGACACGCTGCTCTTTTTAGAGAATTTAAAGAATTACCAATTTCTCTGGAATCATGAACTAGATGTGTATAAAGACATCGCTACGTGCAGATTCTATTTATTTTATATTTTAATATATTTATTCCAGAACTCAGGGAAGGTGGTGAAATCCCATAAGTTCCTTATAACACATAGAAAAAATACATTTAAAAATTTAATATATTTCTTTATTATTATTACATATATATTAATAAACAATAAATAATATATTTATATATATATATAATTTTTAAATGAATATATAGTGATATATAATAATAATAAAGAAATAAAATTAAAATGAAGATTCGTTTCAAACATCATGAAATGACTCCATTGTTTATAAGCGGGGCCCTGCAAGGAGTCCACTGATACCATCACAAGAGTGTTTTCGCTCGTGCCTATTCTTATTCGGTAGAATTAAATAATAAGAATTAAAATTTCTATAAAATCGCTAATTCAAGATTTCTCCTTAAAATTCATTGTCGCATTCACCAACGTCGACGTTTTCTTTGCTTGTTTTTTGTTAATTCTTCCGAAAATTATCATAAATCAAACGAATTCCGAGCCGCACGACTTCATGGGGCAACATGTTTGAGGAAAATAACGAGTGCGCGTTCATTTCTGTTTCATTCTGTCTGTGCCGTGTGAACACGGAATGAAACAAACATGAAAGGTCACTCGAGTGCACGTTCTCCCGAGTGAACCGTCTGATTGAGCCTTTACGAGCCCTTTTTACATGAGGTGCGTTGAAGTATAGTTGAATGGGCATTTTAAATCTCCATAGCTTATCACTGCGAACTGAAAATAGTAGCGCTGACCTAGAAATTCTAGACGGAACAAAAAAAAATTATGACGGCACAGTGTGAATATTTTGCTTCAAAAGTTTGTATTATTAATTATTGTTTAATGAACACCAAGCTGCACAAAGTGCAATTCTAAACAATCGTTTCCTAATACTTGAAATTTCAAGATACCCGAACAAAACCGTGAGAGAAGGTACTAATTATTTTACTAACAATCCACTGCGCTTTTTCCAGTCATCTGTTTTCCATAAATAACAATAACTTTTCTGTTATAATACAATCACTCGATGAACATAAATTCCCCAGATGGTATTTGTAGATATATGCCTACGATATGTATTATGTATATGGGTTCGATGATTGTTTGGTGAATATTGCGCACATTTTATTCCGCACACATTATTCCGCACATGGAAAACTACGAACATAGATTATTTCGCACATGGAAAACTAAAAATATATATAGCATTTCGCACACAGAAAATTCTGGATACAGGTTATTCCGGACATATATTACTGCGCGCATTGAAAACTGCGAACACAGATTATTCAAACAAAATATCTAATCAATAATATTTTTTTTCAATGTTTAAAAATAAATTGTTGTACTTTTAATGCCAGACGGCATAATAATATTAGATAAATAAGATGTTTTTTACAATAATTTATAGACTAGTCAAGTCATATTCAAATTACAGGGGTGCTGAATATTTTTTTTTTCTTTCAATTTTAATTTCCATGGAGATAGCTTTTGCAAAAAAAGCTCAATTTGAACAGTATTTGACACAATCAATGTTATTAATATTGAACATTAAAAAAAAATTACTTGAAAAATCTTTAATTAAAATCAGGTAAAGGGAGACATACGCGCATATAAGCGACAGTTTATGTCGAAGTAATTTCAAACTTCAATAACTCGGCTAAAAATAGACATAGCGCCGCCATCTTAGTTTTGCTTTAAATAGGAAAGATGAAAGTTTGTGCCGATTCTGCTCCGATATTCGATGCGGCCGGACGTCGCGAACTGCTCATGAGCAAAATGAACCAACGACTTTTGGGGAAATATCTGTGTTTCGAAGATTTCAATGTGCGAAAACATCTGTACCCAGAATAATATATATGCGGAAAGACATATGTTTGGAGTTTTCCATGTGCGAAATAATCTGTGCGCAATATTTATGGTTGGAATATTCCGAGCCCCGTCTATGTGACATTGAATGTATGTTGGTACCTTGGAGGAAAAATATAGTTGTTACCAACTACAATAAAGAGCAAAGAGCAAACTACAATTTATTACAAGTTCGAGCTAAAAAAACTCGTTATAAGCAATATAATCACTTTATGATAGAGTCTGTGTGGTGATATTCTGCATTAGTATTCAAGTGTTCATTGGTGGTTTTCTTTTCTAATAAATGTCTTGCTATTTCCTCGTGGGGGTAGGCAGATGGGACAAACCACCACACAAATCTATTTTTTCACACACTCCTTGCTTCATTCACAGTTGTACATCGTCTCATGAATACATCTTATGATATTCCGATTCTTGTTATGCCCCAACTCGTGTATTAATTTCAATTGATCGTTCCATGTCTTCCAGGGTGTCTCCGATTTTTTCAGACACCCTTTTTCCCGCTCATCCGCTCTAAATGTACAAACCATTTAATCTTGTATTTTTGACAGCCTGTGTCGTTCCATTGAATCCCTGAATTCCTTGTGAATTCCAGAGGTCGCAGGTTCAATCCTGACGTGCAAAAATAAATTTAACTTAATTAATATGTATCATAACACATTAAATTCATATAAAATAATATAAAGTTTATTTGCGGCACGTTCCAGAGTGGTAGAAACTCCAAGTATCGACCGGGTGAAAGACCACCATTCAGAATCGAAACGTTGCTTGAAATGGCTTAAGCCGTCTTTGGTGACCATATCTAAATAGCCAGGTACTTAACAATCTTCCTCTTCCTCTTCCTCTTCCTCTTCCTCTTTCCTTTCCTCTTCCTCTTCCTCTTCCTCTTCCTCTTCCTCTTCCTCTCTTCCTCCTCTTCCTCTTCCTCTTCCTCTTCCTCTTCCTCTTCCTCTTCCTCTTCCTTCCTCTTCCTCTTCCTCTTCCTCTTCCTCTTCCTCTCTCTTCCTCTTCCTCTTCCTCTTCCTCTTCCTCTTCCTCTTCCTCTTCCCTCTTCCTCTTCCTCTTCCTCTTCCTCTTCCTCTTCCTCTCTTCCTCTTCCTCTTCTCTTCCTCTTCCCCATCTCCTTCATCTCTACCTTCAGTCTCACAAAATACCCCAATTAGGGATGCCATAGTCTCACTGGCTGTAGACGGTTGGGAGCAGTTGGGACTCTTGTGCGGTATTCACTAGAAAAATTATAAAAACTGGTGTAGTAAACATTTCCGACCAAATAATAATATTAAGACATAAAATTTGATTCGATACTCGTGTTCCATCGGTTTCGATTGTGTTTCAAAATATTAATTTGCCAAAGTAATTATTATTTTGTTGCACTCACTAATACTTTCACATTCTTCGGGTGAACCAGAAGGGGTGGTCAGAAACCGTCGAACTGCAATTATATTCGGCAAGAATGCATTTTGTGCATAAGCCGGTCATTAGGGCTAATTAGCCCATTACTTGGAATTAATGCAATTGGGTCGAACAATCCCTAAACCTCTATTGGTATCAATGCATAAACATTAAACTTTCGCGAGATTAATTTAAGGTACGTACTTCTTATACGAGATCGAAGAAAGTAGAATGACTTGGTTTGTTTTTCATGCTGGGGAACCTAAACCAAACTATCGGAGTTACCCGTTGGGAAACGAGGACGTTTATAATTGTTTTTCTTAAACTAACTAACTAACTAACCATCACGCCGTTTCCTCGCAGGGGTAGGCAGAGAGGACAGACCGCCATACAACTCTGTCTTGGCACACACTTCTTGCTTCATTTACATTGATACATCGTCTCATACATACTCTTCTGTTATTCTGACTCTTCACATGGCCCGATTCAAGTATTTGATTTACTTGATCGTTCCATGTCTTTCTCAGGCGTCCTCGACTTCTTCTTCCATTCACTTTCGCATCATATATTCTTTTCACACTCCTTTCTTCGTTCATTCGCTCTACATGCCCAAACCCTTTCTTGATCTTATCCATTACGCTCATATCAGCCTTGCATTCTTTCCGGATATCCACATTTGTAATACGGTCATACATGGTTTTGCCGCACATCCGTCTCAAAGATCTCATTTCCACAGCATTCAGTCTACTTTCATCCTTCCTCTGCCAGTTCCATGCCTCACTGCCATACATCAGGGTTGGTATAAGCACTCCATTGTGGACTGCTAGCTTCGCTTCTTTGGAAAATTTCTTATTTGCCCCAACAGCGTTCAGTCCTCCATTAATGGAGTTTCCTGCATTCACCCTTCTTTCAATATCCTTATCAGCCTTTCCGTCTCTTGTAAACATACTTCCTAAATACACAAACACATCCACTTCCTCCAAGTATTCATCATTCACAACTTTATTGCACGCTGTTCTCGTACTCTCTCTTTCAAACACCATTACTTTGGACTTACTTACATTCATCATCAACTCATTTTTCATACATACTTGGTTCATCATTTTTTTTTTCATCATTCTTTCATGTTTTTCTTAATTAATAGTTTAGGTCTATTTCCATGACGAAGATTGGCTAGAGACGAAACCCGTATGCTAAACTATAATATTATGGTCATTTCAAAATTTGTTGGCGTTTCTATTGTTGTACGTGTTTTTATTTAATATCTTATCCATAATTGACGACCTCCGTGGTCGAGCGTTTAAGATCTTCGACTACGAATGCAGAGGTCGCGCGTTCGAATCCCGGCGTGCGCAAATACGTTTTTATTAAATAAATATGTATGTGTTATTTTATATGTAATTAATGTAACATAATATATAATATATTTGTGGCCCATTCTAGAGTGGTGGACATTCTCAGAATCGCATTGGTGAACGACCACCATTCAGAATCGAAACGTTGCCGAAATGGCTTTAGCCGTCTTTAGTGACCAGATCTGAGTACCAGTATCTAGGTACTTTCCAACATTCATTTTACCCATCCCTCTTTCCCTCCCCACTCTTTTCAACCTCGTGGCATAACCCCAACCTGGCTCCGAACATTTGAGAGGGAAAAAAATGTTTCCAATCACATCAACCTAAAAATAATCTAATAACTTATCTGTGCAGTTGGAGACGATACTTTTGCGGTAGTTTAGGCCATTAAATATCGTTCATTCGATGGTCCCTCTTAAGACCGCCTGCAGAAATAAGTCTGTCAGTCGGTAAGAACGTTCATTCGTTAGTTGTATATATTTAATATTTCCCAATTTAAGTTAATAGTTGGTACTATCTGATTCTGTTCGTTATATTATGTATTTTAATATCAACAACCCCTTACCCAGCACCCTCGGCAGCGCCGGATCCACCATACGTTCAAACTGTGCAAGAAGACATAGGCGCCATCTCAGAAGGGGCACCGTGAAAATAAAGATCTAAGGTCAGCGCACACGGGTGACTTTTGCCACGGCAAAAGTTTCGTCACTGTCTTCCAATCGAGCACGCACACGGTAAGTGACTGTCACCTGTCACCTTTTTATTCCGGCAATGAATTGCGAACAGGCGAATGAGGCACCGAATGACATTTTGTCACCCGTGCGCGAGCGCCCATACAAAAGTACTCTCTACAGACATGGTGACAGTTTCGTCACTCAAAAGTCGCCGGCCAGTGGAACTAAAAAGTCACCCTAATGTCACGTCGCTGCGTGCGCGGACCTCTATACACTCTAATAGATTTGGAGATGGCGATGAAACTGTTGCCGATACAAAAGTCACCCGTGCACGCATGGCCTTACTTAAATTTACTTAAAATATTTCCTAAACTATATCAAATTTTCCCCAAATCATTTAAAAAATATCCACATCATGGTATAATTAAGTTTTTTATTGCGCTGGCAACATCACTGTGTATTAAACGTCAAACGAAAATGTATGGGGAGTAGCTTTTTGGCAAGGTTTTTTGTTCGAATTTCATAATAGTTATTTGGACGTATAGTCTGTTTTTCCAGGGAGTTTTATACGTTCAAATTATGCGAAGCAAAGTCTGTAACCAATCACCTTGCCCGCTTTTATCATACAAGAGTCGAAATGAACCGTAATTGGACGCAATCGGTACTTAATGCACATGGCGATAGGTGTCGTGGAACCGCCCTTAACCCTCCGTATAAGATAATCAATCTATAACTATCTATATAACATCCCTGCCTCCCTAATTAACTACCTCCCTGTATGTGTTTTAGAAAACATTAATAATAAATATCCATAAATAATTTCCTTTTAAAATTGGGTTAACTGATGATGATTGAAATTTTAATTTTAAAAATAATTTTCACACCCCTACCTACCTATAATGCATTTTAGCAGACATTCTCAAATATTTGAAATGGGAACTAATATTTTTTCTTGGCAAGTCAAGTTACATCCCGTGATTTTTCACGGGTAACAACTAGTTAATATTTTAATAGTTAGATCCTCAACATTTCCCCAACGTCTGCCAGTCTTTATAATTAAAAGTTATTGATAGGTTTAAATTAGTCCGTAAAATAAATGTGATGTGCCATGTGAAGTATTAGCATACTGGGCACAGCTTCTGCCCCGAGAATTACAATTACTTATGGAGGGTTCTTATATTTTAAGCTGAAAGCGTAATAATTAGTTTTAATCGATTCTGCTTATTTATTTGGTTCGATTAACTATGGTAATCAACCGATTCGCTCCATTTAGTTTAAGAATTGATTAATTTTTGCTTCGTTAACGGAGAGGGCACACTTTATTTATTAATCACGTAGGTATCATTTAAATGACGTCTTATGTAATAAATATTTAAAAAAAACATTTCACTTTGTGGCCTGATATTATTTTAATTTTTATGACCGACCGGTTTCGCTTAGCCTAAGCATCATCAGGGTACAAAATTAAACTAAACAAAAATTACAAAGTGTGCGGTTATATATACATACAGAGGGAGAACAAAATATGAAATAAAATAACAAAACAATGAGAAAATAATAATAATAATAATATGATGCTTAGGCTAAGTGAAACCGGTCGGTCATAAAAATCAAAATAATATCCGTGGTCTTATAAAATGTTATTTTTTCATTTCTTTGAATATAAACATGTTTTATACTATTAAATATACTAATATTTTTTTTAGGCTTTGTATTCTGTTGTAAGCAAAGCGTGTGAATTACCGACTAACTAACTAACCATCGCGCCGTTTTCCCGCAGGGGTAGGTAGAGAGGACGTACTGTCATACAACTATGTCTTGGCACACATTCTTTGCTTCATTCACATTCATACATCTTCTGTTATTCTGACTCTTGACATGGCCCGACTCAAGTATTTGATCCACTTGACCGTGCCATGTCTTAAATTATTTTCACACTCCTTTCTTCATTCATTCGCTCTATGTGCCCAAATCACCTAAGCGTTCATTACTCAATCCTAATCATTACACTTTAATCAACCCTGCATTCTTTCCGGATATCCATATTTTTAACACGGGAATACATGGTTCTACCGCACATAGGCCGCAGAGATCTCATTTCCACAGCATTCAGTCTACTTGCATCCTTCCTCTGCCAGTTCCATGACTCACTGCCATACACCACGGTTGGTATAAATACTCCATTGTGGACTGCTAGTTTTGCTTCTTTGAAAACAGAGTTTTGAAACTCGAGAGCAGCTGGGTACTTACTACTTATGATGAATATGGTAAAGGTTTGCATAGTTCGTGAAATTAGAGTTGATCGAAACAACGCACACATAGGATTGTGTGTATTGGCGCATATATATATTTATAAAGTGATATCCTTGACAAACGTCACTGAGAAGCAGCTTTCTGTGTTGTTTACGCCTTCTATTGTTTTTAGCTAGAAAGGAACAACAAGCGTATAGTTGATCGAATTTGAATATTCGAGAAGTTTTACAGTTTTTCGAAATTTTTTACGAATTGTTATTTTTGTTACATAATTTTTTTATTTTTTTTTAATTTCTCAACCCAATCGTTTTATTTTGTGCATCTTCTTCGGTTTCATATTTCGTTGAAAATTATTGTTATTTTTTTCAATAATTGATATAACCTTTAAGTTTAAACTAATTTAAAAATATCAAAAAACGTCGCGTGAATAAAAAAACTACCCAATTACTAAATACATCCTGTCATAATTTGTATAAGAAACATAATCATTGCAACACATCTGATAAGTCAGTATTATTATATCCATCATTAAAATAAACCTATAAACATTATCACAATAGCCCGCTTCCTCAAATTCGAGCCGAATTTTATCAGTAAGATCAAATCTTCGGAAGAGCGTAATATTTTTTGTCCGCCGTAAACCGGTTTCGCCCATACATACACATTGATTGCTGCTACTGTATCGGCTGGTGGTTGATTAACTAAATTAAAACGCCCCGAAATCAGAAAAAGCGGTTTCCAATCAGTAGTCGGTAGCCGGTCGAGTCAGTGCTGCGTAGTGTAGGGATGGGCTAATCATTGTTATTACCAACTATTATTAATAGTAATAATGTTTTTACGGTCAATGAACTATTTTAGTGCTGGGTGATTTTTTCAAAACAGCAGCAACGTCTTACATTCATTAACGTGTAAATAAAAATATTGATAACACTCATTCATAAAGCCACAACTTCAAGCCGCTTTGCTTTTTTATCTCCGCACTGAAGGCCTTTAAGAGAAATCATTTCCTTTAGGGTCTAAGTTATTTTTGGGGGTGCTGTGTTACCCATGTTATAAGAAGAGGAAACGCGCAGGCCGACAAGATAGACCGTTACTATGTTCTCATCTACCAATTGAACTAACCCGACTATCATGATACTAACCAAACGAGATGCATATCAGACAATTAAAAACACGTCCAAAAATATCACCAAATGTTGTTCACCAGCTACTCCTCAATTCAAAAGCAAAAACAAGGTCTAATCACCACATCAAAAATCACTGAAGACGACGCCGGTTAAAATACCCTGTGAACCCTAACACTGTGATAGTCTTTATAATTGATGATGTAGACATCGCCATTTTGATGAAGTTCTCCCAGAATTTTTGAAATAACTGCCTTGCTCAAGGCTCGGTGTTGGTCCCATCGCTATTCAATGTCTAAACCAGAGACCTTCCTGTAAAAAAATTGCCTATGTAGATGATATCGTTATCACAACCTAAATCAAAGCCCCAAGGCATCAGAAGAGACCCTTAATTCTGACCTAAAGGCTGTGGAAGAATATTGTCTCAATTTGTGACAAAAGTCAAATGGTTCAACAGCAAACAGTTAAAAAACCTTTGCATCTTAGAAATTCACAGGCGAATTCCTAAACTCTGTTCAGTTTGATCCAGATTTATGGAGAGAGTAACATTATTTAGCGTTTAAATTATTTAACCTTACATGTACATGTAGGTACCCATCGATACCATTATTCAAGGAAACACAATAAAATATTAGATATAAGGCAGATGTATATATGTATAATACATGCACTTATAATATTCAATACGAATAATTCCAACCTACACAATCTTGTAGATCACAGCTACATGATACGATTAAGAATTCAACCAAGGGTGATAATACCAAAAATTAATACTTCCTTTTAGACAACAATTCCATATCTTTTTAGCTCCCAAGGCACAAATGGATTCGATCATCAATGCACGAAGCAAATTATAAACCCATTTTAAAAACGAATTACATTATGCTTATTAAAAAGTGGATGAAAAGAATCGGAAATCTTTCAATAAAATCTATGTCTGACTGAAAAAAAAACCCAACAGTCGCTTAACTCTGAACACCGAAATGACGTGAACCAATCGCTGTAGTACCCAGGAAGAAGTGTTGCCCTTTACACCATCCCTATTCGTATCACCGGTTGAATTCCGCTGTCACGTTGTATCCGCTGTGGTTCATTATGACATCCCCAGACTGACTAGATAATGGTTGTTTTTTTTTGCTTTTGTTTTAAATCTTGTTATTGAGCATGACACTGTTTCATATGATAATTGTATATAGAATGCAGACCACCATGATACGAGCACATGTCTAGTTTGGGGGGTCGTAAAATAAATATTTAAAAAAATCTGTATGATGTTTAATAATTTTGTGAAATATAAAATAAAATTAATAAAATTCATTTTATTAGTAGTTGTATTATCTCGCTGCCTTATATTAACATTATTTATTATTTAAATTTAAAAAAATGATTTTTTTTTTAATAAATGTTTATGCTATATAATTATTTTAACGCGCGACAGCTGTTTCGTCTGCCGGAGACAAAAAATGTTTTTCTTTTTAAATTTCATAATAATAATTGAACTTAAACATTAAAATGGAGTTCTACAAAAAGAACTTTAAAACAATCAATAAATATATTTATTTGGTTGTAAAATATTAAATAACGAAATAACAAATTTTTTTCTTACTTATCTTTGTTATAAAATAAATAAAATCAATATAAGATTTCATTTAACGTCTCTTGCCAGCTAAAATTTCGTTTAGTAGGTACCTACAAAAGCATTTATTTAAAATTGGCTCATCCAACTTGATATTTTTAACTCATAATGAAATACCATGATTTTAACGTAATTTATTGAACATTACTACCAAAACTATACTATACACACGGTACAATTAATTCAAGATTCCACGTATTCTCTTTCCATCATTATGTCATTTCCATCCTTCTTGTATGGGAACACAAGTAGGTGGATGCAAAAGGCGGTGTGTTTTGCCCTCCAAATTTCAAAACCATAACCCTTACTGTTTTAAAACGCGTTTTAAGAATTGATACAACCCATTCAAATATTGAGCAAAATCTTGTACCAAAGTGCCATGAAAGCCTGCATGGTCGAGTAGTAAGACGCTCGACTACGAATCCAGATGTCGCGGGTTCGAACCCGGCGTTCGCAAATAAATTTTATTTTAAATAATATGTGTCATAACACATTTAATTAATATGAAATAAAATGTAATATATTTACGACAGGTTCCAGAGTGGTAAAAGACCATTATTCAGAATTGAAACGTTACTTGAAATGGCTTTAGCCGTATTTGGTGACCAGATCTGAATAGCCAAGTACTTCTCAACCTTTCCCATCATCATCTCCTTCCTCTCCCCACTACCTTCAGTCGCACAACATACTCCTTTTGGGGATGCCATAGTCTCACTGGCCCTAAACGGTTGGGAGCAGCTAAGACTCTTTTGCGGTATTCACGTAAAAAAATAAAAAAAAATATTTATATTTTGAGACTGTTTTCTGAAGGTACCTACCTAGATTGAATGTTAATAATGGTAACACATGAGTCCATGTTGTCTGCTTTCGGTCATCAATTTGATAGGTTGCATCATAAAATTATGCTTTTCTGAAGCGTTATGTCTGCAATTTAAGCGTAACCCTTTTTTGTACACTGGAAAACCCTATTTTTCCTATTAAGAGAATTGAGTGATTTCGCACAAGTAACTTGAAAAAGTTTGGCTTTCTACCAGCGTACTTTTGACCTCAAATATAACCTCTGAATAAAGCTATACAAATAAAATAATTGAAAGTAATAACTATTATAATTTTAAGTAGGATCTAACCATAGATAATTGCCTACCTATTTCAATCACAAGAAGTTAGTAATTAAAATCGCAACGTACTGCATAATTTGATTAGAATTTAATTCACGAAGTAGGTAACTAATCTAGTACCCACCCGTTAGCATGTCCAATTGCAAAAGCTACTAACACTGAACAAATAATCCCTAGTGTAATCTATAAAACACTATTTTCGTCAACTTACATTTTTTAGACTCCTAGGCCCCAGACAGGGCAATTAAATTGATTATCTGCTTACAAAAAAAACGCCAGTATTCGAAAATGTCTGTACAATTTTACTAAAAGTAAGGAAAAAATGAGCTTACTTCGGGCACACGGACACGCCTACAGCACACTTCCACCGGCTTATCTCTTGAGTGGATACCAAGAATGTCGTTACTCTTCACTCTCTCTACCGCGTATAGGAGGAACATAATCGTTTAATTTTTAATTATTATTTAGTTCGGCAGCTTCCGTACCAATCAACCGAAACATCGTTCGACTATTCCATTAACATATTTTATTCTACATTAATTAAATTTGGAATTACCAATCCACGAGGTTCTCGGTCCATCAGCCGCCGTATCGGGCCTGGTGAGATTTAGGGGAGGGGACGGGAGAAGGGGCTCGGGAATAAGCGCACGCCAAGTATTTTGTACGGCTTTTGATAAACAACGCTGCTGTCAATAAATATTCTTCGGGCACTTGAAAATACGTCCCTCGCAGGGAGGGATTTGGGCTATATCTCGTTGAAGAGAACGTTTTGAAATTTGAGGGTAGGTGCGTGTGTCTTATTGCTCACAGATTTAAAAATTCTACATGCTTACAGTGTTTACAATTTGCGTTACGTTGTGCTTGCAATTATATTAAACTCTTTTTACACCCCTAGCCAGATTGTAAAATCTTACATAACTCTTTTTATCGAAATGCCTCTTAAAATTATAATCTTCAAAAGAATATATATTTCTCGTTATCCACTATGTAACACTCAAACAAGATGTATTTCTAAATATGGGGCGTGAAATTCTTTAACTAGTTTCTGTAAAATATTTTATTTATACTTAAAAACGAAAATTTGGGTTGGTATAGATTTATTTAGCCTGAAAATAATAAATAATTGGACTTGTTTAGATAGGTTTAGGCTAAAATGGAAAAAAAAACCGCTTTGACTTTTCGATATGGTATAAATTAATTAAAAAAACCGTCTGTATTAGAATAAAATTATAACAATAAAATAAAAAAAACAAATAAAAGTAAAACACTGTGCCGCATGCCTAAACTTGTTCTAATAGTGTTTTTAAACTAATGTAGCAGTTAATATTGATAAAAAAATACTAACACTCGTGTTTTGGACAATTACGAAAATTTTGATAAAAGACTCACAACTAGTGAGTAGTAAATAGTAGTAATCTACTTTGTGTAGCGTGATTATCCACGTATTTGTTCAGCATAACGTTCACAGATGTGTTAATGTATCTTCGCATATAATGTTTCTTAATTTACAATTCGCGTGTCAAGACAAAAAAGATTCAAACAACGATAATGTAGATGCAGGCTGCTGCGCTACTCTCTGCTAATCTTCCTCTCCCAGTCCCGCTCTGCGCCGTAAGACCCGCCGCGTCCAGTAAGATTTTTAATTAAACTCTGACAAGAGAGATTTCACCTAATTGATCGGATCACTCGGGCCAGGGAACGTTGCCCCCGTACGCATAAGTGTAAATTAAAAACATATCTCGGCCCCATATCTCGTGGACACGGTTCATTACCATAAATAAATTAATTCCTCATTAGCATATATAATTACTGGGTTTCGTTCTTTACCTACCGTACGGTTAATCGTGTTCCTTGGGCGACGATTGATCGCCTTCGAAGGCTTTTGTTATCTCGTAGGCATTGCTTATTACTATCTTAGATGAAGTGGGTTATACTCTTATAAGATCAGGGAATGTGAGTTTATAACGTGCAAGATGCATCGAATCATGAATGTAAACAACATATAATGTTCATTATTCCTTATATATCTTAAGATATCGCTAAGAATAAACACATTGACAGTATTAATCACGATGTAATATGCATTTTCGGATTTAAAAATATTGAAGAGCTTGGCGGCAGAGCGGTAAGAGCTTTGGATTTAGGCCCAAAAGTCACCGATTCGAAATCTGGCTTAGTGTAAATTAAATTTATATTTATAAATTTCAATGACTTTTTTAAATTTTGGAAAATTATTTTCAAAAACTATTTTGTTTGTGTGCGCTCTACGTTCTCGAGTGGAAGATGCGCTCAGTATAACCATGGTGAAATACTAATTTTCAACAATTTCAAAAATTGCTGGAAATGTATTTAGTTCTGTCTTAGTTAGCAAAACCAAATTACTACGTATCTTCCCACTTCTTTATTTAACCTCTTTTTCCTTGTATTTTTTTCACTGTAAAACTCGTTTTTTGTCGTTTGTTTCTGGTCGACAAATAATTGTATAAATATATGAAAATTTATATTTTTTCTCTACATAAACATTTTAAATGTTATTTTGTTTCTAGGCAGGTAGGTATCTTCTTTATACGATTAAAGCACGTAAATTTAGGTAGTAAGACTAGGCTCAAACTTTTTTTTTCGTAAAATTAAATAATATTTATTAGCAATGATACATTGGTTCCTTTTCTACAGGCAGGAATAAAATACTGTAACACGGTAAAATACTGTAACCGGATGGTGGCCGCCCCTGCCTTCTGAGCTGCAAGGAGTGAAATCCGAGAACATCAAAAGGTATGTGTTTATTTATTAACTCTTTACATAGGTTTATTTTATAGAAGTATTAAGGTGGGATTATTGCCAGATGACAATTTTTTCCAACCATCCCATATTCTTAGTAGTAATAGAAAATAATGTTGGGTTTTTAGTTTGGTGTGAATGATATTCGGTTAAAATAATGTAAATATTTGATTATAAATGATTAAAATTATAATAAAGAGGTATCTAAGTAGGGAAATAATATAGACTTATTTAATTGGAGCGTTAAGCTAGTGGAAATAGGTAAGTATTGCTTAAAAATGGCTGCAACTCATAAATCAGAGGGCAGCACATGTCAGAGGCGTGATGCTTCCACTGCATAAATGATGCAGATTGGTGGGTGGTGAATTAAAGGGTTCTCTCTCATCACTTGAGAAAAAAATACGGCACTTTTTCGGCTAGGTTGTAATAAACATACGCAATCTTAAAATGTACCTACGTTATCAAAAACTCCGTATTTTACAAGTAATATGCTTTTTACTTACTACCTACCTTTAATTTTTATCTGCTTTGAACATATTTGGTGTCATTTACTCCCTCGATTATAAATTACGTGCAAACTTCAGGCAATACGATATTATCATTTTGATATTTGTTAAAATTGCATTTTACAGAGAGCCATCGCTTTTTGTGCACAGAGCTTCGCTGCGGAGTGGCCAAAGTAAGTGCGCCCATTGCGATTGACAATTTTTGGTTAACTTAATTATTTATAAAAATCTGTTTTTCGCTCTGTGCGCTCGTTGTTGGAAAACTACAATAAAATCTGCGGCCGTTTATTTTTCCATTTCACTTCTGCGGTCAAACCGGGGGATGTTAAAAGGGTGATGTGGGGGTGGCGATGGTGGGGAGGGATGGGTGGGGGTGAGGGGGGAGTTGGGGAAAAGGGGGGAGGTTTTTCATAAATTTTCACGGAAAAGTTTTTTCATACCGACAGATGTCGTTAGGGATGCCTCGTTGTGCTCCTGCATCGCTTTGTTCATCAGATTTTTACTGATTTAATTTCTCCGCGTTTGCGAAATGGTATTAGTCTACAATGGAAACATTGCTGATGGCTACTTTGAATTTCGGATGCAATTTTTTAAAAGCTCAATTTTTTTTATTAATCACTTAGTTATGTTATTGTGGCGTCTCCAATTTCCACCAATCCCAAGGGTGGACTATTTGGAAATGCATCTTAAGAAATTTAAATCTTCAGGTAAAGTAGGAAAATCTCTCAAACGGTAAACTCTAGCGTCATAAAATCTACACAGATTTTCTGTCTGAAATTTCCAAATTAAATCGATTTGCCAACTTGGAGGGTCATTTATGTCTTGAGTTATGAAGTTTTGAAATCTGTTTAACTGTTATTCGAAACATTTTTCCTACTGTTCAGTAATAAAACTCGCAATTGGAAATGAAAATTAGTCATAGGTACAATGAAATAATGAGTATATGACTTTCGAATTTTTTTTTTAAAAATGTGAATACCGCACAAAAATACCAACTGCCTGAAGCCAATTAAACAATGGCATCCCCATTTGGGGTATATTGTAAGGCTGAAGGGAGTTAGGAGTGGATGGAGATGGAGATGGGAAAAGCGAAATGTTGGGAAGTACCTGGCTATTCCGATCTGGTAAACATGGTTACTAAAGCCATTCCGAGCAATGTTTTGATTTTAAATTGTGGTTTTTCACCACGGCGATACTCAAAGTATCTACCACTCCGAAACGTGCCTCAAATATACCGCATATTATTTAATTTAACTTTTGATGTGAAATAACACTTGTAAATGTATTTGCGCCCGCCTGCTTTAAACCAGCAACCTCCAGATTCGTAGACAAATATCATAACCGCTATACCACGGAGGTTCTTCAAATATGAATACATACATTTAAAAAACTAAACTCTCTAAAATCCTTACGAAGTTTTTGAAAACAAAAAATTGAAAAAACTAATACGTATGTATTAGGCGCGGATCCTTCATACATGCTTTGGACGCATGTAGTACGTAGTTAAAAAGGTTCGGACTTATTTTTTCTAGTCGTAAAGACCACTAATACCAATGAATAATTTAACCTACACAACGATACAACGCACGAAGCGAGTCGAAATATATTATACCTACATCTACAATGCTCGAATATCTAAATATAGCACAGATATCAGCAAAAGTGGATTCTATCATTTATTCCGTATCCACAAAGCTCCAAAATATTCCTCATTTGCGCTTCCGCATTCAGTCCTGACTGGTAAGGTCTTCGTATGCTTGCATACGGATTTGTTAACAGCATCCAACATAAAAAACAACTTGAATGCTTATGGGTATAAATAGTACTCAGAATAGCATACATAATATTACGAATCGAATGTATTGTTTTTAGCACCATTATGAATTGTTTGCGTGACGTATTTTTACAGTTTAGCTTGAATAACTGAAGCCGAATTATTGAAACATTGAATATCATTTATACGAAAGAGATATTTAAGTTATTTTGGATCTGATTGATGTTGCGGAACGGAAAGGGTTTATAGAGCTAACTTGACAGACTATTTTGGTCAGTCATTGCATCTTGTTTGTGGGCTAGTCCATAAATTTGTATATGTGATATTTGACGACCACCGCGGTCGAGTTGTTAAGACGCTCGACTACGAATCCAGAGGTCACGGTTTCAAATCACGGCGTGCGCAAACATATTTTATTTAATAAATATGTATTATTTCACATTTTAATTCAAATAAAATGTAGTATATTTGCAGCACGTTACAGAGTGATATATACTCCTAGTATCGTCCCGGAAAGACCACCATTTAGAATCGAAACGTTGCTGGAAATGGCATTAGCCGTGTTTGGTGACCAGATCTGAATAGCTAGGTACTTACCAACCTTTTTCTTCCCCATCTAATTCCCCTCCCCACTACCTTCAGCCTCACAACATCAATTGGGGATGCCGTAGTTTTAATAGCTCTAAACGGTTGGGAGCAGTTGGGACGCTTGTGCTTTATTCACTATTAAAAAAATAAATTAAAAAGGTATATACCGATTGTCCAGCAACCCTTCTACAAAGTCACTGACCGCCACTGGTAGGTGTTGTTTTTAGCTATCATTATTAATTATTGCTATATTATGGCAAACAACTTACGTTTATTTATTTGAATACCTACTTACCTACCTAATATTCAACCCCTTTTAAAATACATAATGTACAATAGTAAGCGATACAACCATCGTAGTTCTAAAATTATTCAAAAACGTATGGAATTAATAACCAAATTCACGATCTTGGCTGAATAATCAGTGCAATAATTGGTTGTGAAAGCCTTTCGATGTTATGAAATTACTGCACTTAGTCGGCCGGCCGATATAATGAGACAAATGTGTGACTGCTGATTGCGTCGTGCTGCTCCGAATATTCAGGGATCCAAATCAACTTTTAGCTCCCCTTTTGACTAATACTTTACCCTTGTATTATAAATCTTGTATTTTCGAATGGAAATGACCAATAAAGTCAAGTTTTAACTTATTTATCTCATACTCGGCCAAAGGTGTTGAGAGAGCATAATTTAATGCTGACTTAGTACTCGGCTTAAATTGAATACCGCACCAGAGTCCCAACTGTCAATAATCATCTACAGCCAGTGGGACTATGGCATCCCCAATTGGAGTATGTTGTGAGGATTGAAGGTAGAGGGGAGGGGATGGATATTGGAAAGATGAACGTTGGGAAGTACCTAGCTATTCAAATTTGGTCACCAAACACGGCTAAAGCCATTTAAAGCAACGTTTCGATTCTGAATAGTGGTCTTTCGCCAAGGGTCAATCACTGAATAAAGAAAAAATCCAAACGAATTAACTCATCACGTTTAAAAAATTCTAAAAAATATTTCGTGGTATTAAATAAGGATAAAAATTAAAACTTCTGATTTTTTTAAAAGTTTTTGTGTTTAATTGGTTTATTAGTATTATCATTTATCTTATTATTACGTTCTGCTGGTTTTGTAATGTTTTTATTGTGAAAGCTGTTTCTTCAAGCCATTATCAAACTTGTTAAAACGACTTATTTTATGTATATATATATATTTTTTAACAAAAAAGAACCAATGTCTATTCACATTGTAAAACAACGAAGAGCTAGCACCCAAGAATGACACCAAAAGTCACTTTGTAGCATTCGAATACAAGTAATAGTACAAATGATTTATCTGCAAATTTTCTATGGGTACTTATAAAAATGTCTGAGGTTTCCAGTGAATACATTTTTTTGACTGTAATCCTTTAAATTCCATGAAAAATATACTGAAATATCAGTAAAAGTTCAGGTTTTAAATCCATAAAATGCATTTTTTAACGTTTCACCTAAAATTCCAGTATGCATTTCATAAAGAATTTAAAAGATTACTGTTTAAGAATTGTATTCACTGAAAACCTTATACATTTTCCTAACTGTCCCACCGTATAGAATTGACAGATAAAGAATTTATAATTTTGATTGTACTAGAAAACCAAAAAGTATCTATTTTTTTTGGGTGCTGACCCTTAAAAAAAACTTGCCCTTTATAAGCAATAGTTTGTAATCATCAACTGGGGGAAACAGATTCTTAAATTAAGTATCTCACAGAATAAGAATTTCATTGTTTTTTCTTAGTAATCAAATAGTACACTAAAATCATATAAATAAGTCTTTTCCACGTGACCTAATCACAGTTTATGTTAATGGCCTCGATCGCCGAAACAGCTGTCACTAAAAATAAATACTAAAACTAGCAAAAATTCATAACAATATTTTGAAATTCTATTAAATTAAATTATAAAAAACCTTATTTATGTGATTTCAGTTACCTTATTTTTATCGATGTCTTTTAAAAATATCATAAATCAGTTTGATTTCATAGAAATTCGTAAAAATAGGATAAAATTGTGTGCGGTTTTTTACATTTTGATTTTCATAAATTATTATTAAAGACAAATTGATCCTCCTCCATTAACGATCGTATCAGGTACACTGAAATGCACCAAACAAATCATTTTATTATAAACCTTACATAGAAATATTTGGATTTCGATCGACAAAATTACTTTTAGCACCGAGCCCTTTTGATATTAAACAGACTAACCCACTTCAACTAACAGGATTAAAAAGGGTGCATTATTAATAGCGCATTAATTTGATCACCACTTCCCTTGACAAAGTTTTGGTGTTTTGTCAATATTCATTGCCGCATATTTTTGCGTCAGTCGATTGTGACGTTTAAAATCGTTTGCCCTCGCTGGAAATACCTACCCAACAACACTGCGGTCACATCTGTACTGGAACACTTTTGTCTATTGATGCGAGTAATTTTATCATTAAGTATTTATTTAACCTATGGTTTATTTTAATCCTGCATTTTTGTTTGTACCGCTGGAAATTCGTGACAGGAAAGTCAACGTTAATATTTTCAGCACACGGTGTCGTTTTCATTGTTAGTTATGATTTTGTAAAGTTTTAATTAAAAACAACGACAAAAAATTTTATTAGATTTTTTTTCAGTTATCAAATAATTCGCTATAGGAAAACTTTTGAAAGAGATATCGAATGGAATTTAAATAGAGACAGCGTTCTTTTGTTGGAAAACAGAAACTGAGGTCATCCTGAGATAAAATTGGTCTACGACCGAAAATAACCCTTAAATAGGAGACGTTTGAGGGAAGTGTTTTCCCAAGGCTGGATGCCAGAAGGTTACTGATAACTTCTTGGGAAAAAACAATATAAAAATCAAAATTATTAGACATTTAAAAAAATTATTGATTGGTTGTCAAGTCACAAGAAAAATCGCTCATAGTGACAAGAGATACTCTCGTGATTAATGTCGCAATAGGCGAGTCATTTAAATACGAGTACGAAAAATTCCTAGAAGTGTGAAATTTTGCAAATTTACAAAAAAACCTTTCGATTCCCCCGGACAGGCCAACGAAATCAATATTTCGAAATTTTAAAAAAAAAGTTCAATTTCTCCCGAAGTAAGCAAAAAATGACCCTACTTCTAGAACACAGACGCGCCTGCAATACCTTTCTATTGGTTTATCTCTTCAGTGGCTCGCTGTATGTGCTAGTATGTCGAGTAAGTATTCGCAACAGGTAATTCCGAAATCACCACACCACAATTGAAGTTCTCAAGACGCATTATCCAAACAAAAAATGTCTCTTTTCCTGAACAAATCTTCAATCTAAAATTTTGTTAAAACTGAAATTTAAATTTCATTTCAATTTAACATATGAGTTGAGGTTTTAAGCTATCCGTATGGTGCTGCTGGTGCCACCAGGCCTTGTCAATTATAATTTTACTAGTTGTTAGGCGCGAAAGTCACAGAATGTATTTAGACTTGCCAAGAAAAAAAAGTTTATTTAATCCATCCGTTTCAAATACGGAATAATGTCTGCTAAAATACATTATAGGTAAGTAATTTATTGGGTAGTTAGGGATTTTAAAGGATAATTTTTTTATTTGATAATTTTCTGAACACATTCGTCGGTTCTTATTTTGAAATGTTCACACTCGTACATATGTACGTACTTACGTACATAATATAATCACAAAGGATTAATGATGTACACACATACACATATATATATATATATATATATATATATATATATATATATATATATATATATATATATATATATATATATATATATATATGTAAAAAAAAACTCCTACTACTATCATAATAAGCGGAAAATGTTGCGTAAATTGTGCAATGATGGAGGACTTGAACCCACGACGCCCGGGTGGGAATCCGACGCGTCTTTCCACTCAGCTACCGACCGGTCTATGTATAGTTTATGCAATTAGACTTAACGCGAATTACACATACTTAGGATTGTGTGTCTTGATGCTTCTGTATATAATTCTGAAAAAAAGTTACGGAGAAACAGAATTTTGTATTGCTTACGCCTACTTATAGTAAAAAAGAGACAGCGAAAAATAAAGTGTATGCATTAATATTTGTATTTTGAATATTCGAAAAGTTTTGTGCTATTTTTATTTATTAGTTCAAACAAAAAAATAACCAGCCGAAAGTGTTCCCGTTCATAAAATTGTTTTTTTCAATTTTCACCGGAATTTTCTATTCTGAAGTCGAAAACCAAGTTTGAACCATGTTGTATGCCAGCGGAAGTATGTTCAACTCAATATGATGACGCCGTCTATAAGAGGGCTACGTATCCTCCTGAATATCTGCGAAGAGTTTGCTCAGGAAACAAACATGATTTACAATCCGCTAAAAACGGCACTGATGGTTATCAGATACGGGCAGGGTCCGAAAAACATTCCTCCAGCTTTCTTGAACGGTGAGGTTCTAAAGGTAGTAGAAGAAACCAAATATCTAGGGCACATCATCACCAGCAAGCTAATGGATGACGACGACATCGACAGGCAAAGACTCAGTGTGAAATCAAACATGCTCAGTAGAAGATTTCGGCTCTGTAGTCCACCAGTGAAAAGGACACTCTTCCTGGCGTTCTGCACTACCCTACACGTGCGAGCTCTGGACCAATTTTAAGAAGAGTAGCATGGAAAGCTGTCCAGTGTAACGCCTACCGCATGATGTTCAGTCTTCCCAGGCACTGCAGTGCTTCCGGTATGTTCACCGAGGGGCGAGTTCCAGGCAGCCCTTATGAGAACCAGGGTAGCAGGAATGCGGGAAAGGATTAACAACTCAGAAATAACCTCATCATGGAATCCCGATCCCGAACTCAAGCATAGAAGCGCATTGAGTTTATTGGCCCCATTATCTTAACGCTGCCAGGATGGACTCCCCTCTTGATGGCGTTTTTGTAGAAATGAGGCCTAATATACTCCATTAATATTTTCTTACTTACATTCTTTATTTTTTTAAATTTTTTTTTATTATTATTTTATTTTCATATATTTTTTTTTATTTTATTATTTACTTATTTATTTATTTCTTATGAATTTCTGTTCATTATTATTTTGTTACTATTATTATTACAATGTATTGATATCAATTATGGAAGGTATTGCATTGCACTACTCACCTTCCGGAATAAAACTTTTATTATTATTATTATTATTAATATTTGTTGCGCTACTTGTACTAACACTAACCTATCTACATTTTAAAGAGTATATCTGCCTTCTTAGTGTAGTGATTAAAATCGTTTGCTTTGGATCCGAAGATTTGTAATTTGTTTCTCTAAATTCCATAATGTGATAAATGACGACTCCTGTGTTAAGAGTGGTAAGCTGTTTGTTTTTTTTCCTAAAATTCACTTGTGAAATACTCGGTCTGCTATTTTTTTACTTTACTATAATTATTTTACACCTCCTTAAGAGACTACAGTTCGGAATCGAATTATGCTAGAAATGGTTTTTTTGTTGTGTTAAGTGATCAGATATGAATAGGTAGGTACTTCCCAACCTTTTTCTTCTACTACCATTCTCCATTTCTCTCATTTGTGAAATATTTCCATTTATTTGGAATTTAAGTCCAGGTGATGCAAACTATAGATTTTTTTTCAATTTTCAGAAAAAATACTTTTTAAAGATATCATTTTTTAAATGTATCCGTGTATTCTTAAGAGCAAGCAGAATTTTATGGTTACATTATACATAAAGATTGAAAAGCTTTTATTAAAATTATGAACCAAAAAAAATTCCGTCGATTTCGAATATGACTTTTATTCTTGAACCCTCATTTGAGTACCACTGACTTCCAGGAGCACTGCAACCGATCTGCTCATTAAAATATGTAAATTCAGAAAGGTCGGTATTCACACACATTCACAACTAACCCAGCCCGCGCAGGCCTCCGGATATGCTAAACTTCTTCAGAACATTCTGTAGAAAAAAGGTACACCCATTTTTAGCAGGAAAAACACTATTAAAATATATTTAAAAGTGGGCAGTTGCGAAAATCTGGAAAGTAGATTTATTTCATTGTTATCACTTTATTTAAGTTTAAAATCAACTTGTTTTGGACCTAACCTTTCTTCAGAGCAGTTGTACAAATAATTTGAAAAATAATTAAAATGTTACGTTATGTAATACTATACTGTTATGTAAATACCTCACGAATGTCCCAAATGCCACCAACCGCCTGAAACCAGTGTGACTATGTCATCCCTTATTGGGGCATATTGTGAGGCTGAAGGCAATGGGGAGAAAAAGGCGATGGGGAAAGAGAATGGTGGGGAAGTACCTGACTACAAAAAAAAAGATTTTTTTACTTTGGCCCCTTTTTTCGATTTTTGATCGATTTCGCTTACCTAAGCTTCTTGCTTACGACTTACAGGTCGCGCAATCAGAGCTTACCCAAACAATACAAACATAAGAATGTGTGTATTGGTGCATATGTAAAAACTGATGTCCCTGCCAAAAGTCACTGAGAAACAGCATTTTGTCTTGCGTACGCCTATTTTTTGTTTTTAGTTAGAAAGGGACGACAAGTGTACGGTTGATTGAATTTGAATATTCAAAAAGTTTTTACAGTTATTCGGCAAGTTTTATAATTTGTCCTTATTATTACATTAAAATTAACTTTTTACTATTTTAGTGGAATTTTCTTTTCTCAAGTTGAATAGCAAGTTGAAAACATACTGTATGCAAGCAACGCATCTGTGTGAGTACGGTATTCGGGTCGCCTCTGATTGCGACGCCTATACCTCTCCCTTAACATTCTGCTTTCCTTTTGTGATTAGTCGTACTCTTTATAAAATGCTTTCGATGTCTGTACAAACTTATAATATATTTTTATTGAAGCCGGATAGTAAAATTAGGAGTACATGGGTTAAAAGCAGTAAAACTGAGTCAAGGTAAAGTGTCTGGGTTTTTTTTTGGATAATTTAACATTTTGTACACAGAGAATAGTTAAAGGCAGGCTTATTGCTAATTGGTAATTTCTTTCGAGCAACTCAGATTTTTAGTGGGTTTTTTTTGCCCGGTGTGAATGTGAATAAATATGTGAAAATATTTACGGTGTTCTAAAATTAAATTAAATCAAAACAATTATTATTAAATAAGAATAAACTTTTAAAGCTTTACCACATACTTTTATTTTGATATTTATTATTGAAATAATACCAAAAATCTACAACGTAAATATGAAACAGAGAAAGCCAGAAATTAAAAAGAATAACCTCTCCTCTATCCAGGAGTAACGCCTCTGCCAATCGAGCTACCGAGATCTCATTAGAAAGCGGCATTTTAACCGATCTCATACTTTATTGAAAATAGTATATAAAAGTCTACTCAAGCACGATAGAGTAGAGGTTCCGAGTTTGAATTTCAGTCGCGACCGTTATTCTTTTTAGTTTCTGGCCTTTTCTGTTTCATATTTGCGTTGACGATTGTTGATAATATTTTAAAATTAATATTAAAACAATAATATTTATGTAATTTTTTTAACTGTTTCTTCGCACGAAAGGGATTAAATAAATTGATGCACATTAAAAAATTAGATTTCATAAATATCACATCAACAGTAACGTCGATTATCTTCATTTTTTCAAGGAAAAGTAAGACGGTAGGTGATTATCATGGAGATAAAATTGATTAACGTCATCGTTATAAGATATCAGCATGTAAGCGTGCTGCAAAGGTAGCTCGTTCAACAATATGTTCTTCCAACGGTAGCCCGTGAATTCCTTTTGACTGCGACCGCGGTAGCTCTACCAAACAATACAACACTCGTAGTACGGGGCATACGCAGCGTAAAGTATTATTTGTATTATTTATTGTTAAAGTTTCGACTTGTAGAGCATAACTTGTGGCCGATTTATGATTGGTCCGTGGCCGGCGGATTGGTATGAAGTTACTGCCCTTGCGGACAATAAGTTCCTGCCGATTGGAGTGCCTACCTACTGGTGTTGCCAGTGCTTTGTGTCTGTAATTTAAATATCCAGCAGCGTGTGCGGAGGTTAAATTCAGCTATACCTCTGGAAGAAGTTATACTTTGTGAATGAAACGCAACCAAAACTAAGCAAGTATTTTCGCAAAATTAATCTCTGGGAATCGTCTTGCTAGAAAACTCTAGATTTTTTATTGATATTCTTCATATTAGATGTCAAATAGATTTTGGCACCCTGGCAATAATGGTGTCCATTAGCTACTGTTTTCGGAGGCTGTCGTTGGTTGAAAATGACGTCAAGGGCTTTTTAAATTCAAATGTGGACAAAATATGCATCGGAACATACAATGTACATATCGACTGTGTTTAGGTGGAAGGCGTTATTCCACATTTTTTTGCAAAGGAATTTAGGCCTTATTGATACATAACAGCCATGCTAGGGGTGATTATTTGAAGTGGTAACAATATAAAGTTCAAAGTGACCCTGATCATCGATTTGCGGCAGTGTAAAATGTGACAGTGGTTCTAACGACTAGGCCTAAATTTGCTTGCAAAAAAGAACGGAATAACGCCTTTGATCTAAATAAGTTGATATATATCTCCCGATGGTGATGGTAACAAATCAGCTGAGCGCCAAGAGTGTTCTTGTAATTTGATTTTTACTTTAGAATAAGTCAGTGTCTCATAAGGAAGTGAAATGTGCGAGCGATTTTTCGAAGTAACTTCATTAAATACGATTATAATATTTGTTTATCTAGAAGTTCGTGACTGAACTGATCTTACGATAGTATTGTATCTTGTCTTGTAGAGGATTGAAGCAGGACGGAAAGGATTAGGGACTGAGTTGAAAGGCAATGAACCGTAGCCAGTAGGTTGGAGGATACCAAATCCCTCCCCGAAAATAGTTTGAAACGATTTGTTATAATAATTTTAAATATATTTTGTAAAGAAAATTTCAAATAAACAAGGATAACTAAAGTTCAAAGGTTTCAAGGCAAATTAATTTATTGATGATGATGTAAAAAACGATTCGTCGAAAACCAACATTAACTTTTAACTTTTGACGGGCATACCTAATGTTATAAACTATTGACGGTCTGCATGGTCGAGTGGTAAGACAATCGGTTACGAATCCCAGAGGTCGCGGGCTCAAACCCGGGGTGCGAAAATAATTTTTATTTAATTAATGTATGTCAAGACATTTAATTAATATAACTCTTAAGTATCGCGCTGGTGAAAGACCACCATTCATGATTTGAAACGTTGCTTAAAATGGCTTAAGCCAAGTTTGGTGACCAGATCTGAATAGTCAGGTACTTTCCAACCTTCCTCTTCCCCATCTCCTTTCCATCCCCACAACCTTTAACCTCACAACATACCCCGATTGGAGATGCTATAGTCTCACTGGCTCTAGACGGTTGGAAGCAGTTGGGACTCTTGTGTGGTATTCGCTATTTTTTTAAATATATATTTTTTAATATTGAGAAAAAATTTAATATCGGATCACAAATTCACGCTTTGGCTGAATCAGGACCTAGATTTGTAGATTGTGAGGAAGAACGTTGATTAATGATGGAATAAAGGCAATAAAATCAATCATGCAAATAATAATACAGAGTGCATAGAATCATCGTATTCACATACTACATATACTTCCATCATCAGCCTATAACCAAATTTCTATTATACTAACTTTGAATTAATAATGCAATGTTAAATTGAAAATATTTAATAACAATTTTTCTGCTTAATCAAAAGCGTCTAGTTTTTTCCGTCTTCCGCCAAAATCTCACTATTTAGCATTCTTTAGTACCATGTCACCATGCGATAAATTTTTAAATCTCATATCTTTTCACATTATATCCCCCCATTAATATTAACTTTACTAAAAAGCAGAAAAAAAACTAGTTTGAATGTGCCACTAATAGAACGGTGAGCTCTGGCAACATTACATTGTCACAGATTTTTTTTTATCTCGACTTTTAACGCCATTAGAACTCTTTTTTCACGAGGTATAGATAGAGCGTTGAAATGTCAAAAGATTATCTGTCTAAAATGTACTATTGGGAATCAATTTTATCCGCACGGAAACATGAAAAATAGGTGAGTAAATTAATGATAAATCATTATACTCGTACCTACCCAGTATTTGCAAAACGTGGGATATGTTGTACTAAACGTGTTAATGTTATTGTTAATATTCTCCATACTATTAATCTAAAGTTGATCTCTCTCTCCTATAAAGTGCTATTTTTCGCCATTTGCGATTATAACACTAAAACTCACCGTCTTTTCTCAAAACACTCATTACCAATATTATTTATTGATCACTGATGAATTATATTATTTTTTCGTTTTGGTATCATTGCAGTGTTTTTATGTGTGTGATCATATACAATTTTATTGCATCTCTATATTCTCTACGTATCTGCAGTATTAAAAATGCTAAAATATTATTTAAGTATTTTTTATTATTCTTTGCAAAATATTAAAAATTGAAGAATTGGCACGTTTTAAGGCAATATGTATGTATATACTTACAATAATTTTTACATTCAAGTCAGAAAAAAATAATTAGCTTTATGGAAGAATTCAAAGTTTCTTTAATTATTGGTGGTAATTTTTTTTTTTGAATAACGTATAAGAGTTCCAACTGCTCCCAACCGTCTGAAGCTAGTGAGACTTTGGTTTACCCAATTAGGGTGTATTGTGAAGCTAAATATAGTGGGGAGGAGAAGAAGATGGAGAAGACGAAATTTGTGAAGTACCTGGCTATTCAGATCTGGTCACCAAACATGGCTAAAAATCATTTCAAGCAACGTTTCGTTTCTGAATGGTGGTCTTTCACCAGGCTATTTAGAGTATCTACCACTCTGGAACGTGCCACAAATACACTACATATTATCTAATATGAATTAAACGTGTTTTGACACATATTCATGAAAGAGTTTTTGTTCCGCATGCCGGACTCAAACCCCCAACCTTTACATAAACGCATTTACAAAAATCTAATATTTGCTTTAATTTGACTAAGGTAGTATTGCATGTACCTACATATTAAAATTGAAAAAAAAAATAGTCTGACAAGGAAATTATTTTCCATTACAGTGTGTTTAGTTTGTAAAACCCATAAAAAATATACCTTTTTTATACGGTATAGCAAAACGCCATAATATCTTTAAAATAATGCAGAAAACAATATTCACAAAAAACGTTCCTTGTTGTGATTGGTAAAAAAAAATCAAATAAAACATTGCTATTCGCTAACCGACGTGAGGTTTGCTAGACAAATTTGTACATTCTCGACTCGACTACCCGATCTCTGCCCCCATGTCTTTGACTGAGGATACGACGGGATTAGGTATACATGGCTACACATGTCGGACATGATGTCCCTTGTCTGAATGTCTCCCGAATGAGTCTAGACACTCCTATAAAAGCTAACATGTTGTTAGGTACGAACACACAAATGATGCCCATCTCGGTAGTTTTGATAATTGGTGCTTACCTAATTTAGCATGTTAAAAAATATCAAAAAAACATTTTTTATTCCATTCAATGAAAATGCTTTATACCTTTTAATATAATCACTTCGTATAAATACCTGCTTTTATTTTTGTATCTTTAGTAGTATGGTGTATCCCATATTACCATATGAACATGATGCTCCCCTTACAGAAATCGAAGAAACAAATCGTTTTGTCAATCACATTTCTTTCTGTAACCTCATTATACCGCTCCTCCGAATTAACATCCGATACATAATTTCTCGCAGCTGCCACGCCAAAGCGAGCTTTAAGCCTATTTATTTAAGGGTTGGTTCGGCCTGCTCCACGGAAGCTTTCTGGGAGGTCTGTACGTGTGCATCGTGTTCCAGAGTCCAATTAGCAAATACCTCGGGTCAGAATCGGGGAATGAAATATAAAGTATGGAAAATAAATAAGTTGCAATGGATGTAACAAATGACAGGATGCGGAGATACATATTTCTTGTGACGACCACCGGGTTGTCGCAGGTCTGATGGCCCCGTGGATACGCGCCTCGCTTCTGATGTGGTCACGCGTTCGACTCTTGTCGGATCTAAAAAAGTTTTGATGTCAGGTGTAAATGTTTTCTTTTTGATACTTGTGATTCTATTATTTATTTTATCGTCAATACCTTCGCAAGTTATTTTTCACTTATTTGCTTGAGTGGATTTATCATTTTTGCACTACATAAAATAGGTGTTCAAATTGATTCCAACCGTATCACAAACAACTTGAATATTAATTTTCTTTTTATTAAGTGTTTCATAAAAATATATTTTTTTTAACACGATAAAAAAGCGATGTCTTGCTATACGAGCAATTTATCTGTGAACATTTTATAGAAAAGCACCAGCCAAAAGCAGTAGAAGTGTGAGCGATGAATATGTGCGACGACAGTGGAATATCACATTTCAGCGAAATAAATGATTAAAAAAAATCTACACGTATGTCCTTTATAATAAATTAAAATAAAAGTAGATTTTTATATTTATAGGTTCATCACATCAGTTCCAATTTTGAACATGTCACACTCGTACGCACGAGAAAATTATATTGTTTAATTCCAACCGAGAATACACCTCTGCACTCGTTTACTTCAATACACAGAAGCGAATATGTCTACTTAATAACGAATAATTACCGTTGAGCTCCGGTTTTGCTACCTTGTTTTCATATTTACCTCTCGCACACCACTGGTGGTAACTGGAGCTGGTAGCCCATACAACAACCTTACCCCAGCACACATTTATCTTGCTCGATGAGGTCGCCGCAGAAACACATCTGATTCAGTAAGATACTTGATTAATAAAAAGAGTAACGTGATAAAAAGATGATTACTTGATAAAATACGGTGTGATAAAAAGTGAGGTTTTCTTACTGTTTTTACTGTTTTTGTTTTTTAGTGAGATACCTGATTATTAAAAAGCCCGACGTTGTAAAAAAACGATTACTTGATTAATTACGATGAGATGATGTGATATAAAATGAGGTTGCAAATAAAAACCTGTTATTTGCAACCTTTGATAATAAATTACAATGTCTTAGGTACTTTTAGTGATTAGAACGATAATGTTTATAACTTGTTTTGGTCCAAAGTACGTGAAAACGAAATTAAAAGTAATAAAATAACTAAAACTGTTATTCTACGTCGAAAATTTCGAGTTTTTTTTTAAAGAATACCATAAAGAAAATTATTATTTGATTTAAAATGCTTCCGCAGAAGATTATTATACGTATAATCTTTTTAGTTTTTTCTTGATTTCATCGTGGACACTGAGAAGAAGCTAAATACAAAGTTGAACACCCTCGTGATGTAATAGTATAAGCAACCCTTGATTTTAAGGAAGCTTGGCAGTTTAAACAGGCTTTCAACTAATGTTCTACAACCTAATCTACTGCGATTTTTTGGACACATTGGTCAGCAAAACTAAAAAACTTTATCCAAGATGAAATGCAAAGTCCCTGAAAAAGTAGAAGGCAAGGATAGCAGAGAATAATTACCAATATGATGAACTGATCGGCGTACATTGTTAATAGATCAATTATAAGGCCACGATCCCCAGCTCATAGCAAGAATATATATGGAGAGAGAGCTAAATATTTTTACCCAACCTATACAAACTTACGATAAATCACTTTCTCCGGGTTTTTACGTCGTAAACCGTGAGAGAGACAGAGATATGGCAAGTTCTCACACAATGTAGAACCACTTTTAGGTATGTAAGCATGTTCTCCATCTTCCGCGTCTCCGGTGACTCCGCCCACTACGTTTTGTTATGCGACATAACAGGACAGAACTCAACGGTTTTTTAGGTTATATTCTACATTTTTGTTTATAAAAACACTGTAGAAAAGTGGTTATACAAATAAACAAAAACATTATGCCGACTTGTGCTATGAATGGATGTATAAATACACTAGCCCTAGCCCTAGCCACGCCCCAGTCAAGCAACAATCATCAATCCTGACTACACTAGCGCTCCCTCCTGGTATATTATTGCTCTGAGATCCTCAGCAATAAGGGAACATCTGAAATCATTTCAGCTTCAACTCTCATCAGTAAAGATTGACGATATGCATTACTTATGTTTACGAATCAAATCTCAAGACTAAATACTAGAGACATTTCATGCTCACATTGAGATCGCTAGTAGCACTTCACTGAAAATATTGGGTTTTGTTTTTCGTACTGCAAGAAATTTCAGAGACACGTGGGTTCTCAACTTTTTATTCAGTTCCTTAGTAAGGAGTAACTTGAGAGTAGGTCAATCATATGGAGCCCACACGAGGTGAATTACTCCCTCATGCTTGAGAGGATTCAAAAAAAAAACTGAGATTTCTCTACTTGGGGTAGTATGGTTACCACCTGTGGCTCTATCCTACCGCCTTTCTCTTGGTTATACTCGGAATATACCATCTAGGGGTCAGAAGGGAAGTCTACATTAATACACATTTCCTCAGATTGATTCGTGGATGGTCCAAAAACTCAGCTATCATGCTTTCATTTTTATGTTCCTGTAGGTTATCTTCGTCATCGACAAGATGGATTGTTTATCTCCCGGCCTGCAGGACTACCTTGCCAATGGTCATGCCGGTGGGGAGGGCAATCTCGCTGTTTAACGTAATCGCTTTGAATGCCGATATATTTGGCATAAATGAAGCTTTGTCAAAACGCAAGCATTCCTGCTATTTATTTATTCACGCCTTTGTTTTTTATACACCATTTTTATGAAATATTATGTTTTGAATTGTTTTTTTTTTTACAATCTTTACGTTACATTAATTATAATTCATATTTATTAGAGTTATTTGACTGTTTTTATTTATGATTATTGTATTCATACTCACTTTATTTAAAATTGCATTGAGATATTGATTTTTGCAATGTTTTAAAAATAATAAACAATTGAATTGAATTACATTTTCCGCGCACTATTGTCAATAATGTCATTTGTTTTTTCTCTCTAAGGCTTCTGGAATCCAGCTTACGTTTTACAAGCTGTTAGTTTGTAATGTTTAGTTCGTCAATCCAAAATCGCTCGAAGGCGACTTCTCTTTCTTTTTCCTAGCCACGAACGCTATCTGAAATTATAGGAATGCCAACGGTCATTTTTGCTACTCATGATTTGTGTACAGTACAGTCCCACACGAGTGTGTTGATTACGATGGTAATGTTGGGAGAATTCGTCTTGTTCTTAAATAACTCCTTTATCTTTCTATTTCGTCAGGAGAGACCTGGTGTGGATCTTTTAGCGGTGGTTATTTTTCTTACAACGTTCTTCGTGAAAGTCCATGTCTCATAGTTCATCGCAGAAAATAATGATAGGCTGCAAAAATGTGGATATCTATTAAGGATTCAATTTATGCTAATCGCGGACGTCAGCCATCAAGAGCGGTATTGTATACATGATTAATGTTACGGGTCATAAAATATTAATAACGATTCCGACCTCTAGGTGGTACTGCGTAGGTACTGGTACTGACCAAGTACTGCATTAAAACTACCGTTATTACTAAGAAGGTAAAAGGATAAGGCAAGCATTACATATTACAATACAGTGTGTTTTTGGATGATATTGTTCAAAATCGGGTAAGATTTAGTCAAAACCCTTCAACTGTAACTATAAACTATTTTTTTTTTCCTTTAAACTCTGTATAAAGCCGAAAATCTGTTTTCTGGAGCAGCAAAAAGCTCTGTAAGTAAAACCAATCAGTAGTTTCTAAAATTGATATGTAAATGTCTCTTGTAATAAGACGAAGCGTATATTAGATATTGCTTTATTGCCCCCAGGAAACGTGTCGAGTTACGAACGGAATTACTTGGTGATTTGCACCACATTGAAGATCATAAATCATTTTAGATTATCGACGGCGCAAAAAAAATGTGTATACTGTAACACTTGCATCAATTTTTATCTATGCCATATTTGGGTAAGTTCTTTTAAGAAGGACTCCAGTTGTTGATGGTCGTAGTAACCCCGACTGCTTAAATCCGCCCCTGCACCTCAAAGAGGGCTGTTTTCTTTCCGTATATTCGCCAATCTGCCCCTGCTTTTTCTTGAATTTGACTCCGCGCAGCATCCGCAGAGATGACATACTACGACATGAGGGGATATCGCGGGGTTTCCTGCTAGAAATAAATGTGTCTGGAACTTCGAATGTTTAAGTTCTACGTCATTTATCGGGACACTCCGTACTAAATAGTGTACGTATATTATATGTGTAGGTTGCGTGTTCAGGGATTGATGACCGTCATTATGCCCTAGCTCAGACACTTGGGTGAAGAATATCAATTGATCACTTGTGCAGTAAATTGTTTGCGGCATTTACCGGCCGTTACCTCATTAGCGGCCAAGAAATGACAATAATTTGTGTCTAAAATAACATGGAAGTTGATCATATTCATTGAACTTAATGTTTCATTAATACCTGGTAAAGCTCTCAGCCTAGCACCTAGTCTGGCTTTTGAGGTATTTGAAGATTACGATAGTGAGTAATTTGTTAGGATTCATGTTTGTTTACTTGTTAAGTAGAGTTAACTTCGCCGACGGGTCACTAAAGGTGTATCTTTCCTAGAGAGCATTAACTTTTATGTACCCGATGGTTATCGCCGTCATCGACAGCATAGATTGTTTTAACTACCGGCCTACAGGACTAACTTGCCAAAAGTCATGCCGGTGGAGAAGGCACTCTTGCTGTTAAATCGAATCGCTGAGTTATCGACATAGTCTGCGTCAGTGAAACTGTATTTAAACAGCAAGCCATGTTGCATGCCAAATTAATGTACATTATTTTTCCATTATGTTTATCTATAATTTTTAGAACCATGTCTGTCATTTTATCACTTATTTTTTCTCTCTTTTGTTTAATACAATATATATTTTTTATTTTGTTTGATAAACATAATACAAAGCATGTATTATATGCTTTTTATTATGTTTTTTGTACAGCCCATATATATTTTTTAAATCTTTTAAAAAATAAAAATAATAATTGAATTGAATCTCATGAAATAAAATCACCAAGAAATGTACTGACGTGTTTTATAAAACCACATTTAGGTATATATATATTTTTGCACATGGGTTACGTTATATCAGGATGCGACGTGGGTTTTCAAATAAAACGCAAAATTGCACAAGCTTCACATAGTTTGAACGATGTTTCCTTCAAATGGTTATCTTAATGTGGGATTTAGGGTGAACATAATTGAATTGTATTATTATGAAAATGGGACCAATCTAATCTTAATAGTTGGGTACTTCCCAGATTTCTTCACATTTTTCTTACCCTGCGCACTTCTTTCAGTCTAACAAATTTAACCTTATTGACTATGTCATAGTCCCACTGGCTCCGGAGAATTGAGTGATTGTGCGATATACTAATAATTATATGAATATGACCAGGGGTTTGCTGTCGTAGAAAATAAGCATTGATAACATTCAAGTACACCAGTGAGTCAAGGAAAACAAATTTTGTAGCGGTTGCTCTTTTATGACTTTCACGTACTGTAGTGGCGTTGAATCTAGATCAAAGATTCAAGTTTATTATCCCAGCAAAGCGCTAAAAAATGTTGCAATAAGTAAACGCTGCTAAAAAATTAAAAACAGTAATTTAGTAGGTAACTTGTTATGTGTACTCAGCTATTGAAAGATGATATTTCCTTAGCGCTGGCAGCACGAAGCTTCCTTGTTTTCTCGCTGCAAAATTGAATAAAAGATGAACGAAAGCGCGAAGAAGCATTGTGAAGGGGTGTGCCCGAGCAGTGTCCAATTTATTAGAAGCCTTATAGCTCTCGCGGGGGTAGTCGCCATAATTTTATTTTTCCTACCCTTCAAGACGCATCATTATACAAAATGATCCCTTGCGATATGAAACAAGAGCTGAAAAGGGCACATTATAACCGATAAAATACAAAAATACCTACTCATCATTGTTATTTGGCGGAACTATCATTTCATTTTTAAGGCTCTGCCACGTATATTTATCATTTTGTTGGACAGTTGTTTCCTTTTCGAAGGCACTGTTAAATAGTTTTAAAACCACTTGCTAAGCGGAAATGATCCATTCTTTACTGAAATGTGTCCAGCTTGGAGGAATAATATGCTTCCTAAATCCACAGATATCAATACCAATTTTTTTTATTGTACCTCTTCTGTGACAGTGTGAGTATTAAGTGATTATTTTCGCAGATTTCTTAAACTTTTGGATTACATGTTTTTTGTATGCTGAAGACTCAATATTGTGCTTTTGTACATATTTTTGATTTTTGATGCATTGGGCCATACAAAATATTTGCAATCCGTTTTTTTCCAATTTGTCTATCGAAAAAGGTGGTCGACCACAACATAAATCTCTTCGAGTCAATGAAAAAAAAATCACCATCAAATGTATTTATCTATTCTTCAGTCTGGGTTTTCAATATATAATTGTGTATTATTTATTGTATAAGACAAATCTATTTAACTATTGACTAATCTCAACTAATAGAAGAATAATCTTTAATAAATAAAATTTGCCCTTCTTTGATAACGTCACAAAAACAATTAAACTTTTAATGAAATAAGTACACACCACGCCAAGAAAACAAATTAAAACTCAGCTTTGTGGCGACAATAATAAGTGCTTTGAGCAATCGGTAAATACTTTTTTCGAAAATTCACTTAAATGCGGTGAAACTTTTTCGGAGTACCTAACCATTTTTTCATGAAGTCATTTTGCTGTAAACTTCGTTAAAATCTAAACAAGTATTAAGTTTGTTTTACCTACAACGTCAGAAATGAGAGTTGAACCAGGGTGGGATGAAACCTGTATTTTTATTAATTGACTTCATACAAATGGTAATACCTATTATTAGTTATAAATACATTTCTTTGTGGGTACGTACGTACAAACGTAGACAGATGTATTAATTTATTTAGAAAATTATCAATCTTAGATAAATGTTTTTTTTAAATCCCTACCTTTGTAGGTACCTACTTAATAATGTATTTTGACAGACAATCTATAATTCTCTATTTATTATTTTTTATAAATTTCTATTCTGTAATTCTTATAGTAATGGTTATTTATTCCTATTCTATAATAAAAATGGGTGGATTAGAGCGATACATATTTTATTTTATGTTGGGCTTAGACGTTGACATGTAGTAAAAAGATGATTTTTAAGTTTTAGTTTTTGGTAGATATCGACATAATCGATTAGTAATATTAATCCTTTTTCTCATTCATTTTCCTGTCTGCTGGATATTCACGTTACACTTATTTAATCTAGTATTTATTTTCAGGTCTCAGTGTTAGAATTCTATGATTTTTTTAAATTCTAAGCCATCGAATTCTTACTGTATCTTCTGACAAATGTCTCATTGTTGAATTATTTTTATCCGTTAATACATGTCGGTGTTTTAAATGCCTGTGTATTTTTTTTTCGACTGCCAAAAAATAGATTATTAAGAATATGACTATTAGTTTTAGTGGCTTTCTTTGTTTCTAGTGCTTCTATATTATTTAATCTCTTCCCATGGCCATTTTTATGGAGAATATGAGCACGGGTGCTTATATTTAAGGTTTGATCTTTTTCAAGAAGATGATTGGAACATTCTGAAAAACCATGTTTATTTAAACACAAACTGTATATTATACTCGTAAGACACGACGATTAATTAAATAACAAAACCAAGCCAAAAAAGATCAAAAATGAAGACCATTTAATATGAATGTTGAAATTTAAAAAAAAAACAATTTTGAATTTTGTTAAAAGTTTAGAGAACAGTCGAAATCCCTAATAAATTATTCCAAATGGGAATCAATGATTGTTATACGGGCAGAAATAATGATGTCACTTAATGAATGTAAAAAAATATCGCTCGTTATGTAAAGGGTAAAGAAGTAGCAGAGGGAGGTAAGGGGGTGAAGAGGCTGGGGTTGATTCTGATTATTAACGATTGTTTCATTCTCGTAGTGGGTTTATATTTTATTCATCGCTTTTTTGTATTTCCAGGAAGAAGAGTTAAATTAACGCACGTAGATGAATATCATCTGGATTCATTACTTTTTATAAATATAAGGTAGGAAATGTTTTGTTTTGTGGATAATTTACTGTGATTGGAAGAAATGTTTATAAGGGTGAGGATAATTTTTTATAATATGTTTTTAACGCAACTGATTTCATCTCGCATCGTCATTTCAAATTTAAGATATAAAGCTTTGATGAAACCCTTTAACTTTCTTAAAATAAGGTGGGACGTCGTGCTACTTGTTTTTCAATTTATTTAAAAAAATTGATAAAATCCTTTGAAAATAAAGTTAAAACTCAGGCGAGATTGGGTGGTAACTACTAGCCTTTTGTAGGCACAACCCTTACATATTTTCGGATCTAAACTTGAATCAGTTTGCATTTCATAGCGGGGATCAGCAAACTCTCTTATTATATAAATGTATGATTGAACAACCTTTATGACTAATTTCCACTTATTTATTTTTATCCAGATCGATTTCATCTTGCAACAGGCATTTTCAGACGGGTAAAATTAAAAAAAAAATCATCGCATGTATAACATCTATGTTTGCAATGAATACGTTTTAAAAGATTTTAACCATAAATTCATATTTGAATGGAATTTCACCACGAATGATCAGTTTAAAAATGATTAGTAATAAAACTCCCTTTTCATAACAATATTTTCTTAGTGGATAAATTAGTTATAAGCAGCTTATAAAAAAATGATAATTCAGTACTTAATTACGTATATTGAGATGCTAAGGTGTGTCAAAGCAACAGGCATAACCCACATTAACGAGGATTGACTTTAACATGGAATAGCCAATACGCGAATATACCTACAACCCAGTTTTAAACTGGACAGTAGTTGACACTGCAAATTTTTGCAAAATGTCAGTTCGAGAAGAGGGAAGAAATTTAATATGCCTCAAAAACTCGAAATATAGCTTAAATGATTTCAAGTAACGTTTTGATTCTGAATGAAAGCTTCTCACCAGGACGATATTGAGCATCCTACTGTAAAAACACTTGGAACTTCCTACCTCTTTTAAGTGATAAAAACAAAAATTTAGCGGTAGCGGTACTTGAACCGGGTACCTTTTGCTTTCCATGTGAATGCTGGATCAACTGAGAAATTGTGCCTATTATACCGCCAAATGAATACTCACTGTCTCTTTTCTGAGAAAATCAATGAATAAATATTATTTTCTAATTTCTGTTAAAATGTATTATAACCTTATTTCGTTACAGTCGGAACATAATACGATTTAAGCAACCTTTTACAAAACGAAAATTAAATTTTTACATCGGGAAGAGTCTCGTTTATAAAAGCATTTTGTATTAATACAATTAGCGAATGTAAATTCAAGAATATAACCAGTTGCGACCGTGGGATCGGCAGGGGGAGGAAAGAGGAGGGGACAGGAAGGGGTAAGGGTACTGACGAATCGGAACAAAGAATATTTTAAATTTCGAATGGCTTCTGTATTTCATCCAGAAATCAGCTTAATTGTGAATAATTAATTTGTGAATATATATACAGTTTTATTCGGGCAAAGTGGATTTAGACTGGAAGCGAGAAAGTACTATTGTGACTGCGATTTGGGGAAATACGATTATTTTGTGTACTTGGGGATGTTTTCGACGAGGTTAAGTCAATAAGCTTAAAGTTTAGCCGAAATATTGTATTCAAATAATAATATTATGTAAAGTGTGAAAATGATTTGCAGAAACTCCGTATGAATAAAGTTAGAATTCTAAACGTTGGTCAAAATAATTACATTACTGTATTTAGATGATAGAAACATAGTGCATAAAATTATTTATTTCAAACGGAATCGAAGTTTCGTTCTAATTTTCTATAAAATATATTCATCGGGAGTAAATTTTATGAAAACCTATCGGCTTGGTGTGGGGAAGTTTTTGTACAAACCGATAAACGAAAAGGTTCTCCGGGAGTCGGTGAGACTCTGGCCAACCCCCTTTTAGAAGTATATATGAGATCGCGTAGAGGGAACTTTAAAGTTTTCTTAAATACTATACGATGATCTTATTTACTTACGCTTTGTCTCAGGGTGTATGCATCCTGATGAGAGACCACCATTTAAGATCTAAACGAAATAGTCTTGAAATTCTAGCTATGTCAAGAAATTTGATCGCATTAAGCTGGATTCACACCAACGTCCAGATCCGCTCAGTGACGATATTGTTCCGCAAGAGAGCTTATTGATATGGTATGAATATCAATCAAGGAGTATGTGCCAAGACAAAGTTATGTGGCAGTATATCCTTCTGCCCACCCTTGTGATATTTAACTACTTAGTTAGTTAAATAATTATTTTGATGTGTAAAAATACTTACATCGCAGATTTTTTTTTTTATTAAAAACCTTTTTTTTTTTATTAATTATTAAAAATATTATTTAGTGATAAAATTATTAATTATTAAAAATATTATTAGTGATAAAAAAATTGATATTTTTACACATCAAAATAATTATTTAACTAACTAAGTAGTTAAATATCACAAGGGTGGGCAGAAGAATATACTGTCACACAACTTTGTCTTGGCACATACTCCTTGATTGATATTCATACCATATCAATAAGCTCTCATGCGGAACAATATCGTCACTGAGCGGATCCGGACGTTGGTGTGAATTCAGCTTTAGTCTGATACTTCTCAACCTTCATCTTCCCTTTCTCAGAAGGTGGCGCAATAATTTCACTAACTCTTGACAGAAGGATTCTTGCATGGTATTGAAATGAAAAAAGCCAAAAGACATCACAGAAGATTGTTAGGTTATTACAAGCTATTGTCGCATTTGGTGTTCATCACATTGTCGATTGGTACTATTCTGAATTTTGGTATTTGAACGATCTCCGTTAAACGCCGATTCTTGGTGCGTTGCAGCTTTTTAACAAAACGGGAACCATTTAAATGCCCTTGATTTAACGATTCGATGACATCAAATGCGACGAAAAATTGAAACAATCCAAACCTAAGTGATTATTTTTTATAACATATGAATAACGTTAAACTATCAGAGATTTGGTGTGTAATTTGAGCATTTGGGGTGAAATATCATCACATTGCTCTACGCAATTATTTAACGCCAATCTTAAGTATGTATATTAATAAACTTAAGAAAATTTTAATAGTTTACGAAGAAACCAATGATTAACTACGATTTTCTGTATTCTGCATTTTCAAAAGTAAGCATTTCCTGTGACGTTTAAAGGTCAGAGTGAAAAATCTTTCACGAAATATGCTTGTATATAAATGCAAAATTATTTTCTCTGTCAACCCGTGTAATGCAGTCCTTATCCTTATGAGGACTTTTAAAGACTATACTTACTTTCGGACAAATCTCACTGTCCATCTTTATGAAAAAAATATTTTGCACCTTACCCCTATGAAAACCTAACATATTTATATTCGTATTCCGTTGATGGGAGATATGCAGACTTCATCGGGCAAAATGAAAAACCCGCTTGTATTCCGTGAATTTGGCGAGAACCTGTTTCAATTTAGTATTCAGTAAAAATATAGCTTGAGCCACTATTCTACGAAGCCGGCTGCGCCCATACAAAATTATGATCAGTGTTTTTAACATTTTTCAGTGCGCAATTTTTTCGCGAATTTAATTTTTCATTTTTTTATTGTACATACTACAGCAAAGCGGTAAAATGGAATTGGAAAAATAGCATTGGAAAAAATATCGCGCGTCAGAACTAAACGGTCCGAAGTGCTGACGCTGCGGCAAAGAATAATGATCCTGATGGAGGAGGCTTTTAAAGGCTATGCGCGGGATAGGGTGGACCGGCGGTTGGAGGTGTTCGCTCGGTGAAATTACAGAATAGCAATGGAATAAATTGGTACCTAGGTTTGCAGAAAAAAGCTTCGGGGATTTGACGTTCGGACTTACACACACTCTCACACGTTCCTCGCACTCGAGGCTGCGAACGCATTGGGACCGGGGTCAAAAGGACCAGATTGGAAACGTATCTACGTAATGAAAATGACTCCGTATGTGAACTGGTCAAAGTCTCAAAAATATTCTTATAATTGATTTTTTCAAATGTTTTGCAACTTCTTCATACTTTCTGATACATTTTTTTTTTTCTATAACACCATTCCCATTCCCCCTTCATCTCTTCTTCCCATATCTTCTGGTACCTCACAATCTCCTTTGATTAGTAGTGCAATAACCCTAATCTAGATTGTAAGCAGAATATATTACGAAAATTTTAATGGTTGAAGAAGTCAGGGACGCTCGAGAAAGACATGGCGCGATCTAGTGAATTAAATACTCGAATCGAGCTCTCGAAGTTTTGAGCAGAAGAACGCTCACGGGATTTTACGTGCAAAATATTAACAAGATTAGAGATAGGACAGTTTTTATTTTGCATTGTTTTAAGATCTTTTTTTTTTTACCAATTCCCCCAAACGGATACCCAATACTTGTACACATAAAGACTGAGGTGGTCACCCTCCCCCCATACGCCTCTCCCCACCTCCCCACAAACCCCACCCCAACCAACACAGAGACACACACACACACAGCCTCACACTAGAGCGGGAAAATAAATTAAAAATGGCGGAGCCCAATGGCAATCCTTTGTATTTTTTCTGTTGTTTTCTAATTACATAGGGACAGCTGGATGAATTAAATTCGTTTCGTCCATCAGTATTGCCATATATACATTACGCGGAAATATTCCGCGCTTTATACCTTTCATACGTCCGCGTTCAATTTATAAAACTTCCTCGGATTAGTCGGATGTCGGGATATTTATTAATTTTTAAATGACAATGGCAATTATTGGAATCGACGTAATCAGTTTTTCCGACGATAACCTCGGTATACTTCAACATTTTTCTTCGTGTAATCAGATTTTACGGAAAATTTTCTTGATATAGAACTACCCTGATTTTGTTTTAGCGCATTGCCTCATTCGCATTCATACATTTTAAACTCAAATCCACATTTGATTGACTTCATCGCACACAGTCTTTCTGGGACGTTCCCGAAAAATTCTTCCTGTAATTATTTCTCTCTATAAGAAGTGTAAAGATGTTTTTTTGTGTTTTACTTTTAGATTTTGAAAGTCTCTTATATATATTCGAATACCTGAAAATATTTAAAGTGTTTTATTATAAACGAGTAGATATTTTTCTAAGTAAACCCGGAAAATGCACTATCTCTTTCATAAAAAAAATCTCTTACCGGGTAATAAGTCATAAAACAACCTTTATAAATAGGGGTTCTGAACTTAAATTATATTACTCCAAGGTTCCGATATAATTCCTACCCCATGGGGAAATCCCTTTGAGATTTGTGTGAATCAGTTTCTAAGAACGATCGCTAGGTGGCGGCAAGTACATTAATTATGCGTGAGGCCTTAATGTTTGATTTATGACCGTAATTTGATTTTAGACGGCTTAATTTTTGAATTGCTCACGATAATTATTATTGAGTGGGGGAAATAAAAATTACATGCTTCATTAGGTTTGGAAGTTGGAACCCATTCGTCAGCTTTATATTTTGCTGCCCGAAGTTATATTTAATAACTTTTCTTGGAAACTATTTTTATAAATGAAATAGTATTATAGTTTCTCTCGTGACATTTTCTCATAATTTTTATTGAAAATTCTTTTTCAGAGTAGATGTTTTTTCACTAGTGATGATACCCATAGAAATATCAGTTTCGACATATTAATTTGAATAAATCAGTGGTAGTAATAACGTAATACCCGAAACCTTTACAAAAATATTAATCGGTTCCATCGTTTCTATTCATACAATTTAAAATCATTTTTTGTGTTTTTCAAAAACGAAATTGAAAATTGTTTTTTTCAAACAACCTTTTTAAAAATTATCGCCTTCTTTCTATGAAAAACAAAACGACATTATCTAAAAAATTAATGAAATGGAGTATATTTGAAATTTAAAAAAAAAATAGGGAAACATTTGTTTCGATAATCTGCACCTTTAGATAACCGATTTAACTTTATTAGGCCTCTATAACCCTAAAAGTTCATCCACTATCTAGTATCTCGTCTATGGTATCATTGAAACGTTACCCCGACTCCCCAGTGGAAGACAATTCTAGTGTTTTATTTATTTTCACTGATATGGAAATAAATCAGAACGTGGATATTTTTTTAGTAAACTGCGTTTAATTTATGTTGCAAGATATTTATAATTTGTTGACTTATTTTGTCAAGTATTGAAGGATGCGATAAAACTGTTTACAAAACCCGGTCAAAGCCGGGCACTACGGTAGTATGCTGGTGTTATGTCGTAATCGCGGTATGCGGATATGTAGAGTTTTTCCAAACGATTCATCGAACACGCCACTTCAAATTCCTGTTGGCAGTCTATTCTTTTGTTTTTTATCGACGGGAACCCGTAACGAAAGAGTGTTTTTGCGTACGTGTCTGTGTGAGCAAAGTTTGTGTCGATGTACAGTTTAACTGCTCTGTGCCTAGATTTTACTAGGTATAATGCGCAATATAGACGGAAACACCAAACTGTATGTAAACAAAGAATTCGCCTTAATAAGGGTAATCCATACATATTTATAAAATCATAATTTAATTTTTTTCTTTTTGCTTTTTGTGAAGGAGTCTTTAAGTAACCTGTCAAAATAATATACTAAACAAAGAATAATTGTTCTTACTTTGTTTACAATAGGGATTGATTTTTATAAAAATTATTATGATTCTCAATTGGAAAAGTTTTCCATTGTTTTCAATAAGGATTAATTTGGTAACCTTTAAAACCTGTTTTTGTTATTTATATTTTTTCTTCAATTAAGATACATTTAAAAAATGTATTTACAAAAATATTAAGTGCTCAAGGTACACAAGATAAGGTAGTACATTAGTTCGTTAATAAATTGGTGTAACCTACCATATGAATAAAATTTGCTTTTTTTGTTATTTAACAATTGATTTATATATAGATAAGAAAGAATGCAAGGCTTTAAAAATGGATATTTTTAAAAACGCTTATTAAGTGCATGTAGTTTTCCAACGAAGAAAAGGAGTTTAAAAGTAGTAAAGTGAATTAAGAAGAAGTATCGCCTGAATTTGTTATGGCACGATTTTCAATCAATACTAAATCGGGTTTGAAGACCATAATAACAGAAGAGTATGTATGAGACGATGTATGAATGTAAATGAAGAATATCGAACTAAAATATTTTTTTGAATGCAAATGATGTACGGCGTAATATCGAATTAAAAATATTTTAACAAATGTAATGATTAAGTGTAACAATCAGTTTCGATTTCCGGTTTCGAAATTTATGAAAAAAAATCACATTTTGAATGAATTTTTCCATAACTTTTGACCTTTGAAATGCTGTTCAAAATCAAGCCATTTTTCTCTGTCCATATTTTTTATTCATCAATTGTTTTCAGGATTCTCCTCTTATTGAAGGATGTCTATCATCAAGGCAATCGTTAGCCCGTAGACTGCCGCTCAGAACAACTCAGCGGAACTGCACTTGTACCTGTCACGTATGTTTCCAAATCACTGTACTTCTTTGACTGTGCATGCATCTAAAATTTGTTGGCTTTACGCACATATAATATGTTATATAATATGGTGTAGTCAGCACGTATTTTTTAAATAGTTAAAAATCGGTAGTATACCAGGGTGAAATATTTTAAGAGCGTTTTAATTCAAATAACATATCATTTATTGAATCGTTAAACCACATCAAGCATTATGTAGATTGTATGCATCAATATAAATCCCTCTCAGTAGTCGTGGCGGTGAGATCACCACGGATATTTCCACGGTTATGATTCCCATAGACTGCAACATGTCTCAACCCTTCTGGCCTTGATTTATACACCACCCATCCCGCCCACAGCTCACACCCAAACCACCCTTCTAAATCGCTCCACCCCTCTCTAGTCCTACCTACTAGCTCGTAGGTATATTCTTGCTACAAGAGCGTTTTCGGAAACAGCTACTGCGAGATGCATAATTGATTTTGCAACAACAGAGGAAACTTGGCCGGTTAATGCAACACTGTGAACATTAAATATGTCAACTTTTCGTTGTTGCTTTAATGTGTTTTTCCCAACAAAATATGTTAAATACAAATTTAAAAAAAAAAACAATATTATCTACATAGCATAAATTGCATATTTTCCTCAAATAGTTAATTTAAATTATGAAAATCTTTTTCCGATGATAAGGTAGATATGCATTAGCGGCATTCGTAGCGTTATGGTCTATGTACAGCTCAATCAATCGTCAATCAGTCATGATGAAAATTAATAAGTATTTGCTTTTATACAAGAACCGGGAACTGGTTATATAAAATATACCAAGTAGGTATAAAAATGTCCGAACAATGTTGGATCATTAATTTAATTTTAAATTTTTAAAGAAATAGTCATCAGTATAATGTGAACTATAAATGTTCATTTAGAATTAGTGGCGTGAATATAGCTTTATATATAAAAGTAAAGTTAAAGTTAAATACATTTTTGTTGTAAAGTACCAAGTGAAGTATTTGTAATTTATTCAAACTCTTAATTTGAAATAACCCGTATTAGTTAAATTTAGTGAACCTTATTGCTTTTCATATACCAACGAGAACTACTCGATCCAAATTTCAATATCAGGATTCGCTTGTACCTAGATTGCATGTAGTTGGTAATACGTACGCAGAGGTAGCTGATGTATTTTACTGCACATAATGTAGATACTAGAAGACTATGGTATCGTATATCTTCAATCAGTATTAATTTAATGCAATCGAACACCATTATTTACTGTTTGATTACTATTCTTTCTTTTTGTGTGAGTAAATAATATTCACTTTTCTCATCGTTAAATGTGCCTTTAAATGTAAAAACCCACTTGGGTGTATACAATAAAATATAATAGATAAACAAATCAAATTTTATATTGCTCTCTTCTGTTACGAACCCGGGACCTCTAGGTTTAGAGCCTATGAGCTTACCGCTCTACCACGAAGGTAATTAATTTAATATACGACGCTTTATTTTGTATTCATATTATTTTGAGAATTTCTAATATCCCATCGCAGCAGAACTGAAAACGTGAAATACTTGCACCCGTTTCAGCGCCAGTAAGCAAAGTCAATTCATTTTTAAATAATCAGAAGGGCTGAGGGACTTCCTACCCCCGTTAAGCACCTCTACACCCTCACAACACACTCTCACATCCGCCCTTATAATGCCGTGTATGTACACACATTCAAGGTCCAAAAGCTTAAAATACCAATCGTAAATGAGCCCATCCCCATAATATTAATAGCAATGAATTCTTAATTGAAGTGCTTTCAAAAGACCGTCATTGAACCGTTTTGGGAAAAAAAATCGGTTGTAAAATATGATTTATAAAGGGTAACAGTGTGTGTGTATGTTTTTGATTTTATTATTTCTAGATTTTATTATTTTATACTGAATAAAGCTACCAGAAAATACCCTTCAATAAATAGTGAATCAATGAATTGCCAGCTTCATTACGTTTAGATTTAGTTTGGTGGATTAAGGTTTTTTTTAACAGTTGGTAGCTTATGTGATATTTAAGTGACCAAGACCAAGTATTTAGATTTTGCCAAAGCCTCTCTTCTTTAACTCCTCTAACAAACCGATTGATCATCGCGATATGGCAACATAACCGGACATTCAGTGGTGTGAAATTGCACCTCGCCGAAAAGGCTCAGTGCGTAAAAGGGAACTATTCGTAATATACGGCTTCCGTAGCTTAGTGATCTACCCATTTTACTTTAGGAGATTGCTGGCTCGATTCCCACGCAGCGCTTAATATATGGGCCCCGTTTGGTGTGTCTGCAATTTTTTTATTGTGATCTTTGACGGATTTTACTAAAATGGTCTATCAATGGTCGCCAGGAAAATTAATTGTTAAAAAAATATATTATATTTAGAGATGAATTTACTCCCATTATTTTCATTACACCTCGCTTGATAAGAATCTAAAATCAGTGGTCTTTCCTCCGTCCTAATATCGATGATATTATATGGATTATATATGTGCACATCGTTCTAGGCTCTCTATAATATAGTTCTGGTGAGAAACCCCTATTCAAATTTAACATTTAAATTTATAAATATTTAAATAAAATCAATAATCTAAAACACAAATACGAAACAGAAAAAAAAATCCAGACACTAAAAAGAACAATGGTCATGACCGAAACTCGAACTTGGAACCTATACTCACATACAATTAAGCCATCAAGACCTCATTAGAAAGCGGCATTTTTAAACGATCTTATACTTACGACCCGAGTCTCGGCTATGACCATTGTTCTTTTTAGTTTCTGGCCTTTTTCTGTTTCATATTTGTGTTTTAGATTATTAATATTATTTGAATATATAATAATAAATAAGGATTAATGCTTTAAACTTAATTCCAATATTAATATTTATCTTTAGGAATCAGATCCTAATAACCAAACCTTCTTCTTTTCTCCACTTTCTTCAGCCTCACTACCTACCCTAAAAAAATTACCATAGTTTCATTGATTTTGGGCATTTGGAGCTCTTATGTGGTATGGTATCAAGTAAAAACGAAAGGTTGTATATTTTATGGAATTTACTGAACCATTGTGAAACGATTACTCTTTGAATCTCCAGGCATAGACAATTTTTTTTTCTGACAGTATATTTTATTGAATATTGATACCAACCTTAAACGCCATGTACTGAAAAATGGCAAAAAATAAATTTAAAAAAATAAGTACTACGGAACGCCCCTACTGTACCTGCGTTCGATACAATAAGTCCCGGCATAATTGCATCAGTCCGAAAGTCTTTATTTTTAATGGATATTTTACTGTTTCTTTTTTACAACAGGAAATTCCGTAAAGGGTGAGAGCGAAAAGCATTTTAAGGGTAGGTTGGCCCGCTTAATAATATTATTTTCAGAAGACATCTATGAACCTTATTGCTAAGTAAAATCAGCATCGAATTAAACCGATAGGGACAACCCTTTTCTTCTTCTCCCTTTATCTAAGTCTTCCATTCTACTCAGGCGAATAAGACGAATGGGGTGCATAAAAGACGATGACTATCTACTTCGTTCCGATGTTGAAATTAAGTGTTCTTTGACAAAGGGCATGATTCTTTTAGGTGAATCATAAAAAACAAATTAATTTAAAATTTAAGCTTGAAATGCAACACATAATTTGTACCATTAGGTTTTTATTTTAAAAATTAAATACTTTATATTATAATACGTACGCTTTGAGACGTTTTACCTGTTTTATTATACCTCTCGCGACGAGTTTTTATTTTTTTAATCAAAGCCTTTTTAAAATTTTCAATTGGTTCATTTATCAAAATAAGTAACATCGGTATCAATAAAATAATAATATTATTACAAATCGTTACAAGTAATTTTGTTGTGAACGGACCGGTTTCACCCTACTTCAAACTAATTGACTACCATTTGTGTGATCTCATCTGTTATTTTATACTAACATAATTAGAAATTGAGATTATTGATGGATTTTCTAATAGAAAAGATGAACTTGTATGTATTATAGATAAAAAAGTTGTTTTTTGCTTAAAACATCAAAGTGTGTACATTTAAATTTGAATAGATTTTCTTCCTATTTGTTTTTTACACAATAAAATAAAATATGTCATTTTTATTTTTTCTTACTCAAATTTAATTTCTGTGCCCAAGGTTTCATTCTTTCGTATTCAAGAATATTGATTATAAAAAGGAGTATCTATGTGAAATCAGAAAGAACATTATATAATATAATATGCAAGACAATTTGGACACAATTAAACAATTTTTTAAATGCCTAGTCGCCGTTAGTTCTGACGAATTAATTGGTTTCATTAAAATCCGAGTAAAAAATCTAACTGCCTTACAAATTTAATAGAATTGAGTTAGTAATTTAGTGAGCATTCGAATAAAACTGTTCTAAAATGACGGCGGGCGCTCCGTGATTTTAAAATAATTATTGAGCGTAATATTCTCAAAGCGGGAAAGTGGTGGAATTGTGCCTCCCTCAATTATTGACTTTAATTAACCCTTTGTTCTCGGCAAAAAGAGCGAAGAGTAACAGACGAGTGAAAGCCCTCAGAAGGGGGCAAAAAATTACGTAGAAAAATAGTAGAAATAATATTAGACGCCTACCGGGTGATTTACCACCAGTCTGAATGTAAGCTTGTTATTATATTATTACTGTTACTTTTTGATTTTTTCCAAGATTCAGCATTCTTTTAAAAAAATCGTGTCTCCTTGACAAATGTAAAACTAAAAATAAAGGAATTTGTCTTTTTTTAAACAAACTAATAATGAGTGATATTTCAAAGCTTTATAAGTTGTAATCGAAATGGTATTGAAAATAATTGATAAGTCAAAAGCGTAACAGAACAGTCCTGTACAAATTTCGTGACGTCAGAAATAATAGATTGAGAGTTTTTTTGGCTTAAAGTTACATTTTAACCGACAAGTAATTTTTTTTAATCGATTTTAGGAGAATGAAAGTTCCTTAAGGCACTTATTCAAGTCTACTATATGCAGAATGTTATTATCCTTTAATAGACTTATAAAAGTATGATGTGTTGCTTCTCTTCTTCTCTTAGTCTCTGATAGACGATATTACGAGCTCCTCTATCCAAATTTCTAAACAGGAGTGGACAATTATAATTCATGCTTAGCTGACGTCTTGAACTAACTAAGATGCACCTAAGTAGCTTATATCTTAGCCTTTTTGTCATGACAGAAGGTAATGACACCTGGGAGGGCATATATCCACGTTATAAAAAAGCGTCATCTTCCTTTGCCGCTGTTCTATTCTTGCCAGAGGGATATTTGTGAGGCGCCGAGGCGCTCGCTAGTCCCACTGTCAGTTCGGTCATATCATTTAGCGTAGTGGTTTATTCGACTTGGATCGGGAGTTCTGAACTCAATTTCAGCACAGCGCAAAAATAGTTTATGGTGGGTAATTGTTTTCATTTCGGATGATAACACTAAGGCAGGTGAGCACATTACATTCTGTGGGTTGTTGAATGGGTATATACGAAGCCTTAGCATTGCGTCACCTGGAGGGGCCTGTTCCGATGCGTCTGCATTTTTAGCACCGTTCTCGTAATACTCACATTATATATTCTAAATAAATTTAGCCCGTGTCGTTTTTTTACATTCTTTCAAGTCCTGAGGATATCTTGGTACTTCCCAGCTTAAAATAATTTGAATTGATTTTTTAGGTACCTGTTTATACTAAAATGATTTTATACCGTCATTGTAGAAACACCCAGTATAATTTACCTACGCACAGTTGGCGAAAGACTACCTCGATTTTATACTCCCCACGCTTCGTTTATCCCCCAAGCACTCGATACAATTCAAAGCAACTATATAAACTTAATTATATGCTACTTAAATGAGTGCTGCCCCCTACCCCAGCAAGCAGTTTGCACATCTCTCCTTGCTGGCAATGAGGAGACCGGGGAGATGGTATTAAAATGCAATTTCATTTCAAAACTAATCACCAATCACCGGTGCCGCTGTTTTATAATTACATTTTTTATTCTGATTTTTTTCCCACTTAATAGGTAGGCAATTATCAAGTTATTATCGTGACACTGAGGGGTGACAAACGAAATTTCGATAGAAAATAATTTCTTGTACGATTTGAGAATAGTATTGCGAATAATTGAATAGCAATAGTAGCTGAAGCTTACTTGCTAAACATAAAATATACGAAATCACGAAAAATTACCGCAGATCGGAAATAGACTCACCAAAGGCCACCTTTATTCTGTTTCATGCGTCGTTTATGAGAAAAGGGAGAGAGTTTACACTGGAGCTATCAGAGAAATTCTATATTTCCCCACAACTTTTCCCTTCGCCACTTAACATATCCCATGAAATAGAGCCAATGCTCTATTATTGTCTCTTTGTTTGTTTTTATATGCACACTACAAAAATGACCCTTAGTTGGATGCTCTAGTTATATTTCAGCGTATCTGGTGGGTGAGTTGGGGTGTTAAAATTGGAATGCAAAAATTTCACCATTAGTTATAAATTACGAAAAAAGAGAAACACCATCTGTAATCTTTTTTTCTTCGGTGTCCTTTCATATAAGAAGCTGTCTATCATAGTGCAATACACAGTCTGCAAAATGCAGCCTGGAATAACTCAACCAAACTGCAATTGTACCACTGACACTTAGGTTCCGAAGCCATGAATTACAGCGTCTCTCTCTAATATTTGTTTCATCAATCTTCTGAAGCATTATTGTGTACTTTTAGCATATCCTAAATGAGCCTCGCTTAAAAAAATAATAAATTGAGAAATACATGAATTTTTCAGTTTTTTAAATATGTAACCAAATTTATTTTCGAATGGCATAGGAAATTCTTAGAGCGAATACGCTTATTGAATTTGTTGAATAGATTCAATTGTTAAACAATACTTTTCATTACTAAATGTCAACAGTTACTTAAACTACGTCCCTGGACAAGGGACTAGAAAAGGGTTGCCCTTCTCGAGGGGTTGTTTTCTGCTGTGCGACTAGGAACTGTAATTACAGGGACGTAGAGAAATAGGGGTTGCTAAATTCAATTTGTTCTTCAAGAGCACACAGGAAATCACAATAATCATCATAATAAATATTCCATCAATAGAAAATTTCTATCGCGAATTGAATTATCAAGGATAACATTTTGCACATATACGAGTAAGTGTAATGTTAATGTCAACCCTTAGCAATAGACCGCTTTATATGTAACATTTTCACCGTCAAATCACTTTGTCATAGCAGGATTGTTTGTGAATCGGGCATCAAAGTAATATTTATTGAATCATTTAATAAAAATAATATGGAAATAAAACGATACCCAAAACTTTAAATCAAAGACCAACTCATTTTGGGCATTTTCTTATTTTAAGGAAGCATCGTTTCATCTAAAATATGTTGGAAATATTTTGAAATATTACGGTGAATGCAATATATTTTTTTAATATTGTTAGCTTCTACGATAAAGTTTTGTATATTAATGTTATTATTAACATATTTTTCACAAAAGCAAATTATAAAGTACAGAAAATTACATTTGAATTAGTCTAATTACAATTACATGAGTAAAATTATGGAAGTTTCATATAGTGAATATGAAAACGCTTTAACCGAATAAAGTGGTTATTTTTAACAATTAGCTATGCAAAAATACCTATTTTCCATAGAGTCCATAAACAATGGCGTCCAAAAGATGAATGTTTACCACCATTGTCGAGTTTGGCGAAGTAAATTATACAGCGCGCTCTCCGCAGGAATCAGACACAAAGCGCTGGAATTATGGCTTGGATTACCCTCTTATAGATTCGTTCCTAAACTTTACTTGTCATTAACTCTCGGCATTTATATCTCGACACACACAACCCGCGGCGGGGGGACGGAGGGGGGGATAGACCTTCAAGTCGGTGCGGGGTCCCGACATTAACATAAACCGAATTTGCATATAAATTACATTTTACACCATCTTAATTAAAACATTTTGGCATTATAAATGATCAGCTAGGTGGGGTAGGGAGGCTGGGAGGTCTGCTGCCATCCTTCTCTCCCTTCCACCCAACTTAACTCGAGAGGGGTGCGGAAACAGTAGGTTCTATCGTGTATAAATGTAAAGTTTGGGTCATTAATGTTCAACTTCGCTTTTATTGCTCTAAAGAGCGGGTTGATGCCTGGCTTTTAATTTGATTTTCGTTGTACTCGTCAGTTTTGCGATGAACTGCGCGCACTGTATATCGATGGCAACGACATGAATTATTTCACAGGGTAATTATAATACTTGTTCAGGAAAATATTCACCTTTCACTGTTCAATGAACTGATTAATAAATGGCTGGTTATGTCAATTGGATACATCTTTATTTTAGCTATAGATCCAATTTGAGATCACCTACCTTCGTCATTATTGCTCTCTTATAGTTTCATTTCACTTTGAGAATAAATATTGCTGTTTTGAATCTCGCACACTGCAATATCTTTGGATTCATTTATTTATTTAAACTGGATTTTAAAAGATGTTCTCACTTACGTGAAAATATCCAGTAATAAAAACCCAGTTAGTGCACAATCATTGTTAAATAAATTACAAATTGAAAAGATACATCAAATTTAAAATATAAAAATTACAAAAGCTCAATCAATTATAAACAAAACAAACAAATAATTCACACAAAGAGAGCCAAAAAATATACACAATATAATTAGTCCAATCGTTGTTACACACCTTTAAGCAATAGCAGAACATTCTTTCTGAAACTGTAAAAATCACTAACAAAAATGTCTACATCAGCAGTATCACCACACTATCTTATTATACAGTTGGCATATTTGAGACTGAGGGCTGAAGTAGGCAATATTATTTCTGAATGAACTCGGGTGGAATGTGCTATAGCGTCTTAAACAGTATTGGATGTCTAGTTCTGGTTCGTGTCCCTACTTCGATATTATATGTACGTTCATATATAAATGCAGCATCTAGAAAGAAAATGTTATGGTGAAAGGATTGATTGATATTTAATATTATTGATATAAATAACAACAAAAATTATAGTACAAGTGTGATCTTAGCTGTAAAGTAGAATACTTTTTGCGTATGATTTAGTAAAATCTCTCTGATGATGTAAAATATGAACTCTGATGTCATCGAATTTGCACAACTTAAAAAAAATCGTTAATTCCCAACTTAACGTAACTATTTCTTGGTTTTAACATTTAAAAAAAAAATAGACAAGGCACAATAATATTTTTGCTTTCCATTTTTTTATTGATCGATAATAATAAGATTTTAACAACAGATAATATTGATAAAATAAATATTTTTACGTGTAACTTACGTAAACAAAATCCAAGAAAAAGGTGAAACCATACAGTGAAAGAAAAAGTAAGAAAATATTATCACCCATTGGAAAAAAAATACTAAAATATATTTTTCAATGTCCAAAAACATTTGAAAACTCGCTTATCTCATGGCCGATGCAATTTTTGATAATAATACATATAACCTCCAACAATACATTGAAGGGGTTTATCAGATTTAAGGTCACTGGAAGATAAGTGGGTAGATGGGCACTTTTATTCTGATTATTTAAGGTGGAAAGTGACCCGCAATTTCCCAGGAAAATTGAAAGGGAACGGGGACCACAGAAAATTAGATTTCGAGGCATTTTAAAACTTTATGATTTGCATTTCTTTGGTGCCTGAATTTTTTCCTTTTTTCGTTAAAAGGGTTGTCATTAAAACGAAGGGTGTAGAGGGCTAGAGGGTTGTAGGTTTAATTATATTATTTTTTCTAATTTAGTGGTGATCGTTGTATTACCTTGTAAACAGAGAACGGTAAAATAACCACTCATTTTGGTGGCCACCTAGACATATTTTATAAAATTTTTAGTCTTCTTTTAAATTTAAGTACTGTGCATCTTGAAAAATATATTTGAAATCATTTTGAAAATTTGCTTTTCAAATGAATTGTGATTATACTTCATTAAAAAAATCTTCAAGATGGAGATTATGTATGACTTTTTGTAGCGAGGTGATTAAAAATCTGGTGACGTCAATAAAAACGCACCTTACCGCCATATTGCTCAAATACTTTATATATATTAAACTTTGACATTTTAAGATAATACGATAACTTTTTCTATGTTCAGGATTTTCTTAACTTTGCATGACAAGTTAAAATATGATGTAATTAGTTTAACTACCCGGCTTCTCACGATTTTTTTTTCCGCTTAGTGAAAACTAGTCACAACATTAAACTTTTTTTTTCAATAGCCCTCTATAATAATTGTTAAAAAATGTTCTTAAATATTAGAATTATTCGAATCAAACAGTCAATATATTTTTTGTTTTTCAGTAGGTTGCAACACATTTTTATTCATTGTACATTTGAAAGATATTGAACAAATAATTTCGTATCTTATATTATTTTTGGCAAATACATGGATATTTCAAACTTACATGCAAGCCTGAGCTCACCGTTCGAGAGTTTTCGCTCTTACACTAAACAGGTTTTCTACTTTGCATTATCAGTTAAGTTTTTCTTCTGAAAACGGATGTTTTAAATGCATGAAACTAGCAGAACATTATATTGCAACTTTTGTAAGATATCAATAACACTATGACCGCGAACACCTCACCTAACATTGCAGTGGCGCATCACTCATGGCGGCGGGCGGGCCGCGACCCGGCGGCACGGGCAAGAGCCCTAGAGACGGATGCGCCCTCTAGAGAGCCCTAGAACCTCGAGCCTACTTCACGAGACTCTTTCTCCCGAGCAAGACGCCCGCGACCCCTTTGTCGGACACTCCTACGAAAACGGAAGATTTTGTTTTTGAAAGTTTTGATCAGAAGAATTTTAAAATAGTTAAAAAAAAAGAAAATTGTGGCAGTATTGGCCCTCGCCGGATAATTTGAATTTAAAACACAAATCGTGCTTTAAATGCCGTTATTTTTGGTCTAAGCTATTGACTAAGTATGTAGGTTATATTGGGTGAATGTTTAATTTATTTGTTGCTGTTAAATAAATCATTATAAGCTCTATAAAATACCCTTCAGGTGAAATTTTACAAAATAATGCTTCATAATTAGCCAACTATTACTATTATTATACATAGTCGACCCTTTCCCATTTTAAATTCATACAGCCCTTAAACATAAGACTTTTTATTTTATTTGCGGAATATTTAGGTATTTGTTATAATAAATAAACCTTTACCCTTTTTATTCACCCAAATTTAAAGTAGTTTTTGTTTTATTCTATTTTTCAAATTAAGTATTATATTATTATGTTTTTTTAAGATGCTTTTTTTATAAGAATTAAAAAAAAAAAAGTACTCTATGTCTACTACCACTGCGGATCTGGCAATCGTGTAAAGCGTGCAGATGACGCCCATTTGGACAATTGACCAACTTCACGCATACCTGCTGCATACCCTTGTTTAGTATGTAGTTACTGCTATTGATAATACATCGTGATATATATTCAAACTGTGTGGAAGAATATCTGGACTGAGGTGGGAATCATACTTCGTATTTATAATATTTGAATAGCTTTTAACACTGTTTTTCTCATCTGATTATTAACATCAAAAACGTGATCAGCTGTCTGGTAGAAATTATCAAATTACCTTTTTCTCTCGCGTTTAACTCTCCTATGCGTCGCGCGTCGCACGTTGACAGACATGTGACCGGTATACGCACGACGCGCCACGCGCGTTGTGCCGCCTCTGCTTTGAACCGATCTAAAACAGACGCAGCCATGTGGTTTTGAGTCGTTCCACAGGGCACAGGGAAATCCATCACTGTTCGTCATTTCGAATTGATTCGTCATTAATATGGCATTGATATGTACAAATTTTAGTTAGAAATGAACCTGTTAAGAAAAAGCTTATTATAAAAATACGGTGATCACGTGCAGTGTCTTTACATGCAGAAAACAGAGCCAGGGTTTCGAGAATTTTATCTACGGCTCATTCCACTAAAATTACACATAAAATGGGCCGGTGTACTGCCTGGAATTTCAGATGGAAAACACAAAATTTCATACAATTTTTTTAGAAGGGACAATTTTTGTTTTAAAAAATTGACATTCATAAGTCACCTACAAAATATTAGATTAATCTCTTTTGGTTTTAAGCATAACATTGTCAACGATTGTATTAAAATTTATTATCTATAAAAAGAGCAGACGATATTTAATCATCGCATTCAAAATTCCTTTTTTTTAACAATAAACTTATTTTTAGGATTGGTATTTTGACGCCATTGTATAAATTTTGACAAGTAGAACTAATATCAACAAGTTCATCAGTAATATTACATATCTGAAAAGAAGAAAATATAATCTAGCTTTATATTGGCTTCTAAAAGAGAAAAAGTCTCACAGAATGCTCATTTTTGACGTTGAAATATTCTTAAAGGCGTAATATGCAATGCCTTGTGATTTCCTTAGTCGTAAAAAAATAAGTGATGATTGAATGATATAGGTAGTTATTAATTTATTTATAAGGTTATGTTTTTTATATTAGAAAAGTTAAATCGTGCATTGTTAATGAATTCACCGCAAAAATGCCAGGTTTCGATTAAGTTTGTATATTCCTTGCAAATTAAATGGTGAAAAGAAATAATAGAGTTTCCAGAACAAGTGATATTACAATAATGTACCCTTTGCCTCTTGTATTTCTGTACAGTGTGCCGAGAGGGCAAGGTAACACTGTTTGTACTAAGAGTCACTCTGAAGAGCTAAAGCTGTTCTCAAAATATGGGGTTTGTTGCCAAGCGTAGTTTTCGGTAATGTCCAAAACATAAAACATTAATATTATTTGTTGTCGTTATTGTTGCTTAATTGTAATGTATGGTAATATTCTAATAATTAATTAGTTGATAGATATACTAACTATGTTGTTGGTGGTTTTGTTAGTTTCTTAAAAGGTTTATTATGTAATTTTAAACGTAATCGGTTTGTAACAATCGACTGATGTCAATCACTAATTTATAGTTTTGAGTTTATCGATTCAAAAATATTTTAAAGTTAAACAAAAAAAAAATTCTAAAATGTTAACGGAGACGAGTAAACGGCTGCAGACGGATCCGCAGAAGAGATCGCCCTTGAGGTGATATTTCTGTCACGAAAACGGCGCTATATAAATCAGCCAATTATTATTATGAAGTGCGGATTCTGTCATTTTCTGCTATAGGCAGCACGGTGCATCTGCTAGGCTGAATTTTTGAACATTGCCATAGCCATATTATGCCATCGCCATTTTTGTGAAATATCACCTCAAGGGCGCATAAGCACGTTATAATCCGAGGCGGCTCGTGACTTTTTAGTATGCTAGAGTGCTAAGATTGAAAAACACGACGTTATTGATGTTGTTATAGTCGATTTAAAAAAAAAAATAATAATAATTTTTGTATGAAGTTTTTCAGGATTTTTCAGGTTTGGTGGTGCACTACACGGTTTTCTGAAAAATCTTCATACAAAAAATTGAAATTTTGAAAAAAAAAAAATACATTTTCGGCTACAATAACATCAATAGTGACGTTTTTTCAATCTTAGCACTTTAGAACACTAAAAAGCCACGAGCCGCCACTGGTTAAAATACCATTATAATAGTAAAATTCAGTTAGCAATCAGGTGCTAGCTTTTATTGCGCAAGATTAAAACAGATTCCAAAGTTTTTTTTTCGTGGATTTGGGTAAATGCTGTTAGAATCGTCGTAATACACCAAAGCTCAAAAAAATAGCACACCATTTTTATTATTTTAAAATCAAAACTACTTCCCTGTTTATTTACTTATTACTTTTTACTTATCTTCTGAAAAAGTGTGTTTTGCGTTCTCTGAAAAGTTATAAAATGTTATACGTGCGTTTTTTTAAATTTGAAGTAAATACCATACAAGAGTTCTGACTGCTCCCAACAGTCTAGAACCAGTATGACTATGGAATCCCCAATCGGGGTATGCTGTGAGGTTTAATGTAGTGAGGAGGGGAAGGAGATGAATAAGATAAAGGTTGGGTGTTTTATATAAGTTGGCTATTCAGATCTGATCATCACCCACCTAAAAATCCATTTCAAGCAACGTTTCGATTCTGAATAGTAGTCCTTCACTAGTATGATACTAAAAGAATCTACCAATATGGAACGTGCCGCAAGTATAGCATATGAAATATTATTTTTTTATGAATTAAATGTAAAAAAAAGCATATATTAACTATTTTTTTGCGCATGCTGGAATTTAAACCCGCAACTTCTAGATTCGTTGTCGAGCGTCTAAACCACTCGACCACGGAGGCGGTGGTCGAGTAAAGTAAGTAGTCTTAAAACTATTAAAGCAAAGTAACAAATCAATTAAATCAGTTTTGTAAAATATTTAAGCCCATCCACATACCATTATATAATGTAAGAACTAAATAATATATAAATTTAAGATATGCATTAATTGGTAATACTAAAATTGAAATTAAATCAAAGTTTTAGAACCACCGCATAGTGTAATCCTTTTTATGTAAAGTTCCTACTTGTGTTTTTAAAACAATGCATGTCAACTTTAGTGAGAAGAATGAATTTTCACTCTTTCTTATTATGAAAGTATACCGGCGCTCTCCGGGTAAAAGATATCTCGTTGTTGCCAAGGTATTTTCCACCTTCTAACACTTTCACGTAAGGGCGGCTTCGGCTAGACAAGAATTGCCTCAATTTCGAATTTGTAATGATGAAAGGTGTGGTAACCCTTTGGAGGCGGAAAATAATAAAAACAAACAAATGTTTTTTTACGTAACATTATTGAAAAAGTCTTTATTGAATTACATTATCAATGTTTTGCACCTGCTTTAAAAAAAAATGCTTTAACACTCTCGACGTTTGTTCGTTTTCGATAGAACATGCCGTTTTAATGTAATATTATATTATAATGATACCAGCTGTCTGCATAATTCTGTATTTATAACGCAGTTTAAATCTTAATAGATGGGTTGGATTTATAAGTACCTAAATTATGCGTTTTAGTATATCATTTAATTGAATTAGGTAGGTAATTTCTTGAAACAAAAATGTTAAATCGTCGTCTTCATAAAAAAACAGTATTTTTATATGTGTAATTTACGAGTTAATAAATACGCAAGTAGAAAAATTGAACAAAATTTTTTTTACTTTATACAAGATTGAGAATGGGTTGGGGATTTAGTCGAGGATCAGCATCATTTTGAATTGTAAAAAAAAACGGTCTTCGTAAAACACCGATTCTCGGCCCGTTTACGATTTTCATCAAATTGTGAACAGCCGTAAAACATCACTGTCATGCTCGTTAAGACGTTTTTGACGGCCTCCGTGGTTGAATGGTAAGACGCTCGACTACGAATCCAGAGGTCGCGGGTTCAAACCCGGCGTGCGCAAATAAATGTTATTCAATTGACATGTGTCATACCACATTCGATTCATATAAAATAATATATAGTATATTTGCGGCATGTTCTAGAGTGGGAAATACTCATGGTATCGTTCTGGTGAAAGACCACCATTCAGAATCGAAACGGTACTTGAAATGGCTTTAGACGTGTTTGGTGACCAGATCTGAATAGCCAGGTACTTACCAACATTCCTATTTTTTTTTTTTTTACAATAACTCCACACAGGAGGCCTTGAGGAAAACAATTTCCCTCAGGGCCTATGTCATCTTTGGGGATGCTGTGTGGAGGGTTTTTTTGAGGAAAGGAAGGAGTGAACTTGGGTCTTGAAGAGGCTCATGTTGAAGGAGGGAGGAAACACAGAGGCCGGAAAATTGTTCCATAGCCGAGCTGTTGAACATAAGAACGAATCGTAAAAGCGACCCGTTCTCATGTATTGAATGTCAACCGTGTACAAATGTAGGGCGTGCGTTTGGCGAGTTTCCCAACTATGCACCGGTGCCGAAGGGATCAATGACGCAAGTTCCTCGGAGCATCTTCCATTGTAATACCTGTAGAACAAGGACAGCATTCCCACCTGACGTCTGTGCTCCAAGGTTTGCAATCCGTTTGTTAAGATAGGAGAATCTATCAAACGGGCCGCCCGTTTCTGCACAGAGTCAAGGGTTCTTCCCCATATTCTTCCCCTTTTCCCCTATCTTCAGTCTCACAACATACCCCAATTGGGGATGCCATAGTCTCACTGGCTCTAGGCGGTTGGGAGCAGTTAGGACTTGTGCGGTATTCACTATAAAATAACCGTTGTTATGCTTGGGTCAAAAAGTCATCGTACCGACACAAAATTGTCATAAAAATGGTCGGTAATGTTTTCCTTTTCTTTATTAAATTACTTTATCTTGTCAACTCAAAATCTGCCTATAATCGTGTAAAACGCTTTGAAAGCTGATACTGATCTTAATAAATAAAAAAAAAACCCCACGCCAGTCGCACGCTTGCAGGGGTTAAGGCAATAAAAGTGCGGAAATGGGACAATGCAGCGGCACTTGGGCAAAATTTGCCGCAGGGGTTAAAATTAACAAGACAATTTACACTCGACACTCCTTTATATTTCACCCTCCCCCTCACGCCTTTCTAACCCCCTCTTCTCGTGCCGGCCCGGCATTGTAGCGCGGCATTCATTTGTCTTGCTGTATTTTGTTTGTTAATACGTCACAAGATACCTTCCCGTGCTTTGTGCCCGTGATTTTTTAAACAACCCTCACCCCGTCGTAGCCTAATGCTGTGTGTGCGATGCTTTATAATGAACGGAACAATGAACCTTAATAGGCGATGTTTTATTAACTCGCGAACTCCGCATTGTAAGTAGGTAGGAACGTGCATTGTTAATTGCAAGGGTATCAAACGAATTATTTGGCCAGTTTAATAATTGTAAATTTTTTTTTTGAAAACTGCACTGGCTCAGTTGTTTTGATATGGTAATAATAATAATAATATTTGGATAATTTGTATAGCGCCGTTTTTGTGAAAAATCACCTCAAGGGCGCTGTACAAATCTTAATTTCTACTTAATATTAATTCTTAGTTTATATAAATATACAGCATCATACTTACCTGGCAGGTCACTTCTGGCAGGACACAATCACCATATCATAACAACTTAAAAATTAGAATAACTTAAATTTTTATTTATTTTTTATTTTTTTTTTTTTTTATTTTTTTTTTTTTAATTTCTTTTTTATTATTTTTCATTTTAAGGGCATGAGGGCAAATTTAAAATTAAGTATATCGGAGGTATTTTTAATTTTTCGTAGTGAAGAACAGATAATGGTGACAATCTTCTAATGAATTTAAGGAATGAGGGTCTGAAAAGTTTTCTTGGTTCTATTGGGCTTGTTACATCTTGATTATGGATATGATTTTCTGAAAAAATGAGTTTTGAGTTTGGCTCTGAACTCTGTTGAGTCTTTTATCACTCTCAGATCATGTGGTAGTCCATTCCAGGCTTTAGGACCTGACACTCCGAAAGCGCGCTCTCCGAACTTAGTGTCTGGTGTGCGCTTTGGTTCTTTCAACCTTCCGATAGCCGATGACATTGCCGATCTAAGAGTTGACTGTCGCGAATTGGAATCTTCAGGAATACACAATTCCGATAAATAAGCCGGAGCCATTTCGTTAATTGATTTGAAAACCATCCAGCAAAGCTTAAACTGGATTCTTTCGGGACATTTAAGCCAGTAGTATTGTGCAATAAATTATTTCTTACCGACGTGTACCTTCAGATATCGCAACTAGAGTTGACGCGAAAACATTACTTACAACATGCTTCAAACTTGATATACGACTTCAGAAAATAAAAGTTAAAAACTTTTTTCTATTGGTATGTCATGTTTGAGCTCAAACATAAGGCTTAGATGTTTAAAATTTTCCTCACATTTGACATCGTCATTATTCAAATATTAGCACCATTCAGTTTTTTTTTTAACATTCGAATGGTTCCCGTTAAGCGTCCATTGTGATCAACCAACTAGCAAAACATTTACATTTATGCTTTTCAACTGATTACTATTTGTTCAAAAACTGAAACGGACCGACAGTTGGCTTTAAACGGGACCGTTCAATAGAAAAAAACGAAATGGCGCTAATTATTGACTTGTGACAGTGTATAATGCTACAAAGTTTCAAACAACCCGCACTAAGCTTTTGATTTCTCTAAAATGTTCAATTACGTAGTTAAAATGTCTATTCTGTAATTCTGAAAGTTTACAGCTTCTAGAGGTTTACTCTTTATCAAACACCATGTGCTAATCTAAAAAAGTGTTTACTATGATTTAAAAAAAAAATTATTATAAAGAAAGTTCTACAGGTATTTGAAATTATTATATGAATATATTTTTATGCTAATGCCAGTACTTGTCACAGGTAAAAAATCACGGAATGTAACTTACCTGGCCAAGAGAAAATATTAGTTCTCATTTATGACATATATATTATTCATATAATACTAGCTTAAATACACTATACGAGTAGGTAGGTATGTAGGAGTTGATAAGATTAAAAAAAAAGATATTTTAAAATAACATCAGTTTCAAATTTGAAAAGTTCACGTTTTCAAGGATGTACGTACTAACAAAGGAAATCATTTATAGATCATTTAATTCAGTATACAATTACACTTGCATTATATATTAAAATAGGTAACTGTCTACGGCTGATTATGATTATCAAAAATGCGAATCTAAAGATTTAGTGTGTACCACAAATTGCATAACAATCAAAGCATCCAGATGATAATTTGTCCTTCTCAATAAATGTATCTACGCAGTAGCCAAGAGCCACAGTCGGTAGAAGCGGCAATTTGGTACTAGTATTAGGGTGGACCGTCAAAGTTTTTTTTTTACACTTAGATACGTCGGGGGTCTCAAAAGTTGTGCAATGGAATACTAATAAGGTGATTGAAAAAAAAAGAATATTCATACTTTTGGCTCTCCATCAAAAGTATTTTTTTTCGAAATCAATTTCTTGCCGTTAAGACTATATTAAGTTTAATAGTAATTAAGTCCATTGACAAATAATACGCCTTGAAGCAAAACATATAGAAATAGAACAAAAAACGTCAGTTCAAAAAATGTGTTCTTACTATTTGTGTAATTACTAAAAATTTTTCGAAAATAGTGAAATAATACCACCACATCAAAAAGCTTCCGACATTCTATACTAAAAAACCTGTATTAAAAAAAAAAAAATTCTGTTAACCTGCTTTAAAAAATAAATGTATAGGTATCTACTGCTATTTATGTCATACGTGAACACAATAAAATAAAATAATGTAACATAATATTAGATATATATACCAACCAGCGCATAAACAGTATAAGTTTCATATCCTTTTGATAACATTAGAACTAAGAACCCATTTAAAAAAATTATGCAACAAAGATTTTTATCGAAATTGATAGACATGTGTGGAAAACCTCTTGTTTATCACATTCAAGTCATCAAACTGTTGAAACATGAATATTATTCACATAAAAATGTTATTCATTAATATTTGTCCCATATTCAAGTTCAAATCTAGAGACAATCCTATATTTGACGACCTTTGTGGCCGAGTGGTCAAAACTACTGCAAGCTACGGACGTGCCCAAATAATTTTTATTTAATGAATGCGTTTTATTTTACACATACACTGGTATCTATAGTGCATTTGCTTGACATTTTACAATAGTTGACCTTGCCAATACCGCCCTGGTGAAACATTACCACTCAGAATCGTAAAGTTGCGGCAAATGACGTTAGCCTTATTTGGTGCCCAAATATTAATAGCTAGATACTTCTGAACCTTCTTCTTTTACATACCTTTCCCCTCCTCTCTCCCTTCATTCTCTCAACTTACTAACATTGGGGACGGCATAGTCCCACTAGCATTGGGGATTTGCAACTCTTGTAACTAAATATGTTAATGTCGGAATTCCCCAATAAAATATGACAACTGTTTTTTTTTAAATATCTGTATGCTAAATGAAATGTGTTGGATTTCACTTACCCCCCCCCCTCTCCTCCTACACCTCACATCCAGAAAAACTTATCTTCATTTTTGTGTCGCCAAAGAAGAATGCACTTTTTGCAGTTGACGGAGTGAGGTCTTTTCAGCCTCACAAATGGTACCCCAATTTGGTATGTCATAGTCCCACTTGTTTTGGGTCATTGAGACTCTTGTGCGATTCTTACTTCTATTTTTATTTTTACTAAATACCCCACAAGAATCCCAACAGCTCCCAACCGTCTGGAGTCAGTGGGACTATGGAATCTCCGATTGGGTGTATTGTGAGGATGAAGGTAGTGGAGAGAAAAATAAGATTGGTAAAAGGAAGAAGGTTGAGAAACATCTGGCTATTCAAATTTGGTCACCAAACACACTGTTAAAGCCATTTCAAATAACATTTTGATTCTGAATGGTCTCTCACCAGGACGATACTTAGTATCTACCACTCTGGAACGTGCTGTAAAAAATAATGAACTAAATAACCATCATGCTGGTTATCCACAGGTGTAGGCAGAGAGGACGAACCTCTATAAAAATCTGTCTTGGCACACACTCCTTGCTTCATTCACAATCATACATCGTCTCAGATATGCTCTTCTGTTATTCTGACTCTTCACATGGCCCGAATCAAGTATTTGATTCACTTGATCGTGCCATGTGTTCCTCGGGCGTTCCCGACTTCTTAACATTCACTTCCGCATCATATATTCTTTTCACACTCCTTTCTTCGTTCACTCGCTCTACATGTTCGAAACTTGTTCTTTTATATGTCGTTACACAAGAAAAGAATCGTTGAACAGTAATCCAAATGGGGAGCAATAATGAAAAGATAATGAAGTAATAATAATAAAATTTTAGAAATAGTTACTAGTTATAAGATATACTCAGTAGTTAGTTACTAGCTATAGGTCCTAATTGTAAGTCACTAGTTGAAAATAATAATTGTAAGCCATTAGTAATAAATCTTAACTGTAAGTTATTAGTTATAAGTGATAAGTTATAGGTTAGATAAATTCAGGTGAACTTCATATTAATTGAGGTGAACTCTTGAGGTGATTTTCCTACTGAAACGGCGCTATAAAAGTTATCCATTTATTATTATTATTATTACATGTCCAAACCATCTAACCGTCCCTTTCTTAATCCTATTCATTACGCTTAGATCAGCCTTGCATTCTTTCGGGCTTTGAATATAGTATATTCATTATTATGTATTAATCAAAAATAATAATAAAATTTGGACGATTTGTATAGCGCCGTTTTTGTGAAAAATCACCTCAAGGGCGCTGTAAGTGTGAAATAAACATAAAATGGGCTAAAAATAAACACTTTTAAACACGAAAATTAAAAATTAGGTTTTAACCTAAATAGTCATGCGCAACTTTCGAGACTTCTGAATGGACGATATTTAAAATAAATAAAAACCCGTCAACATTAACGGTCCACTCTAATCGGCCCATCGGTCACAGTCATAATGCAGTTGCAATTGATATAATATCTCCGGAGCGGACTGCACGTTCATCTTGCTCCAGATACGATCAGCGAAATGAATGGCATTACGGCACAAAAGATATTACGGTCCTCTTTACAATGCTCTAATAGTCCATCATTCAATTGGTCTGATGAAAATAGCGATGTTACGTATTATCTGCCGTGTCATTATTAGCTAAGGACGCAATTGGTGCCATTATTCGCGCTAATCGAACGCGCCGCACGGGTGCTGCGGACAGACGCGATGACTGTTTTTTTGTTGTTGCGACTGATAGTCCAAACCACTGAGCAGATGATCTCTAGAAGCGCGTGTGCGCGAAAAAAAACTGATGCCTCCAATTTACATGATACCTTTAGAATCATTAGTCCCAAGCAGGCCAATGCTGTCGATTATTTGCCCGATATTTCATTTGGCGGCCTCCGTGGTCGAGTGGAAAGACGTTCGACTACGAATTCAGAGGTTGCGGGTTCAAACCCGGCGTGCGTAAATAAATTGTATTTAATTAATATCTGTCATAAAACATTTAATTCTTATAAAATAATGTACAGTATATTTGCAACACGTTCCAAATTGGTAGACACTCATACTATCGCCATGGTGAAAAACCACCATTCATAATTGAAATGGGTTTTGTTATGTTTGGTGACCGGATCTGAATACTCAGGTAATACCCAACCTTCCTCTTCCCCATCTCCTTTCCCTACCCACCACCTTCAACCTCACAAAATACCCCGATTGGGGATGCCATAGTCTCACTGGCTCTAAACGGTTGGGGGCAGTTGGTACTCTAGTGTGGTATTCACTATAAAAAAATAAATGGGAAGTTAAATGAGCTTATTTCGGGCACACAGACATGCCCATAACACACTTTTATCGGTTTATCTCTTCGATGGTCTAAAAAAACACGTACAAACACTCTGAAGGGTTTTCGTACAAAATGTTAATCTGAGTAAAGTGTAAAATTTGGTCAAAACAACAAATAACTGTACTATACTTGGCAACTAAAGAGGAGAGAAAACTCGTAAAAAATCTTTCATTTCTATTTTAAATATATTTTTACAATGGAGCCCGAATAGGAAAGAATTATTTTAATACGTAAAATAGAAATTATTGTAACACTACATTTGGCCCATTTTAAATAAAAAAGCTCAAATTTAAAAAAAACTACGTCGAAAAAAAACAAAAGTTCAAACCGTTAAGTCGAAGTTTAACAAGGAAGTAAAAAAAGGAATGTGCTGACTTGACTAGAATATGCCAAGAAGCTTTAACCTTTTTGTATGTTCCTTTGTACACTGAATGTCCCTTTTTCCCGTGGATTTTTTGTTGTTGTTTGTTTTACTTTTTATTTGAGCTTTCATTTGTTATTAGTTTTCGTAAAGTTATACGAGGCCTGTTCAAAAGAAAAGGAGAATTTTGTATTTTCGCGGGCTGTGTACATTCGATTATCGATTTTTTTTTCTTATGTTGGTACACTTATGTTTATCATATGTTAGCATTATCATCCATTTTGAATTAGTGGTTTGTTTTTGACAACTGGAAAGGTTAGTCACGTTTTTGTGTGTTCTTCGATGTTTTACTTTTGAAAAAAATGGATCAAAGAATAAAATCCATGATTTGTTTTTCCACAACTCCAGGACGCTCATCGTCATTAACATCTTCTCGGCCTTCTGTAAAGCGCTTGTACCACGTATAAACACTTTTTTGAGACAAAGTAGACTCGCCGAATGCCACAGTCAATATTTTAAGTGCGTTGGAGCACTTTATTCCATTTTTAACGCAAAACTTAATACATATTCTTTGATCCATTTTTTTGATAATGCTAACATATATGATAAACATATGTGTACCAACAAAACAAAAAAAAATCGATAATCGAATGTACACAGCCCGCGAAAATTGAAAATTCACCTTTTCTTTTGAACAGGCCATGTATGTCATTTTTTTTTCTTTAGGATGAAAAGAATAAATAAAGTCTTTGATGAAGTTAATTTGGCCAAACAACATTTTTTCTCTCACCCTTATATTGCGCTGGACTGTTAATCTCAAGAAAATTGAAGGAATTTAAGCGCTTAGCACTATTCAAACTATTATTATATAAAATTAACTTATAAAAGCCTTATGCTTCACTGTAATCTGATGGTATTAGTACACTAAGACGTCTTCTGTACATAATTCGTTAGATCGCCGTGTGGGGCGTTGATGTATGCAAAAAAACATTTTGAAAATTGTAGATTTTTTTTATTCCTACATACATTAAAAATAAAACTTAGCCGCCATTAACCATCTCCTTGAAGATTTTTGATTTTAGAAATCTATCTATAATTTTAAAGCAGAAAATCTTTTTTCTAATTTCAACAAAAGCTTGCAAACGATGGTTTTTGGCGTCAAAAAATTTAAACAGCTTTTTTTTACAAATTTCTAGGTAAAAGTAACTATTTTCAGTTCGTATAATCATTGTCCATTTGAGCTTTTGCCAATGATGAAATATTCAATAAACTTAAAAAATAAGAAAAAAACCCAAATTATTAGCAAAACATTTATAAATGAGAAAAAAATATTTCGAAAAATGGTGTTGAAATTCGGACGAAGTTGAGAAGAAGAAAGTTTTTAGATTTTGATAAAGCACACAATATACGATAAATTATATCCCATCTATCTTATTAACAAAATTAATTATAATTCATAACCTAATTTCGTTAATTTTTAACGTTCAATTGACCTTTAACGGTGATATAAAGAAATACACAATATTTTTCTTCTTTTTTTACATCATATCCTCACAGGAGGACATATATTTCGCCCTAGGGCCTATGTCATCTTTAGGATCCTGTGTGGAGGGTCTTTTTGAGGAAAGAAAGGAGTGAACCTGGGTCTTGAAGAGACATATGATGAGAAATATAAAAAATAAAAATAAACCAAATCAAAACATAATAAATGAAACAATGGTTCCTATTTAAAACATATTATAAAATAATACGAAACCGTAAGTTGATAAATGAAATATATTATGCTTTGAATATTAGCAGCTTTATTCACAGTAAATTGTTTGTACAACAATATGTTTTGAACATAACAATGTATTTGGACACTTAGTGACTTTCCTGAAACCCCTATTTTGGTCGCCCGGTACGTTTCCACGACATTCGAGATGAAAGTGTTAATTTTACGAGATACGCAATAACGGATGAGATAACCGTTGAGTGGTTTATGGTCATAACGCAACCTACTGTTATTCTTGAGGCTTAAATAGATACCTGTTATTGAGTTATGTGACTGATTATGAAAATTGAAATGCTCAATATTAATAATTATATTTCGCATTGAAGATATTAATAACATTTGAAGGGCTCGCACGTATATTGCGAAATCAATTTCGGGAATTTTGTGTATTGAAAATGGGGATAGGGATGGGGAGGTGATCTCTGCGGGAAAGTTTCTTCTTGGCTTTGAACTTTTGAACCTAAAGATCGCGGGTTCGTAACCAGTCTAATTTTTTTTCTTGTTAAAATATAAAATATGTCAATTAATTGAAATAAAAGCTACTTTGCCAGTATACTTATTTTAAAACGAAAATATATTATTAAAATTTGAAGGAACTTTTATCCATAATTGGTTAATCTAAAACAAAAATATGAAACAGAAGCTAAAAAGAACAATGGTCATGACCGAGACTCGTACTCGGAACCTCCGTTCTATCCGGGAGTAACACTCTGCCAATTAAGCCATCAAGCCTTCATTGGAAAGTGGCATTTTTAAACGATCTCATATTTCTATTACGATCTATTACTTCGATAGAAGTATGATATCGTTTAAAAATGTCGCTTTCTAATGAGGTGTTGATGGTTTAATTGGTAAAGTGTTACTCCAGGATAGAGTACAGGGTTCCGAGTTTAAGTCTCAGTGATGACCATTGTTCTTTTTAGTTTCTGACTTTTTTCTGTTTCATATTTGTGTTTCAGATTATTAATATTGATTAAATATTTTAAAATATATTACGTGGTTAATAGAAAAACACTACAAATATGGGGGTTTACCCGAAATTCACATTTGAAATAATTCTGATGAATCTGTAACAATAATATAAAATGTTTCAATAGGAAATGCTCGGGATTTTAAGAATTTATATTATTAAAAACTGACCCTTATCATTCGCACTCCTACCGTAAAACGATTTCTAAAATTTCAGCAATAACATTAGCAGTAAGGATTTAACTTTTTTATGCATTGAATAAGTTACTTCCCGATAGATTCCACTACAAACATTGGAGATAATAGTACTATTATGTTCATTATAATGAATTTAAATATACACCTCAGACAGATTGACCTTCTAAACCTGCTAAAGCAAACTCGACCACATGATCCCCATATACGCCTTTCCATCTTTTTTTTACCCGCATTTTGTGCTTCAGGTCGTTTTCAGGTTAGTCGCCGCTCGACAGTGGGCCGATAAACACGTAGAATCTGTGTCTAACGAAAGCGTGAATTTCTTGTTTATTTTGAGGAATGGTTAAACAAAATACCTTTTTTTGTATTATTACTTCTCCTACCAATTAGTAAAGACTTTTTTTGTATATTTCCGCAATCAAACAGAACATATACAAATAATAAAAAAAAAACAAACGCAAATTAACTTACTTTATCTTGTAGACTCATTTGTTTTTTGGAACACCTCTCACCGATTTGTTTCGGTGTACTCTTAAAACAAAGCATTTATTTGTCTTAAAAATGACTGATGACTTATTTGATCTGGTTCTAAGCTAATAACATGTACATTTTTACGCTTTACCTTGGATCCACCCCTACACGGGTGGATGCAATTTGTTAGTCATATCATGAAAAGTCGTAGAAATAGTTTTTCAGGAGTTACTTATAAGATTGAAAATATGTGTCAATAATATTGTAAAGTGCTTTTGAGGAGATTTGATTCGATCACAAAAACAACGGCTTAAATCAGATCTAGCATTTTTATTTTATTAATCATTAAATAAAGGCAGGTCTTGATTTTCTAGCTAAGTTCTGATATAAACAGTGATATTTTACTGTGAGAAATTAACGGTCTCTTAAAAAAAAAATTGAACGCTCGGTTATGGAATAGTTTAACTCGGCGTTCAAGCATATTTTTCAATTATATATTTTACCTTTTTTTCTAAGCGTTATGTTGATTCAATTACTTATCAAACGTTTTGCGATATCAATTCCTTAAAATATTTATTCATGCATAAAAAAACCTGCTAAGGCATTCATATATTTTCAAAACCTTACATTTCCATCCGAAATGTATTAACAAGTCACTTGCTTTAATCGAGTTATGATTTTGATTCCGTTGCTAACGCTGAAAAAATAATACAACAGGAAGTAGCTTTGATAGTTCAACGATCGTCGGAGTCCACGAAAATAATTAACATAACATAAAGTGTATTGCGTTGGTGACTGTGCACTTATAATACTTTTAACTGAGAAGCCGCTCAATTGGTTTGGCGAAAGCGATAGGAAATGTACTAGAATTTTTATTTTATTTCAAATTAAAACTTTGCCAGGTTTTGAACCCGCGAGTTTAACTCTTAAGTCTGTCATAGATTTCGTTCAATACGTTACATATTCGAAAATTTTTACGTAACATCTTAGGTGGTTGTTTCTTGTTTCTATAGGTTTTATACCTCACCCAGTCGGTACGTATTATAATAGTTTTAGTAAGCAGTGTACACGTGATAATTTATTATTTTAATATGAAACAAGATGTAGATATTTAAATTGAGTTGAAATTTATTGCACCGATACATGATTTTCCATTAAAATATTCAAACGATTACACGTTACATTATTTTATGTTTACAATACTTTAAGAAGAAATTCTTATATCCACCTTAAACGTTAATCGGACATTTTAACACGATAATATACTTCTAGGGAAACCCGGGGGCATTATTTATTTATGCCCGTTAAAAGCTTTTACATAAATACCATTTTTTTAAATCAACAAACTCATAAGAAGTGCAAAAAATATTGTAAAAAAAAAAAAAAAGTAAAATTGAAAAACAGATTTCAAAATATTGTAAATGAAAAGATAAAGTAATATTGAGTAAATAACAGGTTCAAAAATATTGTAAAAGAAAAGAAAAGAAAAGAAAATAAAAGAAAAAAATAATATTGAATAACAGGTCCAGAGTTAAATAGTTTCAACAATAAGTTTAGCTCTACCAAATGAAAAATACTGTACTAAGGTAAACTTATAGTTTGATATTGTCGTGCATAATATATTAACGACATCGGAGTATTTGTTTCCCAGATGTTGAATTCGTCGCTTAGGCGTGTTAAATTGTTAAGCTAATTTGGAAATTTTCACTTGGTTTCAATAAACAAAAAAACTTTTTCCTGTATGATTTAAGTAGATTATTAAATGACAGAAAATTAATACAATTGATGCGATCACTACAATCATTATTATTTTGAACGTTATTTTTTTTTTTTGAAAACGACATTCAATTATGATGGTTCCCCTTTTGATATATTTCTTGCGTTTATGGGGATAGGTGCACTTTTAAATGTGTTCTTTCAAAGACCTAGCAACTGTTCCATTGCGCTTTTAATTTTTCTTTTGATGTACTCGTATGTATTCGATTTAAAAATTGCAATTTTATTTTATTACGGGAAAACATTTTTATTATTTATTTCCCCGCTGAATAATAAACTGTGATGGTCCGAGAGTAAAAGGGACACATATATCCGTTCATCCCTTTTATACATATCGAAAAAAACCTCGCGCATTACACTGATAGGGGCTTACATCGGCCAGTCGACTTGATCAAGTCGATATCATTATGTAGTTACGTACGCTTTTTTAGATGCGGCGTAAAATTTTGTATTTCAGGTTTTTACTCTGATATGCATAAATGTTTAAAAAAATCTTTATTTTTTCCACTTCGCTACAGGCATATTGAATATAATTTTTTTTAAAAGCAGTATTTCATATTATACAAACTCATGTAATATGGCAGATTAAGTATTGCACCATCCACCCAGTTCTGCTGTTTTAAAAATAAAAACAAATATCCTTGATATTCCCACTTTATATATGAGTATACTTCGTTGAATTCTTGAAGCTTATTTGTTGTGTAACGATTTTTTTCTTTTTCTGATGCCCTCTCCCATCGGAGGTTAGCTGTAATCGGAGAAATCTTCACCAAACCGACTGCAGCTCCGCATAAATACCCTCGCACCAGTCACTCACATTTGAAACCCATGAGGTACGATTTTTTAATCTGAATCTACTGTATCTTCATATCGTCGCCGGAAAGGCTAAAGTGCTGAAGCGCCGTTTCGGGAAGCTTACACCAGAGCACTTTAAAGTTTTTTTTTTTGTTTTACAATAAAATTCATAGGTTTTCAGTAGGTACTTAGTTGGATTTGAAAAAAAAAATTAACATGCTTTCACTGAGTTACCTGAGGTGACAACAAAAAAGTCCCAAACTTGTGTCGCTTGAGACAAGCCTTCCAAACGGTAAATATATTTTAGATGACTGAACGACTACAAAAGTCTGCAGAATTAAACGAAAGTCAGACCATTTGATGCAGAAAGAAAACCCGATCAAAACTGCTTGTTTAACTCATTGTTGACCAAAGCGTTGCTTCAGCCCTTTTGCCTTTCCAGCGACGATATGATCAATCTATCTTCCTTCGTTTTACCAATTACGTATTAAATCAGTTTAAGTCTCTTATTTCATCATATTTGTAGCAATCGATACCAAACACACATCTCCCGCAACTTGCCGCACACATTGATCCGTCCTCGGGCAAAAATGTAAGCATACAAAATAAAATGCGCCCGCGAAAAAAGTTGATTAGAATTGAAATAAATTATCATCAACCCCGTAGGTGTATTGGTAGACAGGGAGGTGTGTAGGTGTGGGTGCTGCGAGTGGATTATTCGGGATTCTGCATGTTTGTGTGTGGTCAGTGGGCGTGGGGAGGGGAATAAGCTCGGGTGGCTACTGTGCGGGGAGTTATATTAACTCCGTCCAACTGTGGGGCGCCTTGGAAATACACGCTTTTGTTAGCGTTGAGGTGGTGGGTTCTTTATTGGCTGTAAAACATTATTGTCGATGTGAGAAGGATAAGCTTTTATGACTTCAGCACAGACGTGTTTTACTTTCATGTAGTTCGTTCTTAAAATTGGTTTTACATTTTTTAAGCAAAGAAAACGTAGTGTGACTACTTTATTTATAAAGATTGTACTAATAATATTGATGACTTTTACTACAACTAACTAAGCATCACGTCGTTTACACAAATAAGTAAAAACATAGGATAGACCGACATACAACACCATTTTGGAACACACGCTCTTTGATTCGTTTCTTTAACTCATACTCTTCTGTTATTCTGACTCTTGACTTAAATCAATTCAAATTTTGTTGTCCATGTCTTCTTTAAGCGTCCCCGATTTATTCTCTCATTAACTTTTGCGACACATACTCTTAAAGCACTCCTTCTACCGTTTTGTGCCCTCTACATGTTCAAACCATCTTAACGTATCTTTCTTAATCTCGCTCGCTGCGCTTTGATCAATCTTCCATTTTTTGCGGATCTCCATATTTGTAACACGGTTATACACGGTTTTATCATACATACGCCTCAGCGATCTCACTTTAAAACGGATAAATACAGATTGGTCGTCTGACGGGTGTCTGTTATTTAAATTATTGTAAATAGTATTTTTTGAGAGATGCAAATGAAACACTAGCTAACTGTACTTCTCGGGTCTCCGTGGTGATAGAAATTGCCCAGCTTTAACATTTGACAACGGCGGTAGTATTTTTTCAGTATTTGAGAAGCTCCCTCCCTTAAATTCAGCAGCGTGTGTCACTGCGCGTGTATTGGTGAGGGTCCACCACACATAAATTTGAAAGTGTATTATGTAAATATATGCTCAAATGAGCTTTTTTTCAGAAAAGATTTTTCCCCAGTAATTTTCAAACCGTAACAAATTATGGCCGACCCGGTAAATTTCAGTTTTTCGATACACACAGAATATAAACACAATTCGAAACAAATTGGGATTATGTACACAGTGCTCGAACTCACATAGAGAACGATGTGCCGTACGTAATGTGGAGTAATTTTTATATTGAAGCCCCAGAATGGTAATTCTTAATCTAAAATTTTAATCCAAATGCTGTGCTGAACATTTATTTTGTTTGAATTTCTACATGGTTGAGCTGTATTCCTTAATAATGTAAACGAATACAAATTAATCCAATGTTTCAGTACCTACTAACATATATCATATTTAGGTATTGGCTATCTTAATGTACAAACGAGGGGTTATTTTGTTTGACTTTCGAGGTGTCAAGGGGTCCCTTTTCTTGACTCAACGTTATTAACATCCTTTCAGTTTCCGTCTTCAGGGTAGATATGTTTTGATATTTTGCTTTGTGGATAAAATGCAATAATATATTTTTAGTAAATTGATCTTCGAACAATCATTTTTCCTCTTGAATATTACAGTCACATAAAATTATTTGAGATAAATCCATTTTCATAATCAAGAATTAAGATACCTTAAGAAAAATATTTCGCTTAGTTTGTATATTTTGTGCTATAAATTATAACAAAAACCCTTTTTACATAGTTTTCCAAACATGGCAAAGACCGTTTTAGGATTTCTATTATAGAACCTCAGTGCCAGTTAGTGTCTTGTGTGAAATCAATATATATTATTAAAAAATAAACTTTGGTTTATAAAATATTTAATAAACCCATAGAAGCGAACGATTTAAATGTATTTAACAACAACCAACAGGTTTTGTTACATTTAAAAAAATTGTATGATTATTAAATATTTATTTATTTATTTACAAACTAACGGACTTTAGTCCAATTATCAAAAAATTCAAAACACGAAATGGGAAAAAAGCAACAGATAAAGAACAGCACATACATAATATTAAATGAAGCAATGAAAAAATAGTACAAAATATATATGATAGAATATTCAAATCAAAGCCAAGGTCAAGTCAAAGTTTTGGTAGAGTCGTAAAAAATGACAAAAAGCATTCAGACTACTACCAAAAATTTTAAGACCATGGCTTGAGTTAACAAGTCTTGACATTCTGGACAGTGGAGAATGATACCCACAGTTAGTAGTGATGATTGAGGAACAGCAATTCATTGATTCTGTGTCTACGTCAAGGAATGTTAAACTGAATGAGTTTCAACGGAGAAGGTGAGTCAATAATAATAAAAATAAATATGGCTACATGAAAATAGATTCAGCACGTCTACAATAGTTACTAAAAACCCTTGATCCTCTATTCACTTAAATGCGGACTACTCTAAAATTTCTTTAACTTTTATCACACAAAGGCAACGTATTTGGTTTGCTTAAACTCACCAATATATAATACTCTAAACTGAGAGTCTGTAATTCATTGTAAACCAGTCCTGGACCCATACCAAAGGTATATAGTTCTGACACGCCAGAAAGATAGCAAACCGAAAAGGCTCGAACCAATTTTTAAATTCTGAATATATTATTATCGTTTCATCATAAAAGACTTCTCAATTTTATTTAGAGATGCTACTCGTTTTCCTGATTTATTTAACGAGGCATCAATCATTCCTCCAAAGATCGCGTCATCCGTGTAATTCAAGTACATTTATAATATCCCGAGAATGTCCTAGAGGCACGGATACCCGAAAGCTCGATGCCTCCGCCATTAACTTTCGAAGCGTAATAATCCTCAACATTCATTATATCTTTGATTAAAGTGACATAATAAATAACACGACATCATCAATATTCATGGAATACTTATTAAGTAGGATGTATGTATTATAACATGTATCCCATTAACATCTTTTCTCATTTGAATTCTGTTTTCCAGGGCCGAACTGAATAAATTAGACTCGGGGATAGTTAAGATTTTTGGTCATCGCATTAATTGGACTGTTTTAATAAAGTGTTTGCTGGTTATTTTCCATTTCCGTGTTTTTTTTTTTTACAAAGCTTACCGACTAATAAACATCGTATGATTGTTACCACATACTCTTATATTTCATCTGGTATCTATCTTGTTACTTCTACATTTTTCGGAACAATCATTTCTTCTAATAACGTTAAAAAGCATTCAACTATCAACTCCTTGGTTTACATAAATTTTCCACTATTTTATAGCGCGTCTGATTGCACGACTTGGTTGCGACCTATCAAACCATTTAAAATGCTGACGAAAATATACATTTATTTTATGAATCGCTCTATTTACGGCCTGCATGGTCGAGTGGTAAGACGCTCGACTACGAATCCAGAGGTCGCGGGTTCAAACCCGGCGTGCGCAAATAAATTTTATTTAATTGCGTCAATAATTCATATAAAATTTAAAAAAGGATATTTGCCGCACGTTCCAGAGTGGTGGTAGATACTCAGTATCGCTCTGGTGAAAGACCACCATTCGAATCGAAACGTTGCTTGAAATGGCTTTTTAACCGTGTTTGCTGACTAGATCTGAATAGCCAGGTACTTCTCAAACTTCCTCTTCCCCATCTACTTCCTTTCCTCACTACCTTCAGCCTCACAACATACTCCGAATAAGTAATCATATCCGAATAAGTAATCATCCGTCTCCACATAGTCCCTGTAATATAAATTCACCTATGCTTCAATGCAGCCCGTCTTACGCTTCTATTTGAGTTTACAATAGGTGCAAAATATTCGAATAAGTAATCATCCGTCTCCACATAGTCCCCGTAATGTAAATTCACCCATGCTTCAATGCAGCCCGTCTTACGCTTCTATTTGAGTTTACAATAGGTGCAAAATATCCGAATAAGTAATCATCCGTCTCCACATAGTCCCCGTAATATAAATTCACCTATGCTTCAATGCAGCCCGTCTTACGCTTCTATTTGAGTGTTCTGAACTAGCGATGCGCACCATCGAGAAAAACATTCCGGAATAATCGATAATTTTTACATTAATACAATAATAACATGTCAAATATAAAATAAAATATGTAAATACACTACAAAAATATTGCACAGTAGCAGATAATCACAAAAATCAATCAATATTTTATGATAGTGAAGTAGAATCAAATGTCTGAAATTTACTTGTAAAAATAATAATATTTGGATAATTTGTATGGCGCCGTTCTTTGTGAAAAATCACCTCAAGGGTTCTGTGCAGATCTTAATTTATAGTTAAAATGAATTCCTAGTTTATATTGATATTTATTTAAAAAAAAAGCACAGAAAAAATATACAGGAATATACTTACCTGGCAGTTCCTATCGGATAGACGCAATCACTTTATTAACTTAATTCATTTTTTTCCGATTTCAGAGCATGAGAGCAAATTTAAAAATTATTTTCTGAATTTGTGGTAGTAATTTGTAGCTCTCACCATTTCATCCCCTGCTCATTCTACGTTCCCCCGACCTCCCCTTTCTACTAGCAGTGCCTTTTTTTAATGTCCGCGCCAACTTATTATAATTACAATGTCAAACAGTAAAATATGTATGTATTCGGTGCGGCGCCTATTGGCCTTTTGTAGAAAGCTCGGGCTACTTGAGGCATGCCACAGTTTTACAGTTTTTGTGGTAATTTTGTTGGTTTGCGAATCGATGATTCATGATGGCAAATTGTAGACGGGCTTATCGAAGATGTGTAATTTCTATATTTTTTTTGTTTTAATAGTCGAAACCATAATGCGTTTATTATGTAATATTTAAATAATGAAATATACAATGAACATTAAATAATAACTTTGCATAAGACCACATATTTTATTTTAATTTTATGACCGACCGGTTTCGCTTAGCCTAAGCATCACCAAGGTACAAAATTACACCCAACAAAAAATTAAAAATACAATACTCCCTATGTAAATATATTTAAAAAAAATACCTATAGTTATTCTCATAGTCTCCATAAAAACGGTCATGGCAACAGATTAAATAATTTAGAAGCACTAAAAATAGGGAAATCCATTAAAATTAATAGTAATATTTTTAATAATCAGGTAAATTGGTCCAGAAGTGCAATATTAGTTATATTTCCTGTAAAATCGTAAAATGTATCATTATTCTTTAATCTAATTCTCAGTTAAAGTTTTGGCTCTTTCGATTCATATTATTTGTCTCTTTCTGTCTGTTCCTTTGTTATTTTTAAAAAGTTATTCTTTTGTTTTCTCACTGTTCTTTTATTTTATTTTATATTGTTTTCTCCCTCTGTATGTATATACAAGTATAATCGCATACTACTTGTTTTTTTTTTAAGTTTAATTTTGTACTCCGATGATGCTTAGGTCAAACAAAACTGGTCGGTTATTAAAATTAAAATAAAATCTGTGGTCTTATACAAAGTTATTATTTCATTTAAATTTATTAAAATATATTGTTGAGCAATGGGAAATAAGCAATTTGTATTTGCATAGGCATCCAAGTTATGAGAAAATCAAGCTTTTTCAAATTTGTACTTTTTAAAGTTCAAATAACTGAATTTAACAGTTTTTTGTGTGATTGATTTGTTAACAAACAAAATGTTATATGCTTTTTGTGAATATGTCCGAATGTTTATTATATTTTATAAGCACAACCGTTTTTGTAAATATTGATAAAATGCAGTTGTTTTTTATTGACAAACGATGTTTTTAACTGTACATAATTTTGTGTTTGTACTTATTCTAGTTTAACCTTCAGTATGCGTTTTAACCAATGCCATAATGAAAACCTGAGAGTACCTACGTAATTTAAATAGAAATATATAATAAGGTTTAAAAGTGTGGACCATTTTTTTTACAAAGTGAGCTTCAGTCTGCGGCCAGTACATAACACTTCTCCAATGTGCAGATGGAATATTTTTATAGGACGCCTCTCGGCTGCCGGCCGCTACTGTATAAATTATGGCCCTTAAAGCGCGAGACTCCGCGTTTTTACCATAAACACCGATCCATGGGTAGGGACAATTTTTAAGGCATTTCCGTGTAGTTGTATAATTAAAAAATAATAAATATATTAAATTAGAATTATTTTTTAAGCTTTTATGCTTATTATTTTTATATTAATAATTGAAATAATATCAATAATCTTCAACGTAAATATGAAACAAAAAATATATGACGGTCACGACTGAGACTTAGACTCGGAATCTCTACTCTATCCGGGAGTAACGCTTCTGCCAATTCAGCCACCGATACCTTATTAGAAACCGGCAATTTTTATCGATCTCATTCTTCATTTGACAAAAAATCCATAATATTTAGCAGTGTGCAAATATCGGTTCAGTCCAATTTTCTGGTATTCCGAAAAACTGACCCTTTTTTGGCCTAAAACCGAACTGTCCGTGGTATTGTGAGCTTTTGTACCAACCCCACATATCAGAGTACCTATTTGCGTACCCATCATTGGCTTCGAATTTCAGAATTCTAAGAAGTTGACTGTATAATTATGGTTCATATTGTAGTAATTATCCTATTATAAACTTACCAAATTCAACTTTCTATCGGTCCCAAGATGACACTTTTGTGTTACCTTAATATTACAGTTATTTTCACATTTCCCCATGGAAAAGTTAAAAAAGTAAGTTAATATTTGTTTGATTAATCAATATAATAAATAAACATATACGAGTACATTTGATAAAGATGAAAAATCATTCATCTGTTAAAAAATTGACTTCGTCGCTTGAAAGTCAAAAGAGCTTAAGCCATATTTACCATTTGCGAAAAGACTTGATTCAAGCGACACAAGTTTGGGACTTTTTGTTGCTTCAAGTAACTTAGTGAAAGCATTGAGTTACCTATGATAACTGTTTTTTCAAAATCTATCCAGGTACTGAAGACTTTTGAATTTTATTGTAAAACAAAAAAAAACTTTTTAAGTGCTCTGGTGTAAACTTCCCAAAATGGTGCTTCAGCCCTTTGCCTTTCCGGTGACTATGTATGTCACATTTATCTTAGCCCTTTAAAATTGTTGATAGATACGTGTAAAAATAATTGTTTCGTGAAATGCTATAATATTTATAATTAGTGACTTATTTGTACATATTTTAGGAACAGTTTAAAATTTCAGGCTGATATTGTGTATGCTCGCGGAGATATTAAAGAATTAAGAAGGTAACGTATGTTGCCATCTTGGGCACGGGAAGGTTTACCTCTGATAGTTTTTTTGCGTTTCAATAATTTAATACTAACTGGTTAATGCAATGGTTCAGGCATTTGAATAAGGTTGTTATTCGGCATCACTTTAAAGAAGACAGAATTAAAATAATTAAATCAATAAAAACTTCATAAAATTTATAAAATAATTAATGTATTTATAATATATAGCACACCGTAAGAGATGAGTTTTTAAATAACCACGAACGAATGTTTTACATTTCAGCGAAACAACGATATGGCTGGAGAGGATAATGCGAAATATATGTTTTTAACCAATGCCGAAGTAATTAACAGGCATCGATCTATACTTGCTCAATGACAACAAGTTAAAATAAATTCGGAGAAAGAAAAAACCAATTTAATAGCAGTATGTAATTACGACAGAACCATCAGCATTTGATTCAACCGTAACATCAACAAATTATGAAATATTTTAAAAAATCCACTCGTGTTCTAACTATAATGATGTAATCTATCTGATTTTTTTTAGCTCAACTGCTTTCAGCTCAAAAGTTATTTACACCCTGACCTATGGCGCTTTGAAATTTCCATTTAACTGTCATCACAAATACCTTTGTTCCATTTTTTTCAACATAGGAATTTCGGGCGAAGCCGTGAAGTGAAACTGGTAATCTAAAAACAAAATAGGGATGGGCAACTAAGTTAATACTTCTTCCTTTCTATTTCTCAAATCTTCCTCTTCCCCATTTCCTTCCCTTCCCACTACCTTCAGCCTCACCACATACCCCAATCGAGATGCCATAGTCTCGATGGCCCCAGATGGTTGGGAGCAGTTGGGAATCTTGTGTGGTATTCACTATAAAAAACAAAAAAATTATATTTACAACGTTAAAAATTCTTGGTACTATAACATTTTACGGTGTCAAGTTTTTATGTTGTTTTTTTTTGGTTGGTAGTTATTTTTGATAAAACTAGTTACCTGTAAGTATTTTTTTCTGAATACTCAAACATGTCCGAACGCAATGTTAAATTTTCTCAAATTATCCGTCGTCCGTTTCTGTGAACATGTTAGTGTTGGGGTGGTTGGTTGAGAATGGCTTTAGTTTTTCTGCGACTTTTCCATGGGGCGGCAGCGACCCCCGCAAAGTGCACGCGGCGCCTGAAAAAGGCTTCAAAAGCTATGGAAATGCGGCCGATCCCATATTAATGCTGTCCCACGATGTAATGTAGTAGCTACCACATTAGGAGAGCACATTTTTCAAATTTGTACAAATTGAGTGTTATGTGATATCATTCGTTCGCGGGACCGAGACTGGTATTCTACTAAGAGTTTTTTCATCGTAATTAAATACAAAAATGCATATTCATATTTCACTTGCCATACTACCCGGCTTCGTCTATATTTTAGATTCTTATGTAGGTATATATATTTTTTCATATTCTGTTATTAAGAACCCTTTAAAAAATATGCTTTTTTGAAAAAAGGCAAATAAATCACATCATCGCGGTCTAAGAATATGCTTTTTTTTTTTTTACATGAATACCGCACGTCTCAACTGCTTCTAAAAGACTATGGCATCCCCAAATTGAAAAAAGGCCGAAACAAAAACACGGCTTAAGCCATTTCGCCGATTCTGAATGGTGGTCTTTCACCAGGGCGATACTTAGTATCTACCACTCTGAACGCCAAATGTTTTTTAATTTTTATATGAATTAAATGTGTTATTTATTGGTTAACGCACGCCGGGTTTGAACCCGCGACCTTTACTCAACCACTGACCATGAAGGCCGTCAAAACGCTTACACCTGTTTTTCAATTTTTATTTATTTATTTGATTAACGCCCCTTGGGCTTTTACAGGAAGAGTACATTGGATAGCAAGTATAAAAAAAGGAAAATATCCATAATTGTATATGAAGGTAATAATTATAAACTTGATAAGAAGGAAACAACAAATAGAAAGAACACATTCAATCATGTATGACATACAACATGTTCAATTTGCCTAATCATGTTATATAACTCTGATCTGAATTTAACGATGCAATATAGAAAAATATCATCAGAACTAAATTCGTTTCCAAGCATTTTCCATTTGTTTTCTTATTGAAAATAATAAAGCATGTTTCAAAGCTTCATTACTCACGACTAAAGTTGTTTAACGAACTGAACATTTTTTGTCAACTTAGGAATTTAAAACGGATAGAGCTGTGTAAATTTCATGACTCTGTAGATCTCCGTTCTACAGTTTTTACAGCTTAAACACGCACATTTTTACTGCTTTATAGTTAAGATGTTTAATATTTTTTGTAGCTTTATAATTTATGGTTCGTAAACTTATCTCTCGAAATACCGGTCGGTAGCTAAGTGGACAAACGCGTCGGATTCCCACCCGGGCGTCGTGCGTTCAATTCCTTTGCTGGCTAAGTCCTCCATTATTGCACAAGCAACATTTTCCGCTTCTTATGATGGCAGTAGGAGTTTTTCAAATATTGTCAGGTTATTCTTAACCCGAGAATGTTTGTTTTTCTTTATTAAAAAAAATAAAAAAATTCTATTTTTATGGTGTGGGAAAATTAATTCCTTCGGGAAACCGGTTATTTAACCTGGATTCCTGTAATCTGGGAAGAAACTGTTTTCAAATACATACATATAAAAATCCACAAATTGCTTTGCAATAAACATCAAAGAAGACATTTTACCGTCGCTGGAAAGGCAAAAGGGGTTAAGCGACACGTTGGTCAAAAATGAGTTTAATAAGCAGTTTTGATCTTTTTTTCTGCATCGAATGCTCTGACTCTCCTTTGATTCTGAAAACTTTTGTGGCCCTTCAGCTATCTTAAATATATTTACCATTTGGGAGAAGGTTTGACTCAAGCGACACAAGTTTGGGACTTTTTGAGCTTTTTGTCGCTTCAGGTAACCCAGTGAGAAGATTAAGTTGACTTTTTTTTTCAAAATCCAACCAAGCACTGAAGACTAATAATATATTCTATTGTAAAATAAAATTAAAAAAAACTTTAAAGTGCTCTGGTGAAAACTTCCTGAATTGACGCTTCAGCCCTTTTGCCTTTCCGGCGACGATATTATTAACTAACTGTATTATAAATAAATAAGTCTACATTGCAATTAAGATAAGACGGTACTGGTATGTATTTTTTTGTCACGCTACAGCCTCTTGATTGAAATGGTGGTTTATTATTTGATGATATGTATTCACACTCTTCGTGTTTTCCCGTTACTCTTCTTATTAAAATATTCCCATCCCGAATTAGTTTGGTTAATTCATATTGGTAAGACAATTTAACATATTAATATATTTTAACATTACCTAACCCTATTTAGAAGGCCTTGAGGATTCCCTCAGGGCTTATGTCATCTTTAAAGATTCTGATTGGAGGGTCATCGTCCTCTGCGACCAGTAGATCTGGTTTCAAAATCGGGAATTGAGTTGGAATGAATCTCAATTTTTTCCCTGGATTCAGGTACAACTGAACAATTTGATTCAGTTAATTGTTTTTCAGAAGAACCCTGGTTTTGCATCGGTACAGTAAGTGTGGCACCATACGTAAAGGCGCATGTCTAAAAAATTTTGAAGGTATTTTATGTCGTTTCGATTTGATCTAGTGTCATGGATACGTGGTCTAGTGAGGAGTTCCGTATTTTGAATAGTTTCCATAGTATATTTTTGGCTCGTACATATATTTGTAGTACATTTCGAAAGTCAAAACTTTTGAAAATTTATATCGAAGATGTTCTTATGGGTACTTTAAGTATGGTTTTTATGATTCATTTTTGGATTATAATCATATTATGTATGTACTTAGATGTTGCAGATCCCCATCCTCAAAGTACTTATATTCTTTTGCCTATGGTCATCGACCAAGAGTGCTTAGATCGACGTCTTTAGTAGATACAACTTGGCACTAGAGCATCCATTCGTATTCACTTTTATACCCACCAATTAATATCTGAGAATTAAAATCTTAAAACCGCTGGTAATTATTTTTTTCATATTCGAACGAAACTTGGCTTCCTCATGACTCGATCGCTGCCTCCCATCTTGTATCTCGTATGTAAATACGTACTACAATAATTCCGTTAAATCGCATCAACTGCCATCTATGTATGTAAATCAGAAATAAGCTCCGTGGCATTTGATACGTGTATTGAACGGGGTAATACAACGTGCATACGCCAGCCAGCGCTAACAAGTTTTTTGTATCGGCCATACGAGCCGACTTATTGCCTCGGAGTGGCTACCGAGCGCTAGGCCTGCGGGCTAATAATAAATTTAAGGGCCCATAAAAAGTCAAAATGCCCCTGAACAGGTAGTGTAGCGTTACCAACCAGATACTGTAACTGGCCAGTGAATAAATACTCACCAATGGTAAATATGCGATTTTGTAACACATTATTTTCAAATACCCTTTGAATTTACTGCAAAATACCGAAATAAATTGGTCCTCGCTAAAAGGGAAAATTCAGAACAAATCAAGTGGTTCGAATCTTTTTATTGACACGTTAAAACAAATTATCGTCATCTTTTTTGTATGTTTTGTATTCATAACAGCATTGAGGTATATCTCAATGCTTAACAGTAATATTATTTTCTCTCATAAGGTTTTAAAACAACAACAAAAATTCCAAGTGAGCAATTGAAAAATATGAAACGAACAACATGGCGTCTTATCTACAAAAAAAGTCAGATGGTTATATCAAAGCTCCATTACTTATGAAAGAAAAGCTGTTGCGAGATCAACATAGTTGCGTTGAACTAGAAATTCCAAGCACAGTACTGTACAATATTCAAGACGCCAGAGCTAACTGTCTAAGAGCTTGTGATGCTTTACCATTCAGTTTTTGTTAAATTAAAAAATAAATGAATGATTCAGAAATTATTATCATAATGCTATAAATGACTTCCTAAAATCTATATCTTCGACAGTTTTTGTAATCATTATTTATTTCAGCAAATATTTGGGGTCAGACCAAAACCATAGCTGGAAGAACCACGCTGGCATTAACAAACTTGCAGCGATAGGTACAATCAATGCTGATGTTATTTATTGTTTTAATAAGCAACAAATTACACCGCATTACAAAACGTATTATCGAGCGATTATTGTGATTTCGTTGGTGGAATAATTACATGATTATGAAAATCGATCAGAACGTAATAACCTAGATTAAGCAGACCTATAAATCACCGGTCGGCCTTTCATTATTTTTTTCTCTTTGTAAATAACATTGTTTAATACAAAAATGTTGTCGGATAACGCGCGGATGAGGTGGGCACCTTCATTTTTTTATCGCATCCTTAGTAAAATTATCGGAAACCATTATGTTTTAACTAGTATTATTACCCAACGTTTGCAAGAGTTAGGGTCGTAATTATATTCATAATTTATGTGGTAGCGTTTTTTGTGAGCGCTTCGTAATTAGTAGGTATGTACTTTGCATCACACAAAAAAATAAACAGTAAAGAAACAAATATTTTATAAACTTAATTGCAAAACTAAATATACCTTAATAAATTGAAAGATAACTTTGTATAAGATCACGGATATTATTTTTTTTCATGACCGACCGGTTTCGCTTAGTCTAAGCATCATCAGAATAAAAAATAAACTAAATAAAAAATACAAAGTCTGCGGTTATATATACATACAGAGAACAAAATATAAAATTAAAATAACAGAATAATGAGAAAACAATAGAATAACATTTAAATTATAACAAAGGAACAGAGAGAAAGAAATAGATAATATGTAATGAAAGAGACAAAACGTCAAATAACGGTGTGATTAAAGAATAATGATCCATGTTACGAGTTTACAGGAAATATACCTAATATTGGACTACTGGACAAATTTAAACGATCATTAAGAATATGATTATTAATTTGAATGGTTTTCTTTATTTTTAATGGTGCTAAATTATTTAATCTGTTGCCATGATTATTTTTGTGAAGAATTTGAGCACCGGTGCGTTTATTGAAATTATTATTTATTATTATTACTTTTTTTTTCTTTTGAAAAGTTATTTTTTCATTTCTTTAAATATGTCAAACCACAAAAGTAGTTGCTTTCAACAAAAATACTTAATATAACAATTGAATGTATGACAAATATATTAATATTTTTTTAAAACAACTTTTTGTTTTCAATTAATTACGTATACATTCTAATCAAGTTTCTTCTTAAAAAAATCAAATAACATCATACATTTTATACCTAAGATCTTATAACTTTCTAAAGAATTTGACTCGAAAGAACATTTTACTTTATTTTAAAAATATCATATTTATTAGATTTAAAAGACCTGCTATTTTTTATACTACCTTACATACCTACCCAACCCACCATCACATTGATTTAATGTGCGTCCAAGTGTCTCCGGAGTGAAATGATAATTTAATTAATAAATGTATTTCGGTCAAATAAAGCCATCAAATTTCTAGCTCAACACAAGTATTTTCATGTTGCAATATCATTTTCATTCATGAACATAAAATACAAGACACGTCATATTCATACAAATCGAACGATAAATGTGGCACGTTCTGAGTTCAGTTTCAAAGCTCATAACGCTGACGAAAGGGATAGCCATACCAAACAGAATACATGTGTACGGATGAGATAGCTTTATGAACCTCCCGCGCTACTGTTATAATCGGGCGTGTCACAATATAGCTAAAAACCTTGTGAATAATTCTATTTCTTGAAATAATATATGATTTGTGGGTAATTATGAATGTAAAGAAACTTCATGAGATGTTTTTTGCTCTCGAATGATTTTTACACCTCTTGTGGCATTTTTTCTCAGAAAAGAGCACACAGCGACGCGCTTGTGACAGCTTGTCTGTCGAACGAATGTTTGTGTGATACTAAACGCAGTAAATCTCAGATGTCTCGCGGACTCGGTTTAGTGCATTCACGTGCGTTGTTTCAGTAACGTATCTACATTATTTAATTCATCTAAGTTTTCATCACGAGTAATTATTATTTAAAGTTTCTATTGCTTTTTTTTACATCTTCTTATGTTTAGTAACTATGTTCATAGATTTAATGAAAAAATAATTTTAGGGTAGATTCTCGGGACAAACACGCGCGATGCTGGGTACGAATGCTACTAAAAATGTATATGTCAGTTGCGAAAGTAGAGATATTCGGATTTAAACGAAGTGTTCTAAAATTGGATGGTAAGTAATCATTGCGGTACATATACATATCTTAGAAAGTTCACGTTTTCAATGAATTTCCCGCTATTATTGAAAAAAAAAACAATTTTAATACATATCAATATTTGTAAACGGGGCTTTTCTATCAGAGTTAAGAAACTGCTTGTGTAAATAAGGTTGGGGTGTGGCAATCTTTCGTCACATTTGACATCGTCACAATCAATTTAAAAATATATTTTTCTAAAAGTGAGGTACACGAAAACACTGACATACTTAAATAATATGACGGTTATACTGATGACAATTAGTTCACAAGCTGAATTGGACGTAAAATCGATGTTTAAGGGGAACCATTAAAATGTTTAAATAAAATAATGGCGCTAATCGTTGAATTGTAACGATGTCAAATGTGACGAATGTTCGAAACACCTTAATTTTTTATTTTTTTTTAAAGTAAGACAAACATTCCCGGGTTACGAATAATCTGACAATATTTGAAAAACTCCTACTGCCATCATAAAAAGCGGAAGATGTTGCTTGTGCAATGATGGAGGACTTAGCCAGCAGAGGAATTGAACGCACGACGCCCGGGTGGGAATCCGACGCGTTCTTCACTCAGCTACCGACCGGTCTACTAACCTAAGTCTTCTTTTTTACCATGTTACAATAAAAAACTCATTTTATAAACAGAAAATAGCATTGCAGGAATACTTCACTGGTACATGCTTTTGGATATGTAGGTATACAGCTTTCACATCGACTGTCCAATTTTATCGGCGTACTCTCACGAGCACAGTCACGATCGGTGGCACAAATGGTTATTGAATATCACAAATGTGTAAACGAGCTATTAGCCGATATAAAAAGTTAACCAGCTTGCATTTTTATTTAACTGGATTACTAGGTTTATAATTTTAATCACTGTAAATTACGCATCATCTTATTTGTTTCACTTAAAACTCTTCAACAGTGAGTTTTGCCGTAATGAAAAGTGCGAAACTTTTCTAAAATGTCTAGGTCAAAGCATTTACTTTAACCACGATTCATTTTACATCTCGTGCTGTGGATCTTTTGAAATATTCTTAAACTTTCAAAAAATCAGACGAAGTTTTTTTTAAAGTAACAAGATTTTGATTGAAAAGCCAAACACCTTATGTGAAGCCGGTTAGCAATTACTCGTAATATTACAAGATAACTTATTGTCTGTCTTGTTGTATAACACATTTCTTCTTTTATTTATTTACTTTTTTTTTACGTGAATACCGCACAAGAGTCTCAACTGCTCCCAACCGTCTAGAGCCAGTGAGACTATGGCATTCCTAAATAGGATATGTTGTGGGGCTGAAGGTAGTGAAGAGGGGAAGGAGATTGGGAAGGGGAAGGTCGGGAAGTACCTGGCTATTCAGATCTGGTCACCAAACACGGCTTAAGCCATTTCAAGCAACGTTTCGATTCTGAATGGTGGTCTTTCACCAGGGCGATACTTAGAGTATCTACCACTCTGGAACCTGCCGCAAATATACTTTTTTATTATTTTTACATGAATTAAATGTGTTATGACACATATTAATTAAATAAAAGTAATTGGCGCACGCCGGGTTTGAACCCGCGACCTTTGGATTCGTAGTCGAGCGTCTTACCACTCGACCATGGAGGCCGTCAAACTGAACGCTGTAAATATACAATTATTAAAATTATTCACTTTGTTATCCATTATATTTATAAGACTAAATTATTTTATTATTTTCACTTTTTAATATTATTATTTTATTTTAAATATTTATGTATCTAACTACAGAAAAGTGTATTATAAAGGCAAGAATTTTGTCAGGTGACGATTTCATCCAGCTAACCCAAATTCTATTGCTTAAGTAAGAACGTTAAAAGTTTAGTTAGCTATACTTATATAATTTTGTTTGTAGTTTATTCAATTATCCAACCACTTTAATTATTTTATTTCCCTGTTTACAACGTCACATAATAAAAGTAATTCTTGCACAATTACATTATTAGACAAACAGTTTGCTGGTTTTTTCGCGACTAGATTCATTGTGTTGCATGCAAATGCACGTACAATCTTGTGACTCATTCCTGTATCATTAGTGGTACAAAACCGGTACATGTAGGGAGTTGGATTGTGACAATATTTATTGTCTCCGGTTTATTACTTGCGCCAATGATTGCTGTAATGATATACTGATACTAAATATGGAGCAGGCATGCCGACAGATATGGTGGACCATTTGTTTTCAATTTTTATAATTAAATACTTTTATTGCAATAGTTTCTTGCCATCGTTAAATTGAAACGTCCTGCCCAAATACTGCGTACCCGAATCGCCTTAATTATTTCGTGTAAAACTGTATTAAAAAATATTAAAAACCTTTGTTTTGGGGTTGGTTACTTTTATCTGAGAGGGGACATTGCTCTGTGTATTTTTTTAAAATGGTTTCAAACATTTTCAGTTAATTCATAACCCGGGATTATTGGTAATGTTTAGTTCGGGGTTCTTAGGTAATATAACCCGCAAGAGGATAACATAAGGTGTTGGGGATACCGCAGTAATACATTACACAATCAAGTGAACCAAATGCTTGAGTCGAAAAAAAAGCAAAGCACGTCTGAAATGATTTATGAATATGCATAAAGCAAAGAGTTTGCGAGTATGTGTCAAGCTAGTAGATAGAAGTTTCTCTCTACCACGAAATGGCATTAGTATTGGTTATTTAGTAGATATAACTAACATGAAGGTGGATACCATGCTAAAATCTAAGCATTGAATGTTGCTATAATCAGATAGAGACGCTCGCTGATCGCATGTTCTTCACTGCTCTGGCCGGTTTGAACAGTCTCATTTCCACGATTGATCTCAGGGCAAATAAAATGTGATCGTTAATGGTATGAATGCACGAATCGGTCTTAATTAATGACCGCCAGTATATTAGATACACTTATTGCTCTAAACCAAACAGGGCATATCATATATGAAACTTATTAACGATTTTCTTGTACCTATCTACTTGGAACTGTTCAAATACAGGCATGATATAATAGTTATACTGTCGCCTGTGGTGAATTTCTATAATAAAAGTTATCAGATACAACCCAAAGCTTTCCCCATAGATATGGCTGCAATAACTGGACGCCTTACAAAGAGTCATGATTTACATTATTTAATTTAACGTTTTTTCTGCTTCCTGTCGGCGACAATTATTATTATTACCACTGCGATATTGTCTTTGGTATCAGGCGATAACTTCGGATTATGACTTTGTGCTCGGAATAAAACAATTCATCACGCATTACAAAGCGCATTACGAATGTATGAAAGGTGATTACCGTGAATAAATAAATTATCTTGATTTATGCAGTTGTAGACGGTGTGAAAGCCTTTTAATGAACTTTTGTCGAATTTGTGTGATGCTTTATTTTATCTGGCACCATACAAGAGTAACGCTGTTTGGGGACAGCCAGACTATGACATTCCCTGTTGGCAAATGTTTTGAGACACATGAATGCGCGATAGATTTAAGAAAGAGATACCTGATTTTTAAATTTCGTTTTCTTAGTGTCGATTCACACCAACGTCCGGATCCGCTCAGTGCCGATATTGTTCCGCAAGAAAACTTATTGATATGGTATGAATATCAATCAAGGAGTATGTGCCAAGACAAATTTGTGTGGCAGTATATCCTTCTGCCCACCCTTGTGATATTTAACTACTTATTTAGTTAAATAATTATTTTGAAGTGTAAAAATACTTACAATGCAGTTTCTTTTAACGCCATTTTTTTATCACTAAATAATATTTTTAATAATTGATAATCAATAAAAATATTATTTGGTGATAAAAAAAATGATTTTAAAAAAAAAAATCTGCGATGTAAGTATTTTTACACTTCAAAATAATTATTTAACTAACTAAGTAGTTAAATATCACAAAAGGTGGGCAAAAGGATATACTGCCACACAACTTTGTCTTGACACATACTCCTTGATTGATATTCATACCATATCAATAAGCTCTCATGCGGAACAATATCGTCACTGAGCGGATCCGGACGTTGGTGTGAATCCAGCTTTAACAAGTTCACTAACAAGGGTAAAATAGTGAAATCCCCTTCACATGAGCATCCTTCAATATATCAATTATCCGCTGATATTAGGATGAGCTCTTTTCTACTGAGCTGGCTGCAGGATAGACGAACTATCCTATGTTGGCGTAGATGATGGTAGTCAGGATGTGACCGGTGTTAGGAATATGGATGGCGTAAAGAGCATTTTTCCCCCAGGTATCACAGCGATTGGTTCACGTAATTTCAGTGTTTTATACAATATGTATTCAATTTATTGATTTTATTTACGAATATTTCTTTCTATTAGCCATTTTGTGATTTGTTTTTAAGTGGTTTTGTATTTTGCTTTATGCATTGCTCATTGAATCCATTATATGCCTTAGGCACTAAGAAGATATGACATCGTTGTCCAAAAAGTATTCATTTTGTTACTACCACCCTTGGTTGAATTCTTAATCGTGTCTTAACTAATCAGTTAGTATCAAGATCTGGCTACTCAATATAATTATTCTGATTAATGTCTCGATTTTGCATACTTTTGCATTCTAGAAAGACGTGCTTAAATAATTTTTTCTTATAATAACCGTGTCCTCTGGAGTCAGAATTTTATACGTCAGGGAAAATACCGTAAACGTATGTTTTTATTTTGTACCTACGTATTGCGGATGGTTTTGTGATCTTTAAATCTAGCTATGACCCCCATAATACCATAGATTAACTACACAAAAAAACTTTAACTGAAAACTTCTCAACAAAGAAATAATAGCTTTGTATAAAAGACCACGAATATTATTTTAGTTAAAAAATTTATGACCGACCGGTTTCGCATAGCCTAAGCATCATCTTTTCTCTCTGTTTTTTTGTTTTAGTTTAATTGTTATTCTATTGTTTTCTCATTGCTTTGTTATTTTATTTTTATATTATAATTTGTTCTCCCTCTGTATGAATATATAACCTCACACTTTGTATTTTTTGTTTAGTTTAATTTTGTACTCTGATGCTTAAGCTAAGCGAAACCGGTTGGTCATAAAAATAAAATAATATTCGTTGTCTTATACTAAGTTTTTTTCATTTCTTTAAATATGTCAAACCACATGGTGATTGCTTTCCACAAAAATATCTTCTTTAACAGTTAATTTTTCTGTTTTTATTATTATCTTGCATTTTGTTTCGTATATAACGTATTCACACGAAGTAAAATAGTAAGTTGTATTAAACTTAATTTTATTTTCCTAAGAAATTGATCATTTTTGTTGACACTAAAATTAACGATGTTGTTCGTGATGCAATAAATGACAAACTAAATTTTGTTTTTAAGTTGAATCAATTTTCAGTTGTAAACAGGATCACTGTTGATCAAACCAGATCATTTTAATATAATCTATTAGATTAACCATGATCTGTTATGAATGCATAGGAAAGTGTTGCTGCGTTTCGAGCTCCATTCATCACCCTTTCGCGGAGCAGTTTATTCAAATGCGTTATTTGATATGGAGTCTATAACACATTGCGTTAATTGGCGTGACTCACTCCTCCTGATATAGAAATGATTTACTATCAGAGGTGGTTTCTCACTATTGTTTCCTAGAAAATTACTTATATGTGAATTGCTAATGAGTGGCTAAGTAACTGTGTACTATTCACGTTTTGTGACTTTTAAATTTTGTTTTCAATGTGCCATTTAAAAAATACACATATTATCAGCCCAGTTATTGAGCACATCGACGAGTCGTGAAAACGACCAGTTCTCGTTTGATAAGTTTTAACCGCGTACTTCAAATGTTGGGCACAAACAAATTATTCTGTATTATTCTGTTTTATGGTTGAACATGTATTGCTCTTTTTCAAGTAGGTTAGTAGTAATTATTATTAAATATATCGTCACCGCAAAAGCAAAAGGGCTGAAGCGCCACTTTGGGAAGTTTACACCAGATCACACTTAAGTTTTTAAGTTTTACAATGAAATTCATTAGTCTTCAGTACCTGGTTGAATTTTGAAAAAAAGCTAAGGTAACTAAATGTTCTCACTGAGTTACCTTAAGCGACAAAAAGCTGAAAAATTCCCAAACTTGCATCGCTTAAGCCAAGCCTTCTCCCAAATGTTAAATATATTATAGCTGGCTGAAGGGCCACCAAAGTCTTCAGAATCAAACGAGAGTCAGAGCATTCGATGCAGAAAAACACTGTGATAAAAACTCATTTTTTGTTTTACCAAAGTGTCGCTGAAAGCCTTTTGCCTTTCCAGCGACTAAATGGTATTACCAAGATCCTTCGTTTAATGTAAAATATCGACGAATCATACAACTGGAAATAAATTACAAACAAATTGTATAATTATATAAAACTCATTCTGGTTTCTGTTCCTACTATGCCTGTGTAGGTACTAAGTCGTACAAGTATCTATTTTTAATCGAATAATATGATCATTAAACTTATACTCCCGGATGATGGTCCATCCTCGTATTATAATTTAGGTTGATTTGAATTAAGTAGGTCGCAAGGATAACTGTTTGATTGAGCTATGGACGGCGCACGAATTAATTGATTTAATTTATTTCCTGGTGTTCTTAATCAAACGGTATCAAACAAACAACATGTTGATCAGTTGGAGTATACCTCTTATACAGCTTTAATTTATGCTTTGCATACGCCTTTATATACCTTTTAAGTCTTACATGAGTGTACTGAACTTCTGGTACGAGATTCGCTTCTACTTTTAGTGTGGTGTAATTTATACTTTTTTTACGAGTGATATTTTTACCACTTACACGAGAGCTTGACCTCTACTTTTAATATTTCTGTATTATTATTTATTATGTGCTTGACCTTCTACTTCTTAGGATTAGGACCTTGTTCCAATGTGATTTTTTCTACTTCTTTGGAGAGTGCACCTTCTAATATGAGTTAAGCTTCTACAAATTATAAAATATGTATCAAAATAAAGACAAACATTCCCGGGTTACGAATAACCTGAACATATTTGAAAAACTTCTACTTCCATCTTAATAAGCGGAAAATGTTGCTTGTGCAATGATGGAGTACTTAGCCAGCAGAGGAATTGAACCCACGACGCCCGGGTGGGAATCCGACGCGTTTGTCCACTCAGCTACCGACCGGTCGAAAGCATTATGAGTGTAAGTTGTATTTCGTACTAGTGGATTGGTGTACTACTACTCATATGAGTGTACCTTCTGCATCTTGAGTGTATTTTTTACGTATTTTATGAACGAACCTTCAAGTAAAATTTGACCGCAATAATACGAACACGTGTCTAGTCTGGCGGTCGTAAGTTACAAACATGTACAACTGTGGTAACTTGTATGCTGAATACAGAAATATTGAAAAAAACGGGACGATTGTCCACTGTGGCGATTCTCAAAATACATATAACTTTAGAGAAGAAAGGGTACGAAAAGTAAAAAGATATTGTGGAAAAGTAACAATGATAACACTGAAAATAAATGGTCCCATACAATGAAAGTACTGATCATTTTACTATTATCATTTAATTGATTATTTTTTTTATTGTAATTTAAAACAAATGTTTTAAAATGTAAATATTAAACTGTCTGCATGAAAATTCCTTCGGCAGGCGATTCAGCTGTCACTTGTAAAAATAACTGTTGGTAGGTACATTGGGAGAATTTTATTGGATTAAAATTTAATAATTACAAAGAAAAAGGACTCAAAAATAAATTTCGGATTGTCCTTCTAGATATCTAGATGGTTCCTGTATATAAAATAACGTGTTTGGAAAAAAACCAAAGAGTTAAAGGTTTAATCTTATCTGAGGAGCTTTGCATTATTTCCTTTTGATGAAATCACTTTACTGATTGTCTTCCAGTGGTATTAAATGAAGAATTATTACAGTCTGCATCATAAATACATCGTCCGCCATCTTAGAATGGCGGTTTAATTATTCCCGGCGCAATCTCATTGGAATTAAATTAAACAAGATGCAAATTTGAGGTTCCAGTTAAAGTTGTTTATCTGATGAGGGAGATGCGATCTTAAGTGGAAGTTATAAAAATCGGCAGGCTGGAGTACTGACGGCCGGGGAGTGTACGAGTATCCTACAAGTAGTCTGGCTACATGTAGATGTGCACGTGGTGATTTATATTGATGAGATGAACTTAAAATGCAATGTTAAATATAATACCTTGATTTGTTATATGGCGGTGGAATTAAAAGGGCAGTGTATCCGCATGGGCGTAGTTTTTAGTTTTATCTGTACAGGGCCGGATCTACAATATTTTGCGCTCGATGTAGAAATGGCGACTACCAAAATCCTATTATTTTTGAAAAGGCACATATCGTCGCGGAAAAGCCAAAAAAACTAAACCGCCGTTTTGCAGCACATGAAAGTTTTTTTTGTTTGTTTTACAATAAAATTCATAAGTTTTCAGAACCTGGTTGGATTTTAAAAATAAAATTAACTTAGGTAACTTAATGTTCTCACTGAGTTACCTGAAGTGACAAAAAGAAAAATTCCCAAACTTGTGCCGCTTAAGCCAAACCTTCTCCCATATGGTAAATATATTATGGCTGGCTGAAGGGCTACAAAAGTCTTCAGAATAAAACGAGAGTCAGAACATTCGACGCAGAAAAAAGAACTGATCGAAACTGCATATTTTACTCATTTTTAACCAAAGTGTCGCTTAAGCCCTTTTGCCTTTCCAGCGACGATATAATCACGAGTGGCCTTTTCACAATTTGTGCTTGCTGTAAACATTCGGTTGCTTATTGGTACAATCATTTATAGAACCTCACCTTAGTTTATTACATGCTCAAAAAAAGTGCGAACGTGTTTTTGGCTTTTGAAAACTGTGATTTGCCAACATTGTCTTTTTTACATTTCCATTGAGTTTTATATAGATTGCATGGAGCATTTCTTTATGCTCGTTCTATCGTTATGCAATTGGTCCTTATATAAAATAACTTATATATATATATATATATATATATATATATATATAATAAGCAACGTTTCGATTCTAAATGGTGGTTTTTCACCAGAGCAATACTTAGAGTATCTACCACTCTGGAACGACTACTACTTTTATTATTTTATATGAATTAAATGTGTTATGACACATATTAATTAAATAAAAGTTATTGGCGCACGCCGGGTTTGAACCCGCGACCTTTGGATTCGTAGTCAAGCGTCTTACCACTCGACCACGGAGGCCGTCAAAGTTGTGTGAATTCAAAAGATTATTTTTTCATTTTATAATTTTCTTAAAACATACATCACTTACATTTTTTTTTTAAATTTCACGTACTTGTACCCAATAAAATTATACTGTTTAATTCATATGTAAACTAGAACATACTCAGAACCTTGAATAATGAGGGTATAGTCTATTTAACAAACTCTTGCCTAAATCTAACCTAATCTAAGCACTTTTCCTGTTTTCTTTTTTTTCTTCATAATTCATTAAAAACTGTTTTGCCGGTGAACACTGCTACGTCGAATTGCTTTAAACCGCCTTTACAAAGAGCCAATACTCATACATCGCTCAATACGCATTCCACTGAATATGTGCTGTTGTTAAAGAATGGAGATCTGAGGACACATCGCTATCACGGTTCAGAATTAGGAAAGGGCGAATCTTTTAATATGGCCTTACGCCACTAGGATACTTATCATGTATTTTTTTATGTACTCGTATTTGATTACGTGGTATACACCCTCAATGACTTGATTTGATAAACCTCTTAATTTTCCCTGACTTATACTTTTTTTTTTAAAGAAAGATTATCATTCCCGGTATATGAATAACATGAAAATATTTGAAGTTCTCCTACCATCATTATAATCGAAATATTTTGATTTTGAACGACCGAGAATCGAGTCAGCAGATAATTGAACCCGCGACGCCTGGGTGGGAACACAACGCTTAGTACCGCCATTTCAATGGAAGATGCTTCAAGTAACTTGCATAATTGATCCTTGTGGTACTGGTACATAGTCGGAAAACTCGTCAAACGCGCGCCAAACATTTGTACATGATTGAAATACGACACATGAAAACGGGTTGCTTCTGCGACTCGTTTTGTGTTCAACAGCTCGACTATGATATGATTTGCTACCTTCTGTGTTTCTTATCTCCTAAAATATAAGACTCTTCAACACCCAGGTTTACTCCTTCCTTTCCTCAAAAGATGACATGATCCTGTGTGGAATTAATGTTAAAAAAAAACAATACTGAGTTCTTTATTGTATTACAATATGAACTACTTTTTATTCCCTTTTTATGTTCGGCTATATTTATCCTAATTCTTTGAAGATTTTTATTATGTTATGTTATCTTGAAATATTAATATTATTTTACTAACAGTATAATGATTCATTATTTTATAAATTTTAAACTTCTTAAAGTTTCATTCAAATTTTATATTCTTAAGTCGAATAAAATGTTTGAAATATGATGGTTGCAAACAATGCATATACGTGAGCGCTGTGCTCACTATTCACTACGATACTTACAACTTTATAAATACATATTAATACTCGTATAACGTGGCCACCTAAATATTAGTAATAATAATTTGAACATTGTTTTCGTGAAATTAATTATAATACAGTTAGAATAGTATAAGCATAGCAGTCCAGCGTCCCACAAAGCAGCGCCCAGCCTTTTCCGAGATCAGCCCCGAGAATGGCCAGGGAATATTAAATCGTGGGTCAAACGCAATTATTGAATACATTACATTAATTATCGTTGGACTGGCAAAGTTTGACAATATGATGATGGAACTGGCGGCTGGCGGGCCCTGTAAGCGATGGCCAACTTGAGGAGAGATATAATTAAGGGTAAATATCACACCGGTCTCGACAGAAGTTTCGGGCACCGCTTTCGGACCAGCGCAGCAGGGGTCGGTCAGAGGCGGAGGGGTTGAAAAACATTTCGGACCAAACTGGCAGCTCGTTGGAGGCCATGGGATCACAACCCCTTGTAGGAAATTGGAATACGGAGGAGGACTGTGGGGTATTTCCATATCAATTTGATCCGACGACGTTTTCTAGTAAAATAATTCGTGTCTTTTAGTGGAACTCTAGATTGCTCGTGTTTTAGTAAAATTAGTATATTATAGAGTACAATTGGTATCATTATTTTATTTTTCAATGTCAAGTTGCAATATAATATAATATTTTCGCAGAAAGCAATCACTTTGTGGTTTGACATATTTAATAAAAATGACATAATAACTTTGTATAAGACCAAAGATTATATTTTATTTTTTATGACCGACCGGTTTCGCTTAGCATAAGCATCAGGGTAAAAAAATAAACTTATTAATTCATTTAGTTTCATTTTGTACCCTGATGATGCTTAGGCTGAGTGAACCCGGTCAGTCATAAAAAATAAAATAAAATCTGTGATCAAAAACAAAGTTATTATGTCATTTTCATTCTAATATTATGTACAGTAAAAAAATCTAAATAACATCAATTTAAATGACATCGAAGAAAGCGTAACCTTAAGGCTTCTTTTCAAAGGCATCTTATGTTTTTTCAGCATTTTTCGTTTCTTATTACCCAATGTAAAAAAACAGGTAGGTACCTATTTATCTTAAAAAAACAATTTCTCGTTAGGCCCAACCGTATATCTATAAACCTTACATGTTTCAAAACATCTGGTAAGTTAATAAAAAATATTGTGTGACTAAGCACAAGAGTCTAACTGTCCAGAGCCAAAAGAATTCCGGAAAAATAAGAGAAATTACCTAATTATTCAGATCTAGTCACTGAACATATCTTAACCCACGTCAAGCCGTTTTATGATTCTGTACATTCATTATTTTTCTTTATGCTGTGTCGAGTTTTGAACCCGCAATCCCTAGGCTCAGGGCTTAGGATCTTACCCTATCAGTAAAATAACCTGCTTCAGGCCCGGCCAAAGTCACATTGACACCCGCCGGCCCTTGGTCTCGAATACCCAGCCCCCGTCTTAATAAGCGAGTTTACCTAGCGCTCGTCCAACTCCTAGTGTATTCGGACTGGGCAAATCTAATTACTGGTCACCCCTTTCCACCCACTCCCTCCCTAAAACCTGCCCTTCCCATAACCTTATACACCCCCCCCATCCCCGCACCCACAATCCCCGGCCCCGTTTACGCTAGGCGCCCTATCACTAATATAGTCTAATACTTCTAAGAGTCGATATTACACCGAGAAGTTTGTACGTTTCATAGGTAGGTAATTAATTGTTGGCTTCAACTTCTATGAAATATTAAACTTGCGAATATTTTGATAAATTGACGTGAAGGCGTCAAATTTTGTGGATGCAGTTCTGCTTTTGTTACGTTATGAGGTTATATGCTGTTAAGTTGAAAATCTAAGATTTTATTTTAGCCCGGAGTGCAATGTTTTAGAAACTTTTCCTATAAACCATCAAAACTTTTGACTGTTTTTATAAGCATAAGAACCTGCCGTTGTATACATTTTAAAATTACTGTAACTGCCTTGAAAGGTAGATTTAAAAAAAAAATAGGTATATTTCGATTCGGGACATGTATGTCTTTAAGTCTGGGGTGACAATATCTACTTGAACGGGTATTAGGCTTCCGTGATCAAGTGGTATGACGCTCGATTACGAATCCAGAGGTCGCGGGTTCTAGCGCGGGGTGCGCAATGTAACTTTTATTCAATCAATATGTGTCATAAAACATTTAATTCATATAAAATAATATATACTATATTTGCGGTACGTTACAGAGTAGCAAGAGGGGTAGATACTCTAAATATCACCCTGGTGAAAGACCACCATTCAGAATCGAAACGTTGTTTGAAATGGCTATAGACGTGTTTGGTGACCAGATCTGAATAGCCAGATACTTTCCAACCTTCCTATTCCCCACCTCCTCCCCCTCTTCACTACCTTCAGCCTCACAACTTACCCCGATTGGGGATGCCATAGTCCCACTTGCTTTCCGACGGTTGGAAGCAGTTGGGACTCTTGTGCGGTATTTACTATAAAATAAATACATATATTATATATAATGTGTTTTTTCAACTTTTAAATCTTGTTAACAACACTTTAAAAACTGTTCTTAAATAATTCCAAAATTGTCAGTATTTATTTTCGTAAAGTTGTAAAAATCTATCATTAACATACAGCATAGTGACCCCAGTAAATATTGTTGGAAAGGTATATTCTTTTTATAATTAGGTTCCACCCAATCATTTTCTTGTTCCTCCCAAAAAAAATATTTTTAAGTGCAATCTTCCAAGAAAGTTCACAATTACCAATCCAAAAAATTGACATGTTAAATTAGTAATGATCTTGAAGCAATTCTTGTTGCTAGTCACTAAAAACTGCCAGTTATTACCAACTCCAAATGTCTATTCCTCTATTTATTTATTGATATCGGCAAGATCGATCAATCTTACTTGTCCTTAGCTCAAAGTGTATTTAAAACGTCATTAATCACTCTAAAATATTAATGACCAGCAAACACTGATTATAATTTATGTCTGGATGATTTAAATCCAAGATGGCGAATGGCGGCATTGTGTAATGCGGTGGTCATCGTAGAGCTAACCTCCCCATGGCTGTCAACCCTCCCTTGCATAATACGAAACTAAATTTACCACCCCCCGATACTGCTATAACCTAACCCCTTCCCGGCCAGGGAGTCTGGTCACTACTGCCCAGAAGAATTATTTTATATAGAGTTCGCTACAGTAATGCCTCGTTTAACGGTAGATTGCTTTCACGAAACACTTTGTAATCAGAGGTTGTAGTAAATCAAAAAGGAAAGGAGTGCGTTTTCAATATACTAAAAACGCAATATTTCTGACTTTTGGAAAAACGTTTTTAATTTATGAACTTTACTGGTGTGATTTTGTCGAAATATTAAATGATTAAAAACTAAGTAGTGGTGCCCTTAGTAGTGTCTATGCTATTTGTAGCTGCGAGCTATCTTTTGTATGTTTCAAATTGTTTTCGGTTTTTGTGAAATTTGTAACATTGTTTTGGCAATATTGAACTTGTACGAAATTGTGATAAATCGTGTCAACAATGTTTAAACTTTTTTTGATTTAGTGTTTGCCTCGGTGAAATCGAATAATCTTACAATAGTGTTGACTTTTATTGTTGCAATGCAGATGTAAGTGTAGCAAATTAAAGAAACCGTTTTATTAATTTAGCAAGTCGATAAAATTATCAAAGCGCTCTTGGGGTAACACTCTTTACTAAGCAGCGCTTTAAAAATTGTTCGATGATAATAATATGTACCACCAAATTTTTTTTAAACTTTCCGTCACAAGATGAAATTTATTCGATTAAAGAATATTGTTTTGACACGTAGGTAGTGTTTCATATTTTTATGAATTTAATCAGTCGAAATAGTCCCACAAAACAGTCTTATTTGATCTGTTGTAGTCAGGCTATCGAACTACACATCTCATTTTATTGTTTTTATAAGAGTATATTTATTATTTATTACAGATAGGTGTAGGTACCGACCTTCAATTTCTTTAACAACTGTTGAGAATAAGCTTAAACATTTAGATATTTGTAAAAAGCATTTACTTTGCGGCTTGCCAAACTGACAAACTTTGTTTAAAACCACTTTTATTTACAATATGATATTAATTTTGTCCTGAAGATGGAAGGAGATCCTTCCAAAATGGGTCGATAAAAAACTGAAAATAAAAGTGGTTTTTAACAAAGTTTATCTGTTTTATTTAAAAAAATAGATTTGTTTGCTTATTGAAAATTATACATATAAAGCTTATGCCATTTTTCTAAACCTCAACATTTGAAGAAATGTTCCCAAAAGCTAGATTTTTAAGATAACCTACGTCTAAATTTTAGTATTAAATTGTAAAAAAAGCTCAGTCAATTGAGAAATTATTGTGTTTTAGTAAGAAGGGGGTGCTCAATTTCTTCTCCATCGATGTCTGTAAGGTCTTCTGTGTTGACGTTTGAAACACTGAGCCTACGTTTTTGTCGGTTCTTCTATTACAAATTTAGATAACAACATTTTTTTTTTTTTTGCCTGAATCGATTTGTAACGAATATTTAAAAAAATGCGTACTAGTTAGTATGCATGGGTGATTTTTATAAAAAAAACATTCGTTATATTAGCTTTTGTTAATTTTGAATAAATAAAAATTGTGAGTAGGTGCGTACATCCCGCACCAGTGGAAACTTTTCCAAAAATGGAAACTGATTGAAATTATCAAATTTAAAAAAAAATCTCCACAAATCGCTACCGACCTAAGTAAGTACTTGCCTATACTATAGAAATTATTCTGTATTGATATGAAACGGAACTAATATTTTCTCTGGTCAGGTCAAGTTTCGTTTTGTAGTTTTTCATGGGTAATAATTAGTATTTAATATATTATATAAAAGGTAAAATGTTTTTTCTTTTCTGAAAATATTTTAGCACTACTTACTGAGGCTTAATTCATACATTATTGATTTTCGTTAACATGATATTCAACCCAAGCAAAAATCACTTTATCTTTCTCACGCCATTATCAACCTTCCCTTTACCAAGTTCGAAAACTTTCTTCCGACACCTGGGTGACAAGCCAGCATTACCGTAATATTTAAGTTGTTTACACATTTTTCCGTGGAAAAGATTAATGAAGATACGTAACTTCGATCTTGGCCATGGGAAAGTTAAGCAACTGCATCGTTGAAAGAGCAGTTATTATTATTTCAACAAAATAGATTATTATTTAATGCAAGTTTTATTGTTTGTTTTGGAAATAAATAATTGTCATAATTATATTGGTGTGCTTTAAAAATAATATAAATGTCTATCAAGTTGTTCACTTTGACGTTTCGGGTGAAGCTCGGTTGCGAAAATTCGACAAACCTGTATGATTCTCTGTCAAAATAACTACGGACGTTAGTGAATTTTAACTAATAAAGCTGCAACAAAAGTGGTAAAATAAGTGCTTTAAAACCTCTAACGTTTAACAATAACCAACCCGGTTAGTTTTTACTCATGCGTAAAGTGAACCTTGGTGCTTATTCTGATAACATTTACAGCCTTCTGGCAAGTCGGGGGTTGCCGAGGATTTGGTCCGGTAAAATCAGCAAACGCCATCTCTAAACCATCCCCACGACACCTCCGCCCCAACCCCCTTGACACCCACCCACTTCCCCCCACCTCCCGGCCCTTATCATTCATCCCCTCGCCCTCCTCCACTCATTTACGATAGTTCTACAGCGTAATGCGAAATATAAGTACGGGGTTGTTTTCAGATTATATACGGTGTTCCACGGATGTCCTGGGTATTTGATGATAATTGAATGTTATCAAATTACAAATTAGTAAAAAGTAATTACTTATATTACAATAAAAATATATTGAGCATTGTGTAAATACATAATAAACAGTCATTAATCTGGAAACTTTTTGCTAAGAACACTAACTTTGAAAAATAATGTTATCGTTTATTTATGGTCAAAATAATAATCTACGAAAAATACTGTTCGCACCAGTTCGCATGAAGAAAAACATTGACATTTATTTATGGAATCAAACATTTATATAACCTTTCTTAATAATTATCAAACGAATGTCAATATTATGTAGGTACTTACTATTGTACAAAAAAAAAATTACCTTAGTTTTTTATTTTATTTTACGTACACCTATTTTTTTAAATATAAACATACATAATATATAATGCACTTAAAAAACACCAATTTATTAAAAATAATCACTATCTATAAATATTGTTATATTCTATTCAACCAAGATTCAAAACGTTTCAATATTTTTCGAGATAAAGCAATTCAAATAATACTAAAGTACAACAATGTTATATGACATATTATATAAACACGCGTAAGACGGTTAACTTTTTTTATATATGAATACCGCACTAGAGTCTCAACTGCTCCCAACAGTTTAGAGCCAGTGAGATTATGGCATCCCCAAGTAGGGTATGTTATGAGGCTGAAGGTAGTGGGGAGGGGAAGAAGATTGGGAAGAGAAAGGTTGGGAAGTACCTGGCTATTCAGATCTGGTCACCAAACACGGCTAAAGCCATTTTAAGCAACGTTTTGATTCTGAATGGTGGTCTTTCACCAGGGTGATATTTAGGGTATCTATCTCTCTTGCTACTCTGTAACGTGCCGCAAATATAATATATATTATTTCTTTCACCAAGGTGACACTTAGAGTATCTACCACTCTGGAACGTGCCACAAATATATTTTTCATTATTTTTATATGAATTAAATGTGTTAATTGACACATATTATTTGAATAATAATAATACATTTTTTGGCGCACGCTGGGTTTGAACCCGCGACCTTTGGATTCGTAGTCGAGCGTCTTACAACTCCACCATGGAGGCCGTCAAACTCCTTGTGACCCAGCATTAATTCAAATTAATACGAACTTTGTCATTTTTTCCGTAATTATAGTGATTTAATAAAGTCGGGTTTTTGTTTTCTCATAAAATTAATAAATCATTTTGCTATCAATCATTAAATATTTTCCACGTGTGGAAACAATATTTCGCGTCCCAAAGGGTTAACAACAGTGGCGGTTCGTTGTCTTTTGAATGTTTAAAATTTCTAATATTGAGAACAAAAATACATTATTCATGTTTTTATAACCGAAAACATTTTTTTTTTTCAAAACTTGTATTTTTTGTGAAGATTTTTCACCAAGGTGGTGTGAGCCCCACCTAACTGAAAAAATCCTGAAAAAAAATGCGTTGTCGGCTACAAAAATAACAAAAAGTTTTTTTAAATTTTAGCGCTCTAAAAAGTCACGATTTATTAGAATACCTACATCCGTAAAATAAACAAAATGTACAAATAATTCAAATATATAAGTAGAGTTATGCGAACAAAAAGGCGAAAAATACCTACAATTATACTGTAGGAAAAATCTTGCACGGAACAATTACGTAGCATAGTAAATTTATAATAAATTATAGTGCGGTAAAAAAATATTGTTTAAAAATGTTCATTTTTTTTAAAAAGCAATAAGGAATCATCTAAATACGTATGTGATAATATACAAAAGTACACAACGATGATGTGATTTTTTATATAGTGAATACCGCACAAGAGTCGCAACTGCTCCTAATCGTCTAGCGAGACTAAGGCATCCCTGATTGGGTTATGTTGTGAGGCTGAAAGTAGTGGAGAGGGGAAGGATATGGGGAAAAGGAAAGTACTTGGCTATTCAGATCTAATCACCAAACGCGGCTAAAGCCATTTCAAGCAACGTTTCGATTCTGAATGACGATCTATCGCCAGGGCGATATTTAGAGTATCTACCACTCTGAAACATGCCGTAAATAAATAATAGTGTATATTATTTTATACAAATTAAAATGTGTTATGACGCATGTTAAATAATTATCTTTTGCACGCCGGTTTTGAACTCGCGACTTGTGGGGTCGTGGTCGTGCGTCTTACCACTCGACTACGGAAGCCGTCAAAGGATCTTACTATAATAACATCATAAAAATATACTTAATAAATCACTGTCACAATTTGTTTCAATTTCAAGTCTCTTCTCGCTGCTTTTAAGTTCGAATCCTTTTGCACGTAATTATAATTTATTTATAAGTTAACATCATTATCATGGCGTTCCATAGTTATTCTCCCAGTTTTACCTGCAGGCCATCAGCATAATACGGCAGGGAAGTTATAATAGTTAATTTAATATCTATTGTTTCCGAACATATCGATTAAATAGTTTACGAATTCATATTTCCCCTGGAAGTTTCAAATGTCTAACTTCTTGGGGCAATGTATCCATTACACTACATATTATCGTATCAGTATCGTGTGGAGATTTTCACCTCGAATATAGATTAAATTGCGAATATTAAAAAAAAATACTGGTACATTTATTATTATGCAAATGATTAAAATAAATGTCGTCCCTAATACACGTACTCGAAGATAAATCTCAATCATTAGTTAAATAAAAATGAATTAAACACTACCTTCAGCCTCGCAAAATACTCCAATTAGGGATGCTATAGTCCCACTTGCTCCAGACAGTTGTAACTCTTGTGTGCAGTATTCAAAATTATTTTTTTTAATGATTATTAAAAAAAAAAAATTGTAGAAAGCAATCACTTTGTGGTTTGACATATTTAATGAAAATGAAAAAAATACTTTGTGTAAAACCTCAGATTTAATTTTAATTTTGTTCTCTGGTGATGCATAGGCTAAGCTAAACCGGTCGGTCATAAAAATGAAAATAAAATCTGTGGTCTTATACGAAGTAATTATTCCATTTTCATTAAATATGTCAAACCACAAAGTGATTACTTTCTACGAAAACACAATTTAAATATCTAATTGTAACTAACTAACTAACCATCACGCCGTTTCCCCGCAGGGGTAGGCAGAGAGGACGGACCGCCATACAACTCTGTCTTGGCACACACTTCTTGCTTCATTACATTCATACATCGTCTCATACATACTCTTCTGTTATTCTGACTCTTCACATGACCCGATTCAAGTATTTGATTTACTTGATCGTGCCATGTCTTTCTCGGGCGTCCTCGACTTCTTCTTCCATTCACTTTCGCATCATATATTCTTTTCACACTCCTTTCTTCGTTCATTCTCTCTACTTGTATAATTGTATAAAGCAGCAAAAAATCTCGAACGGTGTGTTCTGAAGTAGTAAAATTGATCAGTTTTTTTTTTCAAATATAGAAATTATAGATCAGCTCACAGCGTGATTTAAATCACGAGATATGAATCTTTGAAATATCCATTATACTGACAGAAAATAAAACAAAACGCCCCGTTGTTGTTTCAATTGTGAAAAAATGCAGACATTTAAGTAGGGTGAAATCGGTTAGTAATTACTAGTGAATATATTATAGTGTGTAAACAATTAAATCAGCCATATATCGAAAAAAACCCTTTAAACTCCTCTTTTTGTATAAATATTTTCTGGTTTAAAAAAATTGTAGGAAGCAGTGGTGCAATGACTACCAGGCTAAGGGCAAGCCTGCTAGCCGAGACACGCCTCTTTGCAATGAATTCGGAATCAAGTAATGGTCCTAACGGGTAATGGTCATGATTTATAATGTTTTTACATGCCAATTTCAAAAGATATCTCAAATAAACTTTTATTGGTTTGCAAAACGATTTGTACGCCGCTGGTAAACTCTTACTAAATAATCGTCCAGAAAATATTATATAAAAAAAAAAAAAATAAACCGTCACTAAAAACTGTAGATGAGACAAACAAAGCGGTATAAACATCTACTAATGAGATATAATTTACGTAGTTTTATTGTTGTGCTGTTATAAATAAAGTCGGAAACATTTTCATGGCACTAAGCTCACTAACCACTAATTATCTATTCACACATTATATCACTATATTTGTACCCAACGATGACCATTACCTAATTATTTTTTTACTCAAGCATAAAAATATATAATGAAATAATAATTTTGTATGAGACCACAGATTTAATTTTTATTTTTATGATCGACCGGCTTCGCTTGGCCTAAGCATCATCAGGGTACACAATTAAACTAAACAAAAATACAAAGTGTGTGGTTATATATACTCGTTCATACAGAGGGAGAACACAATATAAAATAAGAAAACAAAAGAATAATTTCAAATTATATATATATATATACATATATATATATTATTTTTTTATATGAATACCGTACAAGAGTCTCAACTGTTCCCAACCGTCTAGAGCCAGTGAGACTATGGCATCCCCAAATAGGGTATGTTGTGAGGCTGAGGGTAGTGGGGAGGGGAAGGAGATTGGGAAGAGGAAGGTTGGTAAGTACCTGGCTATTCAGATCTGGTCACCAAACACGGCTCAAGCCATTTCAAGCAACGTTTCGATTCTGAATGGTGGTCTTTCACCAGGGCGATACTTAGAGTATCTACCACTCTGGAACGTGCGCAAATGTACTTTTTATTATATTTATATGAATTAAATGTGTTATGACACATATTAATTAAATAAAAGTTATTGGCGCACGCCGGGTTTGAACCCGCGACCTTTGGATTCGTAGTCGAGCGTCTTACCACTAGACCATGGAGGCCGTCAAAGGAAAGAGGAAAGAGAGAAAAAGACAGCTAATATGAAATTAAAGAGGCAAAACGTCAACTGGGAAGGTGATAAAAGACTAATGAGTAATTAAATGAGTTTACGGAAAATATACCTAATATTATACAAAGTTATAATTTAATTTTCATCAAATATGTCAAACCACAAAGTGATTGCTTTTCTACGAAAATATAAACATACATATTTGAGGTAGATTATGTAAAAAAATATTATTACCTGTCTAATTTTTCATAGCGCATTTTTTTTTATATATTACCAAGAGAGGCATGTATAGTACCTGCCTATATAAAGCTTTGAAATAACTTAAACCATAATTAAGTAACTTAAAGAAAAAAAAACTTACTAAGCATATTGTATTGAACCAACAAATACTAGTATATTTACGGATATTTGGGCATAAACGGTAATAACATTTAAATAGTTGTACTGATAAAATGATATGTATTTACAAATAAGAATTCTCTTTAGTACACTCATACGTAGGTACATTACGTTTGTAATATTTTCCTATAATTATACAACGTAGATCTAAAGATATCCACTAATTGTCCATAATTAGTTCCGTGTTTCATTTATGTTGGCGACGCAGAGTGCATTATAAATTAATGATAGTTTTGATTATTGAAATAACATTAACAATCTTCAAAGAATATGAAAAACAAAAAAATACACGAATAATCAACCGAGGCTTCAACTAGACAACTCCACTATTTTCAAGAGCGGTGTATCTACCAACTTCATCTCAACCAATTTATTAATCGTCATTTTTAACTAACACATACTTAAAAATATTAATGTGTTTATTCTTATTTTTTTCCAATATTTTGGCAATAATGAAGCGTAAAGCTTTAATTAGTAAATTTAAATTAAAAAAATAAAATATCTAATAATATTGATAAATAATTTATTTTACAAATACTCTTTTACCGTGTATGTCGCATTGGCATCAATTTTTAAACTTATCGATGGAAGTAATTTCCGAAGAAGTTTTCTCTATAAAAATGGTCATGGCAACATATTAAATAATTAAGAAGCACTAGAAATAAAGAAAGACATTAAAATTAATCAGTAAAAATTGACCAGTAGTTCAACATTAGGTATATTTCCCGTAAACTAAAAAAAAAAACACTTTTTTTTATCACATTTTATTGTCTCTTTCTCTCTGTTCCTTTATTAGAATTTAAATGTTATTCTTTTTTTTCTTACTGTTCTATTGTTTTATTTTATATTATGTTCTCTCTCTGTATGTAAATATAACCGCACACTTAGTTGTTTTTGTTTAGTTTAATTTGGTACACTGATGTGCCTTGATGATGACTTAGGCTAAGCGAAACCGGTCGGTCATGAAAAAAATAAAATAAAATCTCTGGTCTTATACGAAGTGATTATTTTATTTTCATTCAGTTAATTAATAATATTTTGTGATTTGTCATACTTTATATTATAATTTTTGCACTCTTTCAATTATTGCCAGTCAGGAAAATTTTATTCTCGATCAGTGACGGTACATTTTATGACAAAAAAAATTCTGTAACAAAATTTAGTTAGTACCAAAAGTATTATCTTTGAGAGGGATTAAATAGTTTGTATTTTTTGGTAAATATTTTTCTAATTTCGGTTTTTATTGAAAGAAAAGCCAGGTTAGTCGCTCAATTCTGGCCTTTCGTTGATACAAAAAAACACCAGGTCTTTCGACGTATGCGCTTCTATTCGCGTGGTCAGCAAGCGTGTAAAGACGCGCACTTATTTAATCAGTGAACTAGCAACTTGCACGTTGGTAGAATGGCTTTGCACAAAATTTTCGGAAAAATTAAAATAAGATCAGTATTAATCAAGCTACATCATTTTTGTTTTAAAAATGCTGGGTTCAACAGTTCCCACACTGTATGAAATATAAATGTAGAGTGATGTATGCAAGTGGGTATATATAAGTCTACATGATATGTGTTTTGGTAAACTCTTAAAGCTCCCCCCTAATCATTAGGCAACCCCCATCGCTCGTCTCCCGTGCATCTCCGTAGTGGACGCTCTGAGTTTGGGGCTACAGACTTGATAGCCAGCCATCAATATTGGATTCAAGAATAAGTGTGGATGCCCCAACTGAAACATTTAGCCGTGTAATGTGCGTTATAAACTCCTTCTTTAGAATACTTGTCTGTTTGCAAATGAAACGCAGGTTAAAAATCGAACGGCTCACCAATTTATTTTTTAATTATCTGACTCTTTCTCTCTATTCCTTTGCTATAATTCAAATGTTATTCTTTTGTTTTCTCACTGTTCTATTATTTTATTTTATATTGTGTTCTCCCTCTATATGTATATATAACCGCATACTTTGGTTTTTTTTGTTTAATTTTGTACCCTGATGATGCTTAGGCCAAGCGAAACCGATCAGTCGTAAAAAAACAAATTAAATCTGTGGTCTTATAAAAGTTATTTTAATTTAATTGATTTATTAATTTACCATCATATCATCTTCTTGGAGAATTTAGACGCGAATATGTGTTGGCACAGACTCCTTGCTTCATTTACATTGATATATCGTCGCAAACATAGGTAGTCTTCTGTTATACTGTCCAGTTTCAAGAATTCAATTTATTTGATCTTATATCTTCTTGGGGCGTCCCTGAATTCTTCTCCCCTTCCTAAAAATGCCCGTCAGCTAAAATGAACGCTCAAAACTTAGTTTTCAGTGAATCGATGCGTGGATGCAAGTTAGCTTGTCGAATTCAACGCGTTAGCTACCTTCCTACTCTTTAATTTGCAAAAAAACCCACGAATGTATTAGTTTTCTTTTGGGCCTAATGCACAAATCTTGACCAGGAAAGTATTCATATACGAACTTGTACTAAAATGCATAATATGCAAATGTTCGCCCATTTGTTTAATTGACCATATTCAATAACTTAGGTACATACATTGGAAATTTAAATGCACTTCTGGAGGTTTTGTACGAAAATTCAAACGATATAGCTCCACGGGCACTGAAGAGATAAGCCAAAATAAGTGTGTTGCGTTGTGTAACCAAAGTAAGGTCAATTTTACCTTACCTTTTGCAAAATTGAACAAAAACTTTATTTAAAAAATAACGTTCCTTTTCATTAACCTGTCAGGGGCCTAGGAGTTGGAAGATCGTATGTACATTTGCGGCATCAGTTTTCAGACTATGGTGCTGCAATGTTTGAGAAATCTTGGCAAAATAACGATTTTCCGGATTCCTGATGCTGCGCTGATGAGACGACACATTGACAATTGTAGTACTACGATAGCCCCGAGCAAAACACTGCAGATGGCAGCACTAAACTTCACGTGGGATCCCATCTTAAAGTAATGGAAACCGAGCCCTAATGCGTTAAACATTTTGCATTTTGATTTTACTATTAAATAATAGCTGTTTGATTACTTCGCGCTTTGATACTTGTACCAATTATTTTAAATAGGTATAAATAAATTCTGACAGACAGAAATTAACTGTTTTCGAGTGGTAAAAAATATAGATACCTACTGATAATGCATGAAAGATTGTCTCATTTATTCTTATGTTATCATAATATTTTAAAATTATTATTCATTGAAAACCTACATAAAATTAACCAAAGAGTTTCAAATATTAATTAATGCATTAATCGCATAAACCTACTTAAGAACAAGGGTTGTGGTTTATTTTTTATCATTTTATACAATGCGAAATACCTATCGAGGAAGCGGTTAAACGAAAAGATTAATATATTTAAAAATGCCCTTAATACTAATCGGTAACTACGGATGAAATTGCTTTTCACAAATTGGTTAATGTTGTATTTGAAGGAAAAATAAAGTTAACCTTTTGTTGTTTTTTTAACAGATACAAATAAACATCTGTAGGTATTACGACTAATAAACTTAGTTTTCGACCGGGCAAAAATAAAACAAATTTATATCGAGACATTCGGATGTAATGTCAGTAATCTAAGCAAATTTTATACCGTAGACTTAACTTATAAGTGGCTTGAAATGATCATAGCATATACCCACCAAAAAACTTTTCATCACATGAACTTGACTTCTATTTGAACAAATTGAAAAAAAAAACTGTAAAAATACCCCTTAAACTTGATTCACGTTTCACCTTTAAAATTCCACCTACAAATCATTACTTTTAATAAAAAAAGGAAACGATTAATTTGATCGTAAGAACAAAGGTGACAGATTCACTTGGAGATTCTAAATTCAAAGTTTGACTTCGACACTCTCGCCATAGAGAGGGGTGTCGGTGGTTTGGAAGTTAGATCTTGACGTATCGAGGGTGGGAAACTACCAACACCCAGAGGCGTACCGTGAAGCCATAACACTCCAAAAAGTAGAAACGAAAATATTAAATGTTTTTCGAGAATACACTGAGATGTGAGTAACTTATATTTTAGTTTGATAAAAACTGACGTTTATCATACAAATTCTTAATATAAAACGATTTTCAAAATTTTCAAATAGTTTTTTTAACATTAACACTAGCGGAGATATCCTTTATTAAAATGTTCATCAGAAATAAATAAAATGAGCACTTCGGACAGATCATCCTTCTAGGCCTGCTACAGCGAACTCGACCCTATGTCCCCTCTATCCGCCGTGCAACAAACACTATTTTTTCCCGCCTTTCGAGTTAGGTCATTTTTGGTTCAGTCACCGCTCAGCAGTGGGACAATAAACGGGTCGAATCTGTGCCTAACCTTAGAGTGAATTTTTTAAATTTATTTAACCTACAGGCATGTAGTAAAATCTTATGTTTTTAACATTTCAACTTACCTGAAGTATTGTTTTATATAGGTAATATTATAATGCTCATTTAACTAGCGTGACATTTATATTTTTAATATTTATTTATTTAAACAAAACAATAGCAACAAAAGCCCCTTATCTCCCTAGGGTAGTCCTGTGTTGAGATGAGCAGCTTTATATTCAATGTTAAAACATTAAAATATATTTAGAGAAAAATTAATAGATTATTACAAGAATAAACATATCACCTGCATTTTACAGTTCGGTATTATTACAAAGTTGACAACAACAATATTCCACCATGTATCAAATATTACAAAGTTTGTTGGCTCTAATTAGCCACAATCATATGAAGAAGAAAAAAACACTGAATTATTCAGGTCTACGGCTAATCGTTAAGATCATAAGTTTCAAGCTCTCAAGGGATGAAAGTGGAACTACTTGGGTAAAATATCGAGGTTCAGCTCTCTTTTGTGACTCAAAATGTAGATTCGTAGTAAGTTTGTCTCACGTTTAGGTACCTACAGTAGGTATATTGTGTGACAAAAAAAAATCATGGCATAATATCTCTACCCACTCCCAATAAGTTAAAGTAAACTCACACCGGGAAAGACAAAAACGTGAAAGCATATTAAATTCGAATAGAAACACCATTAAAGCACTGCATTGTAAGTAAATACATATGTAACAAAATACCTACCTGTGTAAGAACAAAAAAAAAAGTATCACTAATTTAAAATTGTAATTTCAAGTAGTAAAAAAAATGCTCCACAATAAGAGCTCGCCAACGATATGATAACGAGTGTGGTAAGATATGCTATGATTAGTTTTACGGATCTAGACTAGAATTTCTATTTACAAAAGAATTTGCTAAATTATGTCTTCGTTTAAAAGCAGATTTGAAAACTACCACGGTACACCCTTGATGATCGCTGCAACGGAGGCATGAGGGGTAAGCATTAGGATGTATGAGCTGGGGGTGTGGGGTGTGGGGGAGTGTAGGTACAGTGTATCGGGAGCAGCAGGAACTCTACCAGAACTACCCTCCCTGTTACACTGGACGTAACTCGTAGATAATTAGATGAGTACAGAGTGCCCGATAAGTTTATCCCGGGAACACACAATTTAATTACGGACTCTCTAATCTGGCACGTATTTCGCGCAGAGGGCCCCGCGATTCTGTACCATGTAGGTATTACTAATATTATGTGAGCTGGCGACCTACCGATAAGTTCACGACTAGCAAACTACGGGATAAAGTGCTGACTGTTGACAATTTATTATTTTGTATGTCAATTCTAATACAATGTTCACAAAAATCTGACTTTTTCAAAATGCCAATTATAAACGCAACATTAAGATAAGTAAATAAAGATGGATTCTTGGGTATATGTACCAACTGGCTGTTTCATAATATAATTTTGTACTTCTTACTTTAATTTTAAAATTATGCAAGATGTATTTTTTGTGCGCGGTCATATTGAAGTTGATCTTATCAAAACATTATCCAAAGTGAGCATTTGAATTTATCGTACAAACTCGTACACGGCGCTTGTCAAAGCCATCTATGTATAGTGTATACATGGTCATCTATTGCATTGATAATAGACACAGGTCGAAAAAACGCCGCCACCTCTCTCGTGCATTTTCCTTCTTTTTAACTATTTATTTCCATTTTTAACGAGATTTTTTAAACCTTTTTGCAATTTCTTCTCCTCCCAGCCGAGCCGATTTGAAGACGGAGGTAGACGCCCATTCGTATAGCCGCACCTCTCCGACGCGCAGCTTTGGAAGCTCCGCGAGGGAGACGGGATAGATTTTCTCGTATTTTTTTATTGCTACGTGCGAGGTGTACGTTTTGACGCTCGCTGTCTCCTTCTGTACAACGCTGGTGCGATGCGTGCACTGTGAAAACTTTTCCACCGAACTTACACACCACAAACTATCGAATAACTATCTAACTTGAAAATAAAACGATATGCAAAACATGCAATATTTTATAACAACATCTTGTAATAAACTTGAAAAAGAAATATTTGAAAAGATTTCGTTAGTTGTCTTGTTTCGAGCGTTTTTAAAATTGGTCAGCGAGCATTCTTTAGTAGTGAGCTTATTGAGGTACGCCTCCAAAAGACGGTGGTCCCCCTCGCACGCCATGTGCCGACTTGTATTCTTCTCTGCTCTGCTGTCGTCAAGCAAAGCCCGAAGGCTGCTAATTCCTATCGCCGCCTCCGTTGGCATTTCAGTCTCTGTCGGCCTTCCCGGCACTTTGCACGTGTGCGTGTGTATCCCGATTCAAAAAAGGACTACGTAACAAACGTCAACTGGGAAAAACGCGCGAACTGCATCCGGTGTGTTTAGAATTTAAAAACTGATATTAAAGGCAAAATAATCATGAATTATACTATTCAATTTTGTGTTTAAACGCCATTGTTTAAAAAGTATTTGAATAATTAATCAATTGAGTGCATTCATACCTTGACTATTGTGTTGTATGATTCATAATGAAATATTAACGAGTATTTAAAATTTAGACCGAAGTGACTGAAAAAACTTAACCTTGAATAACATTTAATTTTGAAGTGCTACAAATTTAATTACAAGAGTTGCGAAATATTGCAATATTTAGAAGCATAAACATCAGTGTATCGGGAAGGAACAGAGAGACAATAACAAGTTGATTTGTGGCGGTGTTTAATTGTGCTTGTGTCATCTAAAGAGAGCAAAAGTTCAGTGTGACGCAGTAGTAGCCGCTCAAATTGTCCATTGTTAATGACTGCTAATTAAAATTAGTATTTAACATTCGCGCTAATTATCCCGAGCGAACTTAGAACATTCCGGCCAGAGCTCTATCACTAGACAGCTACTTCGCTACTTGTCGTTCTTCAAAGAAGTCTGCTGGGAAAACTATCAATAAGTTTTAGTGCTGATAAAAAATATCAATTATTATTACTTACGCATTGGACAATTCTGCAGTGACCCTTCTGGAGCTCTTTAAATGTAAGTAAACATATTTTTAAACTCCCTCCACACATGTTTTGTGCCATCTCAAACTAAATACATAGATTTTTGTAAATATTGTGAGTAGTAGAAAAATAAACACGACACTCTATTATAATAAGAGAAACAAATTTATTTAATTGTACGCTTTCTTTATGTAAAATCAAAAAAAACCTTATTTTATGTTTTTCTAAGAAATCTGTAAATTAATTAACGAGCAAAGTATAATTAGTAGATATTTTGTTTATTTCTTCAATTTGTCTCATTCATTTCGCAAGATGTGAATTTCGGCCTACAATTATTTCCACTCACGCAGTTTGTTTAAGATATTAGTTTATAGTCAATTTGATTAATTAGTTTAAGATAATATTTACATGAGTTTGCCTCGAGATAATTTGAAACTTTGAGTGTAATTTCAGCAACGTGCAAAGTGCCGTGCGCCGCTCCTCGGCGCAGGCGGACTTCAGTCCTTATGATTCTAAGACAGCTCCGACTTAAACCTCCTGAATAACGTGAAAAATTCTGAAAACTACTTTCAGATGGAACGCGTCGGCGAGAATTTGATACTACGATTGATTCTGAGATGTTAAAACTCTTAAAAAACGTGAAAACTCCTTTTAATTTTTCTTTCCGATACAACACTTCGACAAGAATATGAAAGAATGCAATGTATTGAATGTTTATTTCTGAGATAACTTCGATGCAAAAATTCCCAAAAAAATGAAAACTATAGAAAGTTTACTTTTAGATGCAAAGCCTTAAAAAGAGTATGAAAAATTCCTCATTTTCTTATCGGCACTCAAAGGAAATGTATTATTTAGCAATAAAATTGTGTTCATAAAAATTGATAAGTGTACGCAAGTAGAAAAATCAGATTTTTAGACGTGGATAACATAATTGCTTAATGTTTCTACCTAATTTCCGAACTAAGTGAACACTTTGTCGATATTTGAACAACTAGATAATTCAGGATATTCAATTAATGGATGACTGGATGCAGTAGTAGAGATGGACAGTCTATAACGGAGTTATCAACCCTGAAGTATGATAGTTAGGTATGGGACTGAAGGATGAATGAGGTAAGTAGACTGTACGCAGTAGAAAAGAGATCTCTGTCTTATGCACGACCGTATGTAATGAATTATAACGAACAAGACTATTGATAGAGCGCTTGGGCAGATAAGTGAGTGTCAGGACAATGTATGACACACGAGTGAAGTGAATGGAAGAAAATTTCAGGGAGACTCAAGGAAGATAAAGCACAAATTATTTTTTCTAAAGATAATATATTCGAGTCGGGCAATAGATATGTATGAGACGATGTATAAATGTTGCACGCAATGCAGCAAGAGGTATGCACCAAGGCAGAGTTGTGTGGTGTTCAACCCTCTCTGCCTACACGTGCAGAGAAATTTTGTGATGAATAATTAGTTAGTCCAATAATTTACACTGGTAGTTGTACTCTTGAACCTACTTACTTTGTCAGTTGAAACGACTATTTCTTGAATAAATGGGAAATATGAACAGCATTTAGAATAAAGTAAACATGAATTAACTTTTAGATCATGATAAAGGTTATGTTTGAAAATTTGTAATATTGAGTGTTTCTTATAGATGTCTTCTATTTTAGGAACTTAACATATTTTGAATGGTGTTTCTGTTTTTTTTTTTCAGTATTACTTTAATAATTAATCTTAGAACCGCCTTTACAGGGTTAACAATTTTATCATATGCACCACCCCAACCGATAATTCCGTACTGAATTAAATTGTGGACTAATGCGTAATAAACTTTTTTTAAAGTTCCTAAAAAGAAGACATGTATAAGAAACATTCAATATTACAAATTTCCAAAGATAATCTTTCTCATGATCTAAAAGTTAATTCATCTTTAAGGTATAAACATAACATCAAAATTCCTTTGATTTCAACACAACAAATGCACAATAATTATCTATTCAAAAGGATAAATAATTTTAATAGCCTTCCTGACAAAATAAAAAAATCAAAGTTTCACTAACTTTGAAAATATAACTTCTTTTTTCAAAACCATTTATTCACCATAAAGCAGTAACTTGTTTGTATCGGAAACTAATTACTTACCTAAATAAATATCAAGGTAACTTCAAACTAATACATTTTCTATTAAAGACCTTTGTTTTAACTCTTACGCCAAGCTCTTCTTTGGCGCAAAAATACAAAAAAAAGTTACAAATACAGTATCAAATGTTCTCCCAACTTTAATATCTTTAAATGATAATATGTAATAACGATTATACAATATAATAAAAAAAAAAATATGAAAAACATGTCACATAAAATTTAAAGAGAATTGACATATTATTACATTTTATAATATTTTTATTATTTTATTATATAATTGCTTTACTATTCTTTGGAAGAGGAACACACCAATTTTCATTATATTCACGAAATTGTCCATGTTGTGTGACATTTGGTATAATTTCCATAAATGTATATGTAACTTTTTTTTTGTAAAATTTAACAAAAAAAAATGCAATTAACTTTAAAGCATTAATTCTTATTTATTGTTAAATATTTATATATTTAAAGTATTAATTTTAAAAATTTTACGCACCTTAAGATGCGTGCCCCTAAAATATAATAATATTAAAATTAGAATAAAGACATTAAGGAAGTAACATAACGGTCATAAGCATTACGGAGGTGCTCAATTCAGGCATCATATTTTGGTGTGATTGAAGTGACACTTAAATAGTAAAATGATAATAGGTACAAGTTTATTCGAAATTAAGCCATCGGCAACGTCAGTATTTTAGACTTGTTTCGAAACGTAGATAATTATTGCAATCGATTTGTCTAATATGAAATTACATGTAATATTAAAATATTTAATATTCAGTTATTAGAAGTCGGTGTTATTTACGACTGAAATTATATCGATGCAATAGTAAAACAAATCGTTAATCGAATTAATTAAATTGTATACACAGTTATCCGACCAGTTGTGGTGAGGGAGTGTCAAGAAATCTCGATTAAAAAATACTACGGTAAAAAAGATTTTGCTTTTATTATGAGTAACGTCTTGGAAATCGTATGATAACCCGAATAACCTGATATAACATTTTAATATATTACGTTACATCTATTTTAAAACTTTCTTCATAATTACTTGAAGAATTTATTGGGTACTTCAACAAAAAATGCGTATGTTAATTTTTATATCTAAATAATCCAAAAGAAAACTAGTGAGAAAAGTTAATTTGTGTAGCTACATAACATATTTTATATTAAAAAGAGTGATTTATTTCAAGTTAAATAATATTGTAGCAAGTATTTACAATTATTGAGTGGACTTGTATTTGCACTTAAACCGTGTATGATCGGTTAACGTATACAGAGAAAAAAATAATGTAAGATCGATGTATCCGTAATGTACACATACGATGAATAATAAAGAAACGCTTTGAAGTTTTGGCAATGGTCGAAAAAAAGAGTTAAATGATAATATTACGTTGTATAGGTAATTGTATTTCAGTCGGAGACGATTTAGTAAGATCAAGATTTGCCTACGGTTGATATTTGTCACGTGAGAATGCGTCGTTTCTACAACTCGTACTTGTGTTCAACAGCTCGTTTGTGGAACAATTTTTTCTCTGTGTTTCCTCCCTCCTAAAACCTAGGTCTCTTCAAGAACCAGGATCACTCCTTCCTTTCCTCAAAAATAATATCCACACAGAATTTCCAAAGCGACAAAGGCCTCGAGGGAAAATATTTCCCTCGGGGCCTATTGTGGGGGAGTTAATTTAAAAAAAGGTCAGGTGATCAAGTGAACCACCTACTTGAGGTAGGCCGCGAGATGTGTGCGTTTTTGCTGTTCGTGATGGTCATTTTTTGGTTTTAACAGATGTATTTAATTAAAATAAGCATTTCGTTAAATTGCAACCGTGCCAATTTGTCATCACTATTTCAGGAATATTTGTAGCATGTTTCACCGTCAACATTCATAATCAAGTTTTAAATCACAATGCCACACCACCTGAAGTTGGCTTGGACTTGCACTAAGTACCATGTTTTATTATGCACCCGAGAATTATCTAAACCTAACAGAGTATATTCAACTTAGCTGGATAAGTATGTAATTACACACTGTTCGAAAGCATTAACAACTACAGTCGCGTAGAGAGTAGAGACCCCCGAGCCCCGAGGCGAAACTTGTGAACCCGACCCATTCACGTAGAATAAAAGTGACTTAGTTTTACGTGTCGTTCTTATCTGCCCGTTCTATTCTCAATCAAGACAAGAATATTCGCAAACACCGCTAGTATTTTTTTTTAGGTGGGTAGGTAATACACAAAAAAAGAACGAAGATGATTAATATTTTTTAGCCCTTTATCCACACCTAATTTACTGACTGAAAATGAGCAAATGCTACATAAAAAGCTTGGAATAAAAAAATAATACACGTTAAAAAATATTCAATTTTATTTGAAGTTATTTTTAAAATCTCCTGGGCAAACTTATTTTATTGAAATAAAATTAAGTTGTGAAATTATTTTTTTGATCTTGAATTAAAACCTTTTTTAATTTTTTTATATGAATACCGCACAAGAGTCTCAACTGCTCCCAACCGTCTAGAGCCAGTAAGACTATGGCATCCCCAAATATGTTGTGAGGCTGAAGGTAGTGGGGAGGGGAAGGAGACTGGGAAGATGCAGGTTCGGAAGTACCTGGCTATTCAGATCTGGTCACCAAACACGGCTAAAGCCATTTCAAGCAAGAATGGTGGTCTTTCACCAGGGCGATACTTAGAGTATCTACCACTCTGAAACGTGCTGCAAATATACTATTTATTATTTTTATATGAATTAAATAAAAAAATTAAAAAAAACATATTAATTAAATAAAAGTTATTGGCGCCTTATAGGGTAAAATGTTTGTCCAAGAGATTCTAAAAATAAATTGAATATTTTTTTATGTAACTTTTTATTTTTAAAGATTTATAAATATCACCGCACCTCTAGATGCTTGAAAAGACATAAATTTCTATTTGTGTCTTCTTAAAGAATGTTTACCTAGTGGCATAGATAATACATTTATGATTAAGATGCAAAAACAAGGACTTAAATATTTATATTTATTTTAAATATATTGAGACGTATCCCACGCGTCGAGACAGATATATTTTGAAATCCGCTAATGCTATGCAAATCATCTCAAAAGTCGTATTTGTACTATTAAAAAAAAACATTATCCAACATTTTCGGTATTTGGGATTTTTCCCCAGTTAGAATGATGAGGAATGATAATATTAATAGAATAATAATTAATCATAATTAACCAATTTACCATCATGCCGTTTCCTCGCAGGGGTAGGCGGAGAGGATGGACTGCCATACAACTTTGTCTTGGTACACACTCCTTGCTTCATTAACATTCATACATCGTCTCACACATACTCTTCTGTTATTCTGACACGGCACGATTCAAGTCTTTGATACACTTGATCGCGCCATGTCTTCCTCGGGCGTCCCCGAATTCTTCTTCCATTCACTTACATATCATATATTCTTTTCACCCTCCTTTCTTTGTTCATTCGCTCAACGTGCCAAAACCATCTAAGCGTCCCTTTCTTGATCCTATTCATTACACTAACATCAACCTTATATTCTTTCCGGATATTCACATTTTTAACACGGTCATACATGGCTTTACCGCTCATACGCCTCGGGGATCTCATTTCCACAGCTTTCAGTCTACTTTCGTCCTTCCTCTGCCAGCTCCATGCTTCACTGCCATACATCAGGGTTGGTATAAGCACTCCATTGCGGACTGCTAGCTTCGCTTCTTTTGACTTCATTGTAATATGAATAAATTAATATAACAATGTAAATTATTTCTATGCAATAAATTTTTAATACAGTTTCTTAAAAACAAAAAAAATCTACTTTAAGCAATCTCGTTAAAACAGTTTCACATCTTTGAAAAAGACGTCTTTGGGGTTAAAAATTAAATTAAATTATTTAGGGATTGGGTGTCGCTTCTTAGCGCTTTTTTGTGACCTGTCTACAGTTTCTACTAGTTACATACGTTGTGTATGAAAAAGAAGGAGAGGTTACAAAGGAGTCATCACCGGTATATACATAATTATATTTCAATAACTTTGTATAAGATCACAGATTTTATTTTATTTTTTATGACCGACCGGTTTCGCTTAGCCTAAGCATCATAAGGGTACAAAATCAAAATAAACAAAAAATACAAAGTGTCCGGTTATAAGTTTATAACCACAGAGAAAGATTACAATATAAAATAAGAGGACAGTGAGGAAACAATAGAATAACATTTAAATTATAACAAAGGAACAGAGAAAAAGAGACCGATAATATGAAATGAAAGAGGTTCACTTCTTTCTACGAAAATGTAAAAAAAAAACATTAAAATATTTTTACTGTTCAAATACTCCAATGAAAGTTACTGCAGATTTAGGAATTTTATGTATGCTTGCTTTATTCGTGAAAATTTACGTGATTTCTATTTGGCGATTAAGAATTAAGAGTCCACAATGCCGGCGCAACGCCGCACAAAGGCATTTAATCAATCTGGTAATTTATTGTCAATGAGCATAATGAGTTTGTCCCAGTACCCTCGTTGATGGAGGAATATAAAGACAAATGGACCACGCTATACGTCATCAGCGTTGTGTAATTATGCTCTTTATTGACAGTAATATCTTACAGGGATCATAGAAAAATTACTTTGTATAAGACCACGAATAATATTTTTATTTTTATGACCGACCGGTTTCGCTTAGTCTAAGCATCATCACGGTACAAAATTAAACTAAACAAAAACACAAAGTGTGCGGTTATATTTATATACAGAGGGAGAACAGATTATAAAATAAAATAACAAAACAATGAGAAAATAATAATAATTTATATATATATACATATATTAATGTCAAACCACAAAGTGATTGCTTTCTACGAAAACATATAATTTTTAAGTTAATGTTACGGAACGCTGTCTCTCACCTCATGAAAATAACTTTGATTATGGAGAAGAAATTCTAAAAATAAGACTTATAATTCTTTAAGCAATTAAAAAAATGGCCTTATTAATTTGCAATTCAATTTAAAGGTTTATTTGAAGAAAAAAAATCAATGAGCGTCTTAAAGATTTTGTTAAATTTTAAAATAAAGTTTTTCTTAAAATAAAATTTGACATAATTAAGTTAAAACTAATTCAAAGTAAAATTGGTTAGTGGCGGAGTGGTCTAAAGCGTAGGGCTCTCCTACCCAGGCGTCCCGGGTTCAATCCTCTGCTAGCTTAATCCTCCATCATTGCCCATCAAACATTCGATGCTATTTTTAGTTTATAATAATGGTAGTTAGATGAATTAAATTATTGTCAGGTAATCTGAGAATGTTTGTCTTCTTTACAAAAGTTTTTTTTTTTTTACTTATAAAAGGAGACTGCATAGTTACGTCCCGTAGCAGTCAATGATTGATTCTAGAAGAACTACTGATGTATTCTTTTTTCGTATCTATTAATTAATGTGGAATATTTGACGTTAACAACCGTAGCAGTGAAATATTGATACGTGGAGTGCTTCCACTGACTATCCTAACCGTGTCAACCATTTAATAGGTTTTTTACCCTTCAAAGAAAAATACGAATGTAAAGTCGTGTCGTTCTTCTGTCATGTCGGGTAGTCTTATTTACATTTAAAATACCAACTGCATTAAAACAATATTCCATACTTAGATACCTACTTACAGATACGAAAAATCTTTATTTATTTACGAAATTAATATACCATATACTGCTTTGAACTTCAACTTTGAAGTTTTTTTTTTAAATGTTAAACTTAATGGTTAGCCCTCAATAATGGCGCTAAACGTTACTTTGTAGCATTCTAATACAAGCAATGCTACAAATGATTTATCTGCATATTTTGTATTGGTGGTTAGAAAAATGTCTCGAGGTTTCCAGTGAATGGAATTTTTCAACTGTAATCTTTTAAATTTTATGAAAAAACACACTAAAATGTCCAGGCAGTTTTAAAACCGGCAAAGGCATTTTTGAACGTTTTAACTAAAATTCCAGTATGCACTTCATAAAGAATTTAGAAGATTACTGTTTAAATTGTATTCACTGGAAACCTTAGACACTTTTCTAACTACTCGTATAGAATTAACATATAAATAAATTGTAGTCTTGCTTGTACTAGAAAGCCAAAAAGTGTGTATTTTTGGGTGCTGACCCTTAATGGCTAAAATTTTTTCAACTTTCAAACTGTTAAATAATACAGCATAAACGTTGTTGAAATAAACGATATTCAGCGGTTAATCTCCACTCCATTTAAACCAATCCCAAGAAAATTGCGCCACCCTATCCGACCAGACACTAGACGAGCATCCGTGAGTATACATAAAATAGCGTGGGGTGGGTGCGTGGGTAGCTACTAGCACCTTCCTTACCAATAATTTCCCACTCGTAGCGGTAACCCGCCGAAGTTTTACACTTCGAAACCTGACGGGAAAGCTGTCGGGAAACTTCAACTGGGGAATTTTTCAACTTACTATTACCTCTTTACCGTACTATCTGACTCGCCGATATAAATAATGTGGATCATCAGATTGCGATCGGTTGGAATATTGTAAGGTTTAAACCAGTAGTTAAGCATATTCAGAATATATTGTTCTATTCTTTATGAGTGTTTTTTATAAACATGTATTACAGTAATAAATTATATTTAATGAAAACGAAATAATAACCTAAGTATCATAAAAGTACAAAAATAAACTAAACAAAAAATCCAAAGTGTGCGGTTATATATACATACGAGTACAAAGAGAGAACACAATATTTAATGAAATAAGAGAAAAGTGAGATAATATGAAATAAAACAGGCAAAACGAAACAATGTCGGTCATAAAAATAAAAATTAAATCTGTTGTCTTTTACAAAGTTATTATTTCATTTTCATTAAATATGTCAAACCAAAAAGTGATTGCTTTCTAGGGAATTTAAATTGATATTATATGACTTTCTTAAACAGCGGAACCTCGGTTTACGAGAATAATTAGTTCCGGTAACGTTTTTGTGATCTAAAAAACTCGTTCCAAAACTTTAAAAAATTCACATGAAAATGACTTACACATTTTCCTTTTTATATTTTTATTATTTAAAAAATAAATACCTGCAATCGAATTCAATAAATATTCTCTAGCAGAATCATTTTTGCCTCCTTTCGAGGATTTCGCGGAAATGCGAAATTGCATTGCCTTTAAACAGATTCATCGCTCGTACTGCTACGGCCTTCAGGTACTGCTTTTCAGCAAAATTTCACTCTTTCCCACATTTTACAAATAAATTTCTCGTGTAGGAAGACATTGCTCATTTTATTTTTAAAAAAATCTATTCTTCCGAAACACTCTTAAACCCAACCAGTCCCAATACAAGGTTCCACTGTATATGTATTACTATTTGGATTGCGGATAATCTACAGAAATTTATTTTTAAAAGTACGTATTCCACATATTTCAGTTTTTTTTTTACATTTAGGTTTTTGTCACGAAAGTACATAATTTCAATAAATACAAACACAAATTTCAATAAATACATATATACAACGTTTTTTGTCGTGTTTTTAAAGCAAACGTATTTATTTCTGTGTTTTTTTATAGAAATTAAATACACATTTTAAATAAACACCACTTTTCACTGGTATTTATGACGCCACCTAGGTTTCGCTTGTAACTAAATAATAATAAAGTTTTATTCCAGAAGGTATGCAGGAGTAGTGAAATGCAATACCTTCCATAATTTATAATAATAAAAAGTAATAATAATATTAAAATAAAAGTTGTAATACATACAATAATAATAATAAAGAAAAATTAAAATGAACACAAATTCATAAGAAAAAAAAATAAATACAAAATAACAATAATACATCTACAAAATATGAATGGATGATTTAAGGTATATTATATTTATATTTATACTAAGCTTCATCATGACTGAATATGTGAACAAAATTAATTGACACTTTATAAATTAATGTTCTCCTTAAATCCTTGAAAGAGTACCTAATATTCAACACATTTACAAATAGTCAGACATTAAAATAATAATATTTTAGATACCTACAATATAACTATAAGCAAATCCTTTTTTATCCTTTTTTTAACGGTAGAAAGTCTAACACATTGGCCGGCAATTTCATGTTCTTCTTTAAAAAAAAATAAGTCACCCACCTGTATAAATCGCATGTCCATTAAAATGTACTTTCACCGTACTCTTTTATACCATAAACTACCAACTTTAATGATCTTATCTGCAAAATGCAAAAAAAAAACATAATTCATGTCAACAAATCAGCGTCAACAACATTTAAGATTGCAAACAAGATATTATCAGACTAGTCTACTAACAAATATTTAAACAACATAAAAACATTCTATTCTTAGATGACAGCTTAAATACTTTTGTCATTCCGCAATTAAGACACCACGGGGAAAGCTTCCATTGGGTCCGAAACGCGCTAATTAACCTATTTTTTGTTGCAGATGACCACGGGCGATGACTTCACAGTGCGATAAAAACAATTAACAAAACACCACGGGTAGATCTAAAGATACCCGCCCATAGCGACTTGCTACTTGTTCAAATCGACGAATGAACAACTTTTATTATTGGTCTGAACAGTTTAATTTATGAAGAAAGCCTTTGAATTTGTGAACAAATCTTGAATTGGTGAACACACGCCTCTTGAGTTTGCGAATAAATCTCGATTCGGTGAACGGACCAGTTCCAAAGGCTTCTGTTTGGTGTCGAATGCCGGGAGCATAGAAGACGGCAGCAGTGACCGACACTCGATTTGTTTCACTGGGGGTACTAAAAAGCAGCAAACTGTTTTACCCGCACTTCAAAACGGCAGCCCTCCACAGAGACCTGCTTTTTGCCAACACGTCGGGTGAGATTTATATTATAAGTTATTTCTTAGTTTTTTTAATTACTATAGATTTTAAGGTTTTTGATTAACTGTTTCTCATTTTCAATGTTATTTTGCAGTCTGGATTTTTTTTTTGTGGCAGTTCCAGACATAGTACAGAATAAAGTGACGTTATTTAATTAAATTAGTTTATTTGGGTCACAATTTCTAATTACGTTGGAATTAATAATTACTGTTAATTTTGATTATGCCAACCTTGGAGTAACAATGTATGGAGAGAGAGCTAATTATCTTTACCCAACCTATACAAACTTGCGATAAATCACTTTCTCCGGGTTTTTAAGTCGTACACCATGAGAGAGAAAGAGACAACAAATATAATACACCTGGGTCACCGCGGGACTCCACCCACATTTTTTATTATGCCACTAAACTTGACACAACTAAACGGTTTTTTAGATGATATCCTATATTTTTGTTGATAAAAATACTGTGAAAAAGTGGTTATACGAATAAACAAAAACATTACGTCGATATGTGATATGAATGGATGTATAAATACCCGAGCCTTAGTCTTAGCCACGCCCAGGTCCGCCGAGTCCGGTAAAAATCATCAAAAACCGACTACACTGCCTTGGATAGATACCACTCTATATACTCTAAGATGCCAACGGACACTAACTGGAAAATAAATCTAGAAAATAGTTCAGATTTGTTTGCATATTTAAATTGTCCGTATGAACTATTATAACGTAATTCCACCGAAAAATTAACTCGTTATTCGGGGGACCCCTTCTTTTAAAGGTATGTCAACTAACAACAAGATCGATGTTATTTTCTGTAGTGTTGGGTATCATCTGACCGCTGCCATTCCCCATTGATATTAATTGACACGGTCATTTCATTCTCAATGATCAATTAAAACTTTTGTAAATCGCTTACCATAAGAGGACACAGCACCCTAGAAATTAATCGTCGATGAGCGTTTCCAAAAAATATGGAGAAGGCTTTAAAATAGAACAAAATTCATTCCCATTAATTAACGGACTCCGTAGTCTACGAATCCAGAGGTAGCGGGTTCGAATTCCGGTGTGGGCATATAATTAATATGTACCACTCTAGAACGTGCCGCAAATATACTTAATTTTATTTAATATGAATTGAATGTGAAATTCCATATTAATATATATTTACCCCGTATCGCCGTGGTGAAATACTACGAATCAAACGTTTCTTAAAAAATCTTAAGCCGAGTTTGGTGACGAAATCTGAATAGCCAGGTACTTATAAACCTTCCTTTTTCCGTCTTCTACTCCTACCCACTACCTCCAGCCTTATAACATACCCCAATTGGGGATGCCATAGTCCTACTGGCACCACCTGGAGGTTGGGAGCAGTTAAGACTCTTGTGCGGTATTCACCATAACAAATAATAATATTAAGAATGTAAATGAAGAGAGTTAGTTTTTATTAATCTAAAATATAAATTACTTGAATCCCGAGTGCACACTCGGAAAACATTAGATATTTTTGTTACAGATTTATTGAAAAATATTCCAATGTGAATCAAACACTGTTTTTGCAGTGCAAGGTCTTCTTGAATGTATACCCTTTGCCTTAAGGGTTCAATATATTAAATCGAGAAGAACTCTCTTGTTCTTTTGCATTATCAGTTATTTTCACTAACTGCAGTATTACTTTGACTTGGTGTGTTGAAACATTATCATGACTTTAAATATTTTCATGCTCCAAATTACTGTGGCATCGAATACAAGTAGGCAATAATTGCTACAATGTATCTACTGTAATATCAGAATGTGGAGTGTATAAAATTACACCGATAATATTACCCTAGACAACCGGTTTGAATTATAAGATATTATGGTTGTTAAATCTGGAAGATCACCTCCGCCGATAACTGTAATATTAATCACAAATGAACAGTGTACCCACGTGTATTTTTACGTAATGTGATTTCAATAACGGCTTTGCGACAAAAATATTTTTTGTGTACAATAACCCAAAAGTATAATAAAAATAAATAAATATATTTATATATATAAATATTTATATATATATATATATTACGTATTATTTCAATAATAGGATATTGTTTTTAATTTAAAAAAGTTTACTGCTTTCTATTCTTTCGTGCTAGGTTTTGTATGCCAAGTTAGATAACATTATGCTATGCATTGGCTGTGTCACACTTGTTTAAAATAAAAATAAATCTTTTGCTCAGTGTGAAAATTTAATATTAAAGATAATACTTTTTAAATTTCTGAGAAATATACAGATATCTCTTAATATATCCCATTACAAAAAAGTAGGATTGACCCCATGTACTTTACTTACCATCTGATCTAGTAAGCTACACACAGTCGCTGCTTTTGAGCGAGTGAATAGTGAGCTACCGTTCCAAATAGGTGATAAACTACTATCCCGGCTATTAAGTAAGTGGACAGTGAATTTCCATCCAAGATGTTGAGCTACAGTCCCGGCTATTAAGTAAGTAAATTGAGCTACTATCCCGGTAATTCAACTGGATAGTGAGCTACCGTCCCTTCTACTGAAGTAGATGGCGGATAACTATCCCGACTATTGAACAAGTATACGGGTAACTTATACTCCCAGTTATTGAGCAAGTAGATAGTAAACTACCGTCGCGGATACTGAGGAAGTGGATAGTGAGCTACCGTCCTGGCTATTGAGAAAATTGATAGTTATCCACTATCCCAGCTATTCAATAAAATACAAAAAAAAAATCCTGGCGCTGCTTCTGTGCTACTCCAATCCCTGGACGAAGACCACCAAAAGATAAAAGATGAAAACAAAGCTCAAAAATGTTTTTTCAATAAACAAGTGCTTGAATAAAGCTCGTAAAAAAGGCTAACTTATTTGAGCACTGCGGAACCAGTATATTTTGAAGAAATATCTCCAGTGTGGACTAAAAGGGCATAAACACATAAGATAGATGTGCAACTAAACACTTTTATGTGCATGGTGAGTGAAACATTTTTTTCTATTCCACCACAATGGCTTCCTGTCCTCTCGAATATCATACCGCCCATTATAAAACAAGAGACAGCAACCCTTAAAAAATACAATGAGGTCTTGAATGGTGAATTTCTACTTCAAGATGACCTTGTAAACCTCCCGATCAACTGCCCCACATTCCGAAAACCTTTTTGGACTGAGAGCAAAAGTATGCTTCATTCACGAAACTCTCCTGAAGAGTCGCGGCAAGCTTAGTGGCAGATTTCAATGTAAAAAATAAGCACCTTGCTACGGACCCAACTTTTAAACCGCCAAGGTTCTACCTCTCCCGGAAGACGTGGGCCTCACTAAACTATATCCGTTGCAGTCACAGTCACCTTTCACATATGAAGCACCAATGGGGCCTTAAAAACTTTGGTTGAATTGTGTGGATATAAACAAATACAAATAACAAAATACAGTGTAAAAGAATGTACCCTTCATCAGTTTGCCGGAGGCACAATAATTGTACTGGATCTGTTGACTCCCGATACCATCGACTGGCTAAATAATCTCAGCGTTCCACTTGAGCTTCCATCATTTCTCCTCCACTATCGAGTATGAAGAAGAAAAATAAAAAAATACTAAAAAGCTACAGGGTAAATATAAAAAAAAACATTCGGCCTGTAAAACGCTTCCATACGATAATATTAATAAATACATTTAAAAAAAATCTATCAAAATACCCCGTCTAGATATTCAATATGTGTTCTGGTAGAACTTTGAATATCATCAAAAGATAGCAGCCTAAAATCGGAAGAAATTAAAATATTATTAATTTTTAATAGATGTATGAGATCGTTTAAAAATGCCGCTTTATAATCAGGTATTGATGGCTTAATTGGCAGTGTTACTCCCGGATAGAGTAAAGGTTCCGAGCTTGAGTCTCGGACATGACAATTTTTTTCGTTTCTGGCTTTTTCTGTTTCATATTTGTGTTTTATATTGTTGATATTATTTAAATATTTAATAATAAATAAGCAATAATGCTTAAGAGTCAATTCCAATTTGAATAAATACAAATCCAAAAAAAAAAAAAAAGAAAAAAGCCCCCGGGATTAACCCCGTACCCTTATCCCCCACGTCGCAAGATTTATTGAACTACCTTCCTGTCTATTGAGCAAGTGGATAGTGTTTTACCATCCCTGTGATCAAGTTAATCAGCTACTCTACCAACACAAATCCGTATCTGTCCAATATTCTGAATGCATTTACATTAACAAATACAAATCTAAACACGCAAAACAAATAATAAAGCCCCAGCGATCAACTTCGTGACCCTCTGCGCCCCGTGAGCTAGTGACCTATCGTCCTGTTTACGGAGCAAATGAATATTGAGCTACTTTCCTAGCTATCGAGCAAGTGTACTCGTATAGTGCGCTACCGTCCTGGTTATTCAGAGTATAAACACAACCCTGTATCTGTCCAGTGATATGCATGCAATGACATAAATAAACACAAATCTAAACATATAATAAAAGCCGAGATCGACCCCTTGCCCCTCCTTCGCCCGCCTCGCCAGTTAGCCAGTGAGCCACTGAGGCAGTGAGCTACCGTCCCGGCCGCCGAGCCGCCTGTAATTATCATTACGGGAATTCTTTCACATCATTATTGTGATTAAAATAACCAGTAATATTATTTGACGAAGGTGCCCGCCGCGGTACAGAGTAACAAATTACTCGGCGGGGGCCATTTATAAAAATCCAAATTACACCAACATAAATTAGTGAGAAGGAAAGAGTGAGATGTAATTATGGGGAACCGCATTAATATTTATGTCCCTAATTATAAGACCTTTTGAATAATACCTAACGAACGCTGAGTGGCGAGGGGCAGCCAACCAGCGGATAGGGAGCTACTCGTAGTCCTTAAAATTGTGAGCAATTTTATGAATGTGGTAGTTAACATTCAGAATCGCACTCTTTTTTCCCTACATTGGAAATTTCTTCAAAGCTTAGTAGCTCATTTTGGAAATGACGTAGTGAACTAATCGCATTGAAATTCGATAGAAAAAAAATATTAGCAAATTTCGTGAGACCAGAATTAAACGTCTGTGTTTTTCTGTTTTTTTAAACAGATATTTTATTTTTTAAATTTATCCAATTTTTATTATTATTTTATTCACGGCCAATCAGGTTTCTTTTGCTTTTTTAGCTAGTTCAATACTATAAGCCTTTTTTAAAATAACTTATTGGTATTTCCTGATTCCTTATAACATAAATAATCAAAAGACACCCATAAGTCAAAAATATATTTTTTTGACTTGTTAAAGTATTGAACTAGCACAGCCATATATTCAATTAACGTATCTAATTTATTTTCCGCGTATTATTCACAGGGAATATTTTGATTGTTGTTGTTTGATACGCAGATGAGAATGAATAAAATCTTTTCATCATTGATTTCCTCTGAATATGAATATGATATCTTAGTTATAAACAAATTATTGCTGTTGCATGTAAATAACGTTTTTTTTACTAAAAAACAATACACATGTGATATCACTATATTATTGCGGGGAGCGCGTATGCCATTTATGAATTAAAAAATAGAGACTTAAAGAATAGTGTCTTTACTCCATTCCAAAATCTTTGTATTGTAATACTAATGCTCGAATTAGGTAGCGTAGGTGGTGTGATGTCCCAGCGATGAGTTTTTTTTACTGACCCTTACCGGCAGGTATCCCCTTATATCCTTAAAACCCTCGAAATAAAGACCAAGGTAGTTTTCGGAAATCAGTTTCAGTTGAATGAAGGTATAATTATACCTACTAACCCACACCTTTGGTGTTTTTTATGTTACCTGTAACTCACACTATCGAAATTCTTCAATACCATAAATTGCTGAATAAAAAATATATGGACTACTTAATATATTGATCATCAAGAAAGATACTTTTTTAATATTTAGAAAAAACTAGTTATTCTTACAACACTAATGTAATTTATAATACATATTTTTAATGTTTCGTTAACCAATTGTTATGATTCCCACCGCCCGTCTGAGCTAATAAATTAAAATACGTAATTATATCAAATCCTTTTAGTACTAACACAAGCAGCAAGAAACGTCTAATCGTAACGCTCCAATCGCCATTCGCTCGCCGCTTTATATGCGGACTGCGATAAGATCGTGCAATATTAATCTACCCTGAATCAAACGTCTCGATGGATAGAATAGTGCCTCAAAAAACGCACCCGTAATGAACTAGGAACATTCCAATCGAAATGATCTCGGCTAAATGTGTAATTATGACGATTGTATTGTTACGGAATGAATGTATATTACGTTTTTATTTCAATTTTGAATTGGTCGTTCATCATTAAAATAATTATTGTAATACAGTGATACCAAAAAGTCAAAATACCTTTATTTCAGCTATAGGTGCAGAAAAAATAACCTCGAACGATCAATAGGGTTAAATCTTATATTTTTTGTTTAAAACATTATTTATATAATATTCTGTAAAAGAAAAATTATGTCACTCCCAATTCATAATTATAAGATTTGTTTATAACTGATAGCACCATACTGAGATGTAGAAAGTGAATGTATTTGAAAGTCGGAAATAGGTATTGATGTAGGGTAGATGCGCGGGATTGTTCGTCACCGAGATATTGCTACAAAACAATATATTGCGGGGTGTAAATCATTTGAAGGGATGAGATGCAAGGTGTTTTGCCGAAAAGTAAGTTAATGTCTTCATAGAAACATTTTTAATAATTAGTAATGTATAAATGAAACTGAAATAATAACTTTGTATGAGACCACAGATTTTTTTTTTTTTTTTTTTTATGACTGACCGGTTTTGCTTAGTCTAAGCATCATCAGGCAGCAAAATTGAACCCAACAAAAAATACATAGTGTGTGGTTATATATACTTGTACATACAGAGGAAGAACACAATATAAAATAAGAGAACAGTAAGAAAACAAAAGAATAACATCTAAATTATAACAAAAGAACAGAGGGAAAGAGACAGATAATATGAAATAAAAGAGGTGAAACGTCTTATCTGTCTCTTTCTCTCTGTTCCTTTGTTATAATTTAAATGTCAATATTTAGTTTTTATACTCTTATTCTATGGTATAAGCCATGAATTAAAAAAAATATATATATATATAATTTTCCACGGAAACCTAATAATTTGGGGTTAGACATTTAAATTCAAAAATAATTAATTAAAATTAAATAAAAACTTTGCACAAGACCACAGATTTTATTAAAAAAATTAAGACCGACCGATTTCGCTTAGTCTAAGCGAAAAAAAACATAGAAATTAAAATGAAATCTTTGGTTTCATAGACAGTTATTATTTGATTTTCATTAAATATGTCAAAGTGATTGTTTTTTTTACAAAAATAGTAAAGTATAACTTTTCAAACGACAATTGTCAATCACTTTGAACCCGACTACTATAAAATAGCCAGAACAATTTCAGTAGCATAAAAATCTTTTATTATTTGCATTTTTAAATGTATCGCATTACAAAAGTCGCCCGTATCTATGTATAATGATAATTACATTTTAGCATAAGATATGAAGCCCGAATCGCATGAAATAAAGATAAACATCGCAATGATCATGTAATTAAAACAAGGCTAAACGATAATGTTATTTTTATTCATGGCTTCTTCCTCCGTTCTACCTGAGAGTATTAATTTCCAGCATGTTAAGGCGTTAAGAAATAATAACAAACTAAATGGGTCGTGTAACATCGTGTTATTATCTGAACACCCGGTGCTTCGTGTTTTAGGTGAGAAATAGTAGCTTTTATGCGTTGATCATAGCTTTGATAAAAAAAAAAACCTGCAGCGTATGATCGATGCTGTTTAATTCTAGAGTTTTTGGTTATTTCTACCGATTTTGATGTTTATTTAAACTAGTTATTAAGACCCCAGTTTTCTTGTGTGATTTATCTCTGCTAAGTGGATGGATTTTTATTTGAAATACTATTTTTTGTTGTTTATGTTTTTGGTGTTACTCGCATGGCTTTTGGCGCTTAGTAGACGGTATCTAACGTGATTATTTTTTTTTTCTTGAGTTACCAACCATGAAATCATTGAAGTTATTTTTTACAAGCTTACTTCAGTGTTTACCAAACTTAGAATCACAACAATTTACCCCCTTCGAGAGTTAAATAGGCGGCACGGAGGGGAGTTCCAGTTTTTTTTGTTTTAAATGCATTCGGTACATATTGCGAATTTAAAGCTGTTTTTCATGTAAAAATCCATCGGAAAACTTGCATAGATTTTCTCTCTGAAATTTCTAGGTCAGTGTAACTATTTTGTTATTAAAATTGAAATTAACTTTAAAGCTTTAATTCTTATTTATTATTAAATAATATCAATAATCTAAAATACAAATATGAAACAGAAAAAAAACAATACTTCCGAATAGAGTAGAGGTTCCGAGTTCGAGTCTCGGTCATGACCATTATTCTATTTAGTTTCTGGCTTTTTCCTGTTTCATATTTGTGTTTTCAGACTATTAATATTATTTTAATACTGTATGTTATTATTTTATTTTATTATTATTCATCTCACAACGTTACTTCCATCGTGAGCTATCAAGCTTTGCAATATCATTTTAGACATTTAATCCAGGATATTATTTCTTTCACATTTTTTTGTTCGTTCAACAAGTAAAAAGAGTGTTATTTTCAATTTTTTTATAGTGAATATATCGCAAAAGTCTGTGCTCCCAACCGTCTGGAGCCATTGAGACTGTGACAACCCCAATTGGAGTACGTTGTGAGTCTGAAAAGTGGTAGCGGGGTGGGGAAGGAGATGGAGAAGAGGAACGTTGGGAAGTACCTGGCTATTCAGATTTGTTCACCAAACACGGCTAAAGCCGTGTCAAGCAACGTTTCGATTCTGAAAGGTGGTCTTTCACCAGTATTACCTCCCTCGAACTAACCGCAAATATGCTACATATTATTTTAAATGCATTAAATGTTAAATAACACATATTGATTCGAACCCGCCACATCTGAATTCATAGTCGAGCGTTTTAACCACTCGACCACGAAGGCTGTCAAACTCTTATAAAACTGAATAGTCAATACTAGTCGCATGCATTATTATATTAATCTGTGGCATGTAGGTCAAGAGGTATATGTCACAATTCTCAAATTGTTTAGGAGAGGCAAAGTTAATTTCATACCACCTTTATTCCTTAAAATAAGACTGCGTACTTTGTATGTGTGCATTATAAATGCACAGAATTTAATGCACGAGATGTATCTCTTATCCGGACCCTTCCTTAGACCTTTTAAATTAGAACTGCATACTCATTTTCAAATATTTCTTGACATATACCTCTTCGCCTAAATGGCGCAGAAGTGGCCATGTAAAAATGAACCATTAAAATGAAATCGCTATAATTGCCCGCTACGTCCTAACGTCTTCTATCCGTCATTAGATAATCATAGACTTACAATGTAATAGAATTTAGCTTGCGCTCAGTGATGCATTTCGAGTTGCAAGTCGGAGCAGTTGCATTCCATAATTTGATCGGCGATCGCATCACGCGCGGTGATGCATTTGACGGGTCATTGGTAATAAACAGAGTTATGATTCCCATGTGCGGACCTACTAATTGCGGTGGTTTCTTATTGTGTCTGTTACCGGCGTTACTGACATTATCGGCTGAAGTTACACCTTTGACTCCAAACTAACTACTGTTTGATTAATTTAAAATCGACACTGCATAGTAAAAGGCCGTCAATATTATGCGCTTGTGGAATGAACATAATCCTTTCGTGTGATTATTTTTCTCTTTTCTAATAATTGAAAGATATATATAGCGTTAAATATTATCTTTGTTTCATGGATATTTCAAAGCTTAATAGCTTGTAATTTTTTAGATGGCTTGGGCATGTAGAGCAAACGAACGAAGAAAGGCGTGTGAAAACAATATATGATGCCAAAGTGAATGGAAGAAGAAGTCGGGGACGCCCGAAGAAGACATGGCACGATCAAGTGAATGAAATACTTGAGTCGGGTCATGTGAAGAGTCAGAATAACAGAAGAGTATGTATGAGACGATGAATAAATGTGAATGAAGCAAGAAGTGTGTGCCAAGACAGAATTGTGTAGCGGTCCGTCCTCTCTGCCTAACCCTGCGGGGAAATAACGTGACCGTTAGTTAGTTAGACAATAACAATACAATCTGGAAATAGCTGCGTTGACTTAGAAAAATGCCAGACAGAAAATATTTGGCGAATTTCATAATTTCCTAGTTTTTCATACATACTTCAGAAAACAAATTATAGTTAATATCTATACATATTCGTATTTATTCCACTTTTTAGTCGAGGTCCATCAAACTAAAATATATTTGACGTTTTTCTTTTGGAATCGTTTTGGGAATATCAATCTAAGCAAAAATCGAAAATTTACTCTTATTCCCACTTGTAAAACTGGAGGAAGAGGAAACTTGACATTTCACAAGCTTTGCATCACGCCCATAAATAAACTCGATTTAATAATTATGTCATATTATTTTTTATTATCATTCTTATTCCGACCTATAGAACCTGGAAAAGAGGAAAAAAAAACTAAGTCTCACTATAACTTTTGAACCTAGTCTATGCATGTGACTTGTCGGCAAAAAGGTTTACCTAATATACTATTCTGAAATAGGTCAATCACACATTCTAAATAACATCAAAGTTGGTCATTTTTGGTACTCCAAAATATGAGTAGTTCTACCTCCATGGTATTATGTTATTACAATCAACAAGTGTTTTATGTGTCGCACTATTCCTCGTATCCGCCGGGTAGAGAGAGCAGTGCTTATTAAATTGAAATGTGTTTATGTGTTGCGGACATAATGAAGTATTTAATTTAGCATTATGCCATGTTAATTCATTCGCGTATCTAGGCACTTAAGTAGGTGATTGCAAAAGGCACGATTCGCAACGTAGTTGTGCTATGTTGCGTAATTAGCGATTTACTTTGTCGAAAACGCCACTTTACACTAATAAATTAAAATGATTAACCATCGTGAATCATGCTATGCATCGATGTGGGCTTGATTATCGCTTATTGTGTTCACTGTATTCCTTTTTATTATTGGGGTCAGATACCAGTGAACTTAACTTTTTGTATATTTTTTTATAAAGTCCTCCAAGATATATCGTCGCTGGAAAGGAAAAAAGGGTTTAAGCGATACTTTGATCAAAATGAGTTAAATATGCAGTTTTGATCTTAGATGAATTAAATAATGTAGATACGTTACTGAGACAACGCGCGTGAATGTACTAAACCGAGTACGTGAGACATACCTGAGATTTACTGCTTTTAGTATCACACAAACATTCGTTCGACAGACAAGCTGTCACGGGGAAACGGGAGCTCTTCAACCGAAATAATGTGAGATAGCGAATGCAGATATACATAGGTGTGTGAAAGACAACCGCTTCCGTACGTCGTACTCTACTTGGCTAGTCGCTCAGTAAGTTCGTTGGGGTAGAGAAATTATAACAGTAGCGCGGGACGTTCATATAGCTTTCTCATCCGTACACACACATTCTGTGTAGTATTGCTATCCTTTTCATAAGCGTTATGAGCTCTGAAACTTAAGTCAAGACCGTGTCACATTTATCGTTCGATTTGTATGAATATGACGTGTCTTGTATTTTATGTCTATGGTTTTGATCAACTTTTTTACTGCATCAAATGCTCGGACTCTCATTTGATTCTGAAGACTTTTGTGGACCTTCAGACATTTGAAATATATTCACCATTTGGGAGAAGGCTTGACTTAAGCGACAAAAGCTTGGGACTTTTTTTAGTTTTTGTCGCTTCAGGTAACTCAGTAAGAGCATTAACTTACAAGTGTTAATTTTTGTAATACAAAAAAAAAAACTATTCAGACCTGTTGCCCTTATGGCGACGATATGTTTTTTTTTTAATAAAAACTCCACACAGAAAATTTTCAAGTTTTCCTCAGGTCCCAAATGCCATCTATATAATCTTTGGGGATGCTCTGTGAAAGATTTTTAAGGCTTATAAAGACCGAGAGTTCCATGTTGTAGAAAGAAGGAAACACAAAGCACTATTGAGCAAAATGACTTGCCTTAAAAATTACCTGTATTTTATCTAAAATAATCTAATAAAATATTTTTTGCATTTGTATAATTTTTGGTCGAACATGTAAAAAAGGAAACAAGCAATATAACTCCTTATTGATCAAGTATTTAACATTCAAAATAAAATAATTTGTACCTACCACATATTCATATACATTACGGAACGTCGCAAATAGACCTCTGATAAAACCACAAGTTTAATTGATCAGTGAGTTAGTTGTTGCGAGCTATCACAACAACCTAACACTGCAACCCAATCTCTAAGAATGGTATGCAATCTAATTAATGCTAATAATTACTTAAACCTTAATTTATTCTTGGCTTTGTTCGATGTTTTGAACAATATGACGTCTTGTCTTATTTTTTAACAATTATATAGTTATTTAAAAACTGTGTAGCTCATATTTGAAATGACTCTGTAAGCGTTGAAAATACTTATTTGGAAACTGCAGACAGAAAAAAACTGTGCAAATTTCAATAAGCCTAAACTCACTGGTTGAGAGTTTTTGCCGCTTCTGCAAACAGATGTTATGATTTATTGTGTAAGCACGAGCTAAATCTATTTGAGATGTCGGTGGAAAGATTGTGATGAAACTAGATTAGGTTAATTATATCAAGGTAGAATTCATATTGTAGATACTAATGGTGATCAAGATTCGTGTATTAATGTTTTTACTTAGCGCACGTGTACAGATGTACACAATAAAGTTAACTATGATCCATAATGTTGATACTTCTTTCACATAACGGTATTTTGCTTGCTTGACGTTTACCCCCTTTTGCCAAATCACGTAGCTCACGACGACCAAAGTACCATAAGGAATATAACACACACACGCTTCTTCACCGTTTAGTTCGAAAAGCATTAGTTGGCGAGGAGATTCGAACCCTTTTTATTAATAACTTGTTGTTACCCGTCAAAAATCACAATATGTAACGAATTTAACTTTACTTGCTAATAAGAAATATTTTTTTCTAAGAATTTAAAATAAAGAATAAAATAATCGTTTGGCAAAATATATTATGCGTACATTATCGCTTATCTGGATTTGAAAAGATCATTTTTATAAATTGATAATATTTTCTTAAAACATATTATACATAAGTTTAATTTTCAAATTGCAACACTCGTACTAACCCACATGATTTTTTTTTTTTTAAATCATTAATTATCTTTATTATTTGTAAAACTCTTAAATGTATTGAAGTAAGCATACGAGTAGCAGGTAAATTAAGTATTAACAACTTTAGATTAGTACCTACCTACTCATTAAACAAAGAGATTGTAGTTCCATGATACAATCAAAATAATTATTTTCATTCTACTTTTTACGGCGAACTCGTCTAGAGCCGACATACTACAGTAGTAATTAGTGTTTGAAAACAAAAACTTATACATCATTAGGATAATGATGCACTCCGAGGTAGGTGCCTCTATTCTGCATCCGAACAACAAAACATCAGTACCTTTTTACACAATAATAATTTGTGATGCTCTTATATTTCTAATCAACATACACAATAATACGTTCAGGCCTTTTCAAAAGTACACTTGTTTCAATTATCTTCATAGAATGCTTACTTAGACACCTCCGGCTTTTTTTTTAAATATGTAGTTACAGTAAAGAAGTTGTTTTTTTAGGGATTGTCGGAAATACTAGCTGGCACTAGTCTGCATAAACAAGAGCCTGAATCTGTAGTGTTATCTTTAAAAAGCCTTTCCACGAAGGAAGTACCTCGGTTTCCGGTCCTTTGTATAGTGGTTTTTAATAATGAATTATTGGGAAAGGATAATGTTTTTGTACAGATCAGCAAGAAAACACAACAATAAAAAAAGTATTTTATATTGAAATTAAATTATATTTTTTTAGACATTTAAGTTCTTGGGCACAGGAAAGAAACCTTAATGAATGTACACAACAACAAGAAAAATGTTTTTAGTCTTCCTAAATATCAAATTAACAAACTACAACTAGTCTTCAACGTCGCGGCAAGACTTATCACCGGCGTATCAAAATATTCCCATATCTCAGAGCACCTCAAAAATCTTCACTGGCTTAAATGTCCCGAAAGAATCCAGTTTAAGCTTTGCTGGATGGTTTTCAAATCAATTAACGGAATGGCTTCGGCTTATTTATCGGAATTGTGTATTCCTGAAGATTCCAATTCGCGACAGTCAACTCTTAGATCGGCAATGTCATCGGCTATCGGAAGGTTGAAAGAACCAAAGCGCATACCAGACACTAAGTTCGGAGAGCGCGCCTTCGGAGTGTCAGGTCATAAAGCCTGGAATGGACTACCACATGATCTGAGAGTAATAAAAGACTCAACAGAGTTCAGAGCCAAACTCAAAACTCATTTTTTTAGAAAATCATATCCATAATCAAGATGTAACAAGCCCAATAGAACCAAGAAAACTTTTCAGACTCTCATTCCTTAAATTCATTAGAAGATTATCACCATTATCTGTTCTTCACTACGAAAAATTAAAAATACCTCCGATATACATTATTTTAAATTTGCCCTCATGCCCTAAAAATGAAAAATAATAATAAAGAAACAAAATAAAAAGAAACAAAATAAAAAATTAATAAAAATTTAAGTTATTCTAAATTTTAAGTTATTATGATATGGTGATTGTGTCCTTCCAGAAGTGACCTGCCAGGTAAGTATGATGCTGTATATTTATATAAACTAAGAATTAATATTAAGTAGAAATTAAGATTTGTACAGCGCCCTTGAGGTGATTTTTCACAAAAACGGCGCTATACAAATTATCCAAATATTATTAAATATTATTATTAGGCTTTTGTAACTACCAGATAAACTAACATCCCAACATGCAAAATGATAATCTCTAATGTGTAGGAAAGGAACGAATAATTTATTTAAAGTACCTATAAGTTCTCATAATTGAACATTTCTAGATGAACTTGCTTGTTCGAGATTTTGTCCAGGGCTATAAAAAAATATATAATTTGTTAGATCAATGATAACCCATCAGATGTCCAACAGTTTCCAAATGGTCACAAATATTTATTTGTTTGTATTCAATTACATTTTCTCCTCCACCTTCCCACAATCAACATAACTTTGTCAATATTAGATGAAGTCCAAAGAATTATGGCACATCTTCTTTAGCGAAAATCTATTGATGACAGAAACAATTTTGCTATGGACAAAGATATAATATCGCTGAACCGTATAGTACTTAATTTTTTTAATACTCAATAGAAAAACATTTATCAAAACTATTAGCGTTTGCCGAAACTATCGCCGTTTTAACAAGAAACATGAATGTGAACAATGTGCTTTCAAATTGATTATAATTGTAAAGGTGTATGTAATTGTGCGAAATCGCCCGTTTACTGAAAATGTGGACAAATCCACTAATGCTGGGATTAAACTCATTACCAAACACAGTTTAAACTAATTTGATTATTACGTTGAAAACGTTATACCCGTTATTTATTGCCGGCTGATGATTCCATGGACCGTTCGCCGAATATTTTGCTATTTACGACCCGATTATTGTTATGGTCACACTGATAGTGAAAGTCATCCGATGATATACATAATTTGTTACAATGACACGTTAATCATACAAAACACGTTTAAAATTATTCCTCGGTTCGGACAATGAAGACAATCATTGCTTGAAATACATACTATTAATTTAGTTTTACTTCTTGCTTTGGGTTGTGCGAGTATTTTAAACAGAAGCTTAGCAGTCACAGGTAAAAACACCATCAGCTGATAATTTTAATGACATTTAAAACTTTCTTTGTCATCTAGATGTGAAGGCTTTTGATTAAATTATTATAATTTTTCTTTTAGCAAAGTGTTCTCTTTCAAATCAATGCTTATGAAAAAATATAATGATAATATTGCATTTCAATAGCGCAGGTTTGTGATAATTTACCTGATGTGCGCATAAAAGGTAAAATTATAATAAATATCCTCTTCAACAGTACATATATACTCGTACACGATGAAAGCTCCTCATAAGTTTTCTTCATATCTTTAAACATGTTCAACTGAACAGCGTAGAAGTAAACATAAAATAATTCACCTTTTACAATTTAAGCCAATAGATACACACTTTAAAGGTAAAGAGTAAATAAAGACTGATAAAAAACAAATAAAAATAGGAGACCACTTTTCTATAGGCGCTATATAAATGTTTGTTCACATACGAATGGATCTGTTCACTTGTAAAAATGTGATTCTTTAAAGATAAACCTGCAGCGCGAAAAGAAAAAAAAGAGAAAATGTAAACAAGCGCTCTCCATCCATACGAAACATGTTTACATTCATAAAGCACTCGGCACACACACGTTCCAATGAATTAAGCTCGCCGAAAAGCTAGCGGCATACTTTTCCAAGCCTCAAAGATATTCAGTGGAATCCCTGACCTACGCCACATAGCGGAAAAGGTGAAAGGCGAAAAAGCCGTAGAACGAAACGGGCTACGATCTTTGCGTCTCCCTTCTACGCGTCGTAGACTTTGGAGCTACGCCGTAGGTGAATGTTGTACAATCGTCCGTAATCGCTCGGTGGGGAAGAAGGCGTAGGGAGTAGGGGGGAGTTGAACGGAACAGTTGTTTCTACTTGGGGGTCAAGGCCCCTTGGGTTGTATACTTGTTGGGTTTTTATCTTTGGATTGCGCTAGGGTGGATTGCGGATCGCACGCTCGTCCCCGCTCGGGAGGCAATGTTTTTAAATTACGTTTGTGAAGATAAGGGAGTTTTCTAATGCTTGTGGTTTACCTTGAAATTCTTCATACGATTTATCTTTAAAGTTTAAATGCTTTTCTCGCTACATGGTAAATCACACATTCACGAAACACGGTGGAGCTACATAATTTAATGCACGGTGAAATTATCGAAATAATTTCTTTAATTACAACCGACCAAGTGTGATTTTGTTTTCCACATTAATTTACCAACCAAATTAGTTATGATTTGCGTTACTGTATGTATCACCTAGGTAGGTAAGTAATAATCTTTTAACTGATTAATAGCGGGGAATTAAAATAACACATTAATGATCGCTATGCTTCATGTCAGAGAGGCCACTGTGACATTAAAACGACGACAAAGCAGTTGTGACCAAGCATTAATGAGTGAGAACCCCTTGTAACCCAGTGGTAATTCATAATTAAGACTAACTAAATTAACTAACTTATAAATCTTTTCTATGGCGTCTTTTTTTTCTCTCGGTTGCAATCCTTATTCCTGCCACAAAATTCGTATTTTAATATTAATTAATATTTTGACAGTTCTCGCTTTGATTCTGTTTTCTCTAGGATCCATTTATATTATCTTTTATATACTCGTGTTTACACGCTAAATTGTAAATGTTTTTTTAAAACCATAAATGTGTGTTATGTTTATTTTACCTTACTAATAAAAAAATACCCTCTGAGGCCCAATGTTGATTCAAAGTAAAGTAGAAAATCTTAAAAAAATAATATTGATATTTATACATATTATACCAAAAGGGATATACTTTGTATGGAAACAATTGTTCAGATTCCAAAACGTTAACATTTAAAGTGTGTTTCGTCTTTACGCGATAAAAATTCCCTTAGTGTTTTTGAATTGTTAATGTAATCATCACAAAGATTTTTAAATGTTTAATACTCAGGTTATTTTCCGAAAAGAGCATGAGTAAAATGAAAATATATGAAAAATGATTTAAATTATGCCAGATGGTTTTTAAAATAACCCACTAAATACACTAAACATGACGAAGCTATTACTGTACCTTCTTATATTACATATTTATAATAAATAAAAACATAAAAAATACATATACACACTGTGAACAATCTGTACGACAAAGATTGGCCTGATGATAACCATCCTCCGATAGGAGAGGGCATCTCAAGAATAATTAGAAATATGTATTTGCAAAATTATTTCCTGTAACATTAAAGTTTTTTACACATACGCGACGGACTTGAAAAATATGAATAACCTGAATGTTTGCTTGTATCAATGAAGAGGTCCAGTGGGATGGTTAATGCGTGCGTCACACGCGATTCGCCTGTCGCACGGGTTTAATTCACAAAGTCACCGCGCGAGGGCACTTGGCTGCGACGCGTCTGGAAGACATGTAAATAGCCTGATTTGAATCCCCGCGAAGCCTATTTCTGTCCTATTCACAGAACATGCATTTTAATGGCACTAATTAATTAGATATGTTTCTTAACGACCGGTTAGTAACTGAGTGGAGAAACGCGTCGGATTCCCACTCAAGCGCCGCGCCGTGGGTCCAATTCTTCTGCTAGCTATGTCTTCCATCATTGCACAAGCAACATTTTACGCTTACTATTATGGTAGTATTTATGAGCTTTTCAAATATTGTCAGGTTATTCAAAACACCGGTAGGTTTTTTTTTTCGTTTTTTTTTTAATGAAACAATAACTTAGTATAAGACCACAAATTTAATTTTAATTTTTATGACCGACCGGTTTCGCTTAGCATAAAAATCATGAGTGTACAAAATTAAACTAAACAAAAAATACAAAGTGTGCGGTTATATATACATACAAAAGGAGAACACAAAATAAAATAAAATAAGAGAACAGTGAGAAAAAAATAGTAAAACATTTAAATTATAACAAAGGAACAGAGAGAAAGAGACGCATAATATGAATTGATAAAGGCAAAGCGTCAACTGAGAATGTGTACGGGAAATATACCTAATATTGGACTAAGAAAAAAAAGAAGTTAAAAACACAACTACTTGCTTTATTGAAAACATTGAATATAGATATACCCTAGTACCGGTCTGAAGAAGATACATGCAGAGATGGCGATTTGATTAAAAGCTTTCGTTACCGCAGAAAACTATATATCGATATTGGGTTACTTAAAAACAAAATTTATATTCTGACCAATTTTTTTTATTTCGCGGACCTGTATTTTAGTTGGAGATAATTATTTTTTATCAAAGGTAAACTTTTGATTAAAGTTGCGGTTCTTGGAGGTCTCTTCCTACTCAGTTGAATAAGAGTCTCTTTGATACATTATAAGTAAAGTGGCTGCCTTCTTTCATTTTGGGTTGGTTTTATTCGAAATTGAGTTGATTGATACCAACTCCGTGATAATTTTCTAATTAATAGAATTATAACGTACTCGTTTCATAAAATCTAATATATGACAAAGGCAGATATTGTGAAACCCAAATAACTGGGCATTAATGCGATTACTTTGTATCACTTTTTTTGATTTACTAAGTCCACATTTATTATAATATAATATTGAAATTGGAAATGACTTTAAAGCATTAAGTTAGTTTTTGATGATTTTTGCCGACTGTTTGTAGACTAGAGCTAGGGTATTTATTCATCCATTCTTAGATCTGAATAGCCAGGTGCTTCCCAACCTTCCCTTTCCTCATCTCCTTCTCCTCCCCACTACCTTCAGCCTCACAACATACCCCAATTGGGGATGCCATAGTCTCACTGGCATTAGACGGTTAGGAGCAATTGAGATTCTTGTGCGGTATTCACTTAAAACACATGTCGACATAATGTTTTTGTTTATTCGTTCAGCCACTTTTTCACAGTATTGTCATCAACAAAAATATAGAAAAAATATAACCTAAAAAACCGTTTAGTTGTGTCGAGTTTAGTCGCATATGAAAACATGTGGGCGGAGTCTCCGGAGACGCGGGAGACTAAGATCATCCTTGCAGTACATAAAAACGGTGTGTTATTTTTGTTGTCTCTTTTTCTCTCATAGTGTACGACGTAGAAACCCGGAGAAAGTGATTTATGGAAAGTTTTTATAGGTTGGAAAAAAGGATTAGCTCGCTCTCCATAAATTATTACACCAAGGAAATAACTTCAAAGCATTGATGCTTATGTTTTTTTAAATATTTAAATAGTATCAATAATCGTAAACACAAATATGAAACAGAAAAAGCTAAATAAATATAATATGTGTTTATGCTTCTACCTTATAAGTCTCACACCACGACGTATTTTAGTATTACCTCATCACGAAAAGTCTGAAAAAAAATAAACCATTAGTATCATGCGCCCACAATAGAAGAGCCGTGAGTTATTTATTATAATACATTAAATTAAAAATAATTTCCTATAAATTAATTTATGTAATTATTTCTAATTATAATTTTGTACAGAACAATAGATAGTAATGTTTAGTTTATGATGCAGTGTAAGAGTATTGTTTAGTGAAATGGTGGTTTTATTTTTAATTTACCGGCGGCATTGGTTAAGTTGGTTAATTGTGGTAATTATCTAATAAAATCACAACACTTTTTACCACCATGAAAATTAAGGTGAACTAAACTGGTTTGAACATCACTCGGGTAGCCATTTTAATGTTTCTTGACGACACTCTTACAATACTTTAATTATTTTTGTTAAGGGTCAGCACTTAAGAATGACGCTAAACGTTACTTTGTAGCATTCAAGCAATACTGCAAATGATTTATCTGCAACTTTTTTATGAGTAGTAATAAAAAATTCTGAAGTTTTTAATGATTTTTTTTTTTAACTCCAAGCCTTTAAATTCTATGAAAAAATTGTTACTAAAGGGTGCCGTTCTAAAACCAGCAAAGGTATTTTATGACGTCTTACCTAAAATTCCAGTATACATTTCATAGAGAATTTAAAATATTACTGTTTAAGACTTGTATTCACTGGAAACCTTAGACATTTTTCTAACTAGCCCAATAGAATTAACCGATAAATAGTTTGTAGTTTTGCTTGTACTAGAAAGCCAAAAAGTGTGTATTTTTGGGTGCTGACTATGTTGTATGAAGTGTGTTTTTTTTTTCTTCTTGAAATCGTGACGAATTGTATTAAATTATACTTATCTGTAATTAACACTACTTTAATACCAGATTGTAATAAGGGAAGGTAAATAATAAAATCAATGCTAATGATAAGAAAAAAAAAAATACATAGATTGGCAAACATTTGTGTTGAGAATAAAGATTTTTTGATCCATAATGAAAAAAAAAATCCTAATTCGTCAGACTGAGAGTTAAACACAAAAAATACATGCAATTAAACTTAACATAATTTAAATTGCAATGAAAATATTTTTGTGTTCTTTTTCACTTTTGAAACTTGTTAGTTATACTTAGCTAGTACTGATATTTAACTAGTTTTATGATGAAAACGCAATCACTTAAGAGGAGTAGGCAGTAGAACGAATTGTAGTAAGTAATACAGATGTAAATAAAAATAAAATTAGGTCCATCTTACATTTCGAACTGGTTTCGTTTTTTGAAAATTTATTTGTTCATTTAAACATCAGTATCTTTTGTGCATACAGACAATTTAACATAAGTGCATCTTGTGCTATTATAATATAATTACTGAATAAAACCACCATTTCGCCTGTTAAGTACCAGGAGAATAGAGTAAAGAGGAGGCGGAAAAGGGGTTCATTGCGGAGAGTGGGGTTAACCTTGAAGGGACTCGTATTCAAACACTTGCCTACACACTCAAGGTTATGTTTATCTCTTGAACCGATGGTTTGATGTGCGGCAAAGATTTGGTTCGATTCTCGCTGTTTTTATAATGATCGTTTCTCGAACTCTGCTCGTTTGCAAGAAAAGTGCATTCGCTCTACAAAATTTGGAAACCATTAATTTTCGTTGGCTTGAGTTCGTTTCATTGTTTTTCTTCTGCGTTTAAAGCTTTGGTGTGGGAGTGCCAACATCTAAAAAAACTGTGGATGCAAGAAACATTACTGAAGATTTTAAAACATTAGTCTACCTTAGATTGGTAAAATATTATAAGCAATAAGATGGACAAATAACTTTGCATAAGACCACATATTGAATTTTAATTTTGTGACCGACCGGTTTCGCTTAGCCTAAGCATCGTCAGGGCACATCCAGGCATAAATTAAAATTAAAAAAAAAATACTACGTTTGCAATTACATATTCATATAGACGGAGAACACAATATAAAATAAAATAAGAGAAAAGTGAGAAAACGAAAGATCAGCATTTAAATTATAACAAAGAAACAGGAATCAATACAACAAATAACAGTAATCTAGAGTGGTAGATACTCAAAGTATCGCCCAGGTGAAAAACCACCATTCAGAATCGAAACGTTGTTTAAAATGGCTTTAGCCGTGTTTGGTGACCAGATCTGAATAGCCAGGTACTTCTCGACCTTAATCTTCCCAATCTCATTCCCTTCCCCACTACCTTCAACCTCACAACATACCCTATTTAGGGATGCCATAATCTCACTGGCTCTAGACGGTTGAGAGCAGTTGAGACTCTTGTGCGGTATTCATATAAAAAAAAAACAAAAAGGAACAGAGAGAAATAAGTCCGCAATATGTGCCTTGATGATACTTATGCTAAGCGAAACCGGTCGGTCATATAAATAAAAACTGTTGTCTCATACAAAGTTATTTGTTTATTTTAATACAACCACAAAGTAATTGCTTCCTACAAAAATATTCACAAATTAGCTATTTTTTTGTCTAAAAACTAAAACTAAAATAGACAAAAACACTTCGGTAGGTTTCACAAAATGACGTTAAGAGAATTAGCCTAGAATTATTGTAATGCAGTGTGTAAAATTATCATTGAACTAATTGCAAACCATTCAAAGGCGTGCAACATTAAATATAGTACATTTTAGTTTTATAAGTAAAGTAAGTGTTTAATTTATTTGATAAGTTAGTTTGAAATAAAAGTCGGTTTAAGGATTTCATGATAATTTTAGAATAAAGCGTCGAGCCATAATAATTCATCTCGGTACGTGATTCAGAGGCGAGGAAACGAGCGCAGAGATTGGTGAAACTGAACATGCGTAATTTATGCCATTTCGTAGTTAATTATTTCCACGTAATAAGTTTGGCGTGGTTCCTCAATTAAGGTTTTGTTAATATTAATTTGATTATTATTATTTTTTTTTTTAAATATGTGTCTAAAAATTGAATGGAATCGGTGTTCTTTAGTAAACTATTATGTAATATAAGCATACGTCAAACCAAAGTGGTAAATACTTTCAGTATTGCTCTGGTGAAAGTCACAATTTAGAATAGAAAACATGCTTGAGTCATGTTAAGTGATCGGATCTGACTAGCCAAGTATTTAAATATATTATTTTTGGGAAAATTAACAGCAAATTAAGGGTAAAATACACACTTTTTGGCTTTCTAGTACAAGGAAAACCACAAATTATTTGTTTGTTAATTCTATATGGGTAAGTAGAAAAATGTGTAAGGTTTTCAGTGAATATAATTCTTAAACAGTAATCTTTTAAATTCTTTTCGAAATGCATACTAGAATAGAACTTTAGGTAAAATATTCAAAAATGCCTTCGCTGGTTTTAAAAATGCACCTTTTTCTGACATTTTAGTATGTTTCTCATAGAATTTAATGGGTTACAGTATGAAAATTGTATTCATTGGAAACCTTACACATTTTTCTAACTACCCATGTAGAATTTACATATAAAACATTTGTAGTATAGGTTGTATTAGAATGCTACAAAGTGACGTTTAGAACCATTTTGGGTGCTGAGGCTTAACAACAAATTATTATAAGAATCATGTCAATTACAAATTTTCTTCTGCTGATGATAAATATTTTAAATAAAGTGTGACTATGCACATGTTTATTTTAGCAACTTAACAAAGTTCTTCGGGAGAGAGAAAGATGGAAGGGAACATGGGAATTGGATTAAGGGAAGAAGGACGGGAGTAGATAAGAGGTTAGTTTCAGTGATCTAGTTTGGGTGCAGTCGGGTAATGAATTTTTGTTGTATGTCACGTATAGTCGAGTTAAAAATGTCAATATAGAAATCATTTAAGGAGAATGAATTTGTAGATCTGTAAATATTTTTTTTTTTTTCGAATTGGTATTACAAAAAAGGAAATAAAAAGTACGTGGCTGTCTGCTGTTGTGATTTGGAACATGAAATAATTCTTTCTCTTTCTCATCTTATTCCCTCTTCACTTCAGCTTTCTTAACATCCTACAAAATTGGAGATGTCTTAGAATGTCGGGTGATTATGACTCTTCTGCGGTAAATACATAACAAAGTAAAAAATACAACCATTTATAAGTGCACTACAAAAGCGCTTATATAATACTGTTTGGCTCCGTGCTACTGCGGCGCTTCAAAGATATTTGCCGAAGGCTGCACTCACAGCGTTGCCTGCCTCACGAGGCATTGGCTCGTTGGTCTCACGGACTTAATTTCAATGTTCAAGAATTCTTAATAGCAGTAACATCTATTTTCAATAAATGATTACGTGTGTGTAAAGTTAGGTCTGCAGAACGTTTATAGTATATATTACATTACACTCTTGTTTTATCTGAAAGTATTAATGCGCTAAGCCGTCTTCTGTAGATGATTCGTTAGATCGCCGTGTGGGGCACTAATTTATGCAAATACAATACTGGTAATTTTGGCTCATACGTAAAAAAGTTTGAGATTTTGTTCCGATTACGCTACTTCACGATTTACTCACTATGTCCCTTTTGACGTGTCTATCAAGACTAAACTAGTTTTTGTATTGTTAGTTTATTATATATTCCTATTAAGAGTATAAAATAATGCCTGCTTAAATACATTATAGGTAGATCCTTTATCAGCTACGTAGGGATTTGAAAAGATGATTAAAAAAAATCAATTGAAATTAGTTCCTAATTTGAAAAGTTCACACCCGTACGGTCGTACGTACTAAAAAAGCAACATTTTTGTAGTTTATTATAATATGAAAATAATTTAATTTAGTACATCTGAGAAAAAATGTTGACTTTCAATATAATAAGTCAAACAAATGTGTTTTGGTTTTAACAAACTAATTAAACACCACGCCGTTTATCCGCAGGGGTGGGCAGAGATGACAGACCGCCATAAACTCTGTTTTGGCATACGATCTTTGCTTCATTCACATTCATACATCGTCTTATTCATACTCTTCTGTTATTCTATTCTTACGTGACCCGATTGAAGTATTTGATTCACTTGATCATGCCATGTCTTCCTCAGACGTCCCCGACTTCTTCCATTCACTTTAGCATCATATATTCTTTTCACACTCCTTTCTTCGTTCATTCGCTCTACACGCACAAAACATCTCAATTGTGTTGTTTTCTGTATAAAAAGATAGAAAGACAATGTTTGACATAAAGCGACTCTAAAATAATAGCTTTTAATTCCATGGACACAAATAGTTATTACATTACGGCATTTAACCGACGGTTAAAGTTAATCTTACATTGAACAAACGTCCGTTGGAGCACAACGACCAATAATGAACACCGCTGTGTTGTTCCTTTTCAGATTAATTCAGTTAATTTATTGCAGTCGATATGAAATTCTGAACGTTTTCCTGTAGTCTTTAGTTGGCGATACTCGCAGGTTTCAACAGACAAAGAGATAATAATTATATTATTATGCGGAAATCGGCGACTTAATTACGTGTCCCTGGTAATTGATTATATTTTCTAGGCTACATTTGATTCAAGCAGTGGCGTGCAGTGACTTTTATTAGACTTTTATGATCCTACACCGAAAAATTACAGTTATTCAACGCAACCAGTGGCATTGAAACTTAAAATTTTCTTAAATGAAGAACAATCATATTTTGGTCCTTTTTGGAGGCAAAATTAGCATACAAATATTGACTCTTATTTAAATACACACTTCTGTTACTTTACTGTAAACGTGTCTTAACACATTTAATTCATATAAAATAATATATAGTATATTCGCGGCACGTTCCAGAATGGTAGATGCTCGAAGTATCGCCCTGGTGAAAGACCACCATTCAGAATTGAAACGTTGCTTGTTTTGGCTTTCTCCGTGTTTGATGATCAGATCTGAATAGCCAGGTCTGGCTTCCCAACCTTCCTCATCTCCTACCCCTCCTCATTACCTTCAACTTCACAACATACCCCGTTTGGGATTGCCATAGTCTTACCGGCTTTAGACGGTTGGGACTCTTGTGCGGAATTCACTATAAAAAATAAAAAACGCCTTTCTGTCGTCAAAATGATTCATTTTCTTCTTATAATGCCATCAGAGTTTAGCTATTACTAGGTCACTTATTACCCTGAAGTTTGCAAGCCGGAAACACTTAAAAAAAAACAGTTCTCGAAACCACGAAAAAATGAATTTATAATTTATTTATTTTAATCTTCAAATTCACGGAGAAATTTGGACAGCTGCATAGTGTTGTTTTCATAGTTTCACGGTGTATATTTATGGATTCAACGTTATTACTGTGAATAATAAAAATATGACTTTTGATGTATTCAATCAAACAAGCGTGTTGTCATATTTTATTTATTTATGGTTAAGTTTGTGAGATCATAGTTGGATACCTGCGTATTGATCATAAACTAATAAAATATTGATGATAAACTCCAATTTAATCCTTATATTCATAATCTACCTTCTGCAAGAGCATTTTTTAAAAATGTATATATATATCACATTCCAGCAACAAAACCTTTGTGTGAGAGAATTATATTTTCCCTTCAAATCTTTTAATGCCACAGATTATTACTATATAGCTTAAATTACATTACAAAAAGGAAATAAATCGAATATTATAAGTTTTGTAAGTATTCAAATAAATACCAACAAACTGAGGTGATTTATTAATTTAACGTATTTTGGCCGCTTAAGCTTATGTATCGAAACATGAGCAATACCTCATTTAAAAAAAATAATAAACGAAAATTAACTCTATAGCCGTATGCTTTTTATTTTGATATTAATTTTTTAAATAATATCAATAATCTTCAACGAAAATATGAAACAAAAAAATACAGAAAATTAGTTCGAAACCCAAGTAAACTTAACCAAAAATGCGAACTTCTACTCTATCCGGGAGTAACGTCTCTGCCAGTTGAGCTACCGAAACCTTATTAGAAACAAAGCACCGAACAATATAATTAAGAGTTGCAGAGAGAAGTTTTAATTTAAGTATGCACGCCTAACAATATAAACATAAATGTGAAAGTTAAACACATGCAGGTAGCAGTGGCGGTCGATGAATTTTTGTAAAAGGGATTCTAGACAGTCAGTATATACCCACTATTAAATATACAAATCTAAATACCAGCACACAAACAAGATACATTTACTGTAAAAAAAATGGTGTCTTAAATCAGCTCTATAAATCCTTTACGTTCCGCAACACCAATGCTTCATAATTCGGCAGTTATTCAAGCTAAACTGTCAAAAAATGTCACGCAATCAAATTCACGTGTGTCATTCAGTGGTGCTAAAAACAATACACTCGATTCCTAATATTATGTATGCTATTATTTGCATTATACCCATACGTGTTAAAGTCGTTTTTATACGTTGGATGCTGTTTATAAATCCATATACAGCATTCGGAATCCTTGGCAGGCGGCACTGAATGCGCATGCGCGAATTTCAAATACGTTCCAGCTTTGTGGATACGGAATGATTGATAGAATCCACTACGGCTTTTGGTGGTATCTGTGCTGTGTGTTTACCGTTCACGCGATACATACATAGATATTTGAGCATTAAGGAAGTATATGTATTTCAACTCCTCCGCCTTGCGTCGCGCGTCATATCGTTGTGTGTGTCAAGATACGGGACGGTGTTATTAATTTGAATCAATGATTTTTACGACTAGAACAAATATGTCCAAATCTCTTTTACTCTAAAACACAAGTAATGCAGAGTATCCAAAGTATGTATGAAGGGGTTGAGCATGATAGGTAGTACACACATGCCTCAACAATATGTAATACTTATAGGTACAAGTAGATAACAATTATTATTGAATCTGATTGAGGTGGGTGAAAATGATTAATCAAAAAAGAGTGTTCACCAATAGTCTCTGACAGAAACTCTCTACATTATTCATCGAAGATTTTGGAACTTATTTCATAGAACAAATCTACAATTTACAAAAGCTGATAAGCTCAGGACAACTCTACATAAGTCTCAAATAAGATCACATGTCATTTGTAAGTATTTGTTGATATAAATGTTCAAACCAGTAACAAAGGGATGCATTTACCATACATGTGAAAAAATGTAAAGCCTTTTCTTGCGTATACTTACAAAATATACGTTTGAGCTTAATCGCAACCAAAGCAATAAAAACAGAAGGTACTAATTTATTAATTTTATCAGTTACGCGCGCCGCTATGAATTGACTGTAATAAGGCTATATAATACGGTTTCTTCAATCAGTCCAGTTTCTGGTAAAACTAGTCTTCCAAAAAATATGCAACTTCGGTTTCTTGTATAATTGATCCAATTGTCAATTCAACTATAATTTATTGCATAATATCAAAATCTCAGCTTTCTTGAAATACTAAATACAAGTACAACGTTATCCATGTTTCAGGCGGCATGATAAGGCTGAGAACGTTATTTAAGCGAGCGAGTTAAAACAATAATGATAATCACTCGGCAAAATTTCCTTCAAATGACGTCAGATAACAATAATTATCATAATACTAGCTGTTACCCATGAAAAATCACCAATAAACAATATTAGTTGCTTTAATTCACTGATTTTTACTAAAGAATAATGTGTGCTAAACCACATTATAGGTAGATACTTTATTAGGTAGGTAGGGGTTTGAAAAGATTGTTTGAAAAAATAATAGTATCAGTTAACATCAGTTCCAAATTTAAAGAGTTCACCCTCGTATGGTCGCATTTCCTCACAAAGGGAGATTATTTATAGTTAATTTCAAACTTTTTTAAAATTTTATTTGTAACATGAAACACGTAAATTATTCCTACTTTATTAAAACCGCTTGATTACTTACTCTGTAAATACAAGACTTTTACTTATGCATTAAACGTAATTAGCCTAATGTTCCCGGAATTTAAAACAATGTCACAAACATCAAAATACGTTTCAAATTATTATGTCCCCACAGTTGACCCATGGTTACTTTGTATTAAAGTTGAAAGTAACAGAAATAATTAATAGCACTAAGATCATTAAGTCTCCGGTTAATACACTCAAAATAAGGGCATGTTACTATTAAAGTTATTAACTTAATGACCAAAGTCATTAGCGATTTTAATTTTTGATATCCCCACCTTCTGCTAACTCCTTCCCTCCTGGCAGTGGAGAACAAACAGAAATATTTTTTTATCGCTTAAAATGTATAATTAGTTACTACAATTCGTTATTATTTTTATGGCTGGTAATACGCGGCGAGTTAAAGTGGGTGGTCGATACGAGAGTCGTAAAGGCGGATTTCTATGGAATTCAAGCAGGCTGCTATCCAAACTACCCTGAAATAGTAAAAAGGGGAATTAATCATTCGGATAGGTAGGTTGCTACCTAATTAACGAGTAATATGAACAACGAGGCTAATTGGACAATTTAAAAGTATCTCACTTATATGTACGTATGCAAGTACCTACGTACGAATGCTGAAGATCTTAATTTTTTTTCATTTGCGTATTATGTTATCTTACAAATAAAAAATCGTAATGTAAAAAACCAATTCTTAATCGATCAGAGCAAACGCATTTCGGAAGGGTAATATCACGAACATACGAGTATTTTGAATTCAGGTTAAAATTTAAAGACATGAAGGGTAATGTATTTATTATTATTCGACGGCCTGCATGGTCGAGTAGTAAGACGCTCGACTACGAATCCAGAGGTCGCGGGTTCTAACCCGGCGTGCGCAAATAAAATTATTTTTATTAAAATGTGTCGTAACACGTTTAATTGATATAAAATAAAATATACCATATTTGTGGCACGTTCCAGTGTTGTAGATACTTAAAGTATCGCCATGGTGAAAGACCACTATTCAGAATTGAAACATTGCTTGAAATGGCTTTAGCCGTGTTTGGTGACCAGATCTGAATAACCAGGTACTTTCCAACCTTCCCCTTTTTCATCTCCTTCCTCTCTCCACTACCTTTAACCTCACAACATACCCCTATTGGGGATGCCATAGTCTCACTGGCTCTAGACGGTTGGGAGCAGTTGAAACTCTTGTGCGGTATTCACGTAAAAAATAAATATATATTACATTAACAAGTAGTTTTCATGTCAATTAAATATGTAAACAAGTACTAACTTATCGTCAATGCGTTTGCATATTCTTGAAGTGCTAAATGTAGTTTCACGTAAATAATAAATTAAAAGCGATTTTCAACATGACTTTTCCATTCTTCTTCTTTCGGTGCAAAATCTCCTATCGGATGTTGGCTACCAGCAGGGCAACCTTCACCCTGCAGTCTGCAGCTGAGAATAACTCACCATTCACTTATTTTTCGAACCCGTGAGTTTCGGTGTCTTCTTGTACTTTTACCACGTCTTTGTTCAATTTTCCCCTGGACGACCAGAATGAAAATATACTCCTAGTGACGAGACCATCATAATAACCTTTTCATTTTTTACTATCAATTTAAATTCATAAAATAACAATTAACTATACTCATCACATCAGCTATATTTGAATATTCACATCTTACCTAATTGATACTTTTTGTATTAACTTATAGGTAATATTATTTTTTTACTAGTCGTTACCCGTGAAAACTTACGGGATATAATTTGACCTGCCAAGCAAAAATACGTGTTGCCTTAATCGATCCATTTTCAATATTGAATAATATCTGCTTAAACACACTATAGGTAGGTACTTTATAAGGCAAGTAGGGATTTGAAAAGATTATTTTTTAAATTTAATAATTTCAATTGACATCAGTTCCATATTTGAAAAGTTGACACTCTTATGGACGTATGTACTCACAGAGGAAATTATTTATACTTAATATAAAGTCGACATTATTCCTATGTACTCGTACAATGTATATATATGAACTTATAATGTAATTTGAAGTTCGGTTATGTAGATGCCTTTGTGGATATTAAATAAGTTTTATTCAATTTCTCAAATGATTTATCTCCATATCTGTCGAGTATTTTGACAATGTACCTATAGATCCACATTTCAAAAGTCTTTTTAACTTTCGTGCTTTGCATTGGATTTGTATAGTGGCCAGGTGTAAACGCCATGAAAAATAACAGTCAAAACATAACTGCGTACCACTCTAATTCTTAAATTTCGTTTTGTGTTACGATCAAATTAATTAAGGCGTAATAACGATTACGATGATTGAAGACTTTCAATAAATTTAAATTTTCTAGTGTTTTACAAAATCTTAGTCAACCGTCAGTGGGTAAAAATAACGCGTTGAGGTAAATAATTATTCCAGATTCTAGAATGTTATTTCGCAGAAACATTTGTAAATTCCAATTAAATATGTAAATTCCTATTATAACAATTATAATTATAAACGCCGTTTTTCATGCCCCACGGCATATCTCATTCATATTAAGTACAATAATTATTGATGGACTACTTGCGTTTGTCAGGTTTTTCGATTTATATTTGTGTCAAAACACCGTTACATTTGCGACCTAACACATTACACCACAACAAAGTAAACTAAGTAACTAACTAACTAACTCAACATAAAAACGGATTTGGTTGGAAACGTGATTTATACGGGTTTTAAAGATGACTGAAATCGATGCTCTTAAGTATTGTCCTGGTGAAGACCTCCGTTTAGAATTTAAAAAAGTTGCTTGAAATGGCTTTAGACATGTTTGGTGACCAGAACTAAATAGCCAAACTGTATGTTATAAGGAATCACAAAACACCAAAAAGTATTTTTTTTTTGGCTTGTTGTAGTATTGAACTAGTACAGCGAAATGTTCTAACCAAAATATCGTGTAAATTCCATAAAGCCAGATCTCACTCTTTGAGAATACTATCTTTCAGCAAAAGCTGTTTCAGAAAACAGATTTTGGCGTTATTGACTATTGACGTTTTGTAATTCCTGAGTTGATCACCTGCGAACTCTTAATGGTCATAGTTAAATGTTTATGATGTTATCCACGCCGGTTTAAATACTAACACACACACATAATAAAATCAGATACGCTTTACATTGTATGTACGAGTAGTAATGAGAGATTTCTTAAAACAAAAGAAAAAACATTTCGTACACTGTTGGATCCGAAGCTGCGATAAAACACCGAATGTGTTTTCAGCTTCAGATGAATTTGGAAAATAATGGACTGTAAAACGATAAACTATAATTCTTGGTGGAAGTGTCTAAATATGGATGTCGATATATTATTTTGATGAAAGGAAAATGGGAAACCATTCACTCACCGATGTAATCGAAGTACGAGTCCTTGATTTTTCTTAAACACAACGAATCACAACACTTAATTTATTTTTACTTAAGGGTCAGCACCCAAAAATAGACACACATTGGCTTTCTACTACAAGAAATACTAAAAATGATTTATCTGTTAATTCAATATGGGCAGTTAGAAAAATGTCAGAGGTTTCCAGTGAATACAATTTTAAAACAGTATTTTTTTAAAATTATTTTATAAAGCATACTAGAATTTTAGGTAAGAAGTTTAAAATGCCTTCTCTGATTTCAAAACTGCACCTTATACTGACATTTTAGTATGTTTTTCATAGAATTTAAAGGATTACAGTTGTAAAATTGTATTCACTGGAAACCTTAGACATTTTTCTAACTACCCATATGCATTTTTCAGATACATCATTTGTAGGATTGGTTGTATTAGAATGCTAGAAAGTAACATTTAATGTCATTTCTGAGTACTGATCCTTAACCAACAACAACAAAACGACGACCAAGCAAGACACCAACGAACGAGCACATTTTTCACATAACTCTTCTTTTGTTACGATTGTCAATTGTTTTCAAACACCGTGTTGTTGAGTAAGGAAATCGAATAGCGAAATGGCGGAATAGCTAGGAACTGAATTAAAAAAAAACATGATAATACTAATAATAATATTCGGATAATTTGTATAGCGCCGTTTTTGTGAAAAATCACCTCAAGGGCGCTGTACAAATCTTAATTTCTACTTAATATTAATTCTTAGTTTATATAAGTATACAGCAACATACTTTAGAAATCCAACATACACACTGAAATCAATGCTACGTTGTACGTGTATTATTTTCACGGATTCAGTTATGGATTATAAGAAAACGATTTGAAAAACCAGACTGACTTCGTACGTCCATTTCTAATTATCTTCGAACATTAGAACACAGGCGTAGAGAATATAATAAAGATACGGATTGCGATGTCAGGTTTATTACCATAATTTTGTAATTAATTTAATAATCCAGTATGAAACTAACTTTTTTGTTAGTGGCCAGCCATGCCAACAAAATTGAAGAAACTGGATCGATTAGCCATTAGTTGTTACCCGTTTCTGTACTCCATCGGGGCTAATGAACAACTTGCCGCTAATTTCCTATTCAAGCCGCCTCGGATACCAACCCACTGCTGCCTAATACCTACTCGGTACTTCTGCGCTCCGGCTAATGTTTCTAATGCGATAATATTAATCTGTGAGATAAGTTTTGTCTCCGATGAATAACTTGTAATATAAATTTTATGTCATTGTTTGGATTCAAATAATATCAAGCAAAACAGCCACAAAATCATAACTAACTCAAAGTTGGTAGAAATGTAATCTATTATACGTAATATCTATATATTGTCGTTAGAAAGGTAAAAGGTCTGAAGTGGCGTTTTGCGTCACTAGAGCACTTTATTTTTTGTTTGTTTTACAATAAAATTCATAAGTCTTCAGTACCTGGTTAGATTTAAAAAGTTAACGTAGGTAACTCAATTCCCTCACTGAATTACTTGAAGCGACAAAATGATTAAAAAAAGTCTCAATCTTATGTCGCTTTAGTCAAGTCTTCTCCCAAATGGTAAATATCTTTCAGATGGCTGAAGGGCCATAAAAATCTTCAGAATCAAACTAGGGTCAAAGCATTCGATGCAGAAAAAACCTGACGAAAACTGCACATTCAAGTAATTTTTGACCAAAGTGTCGCTTAATTCCTTTTGCCTTTTCAGCGACGATACGGTAAAGAAAACACTCTAAATTAGTTTATTTGTATTTATTCGTCAACCGGTATCGTCACAAGCTTGCCTTCGGGGCAGATATAAACTTTTTTATCGTGTTGACGTGTTCATATATATTACTCTGATTTTTATCAAGTTTCAAATATTGTTACATTTAATAATATTCTTTTGCAATGTTCTTATTTTCTAAAAGTGTATTTTTTATCTTCATTAAAATAATAACAGTGAATTTAAATAGCGTATTTTGTGAAAGTTCACCTTAAGTGCTCTTCACACTAAATTACCTAACCTTATATTATAACAACGAGAAAATAATATATAACAGATATTTATGCAAATTAAAACTATCTAAAAACATCTTAATTAAATTTTCCTTTTCACAACGAAAAATTGCTGCTAGTATTAATTTTAATGTTCAACGAATAGACGTATATTTCAATGTGAACTCGTAATAAAGTAGTGCAATACACGGAAAGCAAGATGTCGCACTAAATAATCCCTATTTTGCCTAAGTACTCAATCTAATTAGTCGGTGCATCGGGTGATAAAAATGCATACGAGTCAGACGGATGTATTTACCAATATGCACATAGTTATTAATTATATGCACTGAGTAATACGGCACTGACTTTGTGTACCGATTCCGACCTTAACGTTTTACTTTTACCATAAAATTTTTGGTAGTTTTCTCTTATGAAATTGTTAAGATATGTGATTATTGAAAAAGGTTTATGTTATTTCAATTGCTTTCCTAAACACTTTCAAAATTGTTTATAACGAATCGTCTATGCATTATGCATACCTAATTACAATTACCTCTGCAATATCAAACTTACGAAGGTGTTTGAATTATGATGAAATTTTAATGATCATAACATTAGAAATTATTCGATAATATCTGTGTACTAGATCAAGCTGATATTATAAAATACTAATAAAAATGTAAAATACGCTTAGCGGCTAATGTTTTAATCGTTATTTCAAAACAAAACCAAGCTACATTAGCCTACTTTCTGGTGTTGCGCGTGCGATCGCTGATCTTAGAATTGCATTTATCAATCAACATCAAAAGCCTTACGTATTAAAGTGGGTAGCTAGAAGCAGCCTACTACCTACGCAGTAATAATACTAAATGTGCACACTTGCGAAAATCAACACATGCAAGGAGAATTATGTGCACATGTTGCTATTTAAGTAATTTAACGCCGGTAGCCAACAAACTACTCCTATCGCCAATCAGCTGTCCAACTGTCCTAATGAACATTCAGCTTTACACCCCCTGCTATAAGGTCTATTAGGGCGTGTCAGATGGCTTGGCACTTGGGCACCTCTCCACGTACGCTGGCCGCTTGATCTCATTATGCCAAAGCACGTATTATCTACTCTGAATAAAACGATTGAAATGAAAGGATTCCATTATTTTATTATTCGATTGTTTGTATTTTCCATAACCCCTGTAATTTGAAAAATAATAATTGCTCTCTGCGCATGCGCGAAATCGTACATAAGTGTGCTACTTGCATGAAAGAGGCACTGATTTACTCTTATTGTTAGGAATAAAACCTCTTAACCCCCTCTACCGAAGGGACATTTTTGTAAATCATTTCGTTCTCTCGTCAAATTATTGCAAGGACCGTTCTTAGCGTGCACTTCATCAAATAAAAGGGGTTCGTTGTACCGAAGTACGAGTACATACTTATAATATCTAATTATTACTATTTTTAAAGACTTGCATGCTTTTAGTTCCCGCTTAATAAAGGACGGGCCTTAATGATTTTCTCAACGGGGGACGAAATCGTGACTTTAGACAATGCAGCTCAGATTTACGTACGTAAAAGCATTATTTTTTTATTCCACCATTAGCAGGGGTGTATTTTATTGTAAAGTGGTGCACTAAAGCATTGTGCGGAAGGTTCGGAGTCAACTGTTGTGGAGTGATTGTTATAATTTATTCGCAGCTTGATCAGAACGCCGAGCGCATTATTTAAAAATAATACCGTTTCAGGCAAGTGATTCCCCGCGGTGTTTTTCCGTTCTGTGGGAATATTGGTTAGCAAGCACGGTACGAAATTAATGCTTTATTCTTAATTCGTATACAAGCTCAAACACGGTGACTCCATTGATTTATAAAAATAATATTAGGTGTACAACTTTGCTTTCGCCGTTTTTTTACCGAAATTCGAGGCTTTATTGTAAAAAAACTGGTAATACTTTTATGATTCAAAGTATTGTCCATCGCTGGCCACTATTTTTTTACATCTTTCGTACAGCGTACAAATCCCGCGTTGAAAAAAACTGGTCATTTTTTGAAGCGATCCACGAATCGATCCAATTTTTTACTTCTTATTAGACCGGAAGTTCTGATCAGCCAGGTCGTGTGCCATTGATGTAAAAAAGTGATAGTTAGAGGGAACAACATCTGGAGAATACGGCAGATGGGGTAGGACTTCCCATTTCAACGTTTCCAAGTATGTCTTGACCACTTTCGCAACATGGGGTCGAGCATCGTCATGCTGCACCTCCCGCAAATGAAGAAAATTTGGCTCGTAAACTTACATTTTAAATCGAGAATAACTTTCTGATACAGACACAAATCGACTAATGTGTCTATGGGGTTGTGTTTGAAACCCGGTGTGGAAAATAACATGTCATTCCGGAGTGATACCACCGTTCAGAATCCAAAGGTTGTTTGAAGTGGCTATAACCATGTTCAGTGACCTCATTTAAATAACCAAGTACTTCCCAACCTTCCTCTTCTTCATCTTCTTCTTTCTTTTCGTGATCACATTTATAATGTAGCTAATAAATCACTAAAATTTCTTGGCTTCATCAATAGAATTGCATGTGACTTTAAGGGGCTATTTCACCACCTCTCAATAAACTACTATTCATTAGTTAACTCTAATCATCGGAATATTCGTTAGCTATCTCTTTCCGCAAGTTTGGCTGGCAACGTCGCTTTTTTTCAAACCTTATCCCGTCTGCTGTCACGTCTGTCAATACAATGCCGTTATTTCTAACATAAACTAACTTTCACAACACAACATTCGCGCGCGAAGCTCATTACATCCCTGTCACCAAATAGTTAAACGCGTCTCTATATTTAAATAAAACATATTTCTATTTTATAACTTTATTATTAAATTATATTAGTGAAGTGCATTGGGGAGTGTCTATTATTGCTTGGTGAAGGTTGATAGTTTGTAAGCATGAACATGTTGTATGTGGGTATATTGTACTGCCAAAGATTGTTGTTATTTCATAGTATATTCCGTGATATGCACCCAATGCACTTCACTAATATAATTTAATAATAAAGTTATAAAATAGAAATATGTTTTATTTAAATATAGAGACGCGTTTAACTATTTGGTGAGAGGGATGTAATGAGCTTCGCGCGCGAATGTTGTGTTGTGAAAGTTAGTTTATGATAGAAATAACGGCATTGTATTGACAGACGTGACAGCAGACGGGATAAGGTTTGAAAAAAAGCGGCGTTGCCAGCCAAACTTGCGGAAGGAGATAGCTAACGAATATTCCGATGATTAGAGTTAACTAATGAATAGTAGTTTATTGAGAGGTGGTGAAATAGCCCCTAAGAATATAAAAACTCTAAAAACCCTTTACTGCTCATTAGTTCGCCCTCACCTAGAATATGCTAGTGTAATTTGGTCCCTTTTCTATACCGTTCATATTAATCATATTGAATCCGTACAACATCGCTTCTTACGCGGTATTGCATGGAGATTAGGGCGAGAAAGAGGTGATTATTCATATGATGAAATTGAACAATTATTGAAAATGTCTTCATTAGAAAAGCGCAGGAAAGACTTCGATTTAATTTTCATTTACAAAATCAATAATTGTTTTATTGACTCACCTTCTCTGTTGCAACTTATCCAGTTCAACATTCCTTGCCGTAGACTCAGAAACAATGAATTACTGTTCCTCAATCATCACAATACTAATTATGGGTCCGTTAATTTATAAATAAATAAATAAATCTCTTTCCTCTCCCTACTTCATTCAGCTCCACAACATACCGTAAATCTGGGATGCCATGGTTTAACAAGTTCCGACCAGTTGATACTTTTGTGCGACAGTCATAACCAATGGAAATAAAACACGTGGTGCAATGAAATACCTTGTTGTTATTTTGTGACAAGTAGGTAGGTACTGTGATATTTAAATAAGTGTTGTGTTCTCTTTCCTATGAAATAACTATAATTACTTTTATACACAAATGATCGATCGAACGAAATAAACCAGTGAAACTTAAAAAAAAGAAAGCGAACAATTTGTGATTTGATGTCATAATTTATATGACTTTATAGTTTGCCTTCTTCTTTAAATCGATTATTTTTATGTTTCAAGGATTTCCTGAAATATAACATTTTTTCACTTTTGATCAAATATGTACCATATATGACGAAGGGTGCGTTGTTCAAATATAGTCCTGCTCTCAAGAACTGCATCACAACCACTATTCCTGTTATTTGTGCGAAAGTGAGAGCCCTCTGCAACGGATCTATCAGCAGTAAATATGCGTTTAAGTTCATGTTTTTGCCGATTGTGTGCAAGTCTGCAGGTGTTGTTTCATTGAATCTACGTATCATTTTGTGTTATTAACAAGTTTGTTTGTTTTATTGTTGCAGACGAGTCAGGATGCGAGGCTGACATGGCGGAGGCGTGCGGGGCGGCAGGTTCCCTGGGCGGGGGCGGAGCGGGGGGCGGCGGCAGTGGGGGCGGGCCGCCCATCAACAAGGACACCGATCACAACTTCGGAGAGGTAGGAACACTTGATATATTTATTATATTTTTTGTGCTCTTATGCCATATGGCTGCATTAGTTATCCCATGATTTTTTAAATGGATCGTTTTTTAAATATGTAGATAGATAGGAGTTCTTCGACTTATACACAAATGAATATATTACAGAAATGTATCAAAGGGATTTGTAATAAAAATATTTTCATCTCTCTTAACATTGCGGAATTTCCCTGCAGCAGTTGGGGTGGAACGTCATTCACCTATATACTGAAAAACACTCCTTGCTTAATCCAAATTCATACACATTCACATAAGTACTCTTCGGTTGTTCCATCTTTAAGCAGTACCTGACTGAAGTAGGTATTTGATTGTGTTGTGTATCGGGATGTCCTAGACTTCTTTTTACAACCACCTGAACGCTATATATTCTCCTCACATTCCGACTAATGTTCGTTTAGGCTACATGTTGAAACCATTTAAGTATCCCTGTCTTAATTTGGTTCATTTTGCTAACACGGACCTTACATTCTTTGTAAGTCTTTACTTTACTAAAAGTGAGAACAAGGTTTAAAATAGCTTAGTTTAAATTATATACCTGATTTATATAGTGAACAAACTAAGGAAAATTTTGATTAAAAAAAACCTTTTCTATAAAATGCAGTTTTTCACATATAATGGGCAAGGACGTTAATACTAATAAATCAACGAAAAATATTATATTTCGTTTTTACATTGATTGTTATTCTACCGAAAAATAAAATAAGGGAACTTGACGACCTCCGTGGTCGAGTGGTTAAGATCCTCGAATACAAATCCGAAGGTTGCATATTCGAATCCCGGCGTACACTAGTAAATACAATTTAATTAAAATTTCACATTTTACTAATGTGAAATAATATAATTTATATTTGCGGCACGTTTCAGAGTGGTAGATACTCTCAGTATCGCCTTGGCAAAATACCACCATTCAGAATAGAAACGTTGCTTGAAATGGCTTGAGCCGTGTTTGGTGAATAGATCTGAGTAGCCGAATACTTCCTCACCTTACTCTACCCCATCATTCCTATCCCCACCTTCTTCAGCCTCACAAAATACCTCAATTGGGGATGCCATAGTCCCACTGGCTCCGGAAGTTTGTATGAGATACATCAAAGCTATGCCGGGCTTCAAAATTTAGATATGTATCTACTAAGTGCCCAGTACCACCTATCAACTACCTCCCACTACCCACCACCCACTACCTACCTACTACCAACTTAACATTACCAACTTAATACCCACCCTGTACAATTAATTCTGTAAGTCTACCTGCTTAGATAGTATAAATCATACGATGTAATTATTTTGTTCTAACCGCTTCATAGATAGGATATCCTACTGTAATATATACATATGTATCAACCCCGAGGCTGATTATGTCGTTGATACAAAATATCGTTGTTTAAACCGAAGATCCATGCGCACCACCGACTTTTTAAACGATATAATAATATCTTAATGTAATATTTGGATAATTTGTATAGCGCCGTTTTTGTGAAAAATCACCTCAAGGGCGCTTAGCTACCTATTTAAAAATAAATTAAATGGTATCGCTCTGGCCAGGGACCACCATTTGAAATCCATAAGATGCGTTTCTGGCCATAGCTTTATACTGCTTTAATTCATTCCCTCTTCTCCCTGCAGCCTCACACATTTCCCAAACTAGAATGAAATATTTCCACAGGCTCCGAAAATTATTGTGCGTTACCACAAAAAACAGCTTTTTTGACACCAGATCTAAATAGCCATCTATTTCCTTACTTTTATTTCCGCTTCTCCTTCCCATTTCTTGGTGAGCTCTTCAGCCTCACAATATTCCTTAAATGAGGTTACCATCGAGCCACCGGTTTAAGCAGGTAGAATCCTTATGTTATTATTTTCTTAGACAAAAGCCTTCTTTTTAATTTGAAAATATTAATTTATTATGTAGGATTATAAGATCAACCATTGATCATCTCACGTCTTGAGGAATGTAGCGATCCCTCTAATGAGCACAAAAAGAAAACTTAGATCAACTTGCATTTCTTGTTAATTAAGACGGGTTTGACCGCTTCATACCATCGGGAGTATTCCCATACGGAAGGTTCTTTGCTCACTATTACATATATGCTTAGTTTTACCTAATAACATTTTACCTGTGAATTAGTTCCTGTGAACTCTAGTCTCGACATCAGCTAATTTTTATAGCGCCGTTTAGAAATTAATATCACCCAACAAAGTATTCTGTCTAAGAAATTAGCGGATCAAATCGAAGCACAAAAATAATTATAGAATTGCAAAAATGATTTTGTAAAAGATCACGAATATTATTTTAATTTTTATGACCGATTGGTTTTGCATAGCCTAAGCATCATCAAGGTAAAAAAATAAACTTAACAAAAATATAAAGTGTGCGGTTATATACGAGTATACATACAGAGGGAGAATACAATATAAAATGAAATAACAAAACAATGAGAAAACAATAGAAAAATATTTTAATTATAACAAAGGAACAGAGCGAAAGAGACAGATAATATGAATTGAAAAAGACAAAACGTCAACTGAGAAGGTGATTAAAGAATAATAACAAATTTTATGAGTTTACCGGAAATTTAATAATTATAATTTTATGCCAACCAAAGTTTCGAAGCCTGTACAAAATTGTAAGCGAAGAAGAGAAAAAACACACTAGTAATATAATGAAGCAAGGGGTGTTTGCAAAGACACAGTTTTGATGCGTTCCATCCTCTCTGCCTTGGTTGGTTGGGAAAGACTGCATTTATAAAGTGTTTTATGGTGTGTTTGCTTTGCTTTCCGGCATCGACTGAGAATTCATTTAAAAAAATGTGGAACAAATGCTACCGTCTAGTCTTTTGACAGTCATATGAATTTGAATGCTTCATAGCTGACCAAGAGAATATAAATTACTTAAGAAATATCAGGTAAATTAAACTGTGCAAATTTTGCACAGCTAACCGTTTGAAAGTTTTTCTTCTTCAAACAGAGTTTATAGAGTTGCATAATATATAGATGATATTTTCACTAACCTTCCCCCTATTGGCTAAAATCAATTACATCGAAACATGCGCCCGAGTCAATGATTCACGAGTAACTTGACGGTTAATAGAATGTGTGCCTAATTTGCACAGAGCTTACATAATTAGACTCTACTATTTGTATTTCGCACGGCTTGAGGTGCCTAGTGCCTAGTTGTAAACAGTAACATAACTACATATCGGTGCTAAATGGTGATTACATATTATTATGCCTTGCTCAATAAGTGGATTTAAAAAAAATACCTATTGTATGCTTAAAGGTACATCATTGCAAAAATAATCGGCACTACAAATATTATAAAGTGCTAAGTAATGCAGAAAATCAATTTAGGTTAGATTATTTAAACTGCCTTCACGTTTGACTAACGATTAGCACCAATTTTTCGTTTGGTTAAATTTGATCAGTAGTCAAGCATAACGGTCTTGCTGTTATGCTTGACACATTTTGTGCAAAAGCTGAAATGGGCCGAGCATTGACGGTTAACAAGAATCGACCAGCAACACTAATCATAACTTGCGCCACAGCTGAAACGGGCCGAGAATCGGCGGTTATGTCGAATAAAACAAAAAATCTCAACCTTATTTTTGGTTTTATTTAAATATCTTTGGAATTATACTTCATATCATATTTGTGTTTAAAAAACGTTTTCCTTTTAGTAACCACTGTCGTAACTTTTTCAATTTTATCAATCAATACTTTCTTAAAAACCATCAATAGAAAAAGTTTTGTTAGTAACTAAATAACTAATCTCATTCAACTGATTTGCTTTGCATCTTTTAAAGCAAAGTTACACAAAAAACACATTTTTGATTATTATTTTTAGTTATTGTATGGCGATACATGCCTTTACACGTAGGTATGTAATATTTGAACGTTTATTCGATTATATATTCGCTAGTCGGTAAATTTGAGATGGATTCCTTTTTCATTTACCCATCAAGTCAGGAAAATTATACGTGTGAGTAAATTATGAATACCTAATGAACAGTTATAATGACTTATTGTGTAAAAAAGTTGTAATAATTTTATTTTCCAGGAATAATTGTAAATCTTACACCGCTCATTAGAATATCAAAGCACTGCTTATAACTTTTATAGACGCTATAAAATACGGCGGTAATCCATCTAAAACCATAAAATTATCTAGTTTTAATGCATCTTCAATCATAAAATTATCTGGTTGTAATTTATTATTAAGAATTATACCTCGAAATAATTATCAAAAATAAATTATGATTGTTCGCAGTGCCCATCCGAATTTGGGTGTTGCGCCGTAAAACATTTTATTGTAAATACTTAATCTTTATCATTAATGCAACTGTTTCCAGTTACACAACTACTTAATTAATCTCATTAAAGTGTTTCTTTTTAAGTGGATATACATTTCTTAAGAAGTCCGTGTTTGTTAATGATTTATGATTTATTTCTGGAGGGCATTATTTATGAATCTTAATTATACCTAACGTCTACATTCATAATTTGTAATCAGTAATCAGTTCCGTTTGAGGGTTATTTTTTGTTTTTTGTTTCTGCAAAGGAACAAGCGAATTATTATTTTTTATTCCTTTTGCTTAGACATATAAGTATATGGAGGAAGCTTTGTGTAGGTAGGAAGTTACCTAAAAATGCACAAAACTGATTCTAGGTAAAATGAGTTTTTACAAGTAGGCATTAAATTGGGTACAGTCCATCTACCGACAGCTTAATTGGAAACTTTCCCTCTGTTACATGTGTCGTTCGTGATAAAGGGAGAGTTATCACAACGAAGCTATCAGCAGCATGTCAAAATTGTTAAAAATGCGTTTTGATTACCTACTTAGTTAAGTTTTTGCATTTGTTATTTTTCAATTTTTATTTTTTATTATTCCTATTCGTGAGAAAGGATTTAATGAAGACATTTTGGGGTTAAGGATAAGCACTTGGTACCGTGAATTTTTTTGATTTATGCAATTTATTAAATATTAAATCATAAGTCTTAGACATTTAATTAAACCGTAGCTCAAAGCTCAGAGCACCAACGGCGATATTTTTTCTTCTCGAAATTGACTCGCATCACCTCCATCAATCAATTCACCAAACGCCACCAACTTAACACAGGGTATTTGACAGTCGAGAAAATGTAAAGAATCGGCCGGGTCCCCAGATCTAATGGCCGCGGACGCTGATTATGATTCATATTGGACATTAATCAATCCCGGCTCTACCGATATAATAACAACTAATAACTAACTGTGGAACAGGGAGGTATAAGACAATGGGGTTTTTTGTTTTATGTGTCGATTTTAAATTTTAAGAGTAGACAGTCTGAATAAACAGTGCCGCCTATGATTTTTTGTTGTTGTTGGATCGTTTGTCGTAAATACATTAATATTATTTATAATTATATATATATATACGTAAATACCTTTATATTAATATTATAAATAAGGTTTCGCTCAGTCTAAGCATCATCAGGGTACAAAATTAAACTAAACAAAAAGTACAAAGTGTGCGATTTTATATACATACAGAGGGAGAACACAATATTAAATAAAATAAGAGAACAGTGAGAAAACAATAGACTAACGTTCAAAATTATAACAGAAGAACAGAGAAAAAAGGACAGACAACATGAAATGAAAGAGGTAAAACGTCAACTGAGAAGGTGATTAAATAATAGTTAGTAATTTTATGAGTTTACAGGAAATATACCTAATATTGGACTACTGGACAAATTTAACTGATTATAAGAAAAATGACTATTAATTTGGATGGCTTTCTTTATTTCTAGTGCTTATCAATCAATTAATCTGTTGCCATGACCATTTTTGTGAAGAATGTGAGCGCCGGTGCTTTTATTGAAGGTATGATCTTTTTCTATAATATTTTATATACTATTAAAATATGTATCGGGAATGCGATAAAGACAGTAAGATATCCTTTACCTGGTTATTTAAATAGAATCGACGCACACTTTGACCGTAGTAAATGGACGAATAGTGAAAACCAATGCTTTCTTATATCTCCACCGCAGGGGTACCGTCTTAGAGTAACGTAGAGACCTAACATTGCGAAATTTTGTCCGCACTTTTTGACCAAGGATTGACCAAGGGAGGTATGACGTATATGCTTCCAGCCAATCGGATGCGAAGAAAACCGTAAAGATAAACATTATTCCGTCTTTATCTGTTCGCGAACAATTTTGCGTTAGTATCATGAGAAAGAAAGAGACCGATACTTGAAAATTTTTTTTGACATTCTCGTAAATATTTTTTTAAGTTAAACATATTACGAATCCATTAAAAACTCATTTCAAACGGAAGTTTATTAAATTGAACGAATAGTCCATATATTGGTGTAAGTTACTAGTTGTTTTGTAGGTTAGGATGTTAAATATTTGAGATCAAACTAAAAAGACGATTTTTATGGTACATACGTGTGAAAACTGTTTGTTTTTGGTCCTTTTGTACTTCGATTAAAGCAAACACATAGAACATGTGGCCATGATGTTTTGCTAGATATTGCAACTCAAGTTTTTAACTATTTACGTTACTTTTGACAGAATCCGCCTGACAGTGCAAACGTGTCTGAAGTTTGTGCGGATTAAATAATGAAGACATTTCATTTAGCCCGCCCCAAATCGTGTATAGGTTTCAACAATTGTTTGTCTCTTTTCATGCTTATAGAACCGATAAAGAGAGAGCTATATTTTGCGAGTTTGTCAACGATTTGTCACAAATTAGTATGGTCTCTTTATATTGTTACTCTGAGGGTGCAGTCAACCTCTGTCACGGGGAATCTAGGTAGAGTCCGTCCAGATTAGAAAACGCGATGATCAGATATTTTACACGCTCTTTTAAATTGCGAAATAATATACAATACTAATAGAAATATTAATGGCTTAATCACGAATAATATCTGAGAAATTAATTACGCATTTACAAAATACAACGTTTATATTTTTTTTTCTGAACAATTTTCGGTGACTTTTTTTATAATTATCATAATTCAGTGATTTCTACATGAAATTCGATTCGGTCATTCCCTAAAAAGAAGTGAGATTTTTATGTTATTTTTTTTTAATCTCAGAAAGACCTGACAATGGGGGTTTACCGTCACATGTTAATAAAATAAATTTCAATTTGAACACCCACATATAAAGAACATATGGTATGTTAAAAGTATAACAAAATCTGGGTGATTGAAAAAAATCTGTTTGAGACATTGCAATGATGGTTTGGGCGTCACACTGTTATATTTGCTCTTTTGTCAAAGTGCCCACGCACATATTCGACAACATGCAGGATGACAAAACAGTGCGGTGGAGTAGATTTCGCTTTAAAGGAGACTTATTTATCTCTTTTCAGCATATTATTCTACACCTTATCATCTGAAATAATTGAAATGTTGGTTTCACATATCTACAGAACTAAAGTTAGACATGCAAAATTAAGCTTTCTGCCTTCGGAAAATTCTTCGATCTTCCGTCTTTTAGATGGTGTCGATAGTTACCAAAGCTTCCATAAAGCAATCGACAGTAAAATGATTGCCTTAAGCCTTAAGTGAGGTAAATTTCATCTTACTTCTGGTGGAATCGTTCAAACACAAAAATAAAAACGAAATTCTATCTCGAACACATAATCAATTTCATTAGCCTGAGAGAGTTATAAAAATAATAATGCCTACCTCACACCTTTAAGGATAATCTGTTCAGAGGTCGTGCTGCAATTACAGGAAAGCATGTGAGTATCGATACTACTCCAGGTCGCGCGATATTATATACAGCGTTGTATCTTTAAATCAATAGAGTTCTGCTTGTTTTGAGAGCACCGTCCTTAGCAAATTCCAGCAAATTTCACAGCTTGAACCGCGCAAGTGAATAAAATAATAAACCGCAGGAGTTAACTAAACCTGTAAATAGTGCGCAGCTTGACGAATCTTAGTTATAAAAGTGAATCAACTATTTATTACCTGGGCTGTTGCTTTTATGGCCTGGCTTAAAGAAATAGAGTATACTTCGGTGTGATACCAACCTCTAGAAACGTCGGGCATTCGTCGCCCGGGGCGAATCGGTCGGCCCTGATTATTAAGTTAAAAAATCTCATAGCCAAAGGGGATAAACTCAAGACGTCTAATAATGTGATCGAGAAGGAAAATGCCATACATAATACGTGTAGGTTGGCTGTATAATTATTATTTACGAACTCACACAGAGAAAGTTTGTAGCAGAAAATACGTAGGAGGAAATAGATTCAATTATCTTTGGTTATTTATGTTCTAATTACGAAAACATTCTAGGAGGTTTAATTATTTGAAAAGCTTCTCCTTACGCGTTTTTTAGATAAGCTGACGACGTTCAGCTGAAATAGTTTTTGAACCACTCAATAAAATACTGAACATAACATTAAAATACGTGTTTTCGTAGAAAGGAGTATGTAGTATATTTCCCACTATACCTTAATCCTTTGCTCCTATTGCGTTTTGTAGCTTTCATTTTATATGTAGTCTCACTGTTTAACATGTAATCTATCTTTATCTCACTATTTTTTATTTTCTGTCTTCATCTTTGCCTTTATACATTGTATCTGTAAAGGCAAAAACGCTTAAGCGACACTTTGATCAAGCATGAGTTAAATATGCAGTTTTGAACAGTTCATTTTTCTGCATCGAATGCTCTGGTTTGATTCTGAAGACTGTTGTGGCAATTCAGACATTTTAAATATATTTACCATTGAAAAAAAGGCTTGACTCAAACTACACAAGTTTGGGACTTATTTAGCTTTTTGTCGCTTCATAAATATACTTTAAAAAATTAATTGTTTTTTTTTTTTACATAATTCAATGTTTTACTGACATGTCTAAATGGGCTGACTCTTCAAACCCCGTTATTTCAATCTTCTCCGTTTGTAGGTATTTTTATGGAGAGTATTATTATAATTACGAGTGTAATATCTCAGACTGGTGTGAGTCGGTGTACATAAAACTCAAGAGTAAACAAGCAGCCAGATCGACTACCAGTTGCTCGAGGCGAGTGCTGCCGTCTAGAAAAAATGATCATTTCATTTTTATGGCAACACACTCACGCACACTTGTAGTAAGTAAGTACTATTTAATAAATTCCCAGTAATCATAGCCAAGTAAATGTTTTTATTAATCATTAGTGGTCTTAAATGTTTCGATGAATATTTGAGAAGATCATATTTCTAATAAATGTCTGTAGTTGTCAAGAACGTTGATTTACGCTAGTATCATGTCCTTTGAGTGCAAAACTGTATCCTTCACCAAACGAAAAGTAACTAAAATAATTGTGTTTAAATTATTGTTGATTTTGATTTTACGCACACGGATTATTTGAATGCTCTAAAATCGACTCTGGTTCGTCAATTCGGTATATTGAAGGTAAATATAGTTGCTTTGAAAATTTTGTGATAAGAGAAAATGAAATGAATGATTTTATTGTTTATATAAATTTAGTTTTTCCATAGACAACAAATGAAAAAAAAAACTAGAAAAACATGAATATTGCAATAAAGTCCAAACTCTCTTTTGTTAAAGTATACATCCACACAAGCAAATTAGAATAAAATAATAACAAAACCATAAATTAAATCAGTTGAAGTACTGAACAGAAACGTTTTGACTATTGACATATTTTTATCGGAATACTTTTTTAAGCGGTTGGCAATATAGTAGGTATTTATACTTCTGGATATTCATTATTGTATTCAAAATAATTTATATTATCATAGAAATAATCACTTTGTGGTCGACGTTTTGTCTTTTTCATTTCATATTTTTTTCTCTCTTTCTCTCTGTTGTATTGTTATAATTTGAAAGTTATTCTTTTGTTTTCTTACTGTTCTTATTTTTGAAATTATTTTATATTGTGTTCTCCCTCTGTATATTCCGAGTATACTTGTATATAACCACACACTATGTATTTTTTGTTTAGTTTAATTTTTTACCTGATGGATGCTAAGGCTAAGCGAAACCGGTAGATCATTAAAAAAAAAATCTGTGGTCTTGTACAAAGTTGTTATATAATTTTAATTAAAATAATTTAATTACCACTTATACAGGATGTACGAAGCTAGTTTGTTTTCATGAACTTTATTAATATCTATTATTAATGAAAACACATCAAATTGAATCTAATCATCGACGATAGTTATATGACAGCGATGTCCAGTTTTTTTATTTTCTAAAACAACCAAAGAATTTAAAAAGTCGCGTTTTTATAAAGTAGGCATATAATAATAGTGCTGCCAGTTTTTCACTCACAGTGTCAAAACTAAGTCTGAGAATTTTCTTTATTATTTAATTAATTGAACACTAACAACGGCGCTTCGCTTTCAACTTTGCAAGATCCTATATACAAATGATACACCCTATACATAGACGATACACCAAGTGAGAGGTTCCGCCCGGGCCGACTTTAAATTTTCATTGCACCCTGACAAGATGAAATAGCGGGCGGTTAACGGAGAGTGATAGCGCTGTCCAGAGATACAGCCTCCGCCACCCCGCGGACCTACCCTTAGCATGCCTTACCTAACCAGTAGCCAGAGGCGGCCCTAGGGTCCAGAATTGAGAAGTCAATTAAAATTATTTTCGGTCTACATTTCAACCTTTTTTTATTTGTCATTTTATTCTCGTTTAAATTTTACTCTTACAAAATACTGATTCCTTCCTCCTTACAAGATATGTTTTTTATAAGAAATTTTAACATTTTTCACTTGAAAATTTGTTAATGTTTATACCACTAGCAGTTTCCTTTCAATTGTTTTATTTTTTCTTAAATATATCCGACAATTATGTATTAAATAAAATATTGAATATGAACGTATTAACTCCAAATCAGAGCTTCGTTCAGGAACACTTCTATACTATCATTATTATTTGGTACTATTTCTGTGATTTACATTAAAAAATACAATCGTAAAAAAAAAACAATATTTTGAATCTCACCAAATTCAACAAACTTTTATCTGAGCATCGAAGTCTTCATGTTATGCAAACACAAGTCTCCGATCTACGACCGCGAATTAAATCGAAGACGAAATCACACATATTGGTCCTTCAAGCCGGATCTTAATTTGTCTCAATCTTTTGATTAATTTGTCCATATTTACCAAAATCTAACGCCGGTAGTAGGTTAATGTTAATGTTAATAATTGTTTTATCCAACGTGTTTTTAATCAATTAATAGCAGATTTCACAAACCATTTAAAAAACCTTTTGTAATTATTCGACACAAATTATGTCAACAATGAAAACAAAAACGTCATAATTCAAAAATGGAATTGTTTCATTGCAGGCAAAATATCTGACCAATATTTTATTAATATATTCCTCAAACACTAAAATAATCTCATATCCATCGCCGTCGGGTCATGCCCCAGTGGTCCTAAGAATTTCTTAAGAATATGTCACACACACAAACATTTACTGCACACCGCATAAATAGAAAAAGAGATGATTTTGGGGACACAACTCAAAATAATTCGGGAATGTTCCTACCTACATACTATAGCTTCGAAAAAAAGTGAATACCATCCAACAGTACAGATTGTTCGGAGTCAGTGTGACTGTGTTATCCCAAATTGTGGTTTGTTGTAAGGCTGAACTGAGTGAGGTGTGGAAAGAGATGGGAAGTTGAGGTTGATAATTACCTGGCTATTCTGATTTGATCATCAAACGCAGACAAAACCATTTCAAGCGACGTTTTATTTCTGAACTATGGAGTTTCTCCAGGGCGATACTGAGAGTATCTACCAATGACCCTAATAGCCGGCCACCAACAGAAAAGGTAAGTCGACAGAAGTATGTTGCAAGCATATCTGTGGGTCCGAAGAAAGCTATTTTTTTCAAATTTTCTTTAAACTCGGTATAAATTACAGTTCTAGGGATTTTCTGTTCAGTGCGGCCGCCACTGCCAGTGACCAACACCGACCACCTTTAGTCCCTAGTCCCGCTACTAACAACTTCCCTTCCTCGCACCCCCCCTCCTCCAATACCCAGTAGCCAGTAGCTGGTAGCCAGGCTTTCTGCTTTGCATATTATGCATCATTTAGGTAAGCCACAATGGTAGCGTTCAAACTTTACTTAGCCCGGCTTATAAATGGGGTGAGTTTTTGTTAGAACAATAAATCACCTTCCCGGTTTATTTCCTTTGATTATTGATGATTTCTTGTTAAGTTCTTTTTCAAAAGTGCCGGATTATGTGATCCATGCGTACTTATGATTTACGCGAGTTGAATTTTGTTCTGTCATTACCATTACGATTACTAACGAAATACGAAGTTGACAATGAACCGATTAATAAATATGTTTCTTACGGCAGGTATTTTTTAACACGTGTAGTAGAAATAAAATAGTTTATTCGTTTGTGAAATGCGCAGTAACCTAATTACTTATTAATATTACTTATTAATACTTATTAATCTTAATCTTTCCCATCTCCTTCTCCTCTCCGCTATTTTCAGCCTTACGGCATACCGCAATTAGGGATGCCATAGTACCTCTAGCTTCAGATGGGTGGGAGCATTTTGAACTCTTGTGCGATTTACACTTAAAAAAAAGTTTAGTGTACATATGAACAAACAGGGAGATATTTTTTGTTAAAATCAGTTCGGTTCAGTTATTTCTAGTAGGTAGGTACTTATTAAATAGGAATCACATAAAAAAGTAATAATAATATAAACATGGGTAAATATCATAAAAGTTTTTGCTTACAGCTTATATTGTATTTTACTATACATGGCTAACATCTATTCATATATGTAAAGGGATACTGTTGATAGCTCAGTTGCAACTTTTCCGTCCTTTCTTATAAACGATTCATGTATTCTATTAAAATTAAGTTAAACTAAAGTTCTCGTAATTGTAAATAACTTCATTAGTTGACGAAATAGTTTTTATGGAATATCAATGCAAGATATCAATGCACGAATAAGATCAAACTCATAATAACTTCATAAGCTCTCGAAATAACTTCATAAGTGCGCGAAATTTTATATTAGTTCGAATCCCCGTCTGTCTTATATATCAATGGATGCACGATATCCCACTTACACAATAACTTCATAAGTTCACGATATTATTATTTAAATATTGTTTCTAATTTTGAAACTGTTAATTCGTGGTGGAATTCCATTTTAATGATTTAATAAAACAAATTTGTAACTTTATTCCTTTATGGATTTCAGACTAGTCAGTGTGACAGTAGTGACTAGTCTGAAGATGGCCGTCATAGGCTGAAACCGGTCCAGTCAAAATAATAAAAGTGGAATAAAGTTACAAATTTGTTTTATTAAATCATTTAAATATTGGTTCAAATCCCCGTCTGTCTTATATATCAATGGATGCACGATATCCCACTTACACAATAACTTCATAAGTTCACGATATTATTATTTAAATATTGGTTCAAATCCCCGTCTGTCTTATATATCAATGGATGCACGATATCCCACTTACACAATAACTTCATAAGTTCACGATATTATTATTTAAATATTGGTTCAAATCCCCGTCTGTCTTATATATCAATGGATGCACGATATCCCACTTACACAATAACTTCATAAGTTCACGATATTATTATTTAAATATTGGTTCAAATCCCCGTCTGTCTTATATATCAATGGATGCACGATATCCCACTTACACAATAACTTCATAAGTTCACGATATTATTATTTAAATATTGGTTCAAATCCCCGTCTGTCTTATATATCAATGGATGCACGATATCCCACTTACACAATAACTTCATAAGTTCACGATATTATTATTTAAATATTGGTTCAAATCCCCGTCTGTCTTATATATCAATGGATGCGCAAGATCCCACTCACACAATAACTTCGTAAGTTCACGAAATTGTGTCCGGATTCCGTTTCGAATTACGTTCTACTTCTCCTAATGATAAAATGTAGTCATAATTCATTTTTAATTGGAGGTTCTAATAATTCTACCTGCATGATTGTTATGTTGGTTTAAATAGAGGCATCAAGAATCACGAGATAATAATTTATTTCATTTTTATGTAAGATCGCGCGTATATCATTATTTGAGACAACCTCCTGGCACGTGTAACAAATTATAACTTTTACAATATTATTATGTACGACTGAATAACTATAAAATATTTTTTAATTAATCCACTGCAAAGTGAGTCACCGGTGGGTGGCCCGTTTCTACACCTCATATGAGCCTTTCAATTCCTCGCAGGCAATATAGGCATACGAGAATGTAATTTTAAATGCCGTTTCGTTCACTTCAGAATATATAGGTACCTATAATATAACTGTGATCTTAGATCCAATATATTATAATGTGTGTCAATGGTTATTTTTTATAGTCAATTTTTCATTTATTAAGTTTTGTGCTAAGACTACACATATGCTTCGCCAGTTTTTAAGGGACGCAAAATTTGTTCAGACCTTGTATTTATTTCACCGAGGTTTCAGAAAGAACTTATAAAAGTGCCTTTCATCTAGCAGAAGATGTTATGCTTGTGCTGAAAATGATAAGGCAGTCGGTAACCTCTGTAGAATAGGGCACATTCCAGCACCGATTCTCAACTGAATTGAATATGAATAACGCGCAATTAAAAAAAAATGCTTTTGTACAACCAAACTAAAATATCTGTATTTTAAACATAATGGTATCATTTTTATTAAATGACTCGCCTTAATTTAAATTAAGCTCTAATTATTTTCTTCCTGTATGCTATCCAACCAAGTGGCTACAATTTATTGGAAGTGTAAACATGATAATTTCTATCAATGGATATGTTTACTGATCAACAAATATTTAGCAAGTACGAAACTACTAAACTATAATATAATAACAAACAAAGGTACGAAAACAATTTCAAAAGCTAAAGCAGTAGGTTTTCCTTATTCTTTATCGCGTCCATAACAATTGATTAACCGAAGGCAGATTATTATGACGCAGCCGTTTTTCAGAAATTAACTTTATCACGTTGTTCCCCAGTCAGCAAGACTTGAAAAAGTCACGTTTCCAGTTCAATAAGACAAAACACCTTTTGAAAAGTCACTTAAAGTTATATTGAAATATTTTCCCAGAAAGTTTATTCGCGCCATGTAATTGTTTTTTGTTTAAAAACCCGAAAGGCGTAACTTCTGAAATTGTTATTTAACTAAACAATAAATTAATAGCTTATTCTAGCAACCGAAAGAAAAATCACGTTTGCTGCCATGCCGAAGTACCATAAATGCGAAATTTGTTTACTAAAAGGAAGCGCTATAATCACCAGAAGGTACAAATTAAGCGACCAACGACTGCTCACTTAACCCATTGTCTGCGCAGATGGAGTCTGCGAAGAAACCGGCATATTGTGTGCGTATAATAATAATAATGGTTTTATTCCAGAAGGTATGGAGGAGTTGTGTAATAAAATACATTCCATAGTTGATAATAAAATGTAAATTCATAAAAAATAAATATGAAACTTGTTAATGGAGGATATTAGGTCTCACTACAGAAAGCCATCAAGAGGGATTCCATCCAAGCAGCATTAAATACTATTATAAGATCGCATTTGACATACACTTTTATCGCAGAGGATCTAACACTCTTCAAACTTATAAAAACTGAATATGATTAACTTCATATTAAAGTGAATTTATTACATGATTGGTGTAAACTTAAAAAATATTTTTAAATAGTAGAAAATGCCATTAAATCAGATTTTTTAGAATAAATCATCCTTTCAACTATGAATTTAAAACCGATAATATTTCCCTCACATCTGTCAACGAAATTAATTTTCTATTCTAAATTTATGTTTTCTTTCAAACATCAATACAGTAACTAATAATGGTTTAAAATTGCTTTGTTTTATTCTCCGAAATGCCAGCGAATTAAAAAATATTTAAACATTAAAAATCTTGCACTCTTCGTTAGTTTGAAGTCAAGTTGAATATAATTTTATATCTGGTCCACTCACTTTAAAATCCACTCTGATTCCATTAAAAAATTGAAACATACTCGTACATTTCTAAGATACGTTACCTACAAACTCGGTCTATCAATACAAACCAAAAGTTACGATTACATAATGAAAGAATTAAACTTATTGAAACTCTCAAAGCAGAAGGCTTATTTTCGATTTGATTTTTATTTTTAAAAATGTTCATGGTATTATAGACAACCGTGATTTACTTAACTCAGTTAACTTCCATATACCTAACAGAACTACTCGATCTTAAATATTTTTTAAGTGTAACAAATTACATATTCGTAAAAAGCATTAACTTTGTGGCTTGCCATATTTATAAATAGAACACATATACTTTGTTTTTAACCACTTTTTTATTTAATATTTTGTCTACTGGTTTCTTAGAAGTACCTCTTATCATTAGTAAATAATAAACCGCTCTGTTATTCCCATAATTTCAATTATCTTACAACCCTAAATATGTATATTTATCTCAGTATTTTGACAGATTAATTTAATATTGTCCTGATGATGGAAGGGTACTTTGAAACCGGTAGCAAAAAATATTAAAGTGGTTAAAAACAAAGTATATGTGTTCTATTTGTAACAAATTACTGTTATATTAATCAGGACTGAGTCATTTAGGTACTCGCTTATACCTAGAATGAATACAGTGGGTAAATCCTTCGCAAACATATTAGATAACATATATTCAACTGCACTGAATCTATTTATAAGAAGGCTTTGATAGCACACCTCTTTAAAAAAATATAATCTTCATTTATTCCATTGTAATATCTCCAGTAACTTAGTTGTGTTAATCAAAGACCCTATGGCAAGATCCTGTTAACTAACATGTTTGTCAAAAATGAGTTAGTATTCTCACTAAACTAATTCTGGTACGCTCTATCCAATGAACACACTTTTAGATCATGAAAACATGTTGAACATGTTAACTGCAAATTTTTGTTATAACTGATATATTTTTTTAATGGCAAGAACATGTTATCTACAATAAAAAAATTGTATTGCAGAAATGCATTATAATGCTTAATTATATATTAAATTTTGTATGTTGGCTAAACATTTAGTAAAAATAGTTTGTGGATTTGTGTGGATACACACTTAAAAAAAAAAACGCAAAATACTAAATATCTCAGAATGACTTGACAGTTATTTAAGAGGTTCTTGCCGTGGGGTTTTCATTTACTCTATGTTATTTCTACACCACTATTATTTTATACCTAATATATATTGCACAATTATGTAAAAGCCCATAAGGGTGTATATTATAAGAACATACAAATAAGAGGGCTATAAAAGCGACGACAGCAATATCCCATAATGTTATCATGGTATTGTCTATATTGAATTTTTGAATAATCTTTGAATTTTAGATTCAAAGATTATTCAAAAAAATGATTAATGAAAATAGCAACTTATATCTACTCAAACTGAGTCTGAACAACAAACTGACATATTATGTTATATCTACCACCAGAAGGGGGCTATTCAAGCAAATGCAGCGATCTTTATAGAAGTTTTTGTCATATTTTCAATTTATATGCTCTTATATTCGTATTCTCAAAATACTAATACCTACCATGGAATATGTAGTAGAAGAATACGTCGTGCTCCATGGCTACGTGTTGAAGATTGCCGTGATAATAGCTCACATCCGATATAAAAGGGCAGTAAATAAAAAAAGTTTAAGCGCTCTGTTGGGAATCACTTTCAATTTATTGTTTATGTGAAACTATACCGAAGACTTATATAATAATGAAAATGAAATAATAACTTTTTATAAGACCACATATTTTATTTTAATTTTTATGACCGACCGGTTTTGCCTAGCCTAAGCGTCGTCAGGGTACAACATTAAACTAAACACAAATACGAAGTGTGCGAAGATAGATACTGATAGCTTTCGCACGTTCATTTGGTCCAGAAGCTAAAACTTAAGTTTAAAGCTATCAGTTTGAGACAGAAACTTAAGACATAAGGCCTCTGAAGATGGACAGTGTGATCTGTCCGAAACGTCAGGAGTTAAAAAGTCCTTTTAAAGACTACGTTACGCGGGTAAACCGAGAAAATTGTTCTACATCTTACACCCGTGAAAACCTTAATCATAACATATCAATATATATATATATATAGAGGGAGAACACAATAAAAAATAAAATAAAAGAACAGTGAGAAAACAATAAATAACATTTAATTTATAACAAAGGAACAGAGAGAAAGAGATACATAATATGAAATGAAAAAGCCAAAACATCAACCGAGAAGGTGATTAAAGAATAATGAAAAATTTTATGAGTTTGAAATATACCTAATATTAGACTACTCGACAAATTCATCTGATTATTAAGAAGTTGACTATTCATTTTAATGGCTTTCTTTATTTCTAGTGCTTCTAAATTGTTTTATTTGTTGCCATGACCATTTTTATGGAGAATATGAGCAGGCTAAGCGTAACCAGTCGGTCATAAAAATTAAAATAACATCTGTGGTCTTGCACAAAGTAATTATTTCATTTTCATTAAATATGTCAAACCACAAAGTGATTGGTTTCTACGAAAATACTTATATAATAGTCTAGTATAGGAGAGAGCGCTAGATGAAGATCGAAGCTACATGATACGAGTACATTCCCGATGTATTCACCTTGAAATAGTAGCGCGCCTTCGTCCCACAGTTTGGGTCTAGCGGGCCGGCAGACTTATCCGTTCGCTGCATTATTTTTTTCGCGAAAATAATGGAAAATTCCCAAACACAAAATAAAAACCTCGCAAATGAATGCGACTTATCAATGTTATTTCGTTTTGTCTATCGTATTGTGTGTGCACACGGCGCGCGCTGGTATTGGTGCGGCGGGGTGGTAGGCCGGCGCGCGTGTGTTAGTTGGTATATCGGCCGTACCGGAATTCGCTTGCTGCTCATTTTAATCAACTCTTTTTTTTATTTATTCCCTCACTAACGCGAACATTTTTTTATTGTTTCGGTGCTAACGTTTGTTTGCCGCAGTTTTTTTAGAAGTGAGGTATCTAATCTAATACAGAAATCGTCATTGTCCATAGTGTTCGAGTATTCGGACTAACTTTGTCTATGCGGGTTGGATTTTGTTTGAGGACATAATGCACTGCCGTACAATCCATTAATCAAATAACTGTAATTTTTTATTAGACTTTGATCCAGCGCATTCGACGAAAAAAATTGTGCACAAAGGTAAACTAAAATTTTAAGTACGTCTTCGTCACCTTTTGTTACCCTTGCCTATTGGAGGCTAACTGTCATCATAGCGATCTTAAGTTTGCAGACTGAAACAACTTTGCACTGTCACATTGGTTTTGAAGCCACGAGGTGCGGCATATCTTTCTATCTTTTAGGTATTTTATCAATCTTTCCCTGGATCATTAGCTATCATGGATTTTGAACCTTTAAATAGTACCTACTTAAAAGTAAGACTAATGATAATTATTTATTCATTTTATTTTATTCGGCAACACAGTATACATTATATAAAAAAATCTTTAGGTGGTAAACTCAATAATCAATTGAAATTGGAATTAAATTTTTTATTCTTTTATTCTTTATTCTTTATTCTTTATTCTTTATTCTTTATTCTTTATTCTTTATTCTTTATTCTTTATTCTTTATTCTTTATTCTTTATTCTTTATTCTTTATTCTTTTATTCTTTATTCTTTATTCTTTATTCTTTATTCTTTATTTATTCTTTATTCTTTATTCTTTATTCTTTATTCTTTATTCTTTATTCTTTATTCTTTTTATTCTTTATTCTTTATTCTTTATTCTTTATTCTTTATTCTTTATTCTTTATTCTTTATTCTTTATTCTTTATTCTTTATTCTTTATTCTTTATTCTTTATTCTTTATTCTTTATTCTTTATTCTTTATTCTTTATTCTTTATTCTTTATTCTTTATTCTTTATTCTTTATTCTTTATTCTTTATTCTTTATTCTTTATTCTTTATTCTTTATTCTTTATTCTTTATTCTTTTATTCTTTATTCTTTATTCTTTTATTCTTTATTCTTTATTCTTTATTCTTTATTCTTTATTCTTTATTCTTTATTCTTTATTCTTTATTCTTTATTCTTTATTCTTTATTCTTTATTCTTTATTCTTTATTCTTTATTCTTTATTCTTTATTCTTTATTCTTTATTTTTATTCTTTATTCTTTTATTCTTTATTCTTTATTCTTTATTCTTTATTCTTTATTCTTTATTCTTTATTCTTTATTCTTTTTATTCTTTATTCTTTATTCTTTATTCTTTATTCTTTATTCTTTATTCTTTATTCTTTATTCTTTTTATTCTTTATTCTTTATTCTTTATTCTTTATTCTTTTATTCTTTATTCTTTATTCTTTATTCTTTTATTCTTTATTCTTTATTCTTTATTCTTTATTCTTTATTCTTTATTCTTTATTCTTTATTCTTTATTCTTTATTCTTTATTCTTATTAAGAAATATAAAAAATAAGGGTTCAGTCCAAGTCTGTCTCGCTAGGATGGACCTGTGTTGAGACAGACGAAGAGTACATACATGAAAGAATATTAAATGTTATACATTACTAAAAAGTAACAATAAAGCATTAATGCTTATTTTTACAAATCTTTAAAAAATATTAATAATCAACAACACAAACATAAAACAGACACAAATATGAAACAGAAAGAGCCTGAAAAAAAAGATATTGGACACAACAGTCTCGGTTGTGACCATTGTCTTTTTATTTTCTGTTTTACATTTGTGTTGTTGATTATTGATATTATTTCAATATTTTTAAAAATCAATGTTCACCTCTTGCAAAAACACATGCATACAATACAGTGTGCTAATTGAATAACTTGAAAAAAAAGATAAGTAATGAACATTAAAAAAATATACGGAAAGAATTTAAAATAGTACAAATATAATATATATATTTAACACGTAGTGTGGTGATACAATGCACTATGGGTACAGTGTTACACATAACGAAGAATCATTGTTAACCTAATAACATATAAGTCAATAAAAGCTTTATTAACAACATGTTTAAAAGATCCTTTGGTGCACGACAAGGTATCGGCATTAATACATTTTCCAACATGGCTGTGTGGGGCTTACACATAATGTACCCAAGTAACGCATACAATATTAAGAACAGCTTTATTCAAAATAAAATAAATGAAGTTGTTTTTATATGAATGAGATCACAGAGCATTGCCGTTATTTTGAACTAAAAAAAACGTTTTAAATACTGTAATAATAATATTGCACTTCCGTAGGGCGGTTTAGTGATACTGTAGGTATCTCAAGTACGCGTATCGGACAGTCGTGACTAAAAGATTAGCAAAAGCTCATATCGGTTGATTGCATTTTTTGATTCCTTCATAAAACGGACGAATCCGCGGTTTCCCCGCCCGGCGTGGGAGGGCCGCACGAAGTGTGTTAGTATCAACAGGACGGCCGTAGAGGGAGGCCCGGCTCGCTCGTTGAATAGGAAATTGAGAATAAATGAGTGGAAGGATTTTAATGAAACATTTAAAAAAATAGAGGATTTATCTTCGGCTCTTCAATAGCGGGAAACAAATAAATAATGCGGGGCTATCTCCCCAATGTTTTGCATAGCCCGGGAATCATAATAATTCTTAAATGTATACGGAGCGCAGAACACAGTAGGAGGCTGTAGCCACCTCTCTATAGGCGCGCTGTTTTTTTCAGGCTTTAATTTCGGATGCGGCGTTATGGAGATTTGACAACGGTGTGTCGCGGTGTATGAAGGGGTTGATTTTACTTTGTTTTGGAAAAACCTGTTTTCGTAATTCATTTGCTTTTTTTTGGCACGAAAATACGCCGTGCAATATTTCGTTGACAGGAATATTGGCTGCGGAAATTTTCGACCGCTTTCGAAAGACAATTTATAGATTGAGTAATTATTATCATTAAATTGCGACGCAGGTCGCAGTCTTCTTCTAGAGTGTTTTTAATGCATTTTTTCGTTGAATAATGTATTGAGGTGAATATTTATTGCGCCAGTATGAGGATGGAGGCATAATATTTAATGCTAGCGCAAGGAAAAAACCCAAGATTACGTTATTTTCGCGAGGTTGTAAAACATTTCAATACATTTTATACGCAGTGAACAATGATTATGCCCTTTGATTCGTAAAATACAGTCTTCTTTTGTTTGATAGTCGTGCTTTTCTTCGTAGCTTCTGCTCAAGTAACTGTTTGGCAGGATTTCAATAATTATGCTCATTGAAGATGGCAGATGTGATGACAGGATGATGAATACTGCAAGCCTCTCCGATGCGTTGGATCAACTAAGAGCCAAAGTGGAACATGGTGCGATTCCACCAAAAATGACCAACTCCCTTAAAAAAGTGATTGGTTTCTTATTCGTTAGATTTCACATACGTTTTCATGGGTGATATTTTATAATTTATCTCGGTAGATACGTACCTTATTTTTTGGACACCTAAAAAATTCTATCTAAAACGTATATTTTTGTAGAAGAAAATTTAAAAAAAAAACCGGTTCGTCTTAGAATTGCATGATTTTAAACATTATTTAGTTACACATGTACAAACTCCGAGCAATACTTGTATTCGCATATTTCGAACTTATAAAATCCAACAATAAAGCAAATCCGCGGAAGCTACTTCATAGATGTCGCATAAAATATTCAGAGAAACAAAAAGTAAAATGGGGAAACTCGTTGCTGACCCTCGTCGCGTTATTTTTACAGATATTTCATTTATTATTGTTATTATGTTTGAAAAATTATGAAAGCCGTTTGGGGAGGGAGGGGGAAATGACTCCCACCCCGTTTCATCATCCCTCATTTATATGTTGGTACCACAGAAAAATATGCGAAGGTACACGCTTTTTTTCGGTAAGTAGGTACCCTGGTGCGATTGTAAAGCTTGCAAAAAGTACGACTCGTTTACGAATTACGTTTTTCATGGCAATTTTTTTGTTTAGGTTTTGTTATGAATCGATGTTGGTACTAACTCCATTATGGAGGAGATTCGATTAAGTAAGCGATGCTGAGGAACTTTAATTCATTAATTTCCTAATCAAACTAGTTATGAAGATGCTTGTTTTGATCTGCGATTGTGCATTTATTTATCTCCCGAAAAGTACTTGTCTGGCTCCTGTTTTAATTTGAAATAATTTCAAAATTAACGTTTTTTAAAATAATGCATTTTTCGTTAACTTACTCTTGATACGAGCAAGTTGACAGATGAGACCGGTAAGTTGACAAATTGTGTTAACTGTTTGGTGAAAATAAATAAAACTGATATAATAACGAGTACTTTTAATAATAAAATAATTTATTCAAGAAGGAGTTCTGCTAGTTTTTCACTGTCAAGTGTTATGTTTTGTAGAAACTACATTTCAAATTTATTATTAAAAAAAAAAAAAAATTTTATAAAACCAAGAAAATAATAGGAACGATTTAAACTTAACGAGAATTGCAAAATTCACACACAAAAACACATTTCCCTTCGCAATCTCAGCGTAAAAAGAGTAACAGCCTGTATCAGCTTAGCCGGTACGCTGAAAACTCAGATAATCGATGAACAAGAAAATATTCTTCTTTTTTTAATAAACAAATTGATCCTACTCCAGAATCCGATCTAAAAATAAGTTTTCACCATCTTAGGCAAACCGCCAAATTAAGTAGATCTCTCCTAAAATATTTCATTACGTTGAATGAGAGAGACTTTTTAAATATGAAATATTGTATTGTCAAATAAGAAAATTCAATCTATTCTTCTTGAATCAAACCTACATATCGTTTCCATTTAACTAATGTAGTGTTCATGGAATATTTTTTTACATGCGTATCAAAGTATATGGGTAAACCGGTTGTAACTTCAAATTAATTGGTGATAATATTTTGAATTAGGTTGTGCTATATTTATTATAAGAAAAGGGTCAACGTATTGAATTGTTCAACATCGATACATTCGTTAAAAACATATGAAATCAACACTCAATGTACTTATTTATTTTATTTTTCAATTGCTAGTACTTTTTATATATTACATAAAATTAACTCTTGTTGGGTACATAAAAAATGAATTAAATTAGATTACTGTTTAAATATTAGATCGGGTATATTATACATACCCATTTGTTGCATTTATTCTTACCTTTTTTATGGAATACTACACAAATGCGGTGTACAAAAAGGGTAGCTATATCGCCACTCGGTTGGAAATCGTTGTGAGATGTTAAATATTTTATCCGTAAATTTTATTGTGACTTGTACAAGTGCAGTTCTGCCGAGTTGTTCCGAGTTGCAGCCTGCATGTTGAAGATTGCCCTGATGATAATCTACGTCCGATAGGAGAGGGCATCAGTAGTGGAAGATGTTCAATATTCACAGTTCTTACTCTAATTAATTAATATGTTAGCTGAAATTTTAAATGTCAGTGGAAATATTTGTATATTAACAAGTTGTCATAAGTTATAAACAACATTTGTAAATCTGAAGCAGCTTCGATAGGTGCGACAAATTTTGATAGAAGATAGTAAACCAACAAAGAGGCGTTTCTATTACCCATGAACCTGCAAGAAGAAGTAGTGTTGAGATTCCAAGTTTTTAATCCAGTAAAGATCTTTTCCCTAAGAAAACACTAATGTAAAAATAAACTCAGTCAAGTAAATAAAACCATCAGATGGTGATAGTAATAAGGCCTAATGAGCCGCAGTACTAGTTAGATAGACATTATGAGGGGTATTTGTATAAGCCCCAGCTAGTTAGTAGAGGATTACGAAAGAATCCATAAAATCAAAAAAAAAAAAAATTCCAAGTTTAAATGGTAAAGCTTAAGTTATCTCAATTGTGTAATCCTATTATTTCACGGTTTTAACATTGATTATGAGTAAACGCGTAATTAATACACCGATAGTATTTAATGCAACTTTGATTCTTCACACTTAAAGTATTTTTGAAGGTCGCTCATTTTGCAGATTTTATTACTCGCCTGTATAGTAAAAAATTTGCCATCCTATGACAGTGGCGGGCGGTGGTGGTCGGTACATTGTCAGTTTTGTTGCCGGCCGTGTAGGGGCAGTTGGGGGAGGGGGAGGGGACAGAGTCGCGGATGTGTGAGAAGGGAGGGGTGTGGGTGTGCGCAAATTCATTCGGCGGATAAAAAATAATCAGATTTTTCAGCATTCATTTATGAGAACAGGGATGTAGTGGAGGAAATTAATTTAAAATGAGAGATTATTTTGACCGTTTTCATTTAGGTACTTCGGTATGACACAATGTATAAAGCAAAATAAAAATGGATATTCGTCTACTTGCAAGTTAACATTCTCTCACAAATATAATTTAACAATAACAGTTGTAGGTACCTTCACCTTAAGGTAATCTATTTAGTGTGATTCACTGTTAGGTACCCATCATAACATTTATCTATAAACTATTTCATTTGTGAGTAAGTACGTAGGTACGAGAGTGAATTTTTCAAATTAGAAACTGACGGATGTCAAAAAGATCTTAAAATTATTAACAGAATCTTTTCAAATACCTACCCACCTAACGAAGTACCCACCTCTGATGTATTTTTGCAGACATTATTCTATATTTAAATGTGTGGATTAAAGTACCTCATATTTTTTCATGGCGAATCAAATTACATTCCGTGATTTTTCACGGGTAAAAACTAGTATCTAGATAATTAATGTAAGACGTAACGTTATGTTAAAACTTCATATTTTATGTAAAGTACAAATTCACAAATTCATAAATCTTGATAATTTGTCTGTTGGTTTCTATTATGCCATATTTAATAGTTAGCGGCTTATACATAAAAGTAAAATATATTAGGGAGGATTTACATATCTCACAGTGAATTCATTTATCTTTTTCACATTATCTGTATCTCACCACGCCAAGTCATCATATTGTCAACTTAAGGCATACGGTCGTATCTAATACACAGGCATCTACATCTTGACACAGTTAACTTTGCAATCGGTGGCGTCGCTCATATTGATTTTGTTGTTATTAAAAACCTTTAAAAAAAAATGTTGGTTTGTTCTGTAGTTCCTCTTTTGGCCACCTGAAAAGTGATGTCAACACCACACTACTTTGTCATTTTTACCTTATTTAAAATTAGAACGTACAAAGTAAAAACTGAAATAAACCTTGGACGTAGTTATGTACTAATCGTCTAACACATAAAAGATTTTATTTATTTTATCGAGCATTTACCGCCTATTCGCTTATCCTTAGCTACCAGTTTTTAAATTAAAATTAATCTTGAACGTCAATCGTGTTATGATTATTTTTCCTTGGTAAAGGCACTTTTCAAGCTAACTTTTTATTGTATTGAGTCTGAAGCCAGTAAAATGTTTATTCAGAAAAGAATAACTAACTAACATTTCCAATTCCGGTCCTCTCATTGGTCAAAAACTCCGCCCCCATTAAAATTACAGGAGTGCATTAATACAAACACACACACATTTAAAACCATAAAACAACGAAAAATTTAATTTTATTTGCTTTAATGTATTCTTTTATGTAACCACTGATAATTGAGTTTTGTGCCATAAAACGATAAATTGTTTGTTTTTTTTTTTAATATTTAGCTTTTAAATTTATTATTATCCACTAACTACAATAAATTATGACGGAATGTGACTATCAATTATATCAATTTTGATTAAGTTTGGGGACGTGGAAACACTGCGATAAGCGGCATGCCGTGTGTCACAACATTTTTAATACTATTGTCAAATACAACATTATTTAGCGACAACTATTCATAAGTATGAGTCACATAGTAAAAAACTGTCTCAAAATTAATACAAAAACCGTAAATTAATTCACGTAATAGCAGATGAGAAGTATAATATACATATAATGGTTTCAAATTCCAATAATGGCCCTCAGACAAAGATTCAGGGCAAGAGTCACTCTTTGATTGATAATTAGTTTAGCAGCAAAAAAAAGGTTTCCGACATTACCTTTGTAATTTCCACACTCCAATGGAACTATGCTGGGCACGTAGCATGGCTAACAGATGATCGCTTTAATTCCGATAGGAAATATTTTCACATGCAAAAGAGACAGAAGCATTTACGGAGACACCTATCTTGGTAAACTTTAAATAGTGAATGCATCGGAGCTTAGTGGAAATTTTAATTTTGTTATTCATTTTGAACTATTGAGACTGTGCCATGATTGAAAACTGAAAACTTGTTTACTAAACTTTTTTATCTTATTAAAATATGTACCTTGTAATTCCACTTCAAAAATAGTAGAAAATATCGTTTATTAAGCGTCAGCACCCAAAAATACGCACTAAGTAATAAATACGTTTTCTAGTACAAGCTAATAGACTGTTTTAGACTACAATTTTTTTTATCTGACAATTATGTATCGGTAGTCAGAAAAATGTCTAAGGTTTCCAGTGAATAAATTTCTTAAATTTCGCTTAGATAAAACGTTAAAAAATGCCTTTGATGATTTTATAACTGCACATTTACTGATATTTCAGTATGTTTTTCAAAAAATTCAAGGGATTGCAGTTAAAAAAATGTATTCGCTGAACACCTCAGACATTTTTGTAACTATCCATGGAAATTTTGAAGATAAATTATTTGTAGTAGTGCTTGTATTAGAATGCTACAAAGTGACGTTTGGCGTTATATTTGGCTGGTCCTTAAGGATGGATAGACTGATAGGTATAATTAAATAGAACACAATATTATTTATTTAATATAAATATATTTCATTACTATTGAGGGATTTTCGTGTTTTAATTTTAAGTAGATGTGATGAAAAATAAAAAAAGATTTTTGTTTTAAAAAATTAATAACGAAGGTACTGAAGATTCCCTGATTTTCAGTGTTCTTAATTTTATTTTCACCTTATTCGTTCTCCCATTTGACACAATGACGTCCGTGTACACAAACATACTTTCTAAAAATTAAATTATTCAATGTTCAGTTGCATATATTTGTAGGTTGTGTGCTTTACAATATCAAAAAGCGTCGCTTGAGTTTTGGCGTTGACGCTGTGATGCGTTTTCCTAAGTGTTATGTGCTGTTGTCAAAAGCATGGCGTCCCCGCAGGACGCCGGGAGCAACGGCAGGTAGTAGGCAATAGGCAGTGGGCTTGCAACAGCTTCCTGAAAGGAAGGCCTAGTGCGGGAAAAGCTAGGAAACCCTTTGTGCTTCAGCTATGCTCTTTGACACGCTGATCTGTCACCTTTTAGCTATATGCATTGTACAGTGTTGAGCGCACATTACTCGAAACAATTAATATTATTTGTACTTTCCTGAGGAATAAATATCTCGTTTACCCTCATGCTATATAGATCGACCACCAAATTTCGTTCATATCGGGTATTTTTATTTCAATTTGAAATGCCAACTGCAAAATTTACAAATCATATACTGCTTTGAACTTCAACAAAATCAAAATATAAGATATTTCTTTAAACATAAGCCTCAGCACCCAAGAATGATGCTCACCTCACTTTATAGCATTCTAATACAAGCAATACTAAAAATGATTTATCTGCATTTTTCCACTGGTAGTTAGAAAAATGTCTGAGGTTTCCAGTGAAAACAATTTTTTTTATTTGTAATCCTTTAAATTCCATTAAAAGACATACTGTAAATATCAGTAAAAGGTGCAATTTTAAAAACAAAAATGAACGTTTTACTTAAAATTGCAATTGAATTTCACAAAGAATTACAAATATTATTGTTTAAGAATTGTATTCACTGAATAGAATTGACAGATAAAGAATTTGTAGTTTTGCTTGTACTAGAAAACCAAAAAGTGTGTTTTTTTAGGTGCTGACCTTTAATTCTTATATTTTCGATTTTAGTGTTCGCAATAAGCCCGTGGTTAATAGTGGAAAAATAAGAGTTTAATAATAATAAAGAAATATTATCATGAAACCAAATGGTTTTATATATACGAGTATATCAAATATACAAAGCAATAATTGTATGTTTCCCATCCTTATTATGATTTTTTCACTATGATTTTCCACATTCTTAAGCCTACCAAAGTAGTTATGTCACAGTTCTTCTGGTAAGGGCCGATTGGGACTGGTGTGGTATTAGGTACAAATTAAAAACATAAAATAATCTACCAACCTTAAATCAACCTGGGTGGTGTCAAAACATCACAGGCTCTATTTTACATACTCTGGGTAACGATTCCATGATAATGCGATGATGCGGTAAACAAATGTTGTAGCCAGCATCCACTGGAGCCAGCCACTTCATCCCGCCGACCAAACATCTCTTCTCATCTGGTTCAAATATATTTTTCAACTCATTAAGCTTCCATGTTTTCGTGCTCTGACCTAGTACCTACCAGGAGCACAGAAACGAACAGTGGGTACACACAGAAATAATATATTCAGAATATGTGTGTATTTTTATATTGAACCGAATGAAGAGTGAAAGGGCGGGGTGGCGAGGGTGGCGGGGGAGGGTTATTAATGAGCTACAGCCCCACTCTTGGCTTTGTCTCTGGGGGAGATGATTAATCTGGTTGCTCGTTTTGTTTTTTAACGTTTGTTGAAACATTCGCGATTAAAATTACACACAACCTGAAAAATTGAATGCAGGAATGTGTTGAAATTGGGCGTTGAAAATGCTAAACGCGTTTGCTAAATAAATGTCTCAAAAGACGCAGTCACAGTGAAAATTAAATATAAATAAATAAAAAAAACATCTATTTTCAATTTGCACAGTGCATAAAGCATACCTTTTTATGTAAGAACTTAACTTTGGTAGAAAAGCAACTGCCATTCTCAAAGTAAAATTATTTTATTAATTAATAATATAGTATTTAATAAATATATGCAATACCTATGCAAGATTATTTAAATTGTGAAAATTAATATTCAATACAGTAAGTAACACACTGGTAAATTATTTTCCCGCTGATGTAGGTAGCTAAAGTATTAGACTTCAATACTTCATTCCTCGCCTCTAGTTTCATCTACATTCACGACGAATGCAGAAAGCGTCCAACCCACAATTTGCCAAAATCGATTATTACATGTTTTCCTACAGGTAAATACAAGATTATTATCTGCTGAAAATATTCAAGCTCCAGATGTAATAGATTTTTGGTAACTAGTAGAGAAAAAACACTTATATTCACTTTACAAATGCCAGTTACCTATATTAATGCTTTTTTATCACCATATTTCCAAACCTATTTTTCTCAGTTTCATCTTTTTGGGGTTGGACGCTTTCTGCATAACAACGTCCGATTGCTCTTACGCTGTTTTGCTGTGTTGCTGTTTCGCCCAAAATATGAATTTAAATATGTAGAACAAAAACATGGTGTCCTGTCTTATTTTCAGACAGTTGAGTAGATATTTGAAATCTCTAGATCGCATTTTGGTGACCTTGCCAGTTGACTTGAGCATTTCAGAGAGAAAAGCTGTGCAAATTTCATGACACTAGAGATTCATGATGTACGAGTCATTTTACTGCTTCAACATCACAATTTTTTCCCATCATAGATGACAATATAACGATGTTTCTACATTAATTATGTAAGGTAATCGTGCTGAAGAAATTAAAATTGTCCTTCGTCTCGCCTTTTTACGAATTTGCTCCCAAAAATTCATCTTATGAAAATTAAAAAAAAAAAAATGTCAATTCAACTAAATACCAGCGTTTTTTTTTTTAATCTAATTTTTTTTCTTACTATTTAAATGAACAAATATATAAGGTTCGTTAAGCTGTTTACATTTTTTTAACGAAACTACCCAGCTCAGGAGAGAAATTAATTAGTTGGGGAGCAACGCTATTCTATTTTATTTACTTATTCTTACTGCATCAATGTATTCAGAATATAAGTGGAGAAAGACGCCGTTGGAGTAGGTTACCGACGATATTTAATTTATTTATCCCACTTCATGCGATTTTATCTCACCATTAATACCAGGCGGTAAAGGTTTATCAGCATTGATCAGCCGAAATACCTAATGATAATAATTATTACAACTACCTTCTTTTCGCACTTACATACGAGATAATGCGTCTCGCAAGACATTTCAACACTTGCCCGATGAAATATATATAGTGAAGATGTTTCACATTCGAAGCATTGAGCAGCGGTAGATAAGCGACAAAGATATCGTCGCCGGAAAGGCAAAAGGGCTGAAGTATCATTTTGTGAAGTTTACACCAAAGCACTTTAAAGTTTTTTTTTTGTTACATTAAAATTCAAAAATCTTCAGTACCCGGTTGAATTTTGAAAAAAAAAGTTAACCCAAGTAACTTAATGCTCACACTGAGTTGCCTGAAGTGACAAAAAGCTAAACAAATTCCAAACTTGTGTCGCTTGAGTCAAGCCTTCTCCCAAATGGTAAGTATACGTTAGATGGCTGAAAGGCCATAAACGTCTTCGGAGTCAAACGAGAGTCAGAGCTTTCAATGCCTAAAAAAAAACTGATCAAAACTGCGTATTTAAGCCATTTTTGACCAAAGTATTACATAAGCCTTTTTGCCTTTCCAGCGACGATATTATGTATTATTTTTTTTTAAATATTTGTTACTTGGAAAACAATTGTTTGTTCGCCTGAATCTTTCGCCTTCCGGTCGACTTCTCTAACCACTGAACTACTTCGGCAAACTTTAGACTCCCAGTGTTAATCCATTGCGCAAGGAGGATGTGTGTTTAATAAGTTTGTAGCCTTGAAGTAACAATATATGGAGGGAGAGCTAATTATTTTTACCCAACCTACACAAACTTGCGAAAAATCACTTTCTCCGTGCTTTTACGGCGTACACCATGAGAGAGAAAGAGACAACAAATTTCTTGAACCGCTTCTATATACTGTCGCAATGATCTTAAGGTGTTGGTTAACGGCGGGACTCCGCCCACATTTTTTATTATGCCACTAAACTTGACACAACTAAACGGTTTTTTAGGTTAGATGCTATATTTTTGTTGATAAAAATACTGTGAAAAAGTGGCTATACGAATACACAAAAACATTATGTCGATATGTGATATGAATGGATGTATAAATACCGTAGCCTTAGTCTTAGCCACGCCCAGGTGCTCCGAGTCATGTTAAAATCATCAAAAACAAGTCCAAAACTGACTTCACTGCCTTGGCTTGGGCCATCTCTAGTATATTCTAAGTTTGTAGCACTTTATACACGGCGTCCAAATTCATGATACACTAGAAAAGTTTTAAAAATTTTTAGCCTTTTAACTTTTTCCAATTTTTTGGAAACTTTAGTGTAAAGTAACAATTGAAACTGAGTCAACGCTTCGATACCTTTTCGAATAGAATCAACAGCCATAGTAACCCCGTAGCGGGATAAAATATTGAATATAAAAAAAAAAACTTTTGACGGATTTGATTTACTCGAAAACGAAAGATCAAATCAAAAAAGTTTTTATTTTATTTTTTGTTTATTATTCTTTTCTTCATTAAAAAATAAGAGTGCCTTTCTCGCTAGGAAATCCTGTGTTGGGAGCAGGCGCAGTTTACAGTTTGCAGTTTACTTCATTATTTAAAAACTAAAGGTTTTTTTAAAGTTAAAATTGTACAACATAATATTGTACCATTACTTTTGTACCATTATAACATAATTCACAGTTAACAACATAATTTTACCAGTTTTGTACTATTGTATATTATAACATAATACACTGTTTACAACAAAGTATTAATAAATAGTCAGCTATAAACTAAATCGACTCCAAATGTGATGTAGATTCATCAGTTTCCCGCTTGTATCACGGAGTTTTCGGACACTGCTTATATATTGGAAGGTGTTGGAGAATTTCTTCTGGTTGTAGACTTATTGACATGTGAAATAAATAGTTTCTAGTAATTCGTCAATTTATGAAATAAGAACAGTCTATTGATAAAAATGTACAAATTACATGAAATTTAAAGTTAGTATTTTTTTTCCACATATTATTAATAAATTCTGCTGGATGTCTATTTTATTTGTATTGTGACAACTGTTTCGGCGTTCAAAGTTACTTTCAAACTGGCTTTGAAGGTCAAAATAGCTATCCATTGTCAATCTGGCTTTGAATGCTTAACAAAAAGTTGTCAAAATAAGCGAGGCTAGCAGTTTACTTTAGGGTGCTATTACCAACCCAAATGTATAGCAGTAAAGCATGAAACTAGAAGAAAAATAATGAAAGTAAGCTGAATGCCTTAGAAATGAACTTCATGAGGCGTACGTGTGGTAAAACCATGTAAGACTGTTAAACATGTGAGGAAAAAATACAAGACTGATATAAGTGTAATGAAAACAGTTAAGAAAGAAACGCTTATATGGGTTGCGCATGTAGCGCCGAAGAACTACAAAATAAGCGAACGAAGAGAATTTATGAGACAATGTATGAATGTGAATGAAGCAAGGAGTGCGCGCCAATTCAGCGTTGTGCGGCGGTCCACCATATCTGCTTTCCTCCGCGAGGAAACGGCGTGATGGTCAGTTAGTTAGTTTATATCAAATTTGAGATTTAAAAAAAAAAATTAATTAAATAACACAAAAACTGCAAAAAAGACAAAAGTGATGTATGTTTCTGGACCATATTAGTATCTGAAAGAAAATAAATCTTTGACTCGATGTAACCTACTCTAAAAGTATCTGAATGAAACTTGTGATATAAGATGTTGATGTTTAATTCTGTATTGCGTTTTTAGATAAACAATTTTTTAATATTGTTTAAAATATTTCTATTTATACGGTCGCCTTAAAAACTTTTTCTTAAATGTACCAATTTTTATTTTTAAACCATTTTTTATCGAATTTTCTTTTATCAACAAAATACCCAAAGTTTTTATAACTCATTGGGATCGCAATGTAGCAAGAAGTAAAATAATATTAAAAAATCAATGACAAAATCATAAACTAAGATGTCGTAGGGTATAGATGAAAAAAAACACAAAATACATCTTCATTCTGCATCCGCAGTTTTTTGATCCAAGCAGGAGACCAATAAGAGTTACATACGTAAAAAACTAAGGTTTGTTAATTTGAATAATGTGAACGGAAGAACGCGCCAATTATTTTAAATATCGGAACCTAAATAATAATGTTAATGGCTTTTAGAAAGGAGATTGCATTCGTAAGAATAATTGATACCGAGATGGTTCATAAATTATTATTTTAATTTTATACTTACGGCGCATTATATAACTCGATGCAGTATACTTCATGCTCACTTTTTCACTGAATCGATAAATACCTGATTATGAAACCTACATTCGTCAAGTTTTTATTTGTTTATGTATTTATAAAGTATGTTTACGAGAGACGGAAAGGCTGATAAGAATATTGAAATAAGGGTGAATGTAGGAAACTCCATTAATGGTGGACTGAACGCTGTTAGCGCAAATAAACAAAAAAAATATTTAAAGAAGCGAAGCTGGCAGTCCACAATGGAGTGCTTATACCAAGCCCGATATATGGTTTTGAGGCATAGAACTGGCAGAGAAAGGATGAATAGACTGAATGCTGTAGAAATGAGATCCCCGAGGCGTATGTTCGGTAAAACCATGTATAACCGTGTTAAGAATGTGGATATCCGGAAAGAATGCAGAGCTGATGTAAGCGTAATGAATATGACCAAGAAAGGGACGCTTCGATGGTTTGGGCACGAAGAGCAAATGAACAAAGAAAGAAGTGTGAAAAGAATATGTATTGTGAAAGTGAATGGAAGAAGAAGTCGTGGACGCCCGAGGTAGACATGGTACGGTCAAGTGAATCAAAATAAATAAATAAATACTTGAGTCAGGCCATGTGAAGAGTCAGAATAACAGAAGAGTATCTATGAGAAGATGTATGAATGTTAATAAAGCAAGGAGTGCGTGCCAATACAGAGTTGTATGGTAGTCCGTCCTCTCTGCCTATCCCTGCGGGGAAACGACGTGATGGTTAGTTGTTTGTTTGTGTTAAAATAATAATCACATTCACTTTGCACAACGGCTTGACGATGTTTCATATATAGCCTGTTCAAAAGAAAAGGTGAATTTTGAATTTTCGCGGGCTGTGTATATTCGATTATCGTTTTTTTTTTTATCTTGGTACACATATGTTCATCATGTGTTAGAATTATCAGCCATTTTGGATTAGTGGTTTGTTTTTGACAACTAGAAAGTTTAGTCACGTTTTTGTGTGCTCTTCGATTTTTTACTTTTGAAAAAAATGGATCAAAGAATAAAATCCATGATTTGTTTTTCCACAACTCCAGGACGCTCATCATCATTAACATCTTCTCGACCTTCTGTAAAGTGCTTGTACCACTTATAACACACAGCGCCCTTGAGGTGATTTTTCACAAAAACGGCGCTATACAAATTATCCAAATATTATAAACAGTTTTTTGAGACAAAGTAGACTCGCCGAATGCCACAGTCAACATTTCAAGTGCGTTGGAGCACTTTATTCCATTTTTAACGCAAAATTATAGGCAAGGCAAAACATAAATAAACTGTTATTGGCACCTGTTCTGATGAGATGTGGATTAACCGTTTAATACTTTATATTAAGAGTCTATAAACAAATGGAATTGTTACATTAGCAGCTTGATATGATTGCCATAATGAACGAATGAACGAAATAAAACGAAGGAATTTAAATGACACCATCTATTTGGTTTAACCCCCTGAACTATTTATTTCTAAGGTAGTGTGTTCTCACAACCCATATGAATAATGTGTTTTTATTTATAAAACCTATTCAGACGGATTAGTAGCTTAGTGGTCCAAAGCGTCGGTTCAGCATCCTCATCCAGGCGTCGCGGGTTCAATCCACCATAATTATGCAAATGCTATTTTCCGCTTATATGAAAGTAGTAGAATTATAAATACTACCAGGTTATTTATTTAATACTTATACAGTGCTGCTTACATAATATTTAAGACAATCTAACTTACAGTTAATTCAATAAAATTGATGTTAGGTTAGGTACATTTCATAATATTTAAGACGAACTAACTAACAGCTAATTCAATAATATTAATGTGAGGTATTCATTCTATAAGAGATTTTGGATAGGCATTATTTACTATAAATAGAAGGCGGTTTTGAATCACGTATATCTATCTCTACTTAAACTAAACATAGCCTTAGTACTTATTTAATATCTGGCACTCGTATCAGCACGGTTGCCAATCAAAAGACCTTAAAAAACCCAAAAGGGGCTCATCATTAAAATCCGCAATAATTGTTTTGGGCTATGGCTTATAATACAGTTCAATGAATCGATTGAATGTTTCAATAAATTCATCCCATAATCGTATAAACCCACATTATTGATTTCGACAATTGCGGCAGAATTAAATTTCGCAGCATGCACTGTCGACATTTTTTAAACTCCCTCCAAAATTATTCATGTATTAGCGGTTAATCTGATTGTATTATATTTTTAATTTACATTCCCGACTTTCATCCCCACCCCTTTCCCCCACCCGCCACCCAACCCTGCCCCTCTCCGGCTCAACGCGACTTGCTGTTGGTCAATTTTTTTCCATTTAAATTATTGCGCGACTTCATTACCTCAAATGCAATGAGCGAGAAAATGTTATTACATTTATCGTTTGCCTTTCTACTCTTCGTAGATGTTCGGTGTGGTAATTTTTTTGTGAAAAAGTGTAAATCGCTTGCTAGGTATTATAATTTATAGTATTGTATTGCGTTATCAATGGATTGTTTGCAAATACCACTTTCGACATAGTAATCTAATAAGTTATTTATCTTCGCTATTACGCAATCTTGCGTAACGTGAAACAAAATTTTTCGTTGTTCTCAGTAAAATGTATCTGCTCGTGTTTTACGCACATTTGTCCAAAACATTAATTTGCAATACAGAAAATTGGTAGAATTTAAACAGAAACGTTTGTTTATTTGAGTAACTTCTGGTAATTTCTTATGAGTAACTAGACAAAAAGAAGTACAGGGACAATAATTAACAAACAATTAAGTTTTGTAAAAAAATTAAAATTTATGGTGTTATTATCATCGTATTTATGTAATTATTTTAAAAAAATATTGTTATTCAAGAATACTCACTTCCCTTGAAATAAATCGGTTATGTTCTATTAAATTGTGGAAAAAGTACAATTACATTTTATTTATAGCTAGGTACATTTTGCATTTTATTTATAGGCTGGTAGGTGGAGTTAAAATGTTGAAAAAAATAAGTTTTTTCTGAGTATTCGTCAAAATAAATCAAAAATTAACCCTGACGATAGGCGCAGATCCACCGTCTTAATCCACCGGCTCTCGAGCGGCGACTCTAACAAAAAATGTGGGATCAAAAACGAATGCAATAGGGGGATAAATTTGCTGTAGCGGGCCTAGAAGGGTGTTCTGCCTGAGGTATTATTTTATTTAATTCCGATGAACATTTTGCTATAATCTCAGCTTTTTTACAAGAAAAATCTAAGGAAGTAACTAATTTATCGCGTATTATAAAAAAAATCTGGTCCGCACACCCTTGGGTTATTGTTGAAAATTTGTAAATTTTTGAATTTGAATGCTAAAGGTCATTTTTCATTAATCTGAAATACAAACATTTTACACACCGAGTGCACCCTGAGAAAACATTCGACATTTTTGTCAAAGATTCATCAGAATTAATTCGATTGCGAATCTTGGGCAAACCCTCCGTTTCTGGAGTGTTGTGTCACCTTACTGGTGAGAATGTGTTATTTTAACATAACTATAACCAACTTACTTTATACATAGATGGTTGATAGCCTGGCATTGAAAATCGGCTAGCAATCGGACGGATCGACTTATTCTCTTTTCAGAACAAGTTATGTTTACTGAAAAGCCCTCTATTTTACTAGTTTTTTTTAAATACACAAAAAAAAACACATACAATATAGACTGGCAGATAATATAGTTTTGTAATATCTACGTATCATAAATTGTACGCTGGGCTGCATGTGAAATTTAACAATCTGGTCAATGACATGTAAACAAAATCCAAAACAAATTTCGTGTACCCATGCATTTGTATAAAAGAGTTAGAGGACACAAACAAATAACTTGACTCTTTAATGTTTAATGTAATTTGGGTTGTATCGCTGTATTAAATTACACCACAGAAGGAGGATATTAGATTAGATTATAAATTAAAATACACTTTTCACGAGGGTATTACATCTCTATTTAATTATTTGTGGAATTACTTAATTTTGCAGAACAATGCTCAATTTATTTTGAAGATTTACAGTTATTTTACAAGTAAGTTTTGATAGAATCTGTTTTTATGACTTGGTATAAATAACCTATTTCTTTCTCAGACAATCTTCAAATATAATTTAACCAATGTAAACTTGGTTGGCATGAATGGAAATTAATGAATCACATACATTTTAAGAGCTTGTAACACAAAATTTTGGTACAAATATTGTAGGTTAAAATTCATCGAAAAGTCAGTTTTAGTTAATAAACAATAAAAAAAAAATGATTTCCAAATTTTCAAAATTCTTTTGAAAAGCGAATGCATTTTTAACGCGGAGCTTAGTTTAGTTGCCTTGTTAGTGAGAGGTTATGTTCTATCAAACGTTTTTTAATGTGATTTTCTCATACGTTCACAATAATAATATTTTATACCGTCTCATCATTTTAACTTCATAGAGCTGGTACGAATTAAAAAAAAAACGTTCCCCACTGTTTTAAGTTGGTAATAGATAGGTGAAACATATTGAAGTACGAGTCAGAATAAATAATACGGCATAACTTTAAATTCAGCAAAGACTTCAGGTAATTCTTTTTCCAAGTCTTGCTATTTTTTGTGACGTTTTACAGGTAACATAAAACTAAAAGCATACTTGGGGTGCTCACATTTTATTGAATTAAGAATATTTTGCATCAATCGTGATTTATCACTTTGCTCATGTCTCCACTCGATTCATTTTGTTTTATAATTAAATGAGACATCGATCGTGATTATTTGTAATGTTTACAAAAGCAGGGAATTTTATAGTCCTAAAATTATTGCAAATAAAATATCAGCAAATGTATTTACCGTATTCAACAATGTATTCAGAATGATCAAATAAGCTCTCAATGACGATAATGTAAAGTACGTGATAGGCAACAACTTTGTCATCGCAAATTGCAATGAATATTACCTTCCCGTAAACTATCCCTCGTGAACTCCATAAGCTACTACCAAAGTATTCTTTGAGTTGTTTCCGCTACCTACAGGTGCTTCCGAGTAGTTCAAGGTTCGCGAAATCATGACCTGAATTATATAACCGGAAACTTTTTACGAGCACACTTAAAGAAATGTATTTCTGTCGTATCATCTGTAATGTTTAGATAGTTTGCACTTTTTATTATTTCTAACTTTAATCTTGAGAATGGTATAGATACGAGTACTATAAACGTCCGAAATAAAAACTTATTGAGTCTCATAGTGAACATCTGTGACTTAGGCTTTTGTTTTAAAGGTGGCAGAAACGGCTTAACAATTACGAGTACACTTAAATATACCTTCAGGTAGTTTTATTACCTTCTAAGAGACGGATTACATAGTGATGAGTTAGATGTGTCTGTGGTTTTTTTTATTTGAATTTATATAATATCTATTGTTGTCAGCTTTATTTTAAAAAGTTTGTTATTTTAGAATTTATTTATTCTTTGATTTTCGCATCTCTGTTTGCTTGATGCGTTTTATAGAAGTGGAAAAAATAGTGGAATAAAGTTTTAAAAAATCATATTATTAAATCGTTTAGATATTTATTTATGACGAAAAATTTTGAAAAAATATATTAAAAAAAAAAAATCATTCCTAACGATAACCGCATGTACAATGCCTATGTCTTCCCGAGGGATACTATCAGTGAAAATTTAAAATGAAACAGAGAAACGAAATAATCTGCATATTGTAGGAGGTATAAAACACAACCAGGAATACGAGCATTGTAGCTGTTTACTGTTATGATATCTGTGGGCTCTATACAGTACACTCCAGCTCCACGTTTGAGATAAAGGTTGCTTGGATTACGTCAATATTTTGATTTTCCTCCTTGAGGTATTTTTGGGTACGTATACTTGTTATAGAATAGTTCTTGGACGTTTAAAAATATTGTTCATATTTGGTGTTCCTATGGTTTGACAAGTACATAATGGCCGTTTTGATTCATTGAGTCCTTTTTTGGAAGAGAGTTTTGTTTGTTTTGCTTTTGTTTTTACATGACATAGTTCTTGGAGATTTTAATATAAGTTGATGAGTGATTGTTGTTCCAACGGCTTAATAGACTCATAACGTTGCAACGTTTGAGGTTTATTGCATTTTTTGAATCCTTTTCGAAATATGACAGGAAATAGTTCTTAAACATTTGAAATTAAGTTGATGTGTACTCGGTGTTCCTACAGTTTGACTGGCACATCACGACGGTTGCAATTCGGATATCCTCCCCCGTCAGACACACTAGATCGTCCGGGGGCGGTGGGATGGGAACCACCCCCCCCACCACCCACAGGGGCGACGCTATCCTATCGGCGATTCTTTTATACTTTTTAGCGATACCGGATGGATTTGTTCGTGTGCGCTCACAATTCACAACCTTTATACAGGGTTGTTAGTGAAATAGCGGGTACTTTGATGATTGGATGACAGCCTTTGTTTTAGTATTTCAACTTTTATACTTCCAACAAGACTGAAATAAAAACATAATTATAAATATAAATGCGCTGTGATTTTAACAAAAAATACAAGTTCTTAATCTTATTTGTGAAACAGCAAAAACTTTGGTGCCATGAGATGATATCTACAGATTCCTTATGTCTTAGTTTGTTTTAGTTCGTAACGCTTTGGTGCTCTGAAATTTCCAACTATCTCCCAAAAAATTAGACGAGACTCGAGAATAATTCTTTTCATATTTTTCAATAAATTCTTCACGGGAAAAAAATTTCACAAAATTAATGACTATCTACTAGTTTTATGATGAAAACTGCGCACAAAAATATTGAAGATTGTAAATATTTATTTAAGTAAAAATTATCAACTTTTATTCTTTCATCCTAGAATCACGGCTTAGTTAATTAACTTAGTTTTGTTTATTTTTATTTAATAACTGTAGCATTTCATAAGATAATTAATTTTTTTTTTATTGCCAACTAATTGTAGTTGTAATAATCAGGGTAAGTAAAGAAATACAAAATTATAAATTATTTAAAATGAATACTTAACATAGTTCATTACGGTAATATTTAAAGTGAACAATAATAATTTTAGTAATTATTCTACTTAGGAATACATAGATATTTAAAAAAAAATCTAAATCATTTCAATCGACCCCGTTCGAAGCACCAATAACAGAATCACGTGTTTATTTTAGTAATAACAAAAACCAATAAGTTTGGCATTGCATATCATTTTAATTTGCCATCAGATTTAATTAATTTAATTGGTTTTAAGAAGCGCTGAAAATTGGGATACTTTTTGTAATCTATTCGCATTAATTTCTTTATTCCACTCTGGTGATGGTAGGTACGAAACGGTAGTGGTATTACCCATTGTTTGTGAAAAATGCAATTCGAGCCCCACCACCCTGTACTAGTGTACATTCGTGTTTTTGTATGATTTTTGTAAGGGCAGAATGTGTATGCGTGTCCCCGTGTGCGCATGTAAATGTATCGGACCTGTGCGTCGCTAGCGGGGTAGTGTGTGTGAATGTTTGATGCAGTTTTTTTCCGATTTTTTCCGTTCGCTGAAATAATGGGCACAAATGTGGAAAAGCACCCCCCTTGTGTGGGGAGAGAATGGAGGCGATGGGCTAGGTACAACAATGTTGGGGAAAGGGAGTAGGTGAAAGGCGGTGGCTGAAAGGCGGGGGATGCGGGGTAGAGAAACGTAAAAAACACACAAATACGACGGTATATTCGATATCCTGAAATGTATCGTCAATATTCATTAAAACATTTTCCGAAATATTTCGTGCACGATGGAGAGTAATTCTATTCGTTGGCGCTGCATGCTTCCGCATTCTTTGAATCAATCGTCGATTTTTAAATAATACACCGACCCACTGGAAACGAAAGTTCTCTTTCATACTTTATAGGTTCCGAACAACAAGATACCTAGGTACCTGGAAACCTTTTTTTTTTGGTCAACCATTTTTGTGAGGTACCTAGTACCTAGCTGCATAGATAATTATATTCAATTATGCCTGAAAATGAAAAATTAAATCTTTCACCGGTTTGATTAGATTTATAACTTGAGATTAGATATCACATTTATTTAAAACGAAACAACTAAGGAAACGGAAGAAACATGCTAATTACATTATCGCCGTTATACGCACTTAACACGTATTGACGTCAGATGACATTTAAAATATGTACGTGTGTGTTAGAATTTAAAGCAACGTATTGATTTAAATAACGAAATTCAGAATTGTTCTGAGTTATTAACCAATGACCGCGTAAAACATAGAGTTTATTACTTTAAAAAAGTATTGTTCATTAATACCTATTACAGGTAGATTAGGCAGTTGCTAATATTTAATCACCTCAATAAATTATTTACCAACTAAGTACCAAACTTGTGTTGCTTAATTTCAACAATCTGAAACGTTCCAGCGAGAAGTAGGTCTCCACCCCTAGCGAGAGGTCTCCACCCGGGGGCGGGTGGTGTTGGGCGGTGCTGGATGGTGTTGGTCGGGTGGAATTGCGGACGGGGGCGAGGCGGGCGGGTGGTTTGGTCCACTGGACGGTGGACGTGCGATGTCCGCTTGATTTACGGGCGGCATCTCTCATCGTCATCTCTGGGCCTCCGAGTTTAAATCTTATTAAGGCTTTCACCTACCGGCGTAGCGTCAGTTGCATCGATTCGAACTGATTTAACGTTTGGGTTGTTGGGCGATGTAGGCATACTTCAATGACCGCATGAACCCCAAAAATCTACAGTAGATGGTTAAAAGCCTACTAAAATTAGTTTTTACAATTTAAATATTCCAACAAAAATATATCTTAGTGGTGTATTAATATTAGGCGACTAAAATAAACCTTTATTTAACTAGGCTTGTATATCTCACAAAAACACGCGAACGGTGAGCTTGCCATGATTTTTACAGGCCAACAAAACTATTTTCAACTTCATATCCATCATTAGCTATGGTTTTATATATAAATACAGAAAAAAAAGAGAAAAGTCTCTTTGTTCCATTGAAATGCGGGTTAATATTTTGAATAACGATTTCGAAAAAATAACATAATAATAGTATAAAATTATTTATTTATTTTATTACATAATACAAAATGACTTACTTAGACATTAAGTTAATTCAGACGTGATAATATGTCTTAGATTAACTACATCCGTAATACTATATCGATGTATCAGAAATATAATGAGAACAAATATAGATTGAATGATAACTGTTTTTTTTATTATTATTATTTTATCACTTAAATATCATTAAAGGTTAGGCTCTTCAATTTCAAAGGCAAATTTAACTGACACATTGTTTTGGTACAAACTGGCTATCCCGAAAAAATTCACGTAATTTTATTTGAAAAATAAATAGAGTGAATAGGTAGATTAAGAGTAAGTTTCCTTAAAGACGTAACCTCTAATAATAAACCATACGTCCCTTAGGTACAATGTAAGCATATGTAATCTACAAACTGCACATAAGTGCAGACATTGGCGTGTTTGCTGTAGTATAAATATACTGGCGGTTACTGCCCGTCCGGTGTTTTTTATGGCCACAATTTAAAAAAAATGTAGCGAATAATTTATGGCCACCCCACTCCTTTTTATCTACTCCCTCAATAGATTTTCAGTCATTTCAGATGTAAAATCAAGAATACAAACAAACCCTCACATACACCTTTTCTACATAATATCATTCTGAAATAGTTTTTTTTAAACTGAGTAATTATGAATGAATTTACGAAATTCACACAGTTTGATAGTCTTACCATGATTACGCTTATTTATAATTATTTTATTCAGAGTTATGAATTTAATAATACCATCGTTTTGTTCCAGTAATCAAAGAACGACTATTAATTACGATAAATTGTATCGTTCTTATAATTCAAGCTGCTAGCAAAAGGCGATAGTAGCAATCATTGGTCATAAAAAGAGTATTTGTTGAAACATTACTTGAAAAAAATGATTCCATAAGTATTGGTTGTTGATTCGAATATTATTTTCCCACACTTGTGATTAGCATTCGCCCCAGAACCGAACAGAGAGCGGATAACAGACAGCAGAGAGCAGAGAGCAGGCCCGACAAGGGTTTAAATACAATGTGTGTTGGTCTTGATATATCGGTACATTGACTGCACAATAAAACGGTTACACGCTGTAATTTTTATTTATGAAAAAGAGGACACTAGACTGAGATAAATTACACTCGCTGATTAAACGGGCCTTTCCGTAAAAACGGGTGTCATTAATCAACGCACCTAATCACATGAGCGGACTTGGAGATTTAAATATATTAATACATTACGGCAAAACACCCCTCGCCGAGTACCATTCCACCCGTCCGATGCGCACGACCAAGTCATCAGGACCATAATTATAATCGCCACAGAATATCGATTAGGATTTATCGATCTGTTTTAATGACGATCGGCGTGTATCGTGTAATTTCTTACAATACATCACTATCTCATAATGATGGCCGCTTTTTTTCATTCTTACAAAATCTACGTTTTATTATTCGGAATTAATTGTTGTTCTTTATTCGGGTCTTGTGTCGGGCGGACATGGGCTGTACACACACATACTTCAAGTAATTACCGCTTTAGACGCTATAAATTATAAGGCGTGTAATTATCAGCGGCGCAGACGCCTTGACGTACTAATTGTCTGCGAGTCGTGGACTGGACCATGGAACGGACGGCAGCGTTCCTATTCTAGTTCTCGCTGCTTCTCGGTCCTCAATGCACACTTTAACCCGTAGATGCCTTACACTACTAATATCGAAGGAACACCACAATTCACACCCTACTCCACAGATGTCTTGATGTACTGATAATACTACTGAGTACTGCCGAAGAGTTGTGGGCTGGACCATGGAACGGACAGAAGCATCCTCATCCTACTTCCCGCTTCTTCTCAATTTTAAATTCGCACTTTAACTTGTTATTAAGGTCATGACGTACTTAATAATATCACAATTCACACCTTATCCCGCAGCCACCCTGACGTAGATACTAATTTATTTATTTATACTGGATTTTAACAGATGTTCTCACTTACGTGAAAACATCCAGCCATAAAAACCAAGTTAAACAATTTTGAAAATATACCTCACAAGAGTCCCAATTGATTAAAACTGTTAGGAGCCAGTGGCTATTCAGATTTGGGAACCAAACACGGTTTAAGCCATTTCAAGCAACGTTTCGATTCGGAATGATAGTCTTTTTGAGAGTATCTACCACTCTGAAAAAAACTAAATATCTGCGAGTCGTGAACTGGAGCATGGGACGGACGGAAGCATTATTCTTCCTAGTTCCCGTTTCTTCCCTGTCTTCAATCGACACTTCAACTCGCAGATGTATTTGGGTATTAACTGTGCGCAGCTCGTGGACTGGACCATATACGAGTAAATGGAGGCTGGAGTTCCTAATCCCATTTCCCGATTTTTCTCGTTCCTCAAGTCTCTTACTTCTCACTATCATTATATTTAGATACTATGGATTAAGGTATTGTAAGAAATCATTTTATCTCCAAAACATTTTGGGTTAAAATTGTGAATAATATAAAACATAATTTTGTAATACACCTTTTGCATCACGTTTAGAAGAACTCGACCCCCTACGATAAAAGTACAGCAAAAAAAACTGTTCACACTGAAAGAGGTCAAATTAAAAACTTTTTTTTTAAACTCCCAAAAACGATTGCATAGATTACATGATGAGGATTTATGTAGTCTTGTGGATGATACGCTCGACTGGTAATGGAGAGAATCGCATTAAAATCACATAGCAGTTTGTCCAATTAGAATTTTTTAAACACTTACACAAAGTAATAAAGGTCTGTACTCTTAGTGTCAAGCAAATTAGTCAAAAATATCAATGTCGATTTTTCACACCGTTCTCAGCTTTTCCAACTGATTAGGGGTGGAACACATCGGTATTATGGGTAGGTTCCTCCAAATAGGGAGGCGCGTCGGTTCTTTGAACGTATCTGACTAAAGGATATCATTAATATTATTCTAATTAGTTCAAGCATGCTTTTTGAAACGATAAATCCTTTCGCTTATTATATGATAATAATTCAACACCGTGCACTTCCGTCGTGGTAAAAAGTTGAATACAGTTCATAAATTCAGAAATACTTCAACACGTGTTTATAATGTATTCCGTACGCGATTGACCATTTAGTTAATGTTATTTCCTCCACGCTGGCTTTGTTCTAGCGGAGATTAGAGACGCAGATACGGCCAGTGTACATGAGCTTGCTTCATACGTAACGTATAAAAATGTTAGATCGTTTTGTTTATGTTAATGGCAATGCGTTGTTCTACCGTGCTCTTAAGTTATGCAAATAACGCTAGGGATATAATCGCTTCGCAAATTTAAGGTAGGTGTAACGAGATATATTTTATTGTTTCTTATCTGACAGTAAGAATTTTAAATTTCATATTCTTAAAACATGAATAAAGTATAATAATTAAATAAAACAAATTTTGAACTTTATTCGATTGTGTTTTAAAAATAAATATTTAAAATTAATGGTAGAATAAAGAAATATAATTGTTTTATAATATAACATCAACACACTGGAATTTCACGAATAGTGTCAAAAATAGAAACGATAAAAGTGTGTTGTGAGAGCGTCCATGTGCTCGAAGTGAGCTCAATTTTTCCCTACTTCGGGTGAAAGTGATCATTTTTTTCTTAAATATCGAAATTATTTCTTCAAATATTGATTTAATTGGTCTGTTTGAGGCTTAGGAGTCGAAAAATCTTATGTAAATTGGACAACGTTATGCAGAAAGCATCCAAACCCAAAAAGATGAAACTAAGAAAAAGGCGTTGATGTCATAGCAAATAACGGCATTTCTAAAGTGAATATCATTTATTTCTTTATGAGAATAATTATAAATAGGTAATTTATAATCTATCAATGTATTAAAAAAAATAATGGTATTTCCTATGTTATACATTATATTTTTAAACGTCAATTTAAGTCAAATATCTCCAATGTGAGCTAGTAAAAAATTGAAAACCAAAAAATCGCATTATCATTTGGAGCTTGGATGTTTTCAGCAGATAAAAATCTCGTATTTATCTTATAGGAAAACATGTAAAACTCGATTTTGGAAAATTGTTGGTTAAACATTTTCTGCATAACTACGTCCAATTCGCAATCACCATTTACTTTGAAATCGGTATAGTTCACATTTCTAGGAATCATCTTTTCTGTATTTTCAGAACTTGCATTCAACTTTATCAAGAATTTTGCTAGATTTTTGGAAAGATACTCACGTAATTTAATGTTTTTGTTGTAATAGGTAGGTACCTACCTAAATCACTCTATTTGGAATACTGTATTGAGTTTGCTAAATCTTGTCCAAGGATTTAATATCGAGATGAACTTCGAAGATTGAGACCTCGTTTAGACGAAGCGCATTGGCTCACGCGAAATTTCCCCGACCGGATTCGCGTGGGGGAAAATTATTTTTGTCGATCTTTGTACACACATTCCCACATGACAGCGCGAATTGAAACACATTTCTTGTGCTTGGGGAGGGGTTGTAGAAATGGATTTAGGAGGGCCAGATTAAATGAGGGAGGGAATATTGATGCAGGTAGCTAATTCCTTAAATAAAAATTATATTAAAAACGGTCGAAAAAACGACTCATCATCATGCTGCCGATATCAACGTTGATCAAAAACGCTACAAACAAAAGGAGTTATTTGTTTATTTATTGTATTGTATACGCCGAAGTGGGCTTTTACATATAAAGGCTTACATATTAAACCGTGAAAAAATGAAAATTATTTACTCATTCAAAAGAAATAATAATTATAAAATAGTATTTGATTGCATTCAATTACTATTGGTTGAAGATATATGATTATTATAGCCCTCTTGTATCTATATTCCGTTAAACATTAGCCAAATGAAAATTTTTTAACCATTCAAAAGAATAGAAAACCTATACACAGCTAAATAGAATTTTGGATCGAGTAGTTCTGGTTGGTATGTGAAAGGAAATAAGGTCCATTAAATCAGGGCTGTCTTTTTTTTTTTTGCACAAGTCTCAACTTACCCAAACCGTCTAGAGCCAGTGAGACTATGGCATTCCCAAAATAGGATATGTTGTGAGGCTGAAGGTAGTGGGAGGGGAAGGAGATTGGGAAGGGGAAGGTTGGGAAGTACCTGGCTATTCAGATCTGGTCACCAAACACGGCTAAAGCCATTTCAAGCAACGTTTCGATTCTGAATGGTGGTCTTTCACCAGGGCGATACTTAGAGTATCTACCACTCTGTATATATAGTACTATTGACAATTTTATAAATAAAAGTCAAGTCAAAAACAATTATTTGATCTGAAAGATTTAATAAATTTAAATCTTTCATCAAGTAGTTATAGTTTATTAGGGAGATTAAGTTTAAAGTAAATATATCTAAAGTTTTTAAATCTTATTTTCAGAATAATTTGCCTGCGTTTACTTATGAAATGTTTGTCGATCACGTAATTATAAATAAGGAATGTTAATTAAATTTATTGTGAACAGTTTAATTCTGGTGTAGATAATTTTTCACTAAAGCGCTTAATAATCACATCATAATAACGCATTCGAAGGCGACGTGTGAAAAAAAGTATTTATCATAAACAATGCTAGGGGCTACATCATCGATCAAACATAATGAATTAGAACTATTTCAACATTTTACAGTTTTTTATTGTTTCTTTTGAATAAATCATTTTATAATGTAATCCACGCTACAACAGCTCACTTAATTTGATCAGAAACGAAAGCAAGGATAATTTAATCGTATTTCAGGTCTTGTTATTTTTTTATGTAATAACCCATGTCTATTTGTTTACAACTCCATGCAAACGTTATACAACATTTGTTTTTTTTTTACATTTTGAAAATTAATAACTTTGTATTCTAATATCAAACATGTCTTCGTACACTTCGCCATATTTGAGATTAAAGTCTTAAAGTTTCGGACACAGCTGTTCCTTCTTCAGGATATTACTTAGATAACACTTGCTTATACATATATTATGACGCTTGTCATCATTACTAAATAAATATTGTGGGGTGCAAAACGAGTATCAAAATTTAATGTTTAATATTGTTTATTTATTAGTGTTATGTAGCATTTGTATTTTCAAAATAAATAAAAAAAGCTGCCGGTGCATTACATTTTTGGTTTACCGAGCGAAAAAATCAAAACATGCATACCTTTAATGAAAGTGTGGATACCTTACCTATTTATAGAGAAGATCAATTCTTCGGTTCTTTTGCTGACAAAATAATTAGTTGGTTAATTATTAAAAACGGTTTCGGCGGGCCGTTGGTTTTAATTTTGATTGTATTTTCACAGTTCATAAGATCCTTTTTTTATATATAACAGTTCCTTCTCATTATTATATCATTTTAATAGATCGAGGATTATATCCAGCAATAAATATTGTCAACAATAAACTTTACACTACGCGGAGCGGGTGTCAAATCTATGAAATAATATTAGCTGAGCTTTAGATATGAGGTTAGCACATGATTGATAAGAAACGCACTCAAACAAAAAGTCACTTTTAACTGTGAAAAAAAAAACTATAAATAGGTAGGTAGGTCCCCTAAATATCGAGGGCTCTACTATCGCACGAGATATTATCTGCTGACCCGTTGACTCATAGTTACATTTCGCAATAGAGTTATAGCTTCCTCAAACCCGTAAGTAAGAATTATTTCGTTAAAGTCAGAATTTGCCTAATTTTTGGTACAATGCATGACATCAACGGTTTTGACGGCAAAAATGCTCGGCTCTTTAGAAAATGACAATCCAACAGTGGGTTTCTTGAAATCGTGCGGATTTGCACCTCCATCCACCTACAATTTTACCACTTTAGTCGAGCTATAACTATCGTCAGTGTTTGACGTTGACCATATCGAAAAAGCTGTGTGTTACGTTACTGCATAAACAACTCCAACATTTTTGGTAAAGCCGACGTAATAACAGTCCCCAGAAAAAAATTGTTTTAATTTCATTTAAATAACTGTTTAATAAGCGAGAATAAGTTTTTAGCCAAAAAAATGAAGTTTGCAAAACACAACAACTGTCACATGGCGATGTCGCGTCCAGTACGTTCGGCTAATGTCCGCATGGTTCATGAGCACGTTCGGCTGTCGAACTCGAGAGTCGCCTCTCTTCACCGAATACCTCCCCCCGAACTAAATGGAACACGGTTTTAAGTCTCCGCCTGTATGTCTACTCCCTTTATTTAACTCTATGATAACATGCTGTTTTTAATTTTTCATCAAACTCAGGCTTAATTTCCCCTAGTACCTACACCTATTCTCGCTGCTTGCAACGTAAGAAACTTTAATAAAATAAAATAAAAACCTTAAATACCTTAAGCAATTACACGCATCGGGTACTTCAAAATAGATCGATAGTAGTTCGCCGGCCTAAGATCGGCTTTAAGAAACCTTTACTGAGGCTAGACTTTTAATGAGATAATGTTTTCAGGCTTGGCAACCTGAAAACTCTCTATGACTAGCTATGCGTTCAGCTGTTGTGACTCCAGCTTTACTATGTTTAGCCTAACGACCAACTCTGCTTTCAAGATGATTATATAATTTATGGAGACGCGTGACTTTGTTTTACGACGATATTATTGAATTAAAGGATTCAAGATTAATACATATAATTTAAGTACCACACATAAGTATATACTTTAACGCAAAATTGTTTTAATCGTGTTAATCTAAAGATTATATCTGGAATTATATGATACAAACTATATTAAAATTTTCCAAGTTTGTTAATTTTTAAAAAATTTTGTTAAAGTTGTGTTTAAAATATAAAATTTTGATTACTTCCTCAAAAATGATATTTCCGAAATTATTTAAAAGTGCAGTCGTAGCAATCAAATCATTGCAAATAATTAACGATTATCAATTTAAACAAACATTTATAAGAATTGGCCTAATAGCCCACTTTAATGTTATAATTTAAGAAACAAAAAGTTAATAAATAAATAAATTTCCTAATCTAGCTTTGACAGTTATAATTTAACCCCAGAACTATACAACAACAAAAAATGTTCGTATGAGAGCAAATCTCTCGAACGGCGAACTCTGATGATAGATTTATCTGTCTGATATGTGTAGGTCAACGCTACTAGTTTGACCTCAAAACGTTATTTCCACCATAAGCTATGGAGATTTGAAATTTCCATTAAGTTATTAAAACTGAGACAAAACCCTCATTTTTGTGTGCTCCATATTTTTCAATACAAATCTCGGTCGAAGCCGGGTAACAGAGACATTAGCTATAGATACAAATTTCAGCCATTCTAATTTTAATTAGTTAGCCCATAGAGTTGGTAGAGTAGTATCTATCCAAGGCAGTGAAGTCAGTTTTGGACTTGTTTTTGATGATTTTAACATGACTCGGCGCACCTGGGCGTGGCTAAGACTAAGGCTGCGGTATTTATACATCCATTCATATCATATATCGACATAATGTTTTTGTTTATTCGTATAGCCACTTTTTCACAGTATTTTTATCAACAGTTTGGTGGCAAAGTAAAAAATGTGGGCGGAGTCCCGCCGTGAACCAGGACCTTAAAACCATCCTTACAGTATATAGAAGCGGTCTAGGAAATTTGCTGTCTCTTTCTCTCTCATGGTGTACGACATAAGAACCCGAAGAAGTTTGTGTAGGTTGGGTAAAAATAATTAGCTCTCCCTCCATATATTGTTACTTCAAGAGTTAGTCTAATTTATCAACCATATCAAAACATCACTATTAAAACTTTATCAAAATATGTGATTTCGTGTTAATCCATAAAAATAAAATACTCCTTCTTTGTTTGAACCAACTTTCGTTTTAAAGATGATCAATTTTTTTTTAAAATACCCTCAACTACTTTTTGCACCACCGTTCCGTCGATATCCCGCGGTACTCCGTTACTAGATTACCCTAGAAATCAGTGTTCAATACTCCAATACGTGTAATGAATTCAACCGGAGTCACCCCACGGTACGCCTCCTTCACCCCGTTACCTTAGATTAAGTGCGGAACCGACTCGTCAACCATTCTGTTATCTGTTTCCTGAAAGTTCTTAGTCAACAACTTTTCATAGGGTAAAGCATTGCGAATAAAATGAGAACTTACCCTTATTTTTGGCTTATCGCAATTTGATTGCAGACCATCTAACTGTGTAACCATCACGCTTTTTCCCCGCAAGGTCAGGCATAGAGAATGGAATAACACTTTGGAACTCTCTCGTGTCACGGCTCGCTTAATTCACGTTTATACGTCGCTTTATTCCGACTTTCTAAATGACCCGACCCCAGTCCTTGATTCACTTGTACCCGTCATCTCTTCCTGGGGTGTCCTTGACTTTTATTTTCATCCACTCTCGCTTGTATGGTATTAACTTAATTCAACATTAAAATCAACACAGATGCTAGAACTAACAGAAGTTGCCGCTAAAAAGAGTGTAGGACTTAGTGCAAAATAAAAAGTGCCCATCATAACCACGCGTTCAAGTGATTATTTTAGTAAGCAGCCAAATCAAAACAAAAAAAAAATAAAGTTATCACAGTGGGTATAAATCCACCCTATTGCACACTCACATTTAACTTTTCCCCTTCACCCCACAGCATTAGGGTGGACTTATCAATCACTTTAATGCCAACTGTTCGGTAGTAAATAGTTTTTTGTGCTAAATAGCGTGGGCATAAATACACTAAGACTCGATTGAAGATCTAAGCAATAAATCGCGAAAAATCCAAAATGCGGCTTTGCTATCTTAAGATACATACATTTTCCTATCGATAGAAGTTCTATCAAATAATTTATTCGCCATGATTTAGGTAAAATTGTATTTACTATTTTAAGGTTTATTCCTTATAGTAGAAAAGGCAGCCCGTTTATCGGGTATAAAAGATTATTACCTCATTTATGCACCTCTAACCACAGTTGACACAGGAAGAGGGACGAATATTCTCTAGCACTGTTCAAAATTCTACAATACGATATATATATAAATTTGTATTAAGGTTTAGTTTTATTTTTCATTATTTTATTCTTATTTGTAGATATTTTTTTTGAGAATCTACCCCATCTTTACGTTGATTGGATGACCTTTTGACAAAAATGTAAGTAAAATTATCAAGTGATGAAACCTGACGAAAAGTAAGCCAGATGTTTATAAAATTTCCATCATACTGATTTCGTATTTCAACGACATTGTTTCAAATTTGCAGGGTTCAAACCAACAATTGAACACAAGGTTTTTTTAAAGAAATTTCATTCCATTATGAAAATATTGTAGAGTTTAGTTTGATTGGAATGTAATCTAATTAGTAAAGTATTATAGCGACGAATTTAATACATGCCATACTTTTTTCCGGCAAAACTTTACAAATGAATATTCGTTTTTACGTACTTTACGCATAAAAGTAAGGTGGCACCCTGGTTTTTTAATTCTAGCACCAAACGTTTTGAAAAATGTTAGAGATCTAATTTTCCTAAAACTTCTGAATGGCGTCGAAATATTGACAGTTAGAGCCAGCGATAGGAAAAGCAACGAGGGAGTGACGTTCGGGAAAGACGGTCAAAATCCAATAGCACCAGCACCATGGAGTAGAAAAAAATGGACTGCAATTTTTCGGAATGAATTTATATGGTAAATATTTTTTATTTTATGACCTTTGAAGTTTTTTCGTAGTTTCAGAATGGTTCCTACCGCACCCTTTATTTAATCCTCGCCGTCGTTACCCGTCGCACAATGCACGTCATTACATACACACAGCCGGCGTGGCAGTCGCCGGGTAATCTTATTACATTTACATATTAATCAACGGATTTTAATTATCCCCACCCTTCCACACCTCTCCCCTCGCCCGGCCGCCGCCCCCGCCCCCCGTCCGCCCTATATTCCTCCTCCGCAGTAGACTCTTGTCGTGCCGGGGAAGGGGTGACACCACTTCCCCCGAATCGGCGAAAAGGACCGAATTTAAATTAATTTTATTGGTTGATAACAAAGCGATCTTGTCTTTGTGGTGCGAGCAGTTTACGTTTATTCGAAATCGTGTTGCTTTATTTTATCATTACTTTGAAACTTGAAAACCAACAGAACCATTCTTTATTTTTAATATACGAATACAGATATACCTATGTAGAACGTTCTTAAACTTCGTCGGGAAAGCGTTATTTTAATCGGGTTACTGTTGATAAATTATACAAACGAAACCATTTATTCAAAAGTATATAATTTTTTTGTCTGTACATTAGAATATAAAACAACTACTATACACTTCATCTTTACTAATAAAAAAAATATATTTGTCTATTTGACTGACTCTAACCGAATCACACGATTTTTATCTGTAATCAATAGCACAAAATAGAGTTTTTTTTCGTTTGAAACCACAAATAAGAATATTCTGTATTTATTCTAAATAAGATTGCATTTGAGGTTGGTCGCTTTTTAAAATTTGAGAAGACTGTGATACTTTTTTAACCTAAAACCTTAATCACTATTTACTTAGTGTTTTCTGTATTAAGAATTAAAGGTTTTTTTAAATATGGACACTTAAGTGAATACCCCTAAGAAAGAAAATAAAGATTTTATCTAATCCTGTCTTTAAAGCACTATTTAAAATCATCACCTACGATTTAAAAAAAAACATAGAAATAAGCTTAAGCTTAATTTTTCCCTCAAAATTAAATCTCTTTAAATTAAAATTTAAAAAAAAAATGAAGTATTCTTCTCGTGTTCGAGATCGTTATTTGGCAGTGGCGTGCAGTGACTTTTCTGTTTATCATGTCTAGGTCAACGCAACTATGTTCACCTCACAATACCATTTCCATGAGATATAGAGCATCTAGAACTATCAATAAAAAAGCACAACGCAATTTTTTCCATATTTTTCTACTTGGTAATCGGTTAAGCTCGGTTAGTAACAAAACTCTTACTTTTACATCTAGAATATGTATGTTTCAAAGACAAAGATCGATCAGTCAGTGAACTATCTAGATGGATGAACCGCCACTTTCCAAGCGTGGTTCAGCACCAGATGTGCAATAATACACGAACAGAGCGACATCTCTGCATTATAGCGCACACGTCTAGTCACAATTTTGCATAATTAGCTTTGCGAAATCGCCTCCGTGCGAGTATATCCATAATTGTAAAGTTTACTCCGCATCCCCCTACTCAGTCAGCCAAGCCGGTGGGGTAGTGTGGTGGGTGGGCCGGGGTGACCGACCCACCCCCCACGAGGACGGGGTAAAGGGTTGCCCCCCCCGCCCCCGGTTCTAAGTAGGGGAGGGAGTTTCGGCTAACATCGTGCGAACCTCATTTACATTGTCCAATGATTCGGAGTTGGCAGTGTCTGGGTGGACCAAAGTGTCGGCGACAGGACCGGCAGGTGAATTAAACTGTTTTAATTGCCTAAAATGAATATTGGTGCGTTCCCCAGAATTTATAGTTGTCCTAGCTTACCATCACGTCGTTTCTCCCGAGGAATATGCAGAGGTCAGGGAACGTCTCACCTTCTCTCCTTGTATATACTTCAAGCTTCATTACCGGATTTTCATAATAATTCCTTACTTCATTCAAATATATATATATATTTTTTTTAAATTTCACCCGCCTCAGTGAAAATGGTTATTAAAATTTGATAAACTTATATCTTCATAATAGAATTATATTCAAATTATCAATATTGTTGAGTTGAAAACACGTACATATTTTAAAAGGTGATTAGTGTATTTACAAAAATGAGAAAGACTTTCGATCTAATAAGATTTATGTTAAGCTTAGTACAGTCACTATTTTTTATTTGATAGAACTTTTCGATCTAATAAGATTTATGTTAAGCTTAGTATAGTATATAATATATCAGTATTTTTTATTTGATAGAACTTAACACCAAGATCCAAACAAATTTCATTGATATTATTTGCAACAAGTGCTTACGGGGGGAAAACGAGTTCTGAGTCGTAAATTGTAACTTTAAAGATATAAACAAAAAAATATGCACTGCCTGTCTACAAAAAGCTTAACAATAATTAAGTATGAAAAATATACACCATGATATCAAAGGCACTGCAAGAGTGCACTTTTCGCAAAGATAAACTAAACATACGATTTTAGAAAACAATTAAACAATATAATATCCTTGTGCGCAAGTGCGTGACATTTTCGAAATTGGAACTGATGTATGTATTAAGAAAATTATAAAAATAATCTTCTGAAATCCATGCGCCCATATGGTTTAATTTTTTTAAAGTGGTACTAATGTACACGTGGAGTTAAACTTCATTGTAAGTTTTTTCAAATACCGAATTTTTTTTTAGATTACAAAGAAATTATATATTTTTAAATTAAATTATATATGTCCGTGTATCGTAAATTTTTCTCCGTTTCTTGTTGTTGGTAGTAATCAAAAAAATACAATCTAATTCTAATCAAGATTTGTTTGATTCTCTAGAAACAAATTCTCAGATTTCATCTCGGCAAATCAAGTTACGTCCTCTGATTTTTAACGGGTAGGAACTAGTTATTTTATATTTTTGTTATGTATTTAGAAAATACTTTTTCTTCCAGTTTCATACGCACTTGTATATGATTCACGCAATTAACTATTTCCAAACAGTTCCTTTTGAAATTGGAACGCCTGATTCCATCCCCTTTGTAATATATTTATTTGTGTTGGTTTACATCTAAGCTTTTGTTTATCATCGTTGTGTAGGTGCGGCTAGGTATAAGATAGTACTTTGCATCGATGTATTAGTGTGATTATAATAACAATTAATTTTAATAGAGAAACATGTATACCGTTTCTCTGTAAAGGAACATTTTGTAGATTTGATACATAATTTCTGATATTTTAAGGGTATAATTTTGAACCAATGAAGTTTTATACAACGAAAGAAGAAATATTTGGTAAATCTAAAATAGTTAATTACTATGGAATATAAACTTTGCTTTATTATTTAAACGACAAATTAAAAGAAAACATATATTCTTAAGCTTAAAGCAATATACTTAAAACTTTAATGCATTACTTTTTTTATTTAAAAATTGAATAAATACCTTTGTAATTATGTGTGTCCAAACAAACTTGTAAACGTTATAATGGTATGTTGTTCTATGACAATATGCATTTAAAGGTTAAATTATGGTATTTAATTTTTGTCCGAACAACATTATGGCCAAAAAACATATTTAAAAAAGAAAGATAGATTGAAAGAAAAATAATTAATTAATTTTGTGTTTTCGACTGTAAGATAAATAAATATCTTAACCTTATATTCTCAAAAAAGAGAATAATTTAGTAAAAAAAAGTGATTAAAACTGTAGATTTTAGGTACCAGATAGAACAGATAAATATGAGGTGTATTTTGTTTTCCTGTAAGTAATATAATTCAATGATTAAAAACCAAGCAAATTAAAACACGTAGTAATGAAATTACTTTTTTATTACTGGCTAAAATGCATTTAAAAAACTGCTCTCATAATGCATTCGTACACAATTCGTCACAAAAGTAACGCCGTGCAATATGCAATAGTGATTGAACAATTCATTGTTACCGTGGAATAAGTGGACCCTCAACACAGCCGCAGCAAGATAAAATATGTGAGTGAATACACATTAAACAATCACACAACGCAATACAGAACACAGGCCCTAGCTTTGAGAGCTTTCGATAAGTAGATGTTCAGAATCTAATTATATTCCAGACTCTGATAAATATGTATGGAGAGCTTTCGTCTCGGCGTTGGGCCCCTAATGATTGTGCTTTTGTACGAATGTCTCATTGTACGACATCTACAGCATTACAGGCGATACAGAATGCGGGCTAAGCCGTACAAACTATACACGACATTGTTTCATTAGCATAATTGAGCCCATTATTCGTGTCTGAAATATTGAGATATTTAACATCGCTATAACCAGAATATGTAAATAGTTTTGATTAAGGTCTGGTGGAGGTAATTAGCTTTCGCTTCGTTACGTACGAGTATATTCCACGTGGATTCGTGAAACTTTGGGCCAATCTTTTCATGATCTTGATATCGTATGTTAGGCAAATTGCTATGTGATATTTTCAATAATATTTCATTAGTTCATTTCGGTGATTTATCAAACTTTCACCGCATATTAAAAAAAAAGATAAAGGCGAATATTGAAATTCTGTATTGCTCGAAACAACTGCCAAGCAAATTGATCAATCAATACATACTCGTACATATGTGGATGTGTTAATGTTTGCTTAATGAAAAAACAATTATAATTAATTATGTTTTACATGCATATTGAAGGAGTAGAGCCGAAAAAACTGCATTGAAGTAAAGTGCTAATTTCTTTGAAATGCGAATTCAATAATTGCGAAAGAACATTTTGGATTGAAACTTTAAAAAAATTATATGAACTAATTTTTATTGTTCTCAACCAAACTTCACTTCATTTTTAAAACTTTTCCTTTAGGAAAAATTGTAACGAACCTTAAAGATGAACTCAGGGGTGCTTTACATTACGTACTTTGTATGTGGATATGTACAAACATTGAAGTGAATTGCTAATATTTTCTAATTCACATTTTAAAATTGATTTGTATTCCCTTGGTACTGAGACTTGTTTGAAGCTAGTGGTAACACTATTCACGTATTTTTTAAAAGAAAATAACCAAATAAAATTATCATATAATTTTCAATTGGGTCGAAAAGAAAAAAAAAGAAAATTTTAAACTTTGTTTAAATTTAGTTTATATTCGACAGCAGAAGATTAATAAGATGACGATTTTTAATATCTCCGGTTTTAAGCAATTAGCAGCCTCCGTCCTCGTCCACCTACGGCCAACTCCCCCCCCTCTGCGCTGTTGAAATCTTTCAACCCTTATTTCGTAACCTTAGATATTCCACCCCGCCTTTCTTGTCTGATGTGAGATTTAATTGGCATTTTATTGAACCCGTTGGAAACTAGCAACCAAATATCCAAAGCACTAACATAATTGAGATTATTTAGAAGAGGTTTAACTTCTTCATACTAGTTTTCGCTCATTGACATGTAGATATTATTTTGCGCTCTTAGCAATTTAAAAGTACCGTGATGTCTAAATACTGTCGCATTTTCAAAATTAGTTTCTTTACACATTGATGCTTATTAATTTACGTTACTTAAGTAAATAATATCAAATGTGAATAAGGGAGTGCGTGTTTAATAAAAACGGTTAACGCCAAAATGCAACATTCATTCAGAATTCGAATATTTGAGATTCGACGTGATTTAGTATTTGCTGACTCGAATACAAATGTTACGGGTTCTATTTTCACCACAGCGCAGTGCGAAGTATGTTGACTTGAATTGTTTTAACTCCCTTTCTATCTGTCTGGTCATACTCTGTCCACACCTTTGTCTCCTGCTTTCCCATCTCCTGCTCAGTGGAGACCTGGTACAATGTACGTGTGTTAATCATTTAGCAGAGTTCACCTTAGAAGGTGCAGTATCCCGTATACCTTGTCCCAGCTCCCCTGCCTCTCCCTCGCACTCCTCTCGACCATACTTCATCAGCCGTCACTATTCTTCAACTATCTCTTTCTACCGTCACCTCATTTGAATTTCTAACCAGCAAACCCCCTTGCAATTATTGGATTAATGTAAATTACGACGCTGCCTGGCGACAGGGACACGGGATATCACGGAGAAATGGATCAGAAAGGGATGAAAGATAAGGTCCTGGGTGGTTTGGGGAAAATCAAATGGGTTCGGGAGAAAGGGGGTTTCGTAATTATAAACGGTGGTGCTTGTTGCAAATGTTGGAAATAATTAATGCCGCCGCCGACCTGACGGTGAAATAATCGATGCCAAGATTTCACAACCCCTTCCAAACACCCCCAGTAAACGACCCTTCGATTCCAAATCAACCCTTACGAATGCAAATGGACACTCTTAAATTAATACAACTTATGATTAATTTATGAATTTCCTTTCCACCCTTGAGCCTCCAGACTCGAGACTCGGGACTTAGGACACTGAAAAAGCGGATTAAAGAAAGGCCTGATTCAAATAACCAAATTAAATTATTCTTATCCCTCTTTTGTTGTTAGTAAAAATATTTTCTGTTAAGTGTAATGGTCTCAACAATAAGATATTTATAATGTTATTTGATAATTACATCGATATTTAGAAGTTTACTTCTTTACAGAAAACTTACTTTTTACGAATAAATCACTTTATTTGAGATAATATCTTATAATATTAGGTATAATACGGTACCTACCGTAGCTGCCCCCGAGAAAGCACTGGTTACTTTAAATAGTGTACTCAAAGTTGATGTTGATTCCAAAATGTGTATTTCAGGGTAAAGTGTAGGATTATATTTTCACATTTTAGCATCAGGTTTCAGAGTGAAAGATACTCTCAGTATCTACCTGGTGAAAAACCACTATTCAGAATCGAAACTTTGTTTGAAAGGGTTTTGTCTGCGTTTGATAAGCTTGTAGCTGTGTTTGGTGATCAAATCTGAAGAGCCAGGTACTTCTCAACTTTACTCTTTCCCATATCTTTCCCGTCTCAACGTCCTTCAGCTTCGCAACACACCCCGATTGGGGATGGCACAGTTCCACTGACTCCGGCCAGTCGGGAGGGGTGGGGCGTTTGTGCGGTATTCCAATTAAAAAAGGGCTTAGTTATTTTTTTCAGAAAAGCAAGCTAGGCATATTTACCTACAATATATCTTATTTCCTACGAAGAATGTCAAATTCTTAAATACATATATTTTAATTTCTTAACAGGTACTTATATTAATTAACTAACAAATGTAAAAAATAAACGATGGTCATTTCAACTAATACACATGTAGGTATACCTACCTAAATTCTGCGGGTAAAATTACGCAAAACGCGAACAAATTTTTCGTAATCGAAATACTTTATTAATTAGATAATATTGCATGGGTAACGAATTGAGTGTCGATTAATTAATTGGTTATTAACCTATTTATGGCTATTTGTCGGAGTTTTAATGTGTCGGGATGACAAATTGATTTGTCATTAAATGAATTGATATAATCGTTTTTATATATGTTTACCCCATAAAACTAATACAATGATAATAAACTTATCGGTTTTTTGCACCTAACCACCTTTTATCTGTATTTTATTATCATTTATGCCATCCTTCGTTTATTCAATCTCAAAAAAGCAATAAATTATTAATAAATTTGGTGCACGACAATCGAGAGTCATAGAAATATAGAATTGACATTTGATCACACGGTAAAATAGTTTTAAAAAACCTTGCTGAATGAAATGATATTGTTATTTATTTATTTATAAACTAACGGACCATTATACAATTACAAAAAAATACACAACATCAAATGGGAAAAAAGAGCAGTAGAGAAAGATCAGCACATACATACTATTATAATAAGGCAATGACAAAAATACCAAATATGTATTAAAAAGAATATTCAAGTCAAAGCCAAGGTCAAGTCAAAGTTTTGGTAGAATTGTAAAGAATGACAAAAATCATTAAGACTGGTACCAAAAATTTCAAGACCATGGCTTGAGTTAACAAGTCTCGAGATTCTGGATAGTGGAGAATGATACTCATAATTAGTAAAGTGATGATTGAGGAAAAATAATTGATTGTTTCTGAGTCTACGGAAAGGACTATTGAACTGGTTAAATTAGTTGCAATAAAAAAGGGGAGTCAATGATACAATTGTGAAATTAAAGCTCTTTTGTATCTTAAACGTCACTCTGATACAACAATTTGAATACGATTAACACATTACCTTTATTAATCTTATAGACTATCATACTTAGAAATGGGTAGAATGAAACAAAAACATGGTTAATTTGAGTTATCATAATGGCAATTGTAAAACTTTTCAAGCTGTTTCCGTTTATTTTAAATCCGAGAACACTCTCGTCCAGGCTGTTGCCCGGTGGCACAGCGCGCCCCTACATCATAGATGGAGAGTTTCCCTAAAACCACCGTAGTAAAAGTGCTTAGTACATGTACTCATAAATCTCTTCTACATTTTTATTGTTTTTTTTTAAATGTAATCGTGTTCCTTAGTATTATTACTATTGTTTTATTTTATTTCATCTTTTATTTATTTTATGTTATCTCTTTTTTATTTTTTTATAATATTTATTTGTATAATATATTATTTATATGACAGGCAGAATATTGCACCTACCAGACTGCTCCGCTGAATTTAAAAAAAAGTGTATTCTTATTTATTAAAGACTAGTCCGGTTTCACACTGCTATTGACTAGTTATTCTGAAGATAAGTAACTTGGAAGTTGTCAGGACAAGGGGAGCGACAAGTCAAGTCCTTGTTGCATATTATCACACATACCCTATATGGTTTTTATTATATAATATACATAAAGTGGTACAAATTATCAACAGGTGCAGCTTACTCTGCTAAAATCACGGGTAAATGATTATTACAGAGCTTATAAGTTTTACAAAAATGTTATACCGTCTTCCGACAGTTTTGTTTAACTATGGTCAACGTACCGAAAAAGATCTATCTACAAAAATTCTTTAATAATAGGTTATTATAATGTTAACACTATACTAATCATCGGAGTAAATCAAAACGGAGATGGAAACTAACTTTTTAAATAACAAAAGTCGTGATGAAACATTTGAATAATAAAAAAAAACAACACTTGTAGTCTCAAAAATACCGTTGATCTCAGTAATAGACCCTGCAAGAAGCACCCCACCTTCCCTGGTGGCAGAGGTAGGTGGCACAGAGGCAGAGAATCAAACACTCCCGCCACGTCGTCGGGCATAAAGCTCTACACGATTGCCTGTACTTTTCAGCTAGAATAACTAGGGGTCGAGGGATGTGCCATCAGCACTCATTTAATTTGATCGGATTACTTAAATATTTTATTTTATAAGCTCGGGATTAGATCGGCGTATTAGTATTTTAAAGAGAAGAGGTATTGCAAAGCGAATAAATGCTTAAATTGTTTAAATATCGACACAATATCGAACATATGCCTATCTACTAGAAAATTCGTGGAGAAAGTAGGGACCTTTTTCTAACCGTGCATCCAAGTAACCTGTAAAATAATCTAAAACACAAATATGAAACAGAAAAAGCCAGAAACCAAAAAGAACAATGATGGCAGCAATCCTAAAATCGGAAGAAATTCAAATACTAATAATTTTCAATAGATGTATGAGATCGTTTAAAAATGCCACTTCTAATGAGGTATTGATGGCTTATTGGCAGAGTGTTACTCCCGGATAGAGTAGCGATTCAGAGTTCGAGTCTCTTTCATGACCATTGTTCTTTATAGGTTCTGTCTTTTTTCTGTTTCATATTTGTGTTTTAGATTATTAATAGTATTTGAATATTTAATAGTAAATAAACATTAATGCTTAAAAGTCTGATAATTTCATAAACTGTGATGCACTAAATTTAGAAGCAAGTGACATATATAAGAGTAGGAAAATGAGCAGCTTCCCACGTAAACAAAATTAAAAATATAAATTCTGTTAGCGAGTTGGCGAATGGGTCCGCCCCTTGAATCTCAAGTGTTCCAGCGGAACGTACACATAGAGTGGCTGGCGGCAAAGCGTGCGGGTAAAAGTGTCGGTAAAATATATAGACTTCCTGAAAACATTCCCGCAACAGGTTGCCTTCGCGGAGCCTCGTTCACGCTCAGACTCGCTCTGCTCACCGCTCACCGCTCCACCGAGAAGAAGAAAAACAACTCAGGAATTACAGCTCAAAGAGAATACTTGTATTCGCAGTGTGAAACTGCGGTGCACAAAAATGATTTTTATTAAATGGTTTTAATTAGTTTATTTTCCATTATTAGATAAGTATGGTTATCTCTCACGCTGTTTTATATTATTATAAATAATGTTCATTGGTAAATTCGCTTTACCTGTATTTCTTTATTATCGTTCAACTAACGTCCAATAGTGTTCTGAAAGTTACACATTTTTTAAATTAATGAATAATCACTATCAGAAAAGGGGATTTATCAGGATATACATGATGACGTTAAGAAGATTTAATAATAAAATCCAACTTATAAGAAGATCCATATGAACTTAATGGTATATATATAGTGGTATGGTCAATTGTGTATTAATTATTTTTATATAGAATACCGCACAAGAGTCCCAACTGCTACCAACCGTCTAGAGCCAGTGAGACTATGGCATCCCCAGATGGGGTATGTTATGAAGCTGAAGCTAGTGGGAAAGGAGATGGGGAAGAGTAAGGTTGGAAATCTCCTGGCTATTCAGATCTGGTCATCAAACACGGCTAAAGCCATTGCAAGCACAGTTTCGATTCTGAATGGTGGTCTTTCACCAGGGCAATACTTGGAGCACCGACCACTCTGGAACGTTCCGCAAATATACTATATATTATTTTATATGAATCAAATGTGTTATGATACATATTGATTGAAGAAAAGTTATTTGCGCACGCCGAGTTTGAATTTTCGTTTCCGCAACCTTTGGATTCGTAGTCGAGCGTCTTTCCACTCGACTATGGAGGCTGTCAAGCCTGTATAACCTAGAATTAAATATTGAAATTAAAAAAGCTTTTTTGACAAGTATTAAAATAAAGTGACTTAAAGTTTAAAGCAAACTGTTTTGTATCTACATGAAAACATTTCTGAAGAATACTTATTCGTTCCCAGGTTTAAACAGTTTTTGAATAGGCAATGTAATTTTGTTTAAATTTTAGGAAGCGGTGCCGTGTTGCGCTTCTTGGTCAAATATGGAATAGTGTATGTTTGTTTTAATAGCAATGATACCTTCAGCATGTTACTGTTGTCAATCTTCGTTGATGTGGGCTACATCCGTCACCTCTGAAAATATCCACAAAGCCGGGTACAATGAAGTGTTAGGTATTAATTCAAACCACTACCCCAATATTGTTTTGAGCGTCAGAATCTTAAATCTTGGATCTTATCAACTCCGGTTCAAACCTTTTGTCTTGTTTTGACTGACTCAAGCTTTTGCTTTTTATATTGAAACCAATTGCGTAGCGTAATATTTTATGGAATCGACTCTTAGTCGGGAGGTTGCTAGTTCGATTCCCACAGTAGCGCAAAATATATAAACATAGGCCGTTCAATGTATGAACGCTTTCAGTCTGATAATTGTGGTTATTGTTAATTATATAATGTTCACAAATAAAATTAAATATATCTTAAAGGAAAGCTAATCCTTAAACTTTGTTGGGGCCGATGAAATATTTTACCATTTACAGGAATTGAACCCGCAACTTCTCAACTAAAATGCGTAAACTATTATTCTATGGAGGTTGTTGCGTTGGTTATTATGTTTGTTGAACCGTATATAGATTGCATTAAAGCTGTCGTAAGGAACATTAAATAATTGTAATTTATTTAGTATTCCTAGACGTAGAAAATTTATAATTAACGCAATACTTAATGATAGAGCACTTCAAAACTACAAGACTCTTAAAAAACCATTAACCTTGAAAATGCTTTTTCAGTAACTAATAGTACCTTGCGTTGATAAAATAATTTACTTCCAAGAAATCACTCAGACTTTGATAGTATAAATTAATGTTCTAGGTAGAAAAAATAATTTATGATTTTATCCATAAAGCAAAATCACAATTTTATTTTCATATTTTGTGCAAAGATTATCTTGCGGTCCTTGCAAATAAATTAAAAATCTTGACAAAATCAAAATATATCTTTTTTAAAGAGAAGCCTTTAATTTTTTGATTAGATGAAAAATATTACAATTTTTGCAGTTCAAAAAATCGTTGAATGTTCTTAGAACTAGACAAAACTTCAATGAAAATATTGTCACTAAAACACTTAATTAAAATATGTTTTTCGAATAGCGTGTTTCATCCCCATCATTAATTAAACATTTTATTTCAACGATATCTGAAACAAACAAACCCAGCTTCAACAGCGAAACATTTGATATAATGAAAATTTCAAAGCGATAATTAATTTTGATCAAAATTCACCTTGAGCAAACGGAGATCCCTTCAAACAATACCACAGTCCGAATCGATCCACTCCAGCGAATACGCCTAATTTATTTCGCTAAACAAACCCAGGGGCGACCACCTTCCCCAGCCGACCCTGGATAACTATCCGCCACCTACCGGCCGACCGCCGAGCCCCGACACCCAAACTTATATTTCCACCCCAAACTAAACAGGGCCTCATTAAGGCAAGGCAGTACTTTTGTTTTAATTATGTGATCACATAACGTTGGGTTTCGCTTTATATTTTTAGACTAGGTTTTTCTGCTAATTAAAAAATAGTTGCGTTCACCTTGGAAATACATACAGAAAATGTTCTGTAAGTGTCGTGCTACTAGAACCGTTCAAGAGTTTTTAGTGGTTTCCAAAAACTGATTATTTGTTTGAAATTATGAATTTATATCAGACTTTTCAAACGGAACTGTCTACTGAATTCAAGTATGTAGATGCATATTAATCATAAAATTTTATTTATCCTTAGACATATGTTTGTTATTATTATTTTCCGACATAAAAAAATATCCGGCAATGTCATATGTATCACTCTATTTTTCTTTGTATGACTATTATTATAAATATTTATATCCCTCATAATCAAAACTCGTTAATTCTAATATATGTTTCACAACTCAATTAAATTATTTAATAATTTTAAAATATGGCAATAGTTAAAAGTTCAAGGCGGTTTTAAACAAAGTGAGTAAAGACGTATCACGATGTACACAAAAGTCATAAATACAAACAATCAAACAACTAGATGAAATAATTAGGATGAACTTAAAGTAAAGAAACTACTAAAGACGATTTAAACATAACATTTCATTACGGTGTTTAAAAAACAAGGTATGGAGGTATGAAGTAAATATGAACTCTCTTATATTATAAAATTACAAAAATCATTTGGTTAGGTACATGTTTCTGCGTTCGAAAAACGTAATAACGTAACCCACAAAAATATAAATGTTAGTTTAGTGCACTATTGAGTGAAACTGAATAGCGTGTGTCAGCTATCTGTACACATAACTCACTTGTCTTCTCACAGACTTCCCCGTCTAATTTCAACCCTGCCAGCCGCCGAACGGTCCAAGCGTTCGATATGGGCACCACCTCAAAACCCAACCCCTAAAATCTCCTCCCCTCCACCCCCTCAACCCCCCACCCGTCACCCCTCTCCTCGCCCCCTCCCCTCCCCCACCCTTCCCCGCAACCTTAACAAGCTCTGCGTCAACTTAAACTTAATTATAATTAATTAATGCGAATGGCGAACACTGTCTGTTCGCCTCTAGTTGTTTGTAGATGTGTCGGATGATGAAAGGGGTCGCATCGGACTTCGGTTTCTGTAAATTATAGATTCCGAATAAGCCAAATACATTATACAATCACAACAGAGAGAATTCGCTTTGAATTTACACCGCGGACATGTTTCGACATCAGTGCCTGAATATTGGTGTGATTTATAGTGCCTAAGTTACTGTGCAGAAATAAAACTCATAATGAACACAAAAAGCAGTGGCGCGCCCTGATTTTTTTCCTTTCAAGGCGATTTAATGAGGTAAAAAGTGGTTAGGTTAGTATTTTTACAGACAAACTGTGACATCTAGGTTTTTGCATGCAAAAAACAACAAAACAAAAAATTGATTCTGCAAAAAATTTTATTCTGTCTTTTTTTCCTTCCAAAAAAGGAAGGTTGTAAAAATGTTAAATAAAACATTATTGCTTTAAAAAATTACAATAAATCGGTAAGTAACGTAACTGAATGACAATAGGTCATATAGCACGAATCAGACTAAGACAGCACAAAAACTGAAGTTACTATCAAAAATTAAATTGCAGGGCAATGGCCGAACGAATAATTTCAACGAGGTTTTGTAATAGAATTGAACCCTTTCGAAAGCTTTGGGTTTGAAGGTAAAAGGCCTCCCCACACTCGCACAATACTCGCCCGTGAAACTTTACATTTATTCACTATTGTACAATTTCCATGTTGTAATATAAACTTATGATAATTACATTTGAATGGGGTGTGGGGTGAGGGGCTTAAAGCGATTATGTTATTTGGCGGTAAGGAGGGAAAGGGGAAGTAGGGGCAACCCGTGTTTTTGGTAGAAATTTTCGAAAACCCTATTAACTTTCAATCACTAAATTGTGTTTTGATTTTGTCCACATTCCAAGAACACTCTTCTTTTAGTTTTACTACTCTCGATAACTTGAAATTAAACATGTTAAAATTATGATAAAAAATATCATACCAAATACCTTAATATTCAGATATTCAATACACATCAATATTAAATAAAATATAATTCAATATTATTCACGAATTGGTAATGAGTAATGAGTTATTACACTAATTACTTATGAACCCTTCGAAGTCTTTCGTAAACTAAGAAGGTTGTCACAAAATATTGCAGAACCCAATAATTTATATTAGAAAATATGTACGCAGAAGTTGGTCGATAGCCTGGGTAGAACGCTAAGTCGGGCGGAACGAGTTGCATACTCTAAGCGCGTACAGAATTACTGCCTTTTGATAATATTGTCGCATTACTCCACTTCTGAATCGCCTTCATTGGCTTCGATGTCCTGAAAGAATAGAGTTTAAGATTTGCCCCGCGACGAAAGCACTGCAGGGAATGGCACCAGCCTATATATCGGAACTGTGTGTCCAACAAGCCTTAAATAGTAGACAACTTACTTTGAGGTCAGCAGACGTAGATACTGCTGTTCGATTAATTGAACCATCTCGATCAAATAAACCTGTTTACTATGATCGCGCTTTTGGTGTATCTGGTCCAGTTATCTGGAATAAGCTTCCCGCAAAACTTGCCAACATACAGAACCTAGCAGAGTTCAAACGAGTCCTAAAAACCAGATTGTTTAAAAATCCCACATACAAAACGTAATTTATTAAAATTTAATTTCTTTGAAAACATCCCTAATTTGCTTTGTTTCGGTTTTCTCCTTTCTTCTATCATTATAACTCAATGTCTTCACTATCTACTGAAAACCATATACTCATTGTCATAAAATATTTATTTTCTTTTGTTACTTGCTATATTTACACTGTTTGCATTTTTAGAATCGTTTACTTACAATACTTGAATATTAATGTTTTAAGTGCCAACATATTAACTGTCCTCAATCATATTTCCTTTTCTTTGATTTGACAAATGTGTTAATATGAATTAATTTGTTTAATCTGAATTTTTATACCCTTAGCTCTTAGTAAATTGTTTTTTAATCTGTTGATGTACACATACACTGTTATACCCATATCTGAACCTTTTCTCTCGTGATTTATGATAACGATCATTATTTTAGTTTTAATTTGTATACATATTATGTATTATTTTCTTCTTGTTAGTTAATCTTACTAGCATAATTAATTTAGCATGAAGCGCACTTGAGGTGAAATATCACAAAACTGCGCTATATAAGTTCACTGTTATTATTATTATTAAGTTGTTATTAGTGAGAGCTTCTTTTTGAAATACATGTTACAGCGCATGCTGTAATATGCACCCAAACAAGTTCTGGCACAAATTGTAGTTTATGTGAAGATTTTTTGATTTTTGTCATATATATATTTTTTTTTATAAAAAAATAATTACATGCATATTTAGTGGAATTATACAAAATGTCACAGCATGGACAATTTATTATAACTGAAAAAAATGTGTTTTACTCTTTCGAGGAAAAGTAATGCGTTTATATAATATTCTCTTCAAATTTTTATGTGATATGTTTTTTATATATATTTTTTAAATTTTTATAATCGTTATTACATAATATCATTTAAAGATATATAAAAAAGATAAATTTAAGTTGCGAGTACATTGGATAATTTATTTGTTTTTTTTTTTTTTTTGTATCTCTGTATTTCTGTTCCAAAGAAGAGAACTAGGTTTTGAGCTTGGCGTAGGAGTTAAAACAAAAGGTATTTAATAGAAAATGTATCGTGTGTGCTAGTTTGAGGTTACATTAATATTTATTAACTATATTATTAGTTTTCAATAGAAGCAAGTTACTGTTTTCTAGTTAATAAATGATTTTGAAAAAAAAAAATGCAAATACATATATTTATATGTATATTCATTAACAATTTATTTTATGCTGCTTTCGTTTTATTTCTTAGGGGTTTTTCCCCCTTTTGGTTACCCAGGAGCCTCTTTTATTCGCTGAACGAACGGAGAGGTTTTTATAAACCTCCTTTCGTAACTGTCAGTTTTCTTACTACACTTTTCGTGCTTGCATAAATTGTAAGGAATAGATAAGCTTGCTGCAGAGGTCCTCTTTGAGCCCCATAGTAAGCCACCAAACCTCACAGTCGATTACATGTCTTCTGAAATTGATTTTGAATTAAATCCGAAATACTAAATTCTGTAAAAAAGGAAATGGTTCTTCTAGTTCTCCCAAATCCAACTCGCTTTTATCTTTGCATTCTCCGCAATCTTCTCCGACTAATTTCTATTTCGTTCTTTTCCGTGACCCAGTTATAATCTACTCCCAATAAACTGACAAAAGAAAATGATCCATCTTTTAAAGTCTGGAGAGTTAAAAGCCGATAACCGGTTTCGCATCTCCTCTAAATTCCTTACGGGGTCTGCAGCAAACTACTTTATAAACAACTTTAACATTTCTTCCTACTCAAAATTCAAAGATTACATCCTAACATTAAACTTCACTCATATGAGTCTGGTCAGAGGTAGATGTCCATTGAAGAATTAATCCTTTCATCTCTTGCAATCCTCCGACATATCGGCCAAAGGCTCACATGCACCATCAACTCTTTTTACAATAACAATCTGCCAAAAAAATAATGATGGCTCCTCAGAACCTATCTTTTCTACATACACTATTTCCGCCAAAAAAATATTTTACAGCCTTATTGTAAACAGTAACGATAAAGTCCAAAAGCACATAAGCATTAAAATAAAACCTTTCCAACTGGCAAATTGTCTAATGACTTAAGTTCTAAAATCATCATTCCCACCCTAAAAACGAACAAATCACCTGATTCTGGATTCATCTACATGGCGATGACTCTTTCTTTCACCGCCAGTAAACTTTATGTAAGATTAATTAAAAACTGTTTTTAAAAAATTGTCGAGAGTATACAGTCCTTTTCTCTTTTCTGATCCCCTCTTTATGTAAAGTGTTGACTATTTGCTGATATTTTGTTCTTAAATGTTTAAATTCTTAATGTCACCAGATTATCCTCAATGGTTTAATATTTAAGAATTCAACCAGATTTAAAACTCAACCTTTTCCTACAGTCTGTAAAAAAATTCAGTCGCTTTCAGACATTTAATACATTTTAAAAAAATCTTATACAAATTAAAATATAGTTCTTAAATTCATTTTATATGAGTCCTGATAGCTTTCAACTTAAAGCTCTGAAAAGATAACTTTCATTTGGATTCCTGAACATGTTGGTATCATACGAAACGATTTTACGGATTCCTTATAAAAAACAAGGAACAATTGAACATATTGTAATGTTTAAGCATAGTATTGGCACAATGATGGTCGATCATAAAGAGCCTACTATGTATACATACAAAGAGCCATACCATCAATACCGTGGTTCCATCAATACCCCCATTTTCACAAAAAAATAATTTCTACACTAACTCGATTGAAAACATAACATTGCTTCGTTTCTTTTCACCGCTTTTAAACCCTTGTGCTTGAGTCCCTTTATTTTATTTTCTGAGATGACTTTAGATCACATATTTTGAGTTATCCATCTCTAAACAAATATCCTCTTTTCTATCAAGCTTTACATAAAATTGCCTCCCCTCTATTGACCATTCTTGTCTAGACTCGACTACAATTTTAAATTTTACAAAAAAAATTGCCCACTTAAATAATATTAGTAAATACATTCACTTTCCCTTTATCCATACATCGAATGGATGGTCAAAACACCTGTAAAAGGTGATAGTCAAAAACTTTGTAAAAAAATAATGTACCAAGTCACTTTTCTTAGTGCTGTTGCTGAAAAATGCGTCATTCTGTTGTCCAATCCAAAAGGCTGCTAATTAGCTTTCATTCCAAATATTTTCTTGCAAATCCTGCGGTTCCGCGAATCGTAAGAATCACGGAAATTTCCCCAGAAACTGTGGGAGGCCAGGGCGCGACGGTTCGCCGAGAAATGTCAAAGGGTGTGATAGATAAGTAGAGCTCGCTAATTTCCATACTTCTTTCCATATTATATTTATGGTAATGACGGCCCCCTACAACCGCCCGCTACGAGCGCCGCTGTTGTTTCTAGTTAGTACAATAAGACCTTCTCGCCGTTGTGCCCCCGTCTCCTACTCACCCCCGTCCCCCCGCCTCCCTCCGGCCCGGCAGGGACTTGTCGCTACCCCTTTTGCAGGGTGTTAGGACAGTGACTAAACTGAAGCACGCACACGGGGTGAATGCTGTTTTTTAAAGGTGTTCAAATATCGATTCCATTGAGACGACAGTCATTTATTGAGTTAAGAAGTGGATGTTCTACATCTTAACTTTAAAACTGTTTGAATTTCTCACTGAAAATCTACGAATTGTGAGCTGTGGCGTCATACATTTTGAATAGATATTTCTAGATTAATGGGTATTCTCAGCTCCGAAAGTAATTTCCATTATGAGCCACGCACCAACCATTTTAATTGTTCCAAAAAATTAAAAAGGTTACACATAAAAAATATTAGTATCAAATTCCTATTTGGTATTTAAAAACTATTCAATATAATTGTTCAACAATATTTTTACTCACCGATTTATCGTGTCGTTATGCTAAATAAATTGACAAATTCTAGTTGAAATATTTCTTATCACATCTTTCTTTTTTTTTTTTGTTGGTCACGAGACGCTGCATTTTTTTTTATAAATCTTTCGCAAGAAGGCGTCCGTATTTATTTACAAGCCGACTTGAATGTTGTCGTTATAAACCGTTTAAAATGTTTCCTTTATTACTAAATTTAATAAAGCTTAAAACATAGTGAAGATACTCACACTTCACCCTTTCTCACTCTCTCGCCTCTGCCGCCCCGCCCGCACTGAGCGTCTTCTGTCTCATTAGCATAATTAATTAGAATCTATGTAACTCTGCGCGTTTTGCAAACCAGCCTGCGTATATCTGTTAAACTCAGTTGTGTAAATAGATAAGGTTTGAGTTAAGTTCAGTTGAGTTTGTGTAAGTGAACAAGTGGCCCACCAGGGCGAGGAGTAGGGGTGGGTGCGGGGGAAAGGGAGTGGAGAGAGGGGAGAGGTGGCACAAAAGGGGTGATTAAGAACCACGTGACAACTGACTGAATTGGTGAAATTAATCGTTATTAAGTGATTGCCAAAGATTTGGTGGCGAAAACATAAATTTCACTTTTTTTTTGATTTAAGCTTAAGATGAGTTTGAAATTGTTTTATGTTATGTTATGATTGTTTATTTATGAAGAGAATTGTCGGCCTTAAATCTGCGTTCTTAGGTCAACATACAATAAGTGCAATGATGTGTATTTCATGATACATATTGGAATAGGTACTTTGACTTCAGTAAAACATAAGGTCAAGGAAAGAGGTCTTAAAGTTTTGTGCTCTCAGTTCAGAATATGATGAGTGCAGTAATAGGTTTTTTGTGATAAGTAATTACTTACATCAATTCAGTTTGTTCTGTGTTGAATTTCATTTGTTGTTAACTATGTTAATTAGTGTAATCTTGTACACATACAGATAGTTCATCATACCAAACAAATTAGTGAAACTTACGATTTATCTGGATCAGAACTTAGAGTCTTCTAAAAGTTATTATCTAGCTAATATAGAAGTCTGTGCGTAGTAAAACTATGCAGATAATGTCAAGATTCATACATATAAGAAGAATATGTAGCAAAATGAACAAAATTAAGAAAGGAACGCTTGCGTGGTTTGAACACATATAGCAAACGGACGGTGAAAAGAGTTTCAAGAGATTGTGTGACGTCTAAGTGGATAAAAGAAGAAGTCGGGGATGTCCCGAAAAGAGATGGCACGATCAAGTGGAAAAAATACTCATGTCGGCTCATGTCAGTTGTCAAGATAGCAGAAGAGCATCTTTGTGCGTAAGTGAAAAGAGAGGTTTATGACTAAACAGAGTTTTTGCCTACCCTTAGTGTGAAATAGGTGAGAGTCAATATAAAAGAAAAATAATACAGTAACATTATTTTGAATGAAAAAGGAAAAAGTACTGTAATTCTTTTATCATCTTTGTTTTATTCAATTTGAAGATTAACTTCTTTTAAAATTAATCATTTTTTAACAATAAATATATATATATATATATATATATATATATATTACAAAGATAAGGCAACACGTCTAATGATTTTAATAATACTAAATTTTTCACGTAATTCCGTTATTTTTTATTTACCACCTAAGGTCTTAAATAAAAAAAATAATGGAATAAAGTAAAAAAATTGGTATTTTTAAAATGAAGTTCCGCCACGAATTAACAGTTTGAAAATTATAAATAATAGCAACACATCTACTTTCAAAGATATGAATCAATCGATAGAACATAATAATTACACCAAATGATGTCGTCACTAATATCATTAAAGCTATGTTATAGTTTAAGAGGGAGAGGGGTAAGGCGGGTGGTATTTTCCTCCCCACTAATGATGGGGTAGATTGGGGTGGCGGCCGCGGGCACACCCTTGCAAGGTTCCTTATTTAAATGTAAATTAGGTTCATTTCGCAAAATTAATGTTCTAGGATGCCCCCCCCTCGCCCGCCTGCCCCCCAGTCGTGGGGCGATAAACTACAGAAATCAGTTTTCATTAGAACATTAATTTACGATTTGGATTTTTTTAAACTCAGCTAACGAATTAGCTGTATGCTCAATTTGTTCTTACATTTGCTTTTTCATATTTTTTTAATAATGAATACAGCACAAGAATCTTAACTGTCTAGAGCCAATGAGACTATGGCATCCCCAATTGGAGTATGTTGTAAGGCTGACGCTAGTAGGGAGAGGAAGTAGGTGGGGAAAAGGAAGGTTGGGAAGTGCCTGGCTATTCAGATCTGGTCACAAACGGTTAAAACTATTTTAATCAAGCAAGGTTTTGATTCTGAATGGTGGTCTTTTACCAGGGCGATACTTAGAGTATCTACCACTCTGGAACGTGCCGCAAGTATACTTTTGTTATTTTAAATGAATTAATGTGTTTTGACAAATATTAATCAAATAAAAGTTACTTACGCACGGCGGATTTAAACCCATGACCTTTTGATTCGTAGTCGAGCGTCTTACCACTCGACCATAGAGACTGATATTGAACAAACATTTAAAAATTTGGAAAATCTTTCTCAATCTTATTAATATTTATCGATTACACTTCTAGTGGTTTTCTTTTTAGTGGTACTAGTGCTACACACTTTTAAGCCTGGCTAGTGCATCCATTAGAAAACAACAAACAGGTTTATATTTAATTTATGTTCAGTTATTGTTGTAAGTTATTTATCGTTGTCACCAGCAATAAACAATTTTTAAAATTTTCCAGCTAAATTGTTTTTTTTTTATACCAGAACATGTTTTATACTATAGCGTAACGCTTTAAAACTGTTGAATTATTGCTTATTCTTGCAAACAGTATAAATAATTGTATTACATATATTCTATGTATAAGGAAAAAAATAATTAATTTACGTAATAAAAAAATAAAAAATAACAATTATTCAATTGAACAATTTTAACTGTTGAGATTATACGAAAGGCCACTATAATAATGATGTAAAAAGCTGAAAATTATTGCAGAAAAGCTCAGTAAGTTTAATAACGCCAGAGCACAACATTTGTAAGTATCTGCTGCTCCATCACACAGATTTTCCGCTTAACTGTTTAGATTAATGATTCCTTTTGATATTTTAATAAATCACAACAATTGCAATGATACAAGTGTATCGCCCACTCAACCCTTCATTGTCCAGGGGCCAAGTCACCACCCCCTCGCCCACCGGGGGTGGGGTTTGGGTGCACCCCTGATTATAATTACTGTTTGTGATATCGATCGGCCGAGCCGCGTCTTACTTGTATTACCATAAATGTATAATTATGACTCGCCACCCCCCCGGACACCCAGCTACCCCCTCACCCTATCCCCACCCCCCGAAACAACCCATTTTCGGTGTATTGAGGGGTTTCGTGATTCGTGAAAGGGTTAAGCGGCAACTGGGGTAATAATAATAAATGCATTAAGTAGGCTCTGCAATGGTAGAAGGCTGTTTTCCTTTGATTCATAATGTATCGAATCATTTTAAATTACGTACTGCGAAAATGTTTAAAATATAGGCTGACATGATTTATTTAAAACGTTTGTATTTCTTGAACTTTGAATTTCTTATCTGGATATTTATGGAAGTTGTAACTAAACTTCTAAGAACTGAATGAGTATATTTACCTAATGACACTATATTTTCTAATAAAAACATACTTATTATATCTATAATTCTTACACTCTTTTATTACATCAAAAAATAGGTTTCATTATCTAGATTGTACTATTTTAAGCATCCTTTATGTTAAACTTAACATTTATTAGTATTATCCAACCACTGATAGATCCGTTGTAACCTCTATGTTACATCCGTTGATGAGATAACGGGTAATATTACAGCTAATTTATCAGCGGTATTAATTAAGCTATATGGTTTCATCGAAGTTTTAACAATTTTTATTCGTTTTTTTAAATCAGAAAGTGCAAGTAAAGGTGCATATATCATGTCATGAAAGCTCTCTGCTCGAGAGTTTTTATTGCTTCCTACATATAGGTTCATTTTATATTTGATCCATGGATTGGCAGAAAGATTTTTCGTAATTTGATCACCATTGATAAAAAAAATCATTCAAATACATTTACGTAGCGCATTACGCATGTATAGATAAGTCATCATATTTCAACTTCAAGTAATTTCCTTTGTGAGTACGTACGTACGTATTCATATGTACGTACGTAAAAGCACACATATAAACTTTAAAAAATTGAAACTGATGTCAATTGATATTATCAAATTTAAAAAAATAATTTATTTTTTTTCCCGAACGTAATAAAGTGAACCTACCAAAAAGGAATTTTAGCAGACATTATTCTATATTTGAAATGAGTGGATCAAAGCAACTTGAATATTTTCTTGGCAAATTAGATACATAATGATTTTATACGAGTAAAAACTAGTGATGTAATATGGATTTATCATGGCATAGTCTCTTTCCGTGGTATTCTGTATAAAAAAGGTAGACCACAACAGAATAAATAACGTAGAGGCGCGAAATTGGGGTAAAAAGAATACCCCCAGCAATAATTCCCATTCCGGCACTAACGAAATCTTCGCATTCAATTCTTTTATTTTTCCATCCACTCCGAAACATACTTTATCGTTTTAATTTTAATCCAATTTGCCGGGGATTAAATATGTAATTATATTTTTTCGGTTGTTTCGAGGCACGTACCTTAGTATCACTTGTGTGTATATATTGCGTGAATGGCGCTTTAATTAAATTTCGTTCTTAATAGGGAGCAAAATATGCATACACTGTAATACAGTTGAAAGGTATTATCTTTTTTCGCTTTAATAATTATATAAGCTCATTGTTGTTTTAAAGGATGGCTGCAGTGTAACTTTATTACCAAATTAAAATTCCCTTGATTGTGTTGGAGGTGTAAATCGGGTATCTTTAGCTATGAGAAGGTATGTGTTCGATGTAGCGAGTACGACCCATGATACTTCTTTGGATATTATATCTTGTCCACTTTATTCATGACACGAGACGACGACCTAACTTTTGAAGTAAAAAAAAAAGACACAGAAAATACAAATATTTGGTTGCGATCGAGACAATTGTTTTTTTCTGTTTTCATATTCTTTGAAGATTGTTAATATTATTTCATCAATCAAAATTACAATGGAGCGTCAAACTGTAATGAGTGAATTTGGATTTAAAGTTCTTTGTCCATTAGAAAAACTGTTTTCACAATCACGTTGGAATAAAAAGTTATCAAAGATTTTTGAAAAGCCGTCGACGTTTTTTCGTAACAGACGTTCCCGTCAATACAGATTAATATTCTACCAATATTTTTTTAAATATTATAATACCTATAGATTTTTTAACATGATTTAGTCTGAAAAGGAAGTAAGTTGGTCCCCGCTAAGAGTATAAAATTCGACCCATTCGATTGCTAGTCGAGCTTCTTACTGTCCGGAACCACCTCTTTTGTTAACAAAAATGTATTTCAAATTCTTTAAAATTCAAATGTTTTCACCGCATTTATATTTTAAAATATACTATTTTATGCTTTTTAAAAATATTTTGTGAAATTTAAGACTTCGAAAATCACTCATCACCAGATACATTGTTTTGTTTTCAAAAGATTTAGAGTGAAAATTTAGGTAGGTGCGCTACGCCATAATTTAATTATTGCAAATTTAATGATCTCCGAGTGAGCCTTTTGTATTGATTCAAATGAACCTTCACTATCCAGCCTCACCTTTCTTACTCCAGGCGCACATAAATTATGAACACTTTCTGCGTCCTGGCCCATAAATTATCCCTTTCGCTCGCTATCGTCTTTCATCTTAATAATCAAGCCCTGACCTAAGGTTCATCCATCCCTCAGTGTGTTCCCTCGAATCTCCGCCAAACTAATCAAGTTCTGGAATCAACTTCTGTGTAAGGAATAACAATAGATATCCGTTTTCATTGAATTTGTAATATGCAATACACGGTAGCCAGCCACGAGATTGGTACGAATAATAATAATTAAGGTGGGTTTACCTTGTACAGTGTACATTCTATTCAACATGCCTGCTTGCATAATTATTTTGAGACGAACCATGTTTATTTGAGAAAGTTTATAAATATAGAATCCATAGATTCAAAATGAAACAAGGGAGACAAAGTGAAGAATACTGAATCTGGAACTAATAGATAATTATTTTTTTACACAAATCCTTATGTACTAAAGGTACTAACGTGTCTTAAGACTTTGTAGGAACCAAATTAAATCAAACAAATTTACTTTGTATTTCAAAGGATGCCGCTTTATAGTAGGGTAGCAGTATCCCATAAGAACGGTTTAGACATATGGTTGCTTTTTCCTGCAACGAAATGTACTCAATAAGTTCATAGTAACTAAACAAAACTAAAAAACAGAAAAGATTTTCACAAAAAACAGAAACACAAAAAATAAAAAAAAAAACCTTAAAAATGTATTCATCGAAATCGATGGATTTGAGACTGGACGTTTCCTTAAAATAACTTTCATGTTTAATACATATGTGTTAACGGTTAATTTTTCTGTTAAATTCTCGAGGAAAATCTCACATCATCGCCGGAAAGGCAAAAGGGCTGAGGTGCCATTTCGGGAAGTTTACACCAGAGTACTTTAGAGTTGTTTTTGTTTTACAATAAGATTCATAAGTCTTCAGTAGCTGGTTGGATTTGGAAAACATGTTAACTCAGGTTACTTAATGCTCTCACTAAGTTATCTGAAGCGAAAAAAAGCTAAAAAGAGTTCCCAACTTCTATCGCTTGGGCCAAGCCTTCTACCAAATGGTTAATATATTTTAGATGGCTGAAGGGCCACAAAAGTCTTCAGAATCAAACGAGCGTCAGATCCAAACATTCGATGCAGCCAAAAAACTGATCAAAACTGCATTTTTACAAAAGTGTCGCTTAAGCCCTTTTGCCTTTCCAGCGACGATATCATATTTGGGGATACTCTATGGCGGGTAAATGTTATTGTCATCTTTAAATGCAACACAACTATCGAGATGTTCTATAAAAATAGATTTTCCCCATTTATTATTATGTTTTTTGGTATCTTTTTGACGTGTCATCCTAATTTAACGACAAAAAATCTGTTAGATACTTTAGCACCATGTCAGTACTAAAAAAGCTCGAACAGATGATAAACAAGCAACAAGAATACGTACATAGGGTTCTTTCCTGTTCCCGACAAAACTGCAGTATATTGAATTCATATCAACCCAGCAGCAGAGGTACAAATTAACTCATGTGGATAATTTATTAGCATACTCATTTCATATTAATTTCGGCCACCGGCCTCCAACGAGTAGATCTAGACTTTTTGGCACCTTTAGGAAATACAGACATGTCGGAATGGGATATACAATAAGTGAGAGACGGAAAGGCTTATAAGGATATTGAAAGAAGGGTGAATGTAGGAAACTGGAGAACAGTAATGGAGGACTGAGCGCTGTTGGCGCAAATAAAACATTGTCCAAAGAAGCGAAGCTAGCAGTCCACAATGAAGTGCTTATACCAACCCTGATGTATGGCAGTGAGGCATGGAACTGGCAGAGGAAGGATGAAAGTAGACTGAATGCTGTGGAAATGAGATCCTTGAGACGTATGTGCGGTAAAACCATGTGTGACCGTATTAAAAATGTGGATATCCGGAAAGAATGCAAGGCTGATGTAAGCGTAATGAATAGGACCATTAAAGGGGCGTTTAGATGGTTTGGGCATGTAGAGTGAATTAACGAAGAAAGGAGTGTAAAAAGAATATATAAGATGCGAAAGTGAATGGAAGAATAAGTCGAGAACGCCTGAGAAAGACATGGAACGATCAAGTAAATCAAATACTTGAATCGGGTAATGTGAAGAGTCAGAATAACAGAAGAGTATGTATGAGACGATGTATGAATGTGAATGAAGCAAGGAGTTTGTGCAAAGACAGAGTTTTATGGCGGTCCGTCCTCTCTGCCTACCCCTGCGGAGAAACGGCGTGATGGTTAGTTAGTTAGTTTTATCGCCCCGGTTTTCAGAGTAGAAACGTTTCTTCAAACGTCTTTAGCAACTATCCAGTTTTCCCAGCCATCTTCTTATCATTCCCACTTTCTTCACCACCACGAAATATTCCCGAATTCGGAATACCATAGTCCCACTGTCCCGGGACAGTTGGCAGGCTTATGCATTGTAACTTTAAAAAACACAAAAGATGATTCAATCAAACATTTGAAAATCACTTCAAAATTTAATTAAATATAACATATGCTGCATAAGATCATCCCCTAATCGGGTTTGATTGTAAACGACTAAGTTATTGAGGCACCCAATAGACCCGCTACTACGTTGTCAACGAACATTTCGTGTTTTCCACTCTAAATTGCTACTGAATGGTGTCGTTGCCTCTTTCGGAGTCTGTTTGAAACATTTCTTGGAACCCGAGTACGTAATAATCCCCCGATAAACCGTGCATCCTTGGCCCAGGTTTTGCGAATCCTGACTCTAAAGTTCAGTGTTTCCGGGCTTTGTATTATTGGCACGAATCAATATTAATTCCTCGTGTTAACTGCCGTAGTGGGCGGTAATGGGTCCGAAATTCCACTTTGCGGAGCCATTGTTCAAGATGGCCCACCAAAATTAGCAAGATTATCTGAACTGCAGTTCTAATCTCCCTTGAATTTATATCCCTAGAATAATGTACAGCAGATGCAAGTCTAAATCTAACCATTTTATTTAATTTGTAGAGACGGCCTGCGTGGTCGAGTGGTAAGACGCTACGAATCCAGAGGTCGCGGGTTCAAACCCGACGTGCGCAAATAAATTTTATTTAATTAATATGTGTCATAACACATTTAATTCATATAAAAAAAATACATTGAATATTTGTGGCACGTTTCAGAGTGGTAGATACTCTAAATATCACCCTAGTAAAAGACCACCTTTCAGGTGGAAACGTTGTTTGAAATGGCCTTAGCCGTGTTTGGTGACCAGATCTGAATAGCCAGGTACTTACCGATCTTCCTCTTCCCCATACCCTTTCTCTTCCTACTACCTTCAACTTCACAACATTTCCCGATTGGGGATGCCATAGTCTTACTGGCTCTAAAAGGTTGGGAGCAGTTGAGACTCTTGTGCGAGAATTCACTACAAAAAAAAAAAAAAATAAAGCACTTGTCAATTTGACGCTCTCAGGAGTTGTGGGTGTACCCAAGTAAAATGAAAAGAAAACATTTTTCGGCATTCAGGGGTAAATAATACCATCAGTGCCACCCGGGTGAGAGTCAAGCATTCAGAAAAGAAACATTTCTCGAATTAATAGGTTTTGATATGGACTGTGTTTAGGTTAAAGGTGTTATTCAACATTTTTTCAGAAATTTAGGCCTTAGTGATAACACAACAATCCTGCTGTTATGCTTAACACCTGATCATAATTTGATCTTATGGTGAAATGGGCCGAGAATCAGTGGTTAATTGGGGCGATTATTTGAAGTGGTAACGATAAAAAAATCATAATGGCGATTTGCGACAGTGTAAAGTTTGACAGTGGTTCGAACCATTAGGTATAATGCCTAGTTCACACGAGGGCAGAACAATACTGTCTTGTCCCAGCTCCAGACCTATTGTCCTAGTGTGATCAGAAGTTTGGACGCTAGGACAGTGGTCGAAGACATTGTCCTAGAGATAGACGGGCAGGCTAATAGGACAATAGCCACCCTTACGTGTGTACGTTTCGCTCCCAAACTCGTTCGTGATGCGAGTCGTCGTGTATCCATTTTCGAAGCGTTCCACGTTTGAAATACGGTCAAATCGTTTTATTGTCCCACTGTCTTGTCTTGCGCGATCGAGACCGTTCACGAGGCTGGAACACGACAGTACTGTCCTGTCTTCTGTATTGCCCTCGTATGGACTCTGCATAAGTTTTGCTTGCGAAATACACGTTGAATAACGCCTTAGACCTAAAAACAGTCGATATGTTTGGTAAGCAGTTGCTTCATAAACCGTATTCTTCCCCATTTATTTCCCTATTTTTTTCCTTTTTCTACTTCTACCTCAAAACGTTCCATAACTTCAATTGTCTTACTGGCTCTGGGCAGTAGTGTTTGTTACATAATCTGTTCCTCACTACGAACAATTAAAAAATACCTCCGATATAATTTATTTTAAATTTGCTCTCATGCCCTAAACATGAATAATAATAATAAAAGAATTGAAAAAATAATGTAAGAATCAGCTAAATTTTAAGTTATTACGATTAAGTGATCGTGTATGATTGCTGTATATTTATAAAAACTAAGAATTAATATTAAGTAGAAATTAAGATTTGTACAGCGCCCTTGAGGTGATTTTTCACAAAAACGGCGCTATAAAAATTATCCAAATATTATTATTATTATTATTATAAAAATACATATTTTCGTAGACAGAAATCACTTTGTGGCTTGACATATTTAAAGAAAATGAAAAATAATTTTGTAAAAGACCACAGTTTTATTTTTTATTACCGACTGGTTTCAGTAGTCCAATATTAGGTATATTTCCCGTAAACTCGTAAAATATCTCATTATTCTTCAATTTCCTTCTCAGTTGACGTTTTGCCTCTTCCATTTCATATTATCTGTCTCTTTCTCTCTGTTATAATATAAACGTTATTCTATTGTTTCCTTAATGTTCATTTATTTTATTTCATATTGTATTCTCTCTCTGTATGTATACATAACTGCACACTATAGATTTTTTATTTAGTTCAATTTTGTACCCTGGTGATGCTTAGGGTAAGCGAAAGCGGTAGGTCATTAAAATTAAAATAATATCTGTGGTCTTATACAAAGTTATTAGTTCATTTTCATTCATAAAATATTAGGTTTGATGGTTTGTTTAGATAAGACGTTTAGAGGTTTATAGGTTTAGATATATATATATATATATGTTGCTACTTATACGAGTATGTAGTTTTGAAGACATATTGAGTAGATATTACATACCACGTCCGATACCTAAGTATGATATCTTCGACCTTCTTGCTAGATTATTACTAGCTTGCTTATTACTAGACTAGACGGCGGTATTTCCCGTTTTCTTACCCCATTTTTAGAAATGTAGAAAAAAACACAATTCTTCAATAAGACAACAAAACCTTTAAAACTTAATCCTAGCGCCTAGCGATTCCAAAGACAAATAAACATACAAACTAACATACGTTATATCTTATATGACCCTTTCTTTATTGATGTGAAAATGTAATAATTATATTTATACTATAAGAGCTCTTTACCAAACCCCAAATAGGACCCGCCCACACTAATTACATATTATTGAAGTAATTAGGCTAAAATTTATTAATAATGAACTCATGAGGTGATATATTTGTTCTGATACGCAATGCTTGTATTGTTAAACAGTAATGGGAAGTAGTGTATGCACAACATATGACTCCTGAAGTATGACAGCGGTGTCCTATTCCGTAACGTGTCGTACATTCGCCTTTACCGACTAATTAGATTTAATGAAACAGGTCCGCACACAACTGTACCGGAAACACAGCCTTACTTCGGATGTATCGGAGAGAGGTTGTTCGGAAAAAAGGTTCCATACTATCAAACACATAATTTACAATATGTGGTATTGGGTTGAATCAAAAGTTTTTATTGTTTTTGGTTTCCAAGAAAACATTATTTTGAATCACATAATACATTGTATTGCAATATTTGTCAGTGTCATTTTAGTACCATAAAATTTCACAGGTGTAACGCCAAAAAACTATCTCCAGTATTATCCAAAACTTCGTCCGAGAGTTTATTTCTCATTCGTTCTATTGCTCGTGTATGCATGTAATTTTTTATTTAAAAAAAAAATGTACACATTTCTTCTAATTCTTTGATCAGAAACATAAACAGCGATCTGTAGCTTGAAGTCACCAAAGCGTAGTCCAGATACAAAGTTGAGAGTTTGTGCTTTCGTGGTATCAGGTACCAAAGGAGAAACTTTCGATTGAATAAAGATGCATACCTGAATAATATTTTTCAAGCCTACCTTTCTACTGCTATTTTTTTTTAACAAAGATTATATCACAAAATCAAACGATATCATATCACAACAGTCCACGGCATTTGTAATATCGTAAGTCTAGTTTTTGTTTATTTTAAAGTTTGCTAAAAACTATAAGTAAATAGCTTTGTACATTTTTAGTGTTTTTTCGATAGTTTCTTCGTATCCTTGAGGTGATACTTTTGTAAAGGCGCAGTTGAAAACTGCCAAATTTTATTATTATTTTCGATAGCATAACTTTAAAGAGATACTCCCACCAAATTATAAACATAAACACTGTTGGTTCTGCTTTTGTTATTTGGAACCTCGAGAAAGTCATTTTAACTTTTCACCGGGGTCTTAAAAATACAATATGACTTTCAATCTCCAATTCGTTTAATTTCAAAACATTTTCTCAGCAATGCGAGCGGCAATAATTTATTAAATAAACGAAACATCTAAAGTAATTGCTTTCGATTTACAAGATCTGAATTGTTTCCCCAATTTAATTGCCAGATTAGAATATTTATACTGCTCATTACCATTTCGTGTCTTTGAAAGTTGTACAAAAATACCTCTTTCTGGTTCTCCCAGGCTCCTTTCCTCTACACCCCGTTCACCTTTCACCCCCTCTCCCACCGCCCCCACAACCTCCTGCTATTCCTCCCATCCTGGTATTGGCACCCTCTACCACCCGACAGGGTTTCGGTAAACAATAGAATCCATTCTCATTATTATTGCTCCTCTCACTCTTGCAGTGCCTATATTTCAGGTGGTGCCAACTGTTTGACGGCAAATTATTCTTGTTGTCTACGCGTATTTCGTTCACCTTTGAATTATAGAAAATTTGGATGAATTTTATGTTTTCATCGTTGAGTTGGGGAGTCGCAAGCAGGAAGAGTAAGGGTTAAGAGGTCAGTGTTTGAAACATATCAAACGTAAACTTCATGCCATATGCAAAGAAAACAACCCATTTAAAGTTATGTACCGCCATCGATGATTTAATTAACATTCCTAAGGTACGTGGATTATTATTCTATCTTATTAATTTCCACAGAAGTTTTAGTTCAATTATCCCGATTTATACATTTTAGACAAAGAAAACGTACAACTCTCAACTTCAATAGATCAAAAATCATATAGATTCAAGACGGCGATGACGCCAACGTTAGCAAACTTAACAATTGACTCGGTAAATCATACATAACTTCCACCTGTTTTGAACATAACAATAATCATGAACTTATTAAACCACGCCATAAAAGCTAAGTTAAGCTCCCCTGCTAGACCGTTCTCTTACCCCGCTATGAGGCTAACTAATTTAGCACGTTGAAACGTACATATCGATGTGAGGGGCGTTCGGTGGGCTACGTCGCCATACCTACATATTATATGCGCCAAAGGCCGGCTACTTAGTACGAGGGAATTTGCATATATTTGTGAATTACGTATTTCGCAAGCTAGCCGTTAAATTAAGGCGACGTTCCTTGCGATAATTTATTCCTCTCGTTACACAGTCGGGATACGTAGCTACTACGATTATTGAGGAATTCACTGTTTTGTTAATGCTTGTTTTTGGAATAAGTGTACCCGAATTCACGGTGTTTATTTAATTAAGCAAACAGAAAACGTATTTTACATAAACGAGGTATATGAAATGAATGGATTTAATTACATTATGATCGGTCTATGTTAGTAACCCGACTATTTGGCAATTTTTATATGTATTGTCATAATGTTAACCATATTGTCACCGGCATTACTAAAAAAATAAAGTACATTCATCAATATTATGTTCTCGGGACGCTGTATGAATGACGTTGAATTTTTTCGCCTTTTCCAAAAGGGTACATATTACAACCGGTAGGTAAAAAATATGCATTTTATATTCCGCTAATATTAGTAATTAATCATAAAAATTCAAATAATTTTGCAGATGGGAATCTTTTTTAAACGACCACAGACAATTAAAAGTACCCACAGTCTTCGGAGTATAAATATAAAGGTACTCTAGCCTGGTAAGCATTAATGAAGATAAATTCATTATCTTACTAAAACAGAAATAATGCCTCTTAAGGCGTCTGAGCATAGTTTCCAACGCTTCAGTAGAATTAGTCTCAACAAGAAAAGCAACGAATTTTCACCCCATCAGATTTAGACCAATAACAAAAGGAGCGGGATTTTTTACTTTGTGCCACCTCTCTTGAATGTAGGTCCAAATATTGACATTGCAAGAAAGTTTTAACTTATTATGTTAAAACTAGCCCAATGAAGTAAATCCAATACGTTTCCTTTTTGATTTAATCTGAGCTTAGCTGAACTTTATCTCATTTTACCTCGCGCCATGTTCGTTAGATCAACTACTAACGTTGCAAGACATATAAACTGACCAATCAGCCAATATCCATTTTGACTACCGTCCCGTACACATAATCAAAAGGCGAAAATAGTGGCAAAATATTTTCCGAAAAATCTTAGAATTTTACCAACGACCCTCTTAAATATTTTTAAGTCTCACTCATTAATTGCCTCCACAAAAAAATAAATTACGAAATTGAAAGAAGACAAGACTTAATGTTTTAATTTTACAAACAAATCTTTGAAGAATTTTAAAGTTTGTTAGTAATCACACATGTATAGGTGACTCATAAACATATAATTCGTCCGGTCTAAAAGTTAGTTTTCTCTTCATTTTCCATTCCCTTGAAAGAGTTTTCGTTTTACTTTATTGGTTGACTTCTTTCCTTTTCCTTAAGATGTAACATCCTATAGTAAAAATGACTCATCGCAATTAATAAGAGGATTTAACTTAATCCATGAATTAGCCTTAATAACCCCACATAATAGTTTCACCAATCTGAAATATATTGAAAATAACATATGCCATCAAAAGATCTGCCAATTCAGTTTCACAAATCTGATTATTTTAGTAAAAAAAAAAAATAGTAAATAGAAAGCTTGTTTTCGAGTTGCCTTTTGGCTTAATGCACATCGACCTATTTTGTAGTAGTTTTCTTAAATAATAATTACAAATTTAAAACATGTAATAATTATCAGGAACGTGGAGAGATGTATTTATTTTTTCTAGCATGTAAACATAAATTATTATTTCCTCCTGAAAAAGAAAGGTTTGTTTTCAAAACTGGTCGACAGTAGAAATAAATTTAAGGGAACAAAATATTTATTTAATGTATCTAGTTAAAAATGATATTATTCAATGATTTTCTTACCCATGAACGTGTTGCGACCTACCTTCCTCGATGTATTGTAAAATTATAATTAAATTGGCTCCTCATTACGAGCGAGGGAAGCGAAAAAATCCACTTCATCAAAAATAATTAAGAGTGCTGTGGTTAGGTGATCGATTGTTGGTTTTATTACGTCGCGGGAAACTGAAGCTGCGGCAAAAATTCTCGTAAAAATGACGACTAATTAGACAAATTAATTGATTACCCCAATAAGTCCTCATCACGCCGCCCCACTGGATCGACGTATAGAATATAGAAGGACGCCGAACAGTAGTGAATAGCCATAGAATTTATAATTAGACATAATGGAACTAATATACATATTCTAATTAAAGCCCACCCGTTTGCCAGAAACGTCGAGTCCAGAGGCAGGACTGGTAGAAGGCAGCAGGCGGTGGGGTCGTGGCAAGGGGGGTTGCTCCGGAGTGGGTGGTGGACCCCGCCCCCGCTGCAGGGACCGGGGGGTTTTCTAAAGCGACGGACGAATAATTTACCGGTTGTTTGATTGATTCACGCATTTTTTATCGAGAAAGGGTGGAATCAGTGCAGGAGAGATTTGGCGTGGCGGAAGATATGCCGGGTTAAATAATAAATAAGACTACTCGATTGTTAATTAAGGAAGGTGAATAAATTCATTTATTAGATTTTTGAATGTGCGATTGGTCTTGACTAATATTTGGATAAAATATAATTTTGCATGTATGAACTCATAGGAACACACTACAAACATAAAAATACTGTTATTTTTTAAAAGAATATTCAGACATTATAAAACTACGCTAATTAAGTCTAGATCAGCTTGTAAAACAATAAATAACTTGCAACAATAAATAACGGAAAAATATATCTCTATATGAATTTGAAACACACGTTTCACGATTTTTCTAGATAAATAATAAGATGACACACTACCATAGAAATAAATCGTTGAGAAGCGTTCTTCAAAACCATGGACGTAGCCTTAAAAATATTTAAAAAATCCTTTGCATTAACTCACGTTTTATGACATTGTGGTAAATACAATAACCCTGTATTTACAGGTAGGTGAAGTCAAAATGTTAAAAACATTATGATGTTAAGTACGGATTTACGCTTATGTTGGGCACAGCTAATACGTCTGTATCAGCTGACTTTCGAGGAACGAATAATGCAAAAAGGGCACAACCCTTGAAGCTCCAGACGGAAAAAATATTTAACGCTCGGCACAAATGGTAAAGGTTGAGTTTTTGTTGCAGGATCAGAAAAGTAATCGCTTTAAAGTTTGAATTAAAAATAATTCTGTTGAACATATTACTATAATCTCAAATGTGTTTCATGTTCATCTCTGGAACTAACCAGCTCATCGTAAATAAACATAAACTCTGGTCTTTACCGTTTATGTCATTGCTGAAAAACGAATAGGAAATTTCGGAAAACGTTTTACTGTAAGAAAGTGAATGGTAAGGGTCATTTTTTATCAATCTAAAATGTAAATTATTTATATCCTGAGTGCATTCTCGGAAAACATTTGGCATTGTTGTTACAGATTCATCAGACTCGATTTAATTGTAAACTTGGTGAAACCCTCAGTTTTTGTACTTTTCTGTGGCCTATGTATGTTAACGGCCTCCATGATCGAGTTGTAAGACGCTCGACTACGAATCCTAAGGTCGCGGGTTCAAACCCGGCGTGCGCAAATAACATTTATTTAATCCATATGTATCACAACACATTTAATTTAAATAAAATAATATAAAGTATATTTGCGGCACGTTCCAGAGTGGTAGATACTCTAGCATCGCCTTGGCGAAAGACCAACATTTAGAATCGAAACGTTGCTTGGTTGAAATTAGCTTAAGCCGTATTTGGTGACCAGATCTGAATAGCCAGGTACTTCCCAACCTTCCTCTTTCCCATCTCTTTCCTCTCCCCACTGCCTGCATCCTCACAACATACCACAATTGAGGATGCCATAGTCTCACTGGCTCTAGACGGTCAGGACTTGAGCAGGTGGGACTTTCGTGCGGTATTCACTATAAAATAAATAAAAAATACACTGTTACAAATTAAAATATTATATCCGTATGGTTATAACGACAGATTACGGGTAATTTATTATGTTTATTAAATGTATTGTACGTTGGATCATTAGTTTATATTTGACATTTCGATCTATTTTTTCAAAATAATTAAGTCGGTGGAATGTTGGTAGGTATTTTTTTACATAACAAATTAGAATAACACATCAAAAATATGTATGTAATTATAATAAAAGCTTAGAATGATAACTAAAAGTGTACACGTGTCGTGTTCTCATAAAATTTGTAAATAAAACAATAATCGCGATTTCAATATTATTAGTTGATTATAAGGCATCCTAAAAGCAGGGTAAATAATTATATTTTAATATCATTATTAATTATTATTGTTGTTGGTCGGAATCATTAATGAGAGTAATTTTTTGTAAAGTGCACTTGTATTACCTGTATGTTTTAGCAGTATAATTTATCAATTGATTTTACCTAACTTATTGAATTTACAAATATTCTGTGCTCATTGCAGTATTCGCGGAAATATACTCCAACATATTAAACAAATAATTCAATGTAAGAGTCAACTACATAATGTATTATTTGTTGTACATGGACTTAATATGTATGTGGGTACTATCTTGTTCCCAAGAAAATTCTTTTTTTTACGATTTAATGGACGTGTGTTTCAAAGTTGATTTGTTTTTATTGAAAAATAATATTTTAAACGTTCTATTAATGGTGTATCCAAATGAAAAATTAGACATTTTTAGGTAGGATGAAATGTACCTAACTTTTTTCATGAAAATAAAAATGATAACGTTATTCATTCAATTTATTGAAGGTTAACTGTAAATTTTTATTTCATATTTAAAACGTTTGCTCTTCACTACTACTATCAAATAAGTTTTTTTTGTTTTTCCGTTATTTTGTGTCAGAAAAAATAACTCTAGTGCGTTTTTTAAGCGTCTTATTTTGAAAGGTAATTTAAAACCATTTTTTTAGGCTTTCAGGTGTATAGTTAAAAATTGTTTTCGGAGGGCCGTGGGATTTCGACATCGGTTTTCTGTGGCCACCTTGTAATCATTCAATTTCTTCAAGGCAGTTCTTTGGCAACCGCAGAATTTGTATTTTACTGTGTCTAATCAAGTATTCATTATACTACCAACAATATGACCGCCATACAGTAAAACTCGTATCACGTACGAGTATTACCCATACGTTCGCCGTGCGCTTTTATTTCGTCGATCGTTAAATAGTAACACTAATTATATTCGCTACACTCCGTAACCCCTATCTTATTTTCTGTTCATCGGCGTATCAAGGTTGCCAAGGGTGAACAAGAGGGCATAAGGCAGTGGTGACCAGTGTTTTTTTTGGGTAATCAAATACTTTGATCACGTCGACTATAAATATTTAGGTATTATATTATTTCCTCTTAAAACCCTTCCTCGTTAAGGGACATCAACATTTGTCAAGAAATTCCGCTTTTTCACAAAGTGCATTATTTAAGCTTGAGTTCGTTCCTTGCACAACTTTACATAAAAACAAACCCATTTTATTCATTAGACGTGCGCACTGCTCTTTTCATAGAATTCAACTCTCAAAATGATTTCGACGCACACTCTTTGGCTTTGAGTATATTCTAAAAGAAAATTTTATTTCTAACTTTTCTCATATTTTATTATAATGTATATATTTATGGTACTCCCTTAAATACGCACTACAAAAAACTTCTGCAATTCATAGTTCACTCAAAAACGAAAAAATAACGTTTATTCATAAAAATAATACGTTGATGACCACTTAAGAAGAAATTCCAAGCCTGGCAATTAACCCATGGAAACGCGGGTCTGTGGAAATATTTAAACAATGTGATATAACTATACACAAATTAAAATGAACTCATTGTTAAAATACTAAATATATTTTACCAATCATCCAAATTCCTTTATTTTACTAAAGTTTTCTTCAGACAATAGGCCAAGTCATGTTTTGAGAGGGATTAAGACAGTTTTACAGATCTCTTTTCAAACTTCAAAAGAGGTAGAAAAAAAGTATTTTAACACAAAAACAAATAGTCAGCCACCCCTGCAAGGTGCGCGCTGGAAGGGAGGTTCGACAGTATAATAAGGGATGATGACGTAGCGTGTGCTGCTAAATTACACCCAATCGTACTTCAAATGCACTTGCGCACTTACCACCGGCATTAATTATCCCTCATTTCCGTGGAACGTAATGCATTTTTGTTTTATTTTGCCATTGCACATTGCACAACCGAAGTGCAGCTGTTCAAATATACCTAATTATTCGATGACAGACAAACGTAAATAAAAATTTTCCTCTTAATTAGCAATATGAAGTTTGATTGTTAAATTAATTATATTTTACCTACAAGTAGTAAACTAATAATTCAACGCAATAAAATATACCACTCTTTTGCATAATACTGGTTTGCTCGTAATATATGGATTTATTGTTTTATTTCAACTTACATGATATAAAAGCGCAATCTACTACCATCTACAATTAAATTAATAAAAACATTAAGTCAACTTAACGTTAGAATCGCATGTCTAAAATTCAACATTCGACTTCCTGCTTCCACAATTTATTGTTGCATTTAAAACTTTCACGAAAAAATTAGTTTTACTTAAGGCCTTCAGAATAGGGGACAGACAAAGTAAATCTTTCAACAAATTTTAAAATCATTTAATGCAAATTGTTACCCAAAGTTCAAACTTTGTCTCACGTTATTATTTACTAAGATATTGAAATAAATATCCTATTAGAGTCTGCGAAGTCTGAAAATAGCTAATTATGAATAGCTTGTGCTTTGATGGGAGGCTTCGCAAGGATTAAACCTGCGAGACCCGTGTAATCCGCGTGAAAATTATGATTTGTGCATACCGGTCTCACACCGCAATATAAATAATAATCAAATGTGGCTGATTAACTTAAAAAATAAATAAATCAAAGCACCGTCCTGTCGTAGAAGAAAGTTATTATTAAATCAGTTCCTTTTTCGTTATGAACACATTATGACACCGCCTATGTACTAATGGTCGAGAAAATTCAAAAGAAATTTTTACGGTTTCTCTACATGAGAGAGTTTGGTTTTTACCCATGGCTGTTTCCAACAGCGTTTATCTCGGGAATGCTGGGTATCTGCAGCCTTAGTTCGAGGAGGGATATAGCATTACTGCTTTTTGCTCATAAACTCCTGAACGGTGTATTATTAATACCTGACATCCTGGCGGAAATTGGATTTTATGTCCCTGATAATTTCACGCGTGGCCGCCAACACAGGCTTCTGTTTCTTCCCAGGTGCAGAACTAACTTACCAATGGTGATGCCCCTGGGAAGACTAACTAGGTTAATTAACTGCCTCGCAGGAAATTTGGATATTTTTCACACGAGCTATAACAAGTTTAAGCAAGAACTAGCTATTAAGTTCTAACAATATTATGTACTTCTTGTTCTTGTTTTTAAACTTCTTTTTACTTTAATCTTTGTGTAATTATGATTACCATGTTTTGTGTTTTTTGCAATGTTTTGGTGTAAAACTGTTTTTGCAAATATAAAATAAATAAATAAATAAATTTTAATTGCACATTTCATTATTTGTTGTGTTGTTACTTGCAAATAATAAATTTTCATCCAATTCGATATATTATTTTCTCAAAAGTAGGAAGGTAGGTACTACTTAATAATCAGTCTTTAGATCGAAAAATTACTTTTTAATGGATTGCATATAATAATTAGTTAACAAAAGACAATTTAAAAAATATATTAACTGCATAATATTAACTCTAAAAATCCCATCATCTGACAAAACTCAAGCAACTCAACTGCAAGTATTTAGTTTACAAATATTACATTTACTTCTTGCATCCTATCAAGTTGTTCAATGTATCTAAAAACATACATTTAACACAATGTGAGAATTTTCAATAAAAAAACACTCGATAATTTCCCTGTAAAATTTGAAGATAGAATCACTCAATAATGCAAGCACCTAGTGCAGGAAGCAGGGTACCCAGTACCTACATAGAACGGTTTTGAGTCCGCCGCCCGTACCGCCCGGTCACCGAACACGAGTAGGTAGGTACCGGCGTAATTAGCGCTGGGATATTGGGTCATTATCGTTTAATTTCCTTTTTGCGTCCCTAATCATACAACTCTTGGAACGATGATCAATTGAAGTCATTAGGGCTAATTCTTTCCTCACCCCTCCCGACCCCCCCCCCCGCCCGTCGCAATAATCAACGAACAAGTTTTCTGACAGTGGTAGTGTAAACAATTCATTAAAACTCTCACACACAGGCAGCCGCAGTCCTTGTAATGTGCACGGTAGAATCAAACATTAATGATTTGAGGCGGAGGTCTTTTTGTGTTTCGTGTAAGGTGTTCGAATGAGAGTGGTTTTGTTTTTAGGTTTTTACTTTTTACATGCTTGGCCACATTAATAACGAGAGTATAATTTGAATACAGAATGAAACAAATTATCAGAAAATCTTTTATTGTTAGGTGCTGTTTAAGTACCTACCTATGCTTTAATGACCAACGTTTGAATAATTAAATTAAATAATGTAATGCGGATTGAGTGGACCGATCCAACGCATTTCGGAATCAATCATCACAAGTTGTTTTTGTATTTACTTTTTATGTTTTTACTATCTGAGCTTTTTAATGGGAAACGTACTATTGTTTCAGTGATTAAAGCTCTCTTTCTTCTGAATGAGTACGTTTAAATAAACATAAAAAAACACTTTGTCAAGGAGTAATAAAACAGATCAATCGACACTTTTTGTCTGTTTTCAAATGGTGGTCTTTTTACAATTATTTGATCGACTTCTGATTGATATGTTTATGGCATTACTACCGTTAGTCCGGGTGCAATAAAGAGGTTCAAAATATATTCTAAGTATTGTTTATTGCGATGCTTTGTTGTAAAAATGATATTGATATTTGTTGTTAATTGTTTACAGCGTGTAATGGGTATCATAGTTCAATTTTCCCATATTTATCTAAAAAATCACATGGCTAAAAAACAATTCATATCCAAATACCAGAGGCGGCTCGTGACTTTTTTAGTATGCTAGAGTGCAAGATTGTAAAATACGACGTTATTGATGTTGTTGTAGCCGAAAATTATTTAAAAATCGTTTTCGGCTACAATAACATCATTAATTACGTTTTTTCAATCTTAGCACTTTAGAACACTAAAAACCCACGAGCCGCCACTGCCAAATACCACACAAAATTTTGTTTTTCGGATAATGGGGTATTTTATAGAATTTTACCTAGACAGTACAACCATTAATTTAAAAATTTTAACAGTGGAATTCTAAAGATCGCTATAATTTACTAAGAAAACGGAAAATAAGCAATTCATTTATTGAACATTCAATTTTAAAACAAAATGTGTTGACCTGCGTAGGTATTCTTCCGATTCCTAAGGAATCAAAAGTAATTTATTTTATTACAAATCTGTGCAATACTTCATTAGTTAATTGCATACATTAACCAAGTTCGATAATCTTGTATGTTTTAAAGTATTTAAAAAACACGTTTTAAAGTACTACGTTTCATCGAAACATTAATAACTGAAAAAATGTTAAAAATCTTGAAAGAATATGAGAAAAGAAAAAGACACAAATAATAAAAAGATTAGGTTGTGACCGAGACTCGAACCCGGCACCTCCACACTATCCGGGCGTGGCGCATCTACCAATTCCGCCATCCTAACGTATTCACCAGGGGCCATTTTTTTAAATCACATATATTTTTAAGATGGTTGTCGAAAATATCGGAGAAAAATAAATATAAGATTATTAACAGTTTTCAAGAAGTATGTGATCGTTCGAAATGACGGTTAGGTTAGGTTGTGTCAAATGTATTTTTTGTTTTAACGAATAAAGCACTTGTTTGTTGTACTTAGCTAACAAACAATATCATCCCAAAGTATAACATAGTAAAGTTTATCATATTACTTGGAAATCATTTCCTGGAAGGCCTAATGAACATTCATAGGTGATTACTTATTAATAATGTAAATACACGTGTAGGAAGTGGGTACTCAAATGGAACTTTTAATTATTCAGGAGCTTTCGTTCAGGAAATAAAGAGTTTAAAAGGAGTTAAGTAGTTCTAGCTGTTCTGTATATCGCCCAGCGGAGGATGGCGTGATAGCTATTGAGTGACTTGTAATCAGTAATTATATTTCGTTGGTGCGTGCTAGTAGTATGTCGCGTGCTACTATCATTTGCTGGATATGTCGGCTTATCATAAATTTCGTCTAATTCTTTCTCTTTCTTTACGATTCAATTAGACAAATAATACTTAATTGTAGCGGGAACGAGGTAGAAAATAATTCGGACTAATGTATAATCACTTGTACAATTAAGCTAGAGAATTATGTAATTTTCATTAGAGTGAGATATGATCACTTGTTAAATTACACGTCTGTGATGTTGGAGAATAATTATTACAAATGGATATTAACATAATCTTTTTCTGTGCATATGCCGCATTGTGTAGCGCATATTTATTTCACTGTTAGTTCCTATAATTCGTGATATTCTTGGATCAATTGAAAACTACAAACGGATTCAGATTTCGGTTGTTTCCGTAGCTTGAATTTTCAAAGAGTGGGTCGATGGTACATGATATATGTCCGGGAAATCCCCTGCAATAGTGTTTGTATTTGATCGATTAATCCTAATATTAAAGCGCGCATCGATTCAGAGACACGTTGCACTCTGGAGTCTGCAGGGCCACAACTCATCTACGCCACCCACTAGAAAAAAATCCCCCTTCCCCTCACACTATATAAGTGGGAGGCGTGGGGCGGGGGGATGGGGCTAGAGTTCGCGGGGGTGGCGATGGGTGGCGAGGCTCGAAAAAATCCCCGAAACAGCATCGGCCCGATAATGGCGAGAGCCGCGAATTTAAAGCTTTGACAGTGGAAAAATCGCCCGCTTTCCATTTGACGGGGAGGGGGTGGTCGGATGCAGATACAGCGCCGGGGAGGCACAATCGACCCCTTTTTTCGATTTTTAATTATATTTTTTCTCCCCCCACCCCCCACGCGTGCAGACCCGTGCAGACCAATCTATTTAACTCGCCTCCCGCCGGCCGCCCTCTGCGGAAAAAACCGGGCGTTTTAAAATTAATGAGTAAAATCTACCCACACTCTGTTGCGCGATCGTGTGTGTATGTATTCACCCCTTTTTCCATATCCGTGCTTTTTTTTGGACGAGAGGGGGAGCACCCATCCTCTCCGCCCCCAGCGACGCACCGAGGGGTGGTTTCCTCGCTGTGTGTGTATATGTGTGTCGTACGATTGTATTCGTGTTAAAGGGGATGGGCGGCCGCTTGATTTTTCAAACTGATGACGCGCATTCATTCCGTAGCGAGTGAGGTTTACTTATGGACGTAAATATAGCCTCGCGTTATGTTATATCATTACCCCGCCAGCCCGAGGGACGTAGAGTCTAGCGTGTCGGGTGCGCAAGTCGCGGGCCGGTACCTACCACTACCAACCACTACCTCTTCCACTGACCACTGCCACTACCAACCACTACCTCTTCCACTGATCACTGACCACTGACCACTGCCAACTCTCTGTCAATAAGTTCAGCCGAAAGTTTTATAAGTCTAGATTGTTTCTATGACTTATGTGTTTAGTCAGTTTTCTTGCTGGTTTATAAAGTGAAAAGTTGTATGAATCATACATACGAGTGTCAAACAGTGAAGTGTAATAATAATCTACTTAAAATTACATAGAACCATAATGACTTTATCTTATGTGAGTACTTTTTATTTACAAAAGTAAAATGATAATATTTTCAATTGCTTAATAAACATGTTTTAGTTCAAAATACATAATTAATGGTACCGTTTTTTTGTTCTTATATAAAGTTATTTAAAGGAGTGAGCAGTAAAGCTTTCGTCAGCTTCAATTTTGAATGAACCTTAGCACAGATTTTTCTTCATAATTTTCTTAAAGCTCTGTGCATAAAAAGTTTGTAGGTCAACACTCTACAAGTTTTCCGGGTGTTCCATTAATTAGTGTACTTCTTGTTTTCTGTGAGAATTGAGCGTAAGAGATTTATTTTCCTTAATAATAATTACTGACATGGAATAAGGATAAATCACATAACACTAAACTCATTTAATATGAACTATAGAATACAATTTCCAATAAGTTTTTTGTTAACTGAGCTGATCCTGACTACAGGGACAGCCAGTTTCAGCAATAGTGAAATAGAATAAATGGTAACTTTTGAATTAAGTTTTCTACACGAATATATTTCTTCATTATTTTTAAATATTTACGGTGTTTGTTCAAACAATAATAAGAGAAAAAAACAAAAAATAAAACAAAAGTTTCATATTTGTCCCAAAAAAAAAAAAAAAAAATTAAATGCAGACAATTAAAAAAAAATTGGCTAATTATTGTACATTCAGTATGCAGTGGCGTATTAAAAATACATATTAGATCTTTAAGTGTACGTTTGTATGTTATAATACTCCACGTCAATCATAAAAACTAACTGTAAAATTTGACTATTTTTTATTATTTATTAACGATTATCATTATTCAGTGCCCTTGAGGTGATTTTTCACAAAAACGGCGATATACAAATTATTCAAATATTGTTATTATTTTAATTAAGAAAAAAAGAATTTTTAAGGAAAAAGTTTTGCCAAACTGTTTAATGATAAAACTTCAGAAGTTGAAATAGCTGTCGGAGTTATATAATATATATTTATATATTGCTACTTATACGAGTATGTAGTTTTGAAGACATATTGAGTAGATATTGCATACCACACTTGCAAGCAAACTTAGGCCGGTGTTTTGAACCATTGTCACATTTTACACTGTCGTAAATGGATGATTAGCGCCATTATATGTTTTTTTAACGTTACCACTTCAAATAATCGCCTCCGTTAACCCCCGATTCTCAGTTCATTTCAGCATTTGATCAAATTACGATCAGGTGTCAATCTTAACGGCATGATTGTGATGTTATCACAAAGGCCTAAATTTACTTTCGAAAAATGTGGAATAACGCTTTTTACCCAAACACAGTCGATATTAAAAATAATATATTAATATTTTTCATAAATAATAAAAATAAACCGTTGAAATTTAAATGGAGTTCTACAAAATAAACTTTAAGACAATAAATAACTATGAAATATATAAATAAATATTGAAAGCGTCCTATTGTGACACAAAAGTTAAAAGTCTTAAATTAATGTTGTGGAAGATAAACTTTTTGCTTACAGGTAGTTCCTAAATCTCAACGAAGATTTCTTACTCTTCATATTAACCCCTTTTGCGTATAATTTCACTGTATTCGATGACAAATTATCAGGCACCTCATTTTACGAGTACACTTCTTGATGAATTGTCTACAACACTAACTTCACCGTCATGGTTAAGAAGGTGAAGTTGGGAGGAAGCGGTAGTAAGATGGAGTGCTCCTAGCAATTCGTCACGATGATCGTCTTCGTAATATACAGAACATCTCCAACAGGCATGCATAATACATTTCATACTTAGTTTCCATTAGTTTGGGCGAAATTTTGGAAAATTTTCACAAATATTTTAAGACATTAGAGACGATTGCTTTGTTTAAAGCGGCTTATTTTCGTATTTTTCAAGGAGATGGAAATAGTATTTATTTAGAAAAAAAGGTTATTGACACTTCGAGACCTTCTGTTAACCTTTCCCTTACTATGCTAAATTATTCTTTGCGTTCCGGTGCTGTGTAATCATTACGCAGGTAAAAATGGTGACTTTTAATAAAAAAATAAGAGTATTCATATCCAATCGCTTAAATTAATCACATTTGAAGTCATAAATGATAAAAATTGAAATTTAAAAGCTGAAAACATACAAAAAAAAAACATCGGCTGATGAGCACGAAACGGACGAGAAGACCATCTTCAAGGGATGCCAGTAGCTTTAGGTCGTAGGCACTGTGTATCTAGAAGGAAATAGCACTACTGCGAACTGAGATTCCATTTCTCGGGTTCCCATATAGCGAAGTCAAGTAATAGTGAGATGTGATTAGCGTTGTATCTCCCCGCACACCCTTCGCGTATCTTCACATCTCATAGAGGTTTTTTAGAATGAATATACCTACGTCACACACTAGCACACGTTTGATTGTATTAGTGAATTTATTCCCGATTTTCACAAAATATCTCGTATGTGCCCGATAAGTGCTAATTAATAAAAACACTATTTTTTCATTCAACGCGTTAATGTATTATGGAGGAATGCCTAAAATCTGAAGCCAGTATTTATGATGGTTATAGAGATATTACAGTTATTAGAAGCAATGTGTAGTAGTTACACATCATAATTAAGGAAAGGTTAACGACCTTTTATGATATACCAGCGAGCGAAATTGCTTACAATTATTGCGCAGTATATGATTCAATCGAAAAAATTAGCTATAATAGCCATTAAAAAAAAAATGAGTATCTGCCACATCTACAAGAAAAACTTTGGTTTTCTTAGTTTTAGTTTCTCAGTAAAATTTCCTAAATATTTTTAAATAACCATTTTATCCAATCGAATTAGGTAAATATTAAGATGTTTGTTATAAGATGTTAACAAAATATTAATGAGAAAATACAATATAGAAATCGAAAAAAAAAATGAATAGAGTTGAATTGCAGATTTTCTTACGATTAAACGACGTCATTCATACTAAATATTTGTAAAATGATTACAAGATAAAACGTCTTATGAAAATTCATGGTTCTGTTATTTTGTACCCATAAGCTTACCTTTATTACAAATATTTAAAAATGGTTATATTTCTTGCTAGCTATACGTTTCCACCCTTATTTGTTTACAAACGAGCATAATGTTCACGTTAAACCCATGCTAGGTGTTCTAAAACATGTCTTGTGAAAATGCGGATGTCCGGATTCAGCATCCTACCTGCGTTAAAAAGGATAAGATTTATACCAATATTACAAATATTATATTTTTATTTTTGGAAGCTTGAGACTGCAAAACTTATTTATTCATAGACAAATATATTATTCACACATAATCCCTGCTAGATGATGTCAATGAAAAATGACAGCTGAAAATACAAAGTTCGTGATCTAGAACTATACCTGAAAGAAATAAAAGATTTTTTGAGTCGTTGACTTATCGCTGAGTGGTGAACCGGGCTCTTCCACTCCTCGCGGTCTTACGCTGCGTGGTGTTCCGGTGAGACTTGATCACCTTCCATGGTCAAGTGGTAAGGCGCTCGACTACAAATCCAAAGGTCGCGAGTTCAAACCTGGCGTGCGCATATAACTTTTATTTAATTAAATTGTGTCATAACACATTTAATTCATTTAAAATAATATATAAAGTACATTTTCGGTACGTTCCAGAGTGGTAGATACTCTGGCGAAAGACAACCATTCAGAATCGAAACGTTGCTTGATTGAAATTGGCTTTAGCCGTGTTTGTGACCTGATCTGAATAGCCAGGTACTTTACAATCTTTCTCTCCCCCATCTCCTTCCCCTCCCCACTACTTGCAGCCTCACAGCATACTTCAATTGGGGGTGCTATAGTCTCACTGGCTCCAGACGGTTGGGAGCAGTTGGGACTCTTGTGCGGTATTCACTATAATTTATTTTAATTTTTTTAAAGTCCAGCGTATCTCTGATCTTCCTCTACTTCTCTTGCCTTCTACTTTTGCAGTGACCATGACATTTTTTAGGTTCGAGTCCTCAGTTTGGCGATCAACGTGTCCAGAATATGTTAGAAAAAAGGGCAGATAGTAGGATAATATGACTTTAAAATAAAAACACTAATGTAAAACTTGTCATTATTCCAGGAATCTGAGAAGTCCAGCGCCGCCGGGTCCCCGTCGCCCCTGCGTGGATCCCCGGGCGGCGACGCGCGCTCCCCCTTGTGCACGCCGCCGGCCCCCTTGCTGCCGAGGCAGCCCACGCCGCCGCAGCCCACCCAGCACACGCAGCACGGCATGCCTAGCCCCAGTGAGTTGGTACCCCATATTATTAGATGAACAGTGTGAGGTTATGTGATATTGTAGCGTGTTTAAAATAAGGGCACCGTTTGCTTCCGTTCCATACCATTTCTACTGGTGCCAGGACCAGCCTATGGGAAGGGCGACTTGGGCGAATAAATTTTGGAATATATTTCTGTGTGCGCAAAGAAGAACGGAATAAGTCAATACACGCAGATGTTCAGGAGAGTCAAAACAAAATTTAGGTTTTTTTTTGTATATTATTATGTCACATGTCTTTTTTCAAAAATAATAGCACATTATTTTATTTTCTCACTTATCTCACTTTTCCTTGATAAATATCTATCTAAGGAACAAATCTGCACACTTAACTCGAAACTCGATTTTTTCACACATTCCGTTCTTCTTTTTGCACACAGATTTACACTGTATAGTGTATTATGATTTTTACACATCAAAAACTTGCCTTAAAACCTTGGAATCAATCAATGTTCCGGAAGTCTGAATTTACGGATTACTGAAATTCGGCATTTTCAATTTATTATAAATTTTTTTTATTTTTTATTTGGTACCAACTAAAACCGTATATTGATTGAGTTATTCTCTTAAGGGAAAATTAACAGCAAACTTTTTTCTCTGAGAGGTAGTGTCTAGAGCCAGCCCTGATTGGGGTTTCATAGTACCACTGTCTCCGGTCAGCGAAACTTTAAGTAGTTATCTCAAAAAGATGATTCTGCTTTTGAAAACGTTCGATCTGTTAAATCCTGTGTAGTTCCTACTTTTCTACCTGTCTTGGGCGAATAACGCGAAATAAATTGAACGCGTACAATAGTTTGGATGAAAATGAGTAATTAATTATCAAGTTCACCAAATCTAATACTAATAACCAACACAATATAGTTTCAAAATTATATTCGACGTAAAAACAAAATGAAATAAATATATGGCAAATCTGTACTGTTTGAGTAATAGAGGTTTACCTAATTAATTCATCTGGCATTTCTGAATTACGCAGTTTTTACTTAATTCAACGACACCTGCTTTATATTTGATATCACTCAATAACTGCTCGCTTTCAGTGGGAATGTTCCGCGGTCTTCAGGGCCTCCAGGGCCTACAGGGCCTCCCGCAGATATCCCAGCAGATGACGCAGCTGGCGGCCAACCTGCAAGGGCTGGCGGCGCAGGGCGGGGGCAACCCCTCCGCGCCTGGCCTCAGCTCTCCGCTCAACCTGAGCGTGGGGGGAGGTAAGACGATCATGGAGTAATATAATATTATTATTTATTATTATATTGCAATTTTTGAAGCGCCGCTTAGTAAAGCATAATTAATAAAGAAAAATCTTCCCAGATCACGATTAAGTCCTTCTACCACCATCATAATACGCGGGAAATGTAGCTTGTGCATTGATAACTTATCTTTCAAAGGATTTCACTGTTCTTCCAATAACTGAAGAATATTACCCTTAGGGCGCCTAACAATTCTGTTCAGACAACTTCACCGGCTTAATAAATAATTTGGTTGTTATTTTCCCAACTGGAATTTGAGTTACAACAATAAAAGTATAAAGTTTTACTGAAACAAACAGTTGTAAAATGCCACGAGACTCGTTTGGGTTGCATTTAGTGTCAAGAGATGTTTCTTACTTCTGCCGCTATTTGAAAAGTGAATTATTACGATCGCGAAATGGCAACCAGCTTATTTTTTGATAAGTTTCATAGAAAATGGTTAAATACATTCTTGACATTTATTTTATCTTATAAAAACACTACTGTAATAGAGAGATATATTGACAATGATCAAATTTATTGCGCAACATAAATCAATAATTGTGAAAATTAAAACGCATTTAAAATATATATTTTGTGTATCTGTCAGGTGGATTGAATTCGGCGAATGGTGCGCCCGGCGTATGCGGAGGAGGGCTGCTTCAACCAGCTTTACCTTCGCCCATGCCGCAACTGATCCTGGCTTCTGGCCAACTGGTTCAGGGTATACAGGGAGCGCAACTACTCATCCCCACGTCTCAAGGTAATACAAACACTTTCGTCAAATGTTGAAAACATACACGAGGTATAATTTTTCTCATTATTGTGATTCTGACGTTGTTAATCTTTTTCCAGGAATCGCAACCCAAACGATCCTCACGATCCCCGTAAACCACGTCAACTCCAGCGACCAGATGGTCAATCTGGCTTTGAACAACGGCCAGGTAGTGTCCACGTCTCTAGCGAATTTGCAAGCGATGGCCCAACCCCACCAGATCCTCAACAACCCGTCGGCAAACGCTCCCATGAGAAACAACCTGCTAAACCAGAATGCCAGCGCCGCACTGACCAACGCTCTCTTGAACCCCGCTGCATTGACGGGGCTTTTGGCCAACGGCGCTGTTGGAGCGCAACAAATCTTGCAAGCTATGCAACAACAGCAACAACAGCAGCAACAACAGCAACAGCAACAGCAGCAGCAACAACAACCAAACCATCTTCTTGCGGGACAGATTCCTCCTCAACACCCACTCCTCTCTCAATCCAACATGAACCAGATACAAAACAACCAGCACTCTCCTTCTTCGTCCAACAACTGGTCCGATCAATCCAGCCAACATCATCAAAATCAGCGCCATTACAAGGAAAGAGACCCTTCAGCCTATCACCATCAGAGCAACCACGGCGAGGGGTTCATGGGAGATCTAGGCAGAGAGAAGAACGGCAGCAGAGAACGGGACAGGGAAGGAAGCATGACCAATGGCATCAACGGGTCTTGCAGCAACCAATCAGCCGTGGCGGCAGCTGCCGCACTAAACAGTATTAGCAGGTATTTTTTTAATTTATTTTTTACATGATAACTGTGTAACAATGAATCTCTGGAACAGAATAAATTCGATTGTTTTCAATTGATTCAATTTGTTTGTCTGCCCATACTCAAACATCAACCGGGTTCAAATTATTAATTAAAATTCAAATTATCTTGAGCGTGTATACATTCTGCACTTCTTGAAATCATTCATTATTTATATGTAAGAAAATGCAATTTTACGTGTAGATATTAAAGAAAGGGCACATATTTCCAAATACAATTTACGTAAAAAACTTTGAAAGCAGAGCTAGGAAGTATCTTTAAATAAAATAGCCATAAATTGACACTAAAAAGCCGTGCAAATATGGGAATGTCCTATGACACTCATATGGGAATATATAATGAGATAAAGAACTATAGAAGGTAGTCACAATAATGTGGTTGGATTGGTTGGGAATGTTTCAATGATGCGTAATAAGTTATAAGGAACACAAAACAAAATTAAAATCAGTTTTCAATTCTTCAGAACAAAAACTGAGTTTAAAATTTTATAGAAACACGTTTAAAGCAGTTTTAAATAAAACCTCGTCGATTTATAATATATTTTTCCTTTTTGCGTAATAATTCGCCATACCTACTGAAGAATATTTTCGCTTCTAAAGCGGCCTTAGAGTTGTTGTATGTTAGTATTCCGCCACTCGTTTCTCAAGCCATTATGTTTTTTTATGAAGTTATAAAACCGATTCCATAGTTAATTTCGTACAAGAGCATTATAAAAAATACACAATTTTAATGGGTTTATATTTTTTATGTGTGGTCGGGTGCTGCTTTGAGGAAATTATGATAATTGTCTTAATTATATATTTTATAACACATAATGACTTGAGATAGCCGACTTTATAGATGCCTTTATTATGTGTAATTGCAATTCGTATCAAAACGTCGAATCAATTTTTAGGTACATATCACATGAGGTAGGTACTTAACGTGTATTGTGGTTTTACGTTGCAAGCCGGATTGACTCGAATATGCGAGGTGACTCCTTCAATCTCGAGCAGAAATTATAATAATGTGGCATTGAAAATAATTTTACGACTAGTGAATTCTAAATATTGATTTTTAAGAGTTCTTCTAACTCAATACGTAGGTAAGGTACCTGCTGATCATTTGCTAATTTGTATTCGTAATTTATTTTTTTGATCCTATTTTTTTGTATGCATGTTGTCAATGACAATTTAATAATAACGCCCAAGGAATTATTTGACGGTGGCATAGTGTTTAAAAAAATGCCGGTTCCGTGTTTTGGAATAATTATTAATTACGATAATAAAAGTAAAGTTTTATTGTGATTATGTATTTTTTCCTTTAATCTCTTAGTGTTGATTTGAAATTTTCTATTTGTAAAATATTAATTTTTTTACTTCAGCCTGTCTTTTGTTTTCTTTGCAAAGGTGTTTTGTATTTTATTATTTTGTTCATCATTTTTTTTTAAATGTACGTGTTACTTTTTAATATTTTGGTATTGTTCACCCATACAACCACAGCACAGACGTCAGGTGAGAATGTGGTCTTCGTTTTACCGGTATTTCAATAGAAGGTGCTCCGAGAAACTTGCGTCATTCATCCCTTCGGCACCGGTGCATAGCCGGGAAACTCGCTCTTACGACTAGTTCTTATGTTCAACAGCTCGGCTGTATAGTGATTTGCCTGTTGCCATGGTTCCTATCTCCTACAACATGGGCCTCTGCAAGACTCAGATTCACTCCTTCCTTTCGTCTAAAAAACTCTCCACACAGCATCCTCAAAGATGAAAATGACCCTGAGAAAAATTGATTTCCTCAGGGCCTTCTGTGTGGAGTTAGTGCGGAAAATAACGATGCTGGAATAAATACCATGTTATTTGTATTCTTCTGAAAGAAAAACTTCACCATCCCACTTTGACTTCCATCAACAGTTCCATCCTAAGAAGAAGTATATTCTTCCTGAAACAAATGGTTCCCTAATTTTTTTCCATGAAAATATTCATATTATTTTAAATACATGGAAAGTTAGGGTTGTCACAAAACTTCAATTGACTTTTGGTTTTCGCTGTGTAGATTGGCGGCCAGTAACGGCGAGTTGACCATCACCGCGGCGGCTCGAGGCGGTTCGGGCGGCAGGCGCACTCCGCCCTGCAAGGCCTCCCCAGCCTCCACCGAGCCAGAAGACCTGCTGGCCGACTCTCCTGGTAAGTCTTTAGTTGCTTATTTGCTGTATTAGATTGGCGGCCAGAAACGGCGAGATGTTACGAAAAGTCAATGTCACAATTTTTTTATGCTCGGGTCAGCACCCAAAAATAAACACATTTTGGTTTTCTAGTACAAGCAATACTGCAAATGATTCATTTGTTAATTCTATATGGGTAGTTAGAAAAATGTCCATGTTCCAGTGAATACAATTCTTAAACAGCAATCTTTTGAATTCTTTACGAAATGTGTACTAGATCTTTAGGTTAACGGTTCAAAAATGCCTTTGCTTGTTTTCAAACTGCACCTTTTACTGTATTTCAGTACGTTTTTCAAAAAACTCAAAGGATTACAGTTTTTCTTTCTTTTTTTATGAAGAAAGACCTGGGTTGCGAATAACCTGACAATATTTTAAAAACTTCTACTACGATCATAATAAGCGGAAGATGTTGCTTGTGCAATGACGGAGAGCCAGCACACGAATTAAGCTCACAACGTCCGGATGGGAACCCGACGCGTTTGTCCACTCAGCTACCGACCGGTCAAAAAAATACCGGTTAAATAAATGCGTTTACTGAAAACCTTAGATATTAACTACCCATAGTGCTTGATCTGAACCGCTAAAAATATTACCATTCGAAATTAAACAAACGTTCACATGTTAAAAATAACCCGACCGTATCGTTGTGCTAGTTCAATACAATAATAAGTCTTTTTTTTTACATACTGTTGTTTTTTGATCCGAGGAATCAAAAAACACCAATAAAGTAAAAAAAAAAACTTGTTATAGTATTGAACTACCACAATGATATTTCAATTCTCCCTACTCCCATAATTAATAACTGAAATATTTAATGTGCAATGATAAAGAACTTATTCAGCTAGCAGATGATTAAACACGCGTTAGCTGACTGCGAAACTGGCGCTTCGGACCACTCGGCTATTGCTTGGTCAAGTCACTAGTTTTAAAAACCCAACTCTTCCAAGTTGTCCGAAATTTCTGACCCCGTGTTATGTAGGGTTTAATAAATGAGATACGACGTAAATGTGATATTGTATTTATTAAATTTAAACATTAAAAAATTATTATAATTAAAATTTTACTATTTTGACTTCTGATTTAATACGTTCATTTTCTTGTATAATGTTCAAAAAAAACTAATTTTGAAATTGTTAATTCGTGGTCGAACTCTATTTTAATGATTTTAATGATTTTAATGATATCAATTTTTTAACTTTATTCCACTATTTTTTATTTAAGACCTGACCGGTTTCGCCTTATGGCGGGCATCTTCAGACTGGTCTGAAGATGCCCATCATAATATGAAGATGACCGTCATAATCGATGGTCTGAAAATCTTAAAAAAACTGTTATCTCCAAAATAAAATAAAAAATAAACTCTCAGTTGAAATATATTTATACTTAGGCCGTTTTATAAATTATATTTTAATGTCTGTGGCATTAAAACAAATAATGTGTCATACTTACTCATTTTTTTGATTCCAACATCTGTTTGACTCTTAGTTTTCGTTACCTATAAGGTGGAACTGGAAGAAATTTGTAAAAAACCTGCGATTAATATTTTTATGATCAATTAATTTCAAAACGAGATGTTTATTGCATGCTTGGGATATAAATAAAAATAAACTCACCCTCTGTTAGTAAGTAATTTTATAACTTTTAACCAGTAATTAAGGAAGGGTTTTTTAAATTATCTGCCGTTTGTCTACATTTCATTTTAATTGCTTCCATTTTGGTAGCATTTGCCCCCTTAGGTAATATTTCATGCAGGGATCAATATAGTAAATTGCGGACATCCGGTTTGGATTCCACTACTTTGCAAGGGGCAATTATTACCTTCTCCTGATTTCAATTTGGAATAAAACAACAAAAACATAATTATTTTTTATAGGCTACCTACCCCTTACATCAAATTTCACGGGTGTTTTAATGTTTAACTAAATAGCTACTCAAATTTAGTTGTAGAGTACCTACGTTTATTAAACTACCTCAATAATTTACCTAGATCATGTCTGCATACTGATCAATTGAGAAAATGAAATAATATTAAATTGAATTTTATGATTTCACGTATCTAATAGTTATTCAATTTTCTATAAGAAAGGTGCTTGATTGTTTTCGTGCCAGTTTGTAAAGAAAATGCTAGGCTAGTGTTTCTCAAACTAAGATCATGCTGGCATCAATTAAGAGAAAATGAAATGATGTTAAAATAAAAACAATAGTGCTTTGGAATGTTTTGTGGTATTGTTTAACTATTACACGTTTTAACGTAATATTAATACGTTATTCTAAACAAATCTTGTTTTTAATTCCCGATAAAACATTTCGCGCTTTAAGTTCTGCAAAACAAAATTAGAAGAAAAAAAATGTGTGGAATTCTAAGGTATCTCCGACTATTTTCAGCTGGCAATGTCATAAATATGCGTTTTGGAATTTTGATTATTCTTGATATATGAAAAAAAAAATACTCACACTTGCTGTTTTTTTAGAATTGGTTTCAATCACTTTTTTTTTCAATATCTGATATTTGTGAATGTTAAATGAATTGATTAATATTAATTAATACCTTTTTTTTTCATTAAATTTGTTTTAAGTTTTATTTCATAAAAAAAAACTGTTACGGGGCACTAAAGCCATTAAGATAAATATTTAACACAATATTTAAACTATTACTGATTATTGGGAGGGATGTTTGGTATTTTTTACCTCCCTGTTAAAAATCAAGACAAATTATTTGATTAAAATGACCATCCAACAGTCCCAATATAATAGTTTACTTGTACAATTTAGCTAAGTATTATTCTAATTGGTTAAGTTTAAACGTTTGGAATTAACGTAAAGTGGACGAAGATAGCGAAAAGATGGTAGGCAAATCCAAGAACATCATGTGTTGTCTATTCCGTGTTCCGACTACTACCAATTAGACGTAATTGCGACCTAATTGCAATAATTAAGCTAACATGTCAGATATCTATTGTAGGTACTGTGTACTGGGTACTGGGTACCCTACTTCCCACATCGCGGGCTCCAGAACGAATTTTTAACACTATGAAAACTTTATCAATTAAGAATAAAACTTTAATGTAATTAATTATTGAAGATAATTGTTTCAATAATACGACGCGTATTGGAAACAATTTAAACTTAATAAGCACCACCAAATCTACAACAACATTGAAATATAGAGCCGTGATCATTACTCGCGTTGGGCGACGCATGTACTGAAATGGTTTTGAAAATTGAGTGTGGACACATACTCATTGCTCTGGTGGAAATTAGGTCGAAAACTTTGTCATTTAGTATAACATGTTAATATTATATTTTGGGTGGCTCGAGCGTAAAGTTTAAAATGTTTTCTTATCAAACTCTTAAACACTTAGTTGGTCTCATAATGCATCAAAAAAACTTTTTTTTTTTATTTAAGACATAGCTCAAAAAGGCTTGCAAACACGTATTAAAAATAATATCAATCTTCAATGAAAAGTATGAGATTGATTGCAAATGTCGGTTTCTTATAAGGTCCCAATGACTGAATTAGTTGAAGCGTTCTCCCGGATAGAGAACTTCGAGTTCGAGTCTCGCTCGTGGCTATTGTTTTTTTTTTCTGTCTTTTTCTGTTTCATATTTGTGTTGTTGGTTATTGATATTATTAAAATATTTAAAAAAATAATCATCAATTCTTTAAAGTTAATTCTAATTTCACCATGTTTATTTATATACTAACGGACTAATTTACACAATTTATAACAGTATTATTAGTCCGATAACAAAAAAATAAATACACGAAACGGGGAAAAAAGAGCAACAGAGAAAGAACAGCATATATATATATATATATGCTGTTTATAAATTAAATTTTATATATATTTATAAATATAAAAAAAAATATATATATATAAATATACATATATCAATTATTTTAATGAAACACCCTTGAGGTGATTTTCCCACGAAAACGGCTCTATAAAAGTTATTCGCGTATTATTATTATTAATAAAAAAATAGGACCAACATATACATTGGAAAGAACATTCAAGTCAAAGCCTGAACAAAGTTATATTAACAGCATATGCTTAGTATTTAAAAAAAAAACTTTTAAAAATCATATAAATATATTTCATTCTTGCAGTATTTTATATAATATTAACCTTGACTAATTCAAAGTATTATTTCGGATGAATCATGATTTCAATCCTACAATACTTTCAATACTTATTACTTCAAAAAAACCTTCGATTGCACTAAGTCATCGTGGTAATACAATACTTCCCAAGCGTGTTGTTTTTCTTAAGTCGATCTTAAATGACGACTGACTCAAATGTTTAACGATTCGTCCCGTCAACTCTTTTGTTTTCACTCATTTGCTGCGGAGAGGTGGGAGGCGGCGGGAGGGACGTCACCGGGCCATTATTTGTCGACCATCAAATTATAACGATTGTCTACTTGTGTTTTCGCTGGCAGTATCCATTACATTCAGCCCCCATTACGGTGATGACCGATTATAAATTAGCAAATGATTGAGCGCACTTGGGGGTTCGACCGGCCTTTTTATGGAGTATTTAATAAGCAAGTCCGCAGTCGGAACGGGTTGCGATTTTATTTGCTTTCCGCGAATCCTGGATAATTGGAACTCGTCCCTAATTGTTCTCCAACGACCCGTTAACCTTTTTTTATAATTGTGTATTTTTTACCGACGGTTTCGGAAATAGGTGGGCGAAAATCTTTCCGATGGAAAGGCGTAATTTAGAGATGCTTAATGCCGATTTCAAAATATAAATAGATAACCATAACTCCATTTTCCCACAAGGGTTGCCAGAAAAAAATAAACGTCACACCCTGAAATAGACTCCTTGCAGCATTCACATTGTTTGGTGTTTAATAAAGAAAAAACTTTTATATCGCCCCATTCTAGGATTACCTTAGTAGGCGCAAACAAACATTTGTATTGATTTTACATCAGTTTTTTTTTAAACCTCAGATCATCAACCCGGATAGATGGTAACTACGAAAGTATTTTTTTATTTAAAAAAAATCAAAATATATATTTAATACTGCACAAGAGTCCCCACTGCTCCCAACTGTCTAGAGCCAGTGAGACTATGGCATCCCCAATTGAGGTATGTTGTGAGGTTGAAGGTGGTGAAGAGGGGAAGCAGATGGGGAAGAAGAAGGTTGGAAAGTACCTGACTATTCAGATCTGGTCACCAAACACCGCTAAAGCCATTTCAAGCAAAGTTTCAATTCTGGGTGGTGGCCTTTCACCAGGGCGATTTTTAGAGTACCAACTACTCTCGAACGTACCACAAATATATTATCTATTATTTTATATGAATTAAATGTGTTATGACACATATTATTTGAAAAAAATTTATTTGCACACGCCAGGTTTGAACCCGCGACTTCTGGATTCGTAGTCGAGCGTCTTACCACTCAAACACGGAGGCCGTTTTTACTTGAAGTTAAACAAAAACAGTTCTAAAAATCACCTGGTCATTCCTCCAATGGTTATTAACACCATATAATTAACTCGGCCTCAAAATATGTTAATAAGGTAAAAAGATTTGCCAATTTATTATTATTATTTAGTGACTATATCTGAAGAGTCAGATTTTCACTGGTTCCTGTAAGTTGGGTTGTGCGGTACAAATATAGTTTGTATAACTTTATTTATTTAAAAAACTCGGCTTTCCTTTTTCAGAGTCTTTCAAATCAATTTACTTACTAAACCATCATATTTGTGTCTTATTCCAGACCAGCCCACCATAAACCAAACATCCAGCAACGTGGTGGATGGCATAAACCTGGACGACATCAAGGAGTTTGCCAAGGCCTTCAAGCTCAGGCGGCTGAGTCTAGGCCTCACGCAGACCCAAGTGGGCCAGGCGCTTTCCATAACGGAGGGGCCGGCCTACTCACAAAGCGCCATCTGCAGGTAACGACTAGTATTATTTTAAACAAAAACATAATTTCGAATTTTAAAAAAAGAATTAAGGGTAATACAAAGTTTTAGTTAACCCGAAAAAAATTCAATGTTTTTTTAATAAAATAAAAAAAGTGTGCAATATTCGGTATGGTAGGATTTATTTGTTACGTGTCACAGCTGTTTCGTCCTTCGGTGGCTATAGCAAACCGTGAATCCGTCACATGCAGACAAGTCTATAAATAATGTAGCAACCCCTTTACATTTTTTAACTCATGGGGTTTTTTATTTATTTGTATGCTAAAACAGTTATTAGAATCAAAGTAGTGAATTGTGTTATTTACGTGAAGAGGTATATATGTCACAATTATCTAATTGTTCAGGAGAGGCAAAGTTAATTTCTCACCATCTTTATTCATTAAAATAAGACATAGCGTATTGTGTATGCCGACCTTTAGACCTTTTAAAGAACTTAGACTATTTTAAACTGCATATTTAACTCATTTTCGGATATTTCGTGACATAATCTTCACCTAAATGCCACAGAATTATCGCTATCTTAACTCAATAACCGAAATCTGTTTGAAGCAGTGAAGCTTTAGAATTGATTTTTGGTCATAAAATTTTCAGCTTTGTTGCTATTTTCAGCTCACAAGCTTATTTCAACCATGAGTGATGGAGCTTTGAAATATTTATATTTAACTTTAAAAAATTTAAAATATGCGCAATATTGTTAATTATAATTTTTAAACTAAATGTTGACCGAAGCCGGTTAGTAAAGTCAGTTGAACTAGGAAATTATCTGCACTTGTTAGTATATTTAGAAAAAATACATCGTTTTTGTTTTCAATTGATTTCACAGAGTGAAATCAATAAAACTTCTTGAATAACCATTGTTCATAGAACGAGGGAGACTTATATTAAATAACTTGCGGTAATTAACTTAAGACGCATGTACAATCTAAAACATTTAGGTTGAAACTATTAAAAAATACTATTTTAGTAAACAGAAATTAGAGTCACTATGGCAATTTACTATTCTGTTTATTTCTAATTATTTGAAGAAAGTTTATCGATAAATCAATATGTAAAGAAGTTGGCTAGTTATTGTATAGTAGGACTGTATGTGCTCGATCCATTCAGACAACCAAGGAAACTTGAAAAGACAAAACAGCTCACACATGATAAAATAATGTCATCAATCAGAATAAAATAATAATTTATAGGCCAATTTACCACGAACTTTAAAATTACGTTTAAAAAAAATACTATGAATTTACTTTCACTAGATAAACACATTTACCAATTATAAATACATATATTCTTAGCATCGATATATTCATCAAAATGCAGATAAAGTAAAGCCCAACATATTTTTTTATTGCTCTTTGTGAAAGTGATCCATAACTTTCAGAAGGAAATCGGTAAACGATTATAATTTAATGTCGGTCGGTGCATAAGAGTTTACATTTTAAAGAAATCTATTGCATTTAAACAGTTTGATAAATAGGAAAAAACCTTGTATTGGTTCCACACACTGCTGGGACGTTGTTAGACCAACCCAGACAGGTCCATCTCTTCCATGTGCGGAAGGTTTTAGGAGAGTAAGAAGTAAGGTGGAGGCTTAACTGATTTATTTACTTCGTCCCCAGTGCCCTGGCTTCGCAGATGTTTGCTGCGCAGCTATCCTCTCAACAGTCAAACATGTACGTGTTTGGAAATATTCTTATTATTCAATAAAAACCAAAAAAATATAGATAAATAAACACCCCCTCCTTCTATCAGTTGCAAACGTATTTGTATATATTTTGCAGCTAAATTTGTGTTTCAGATTGCATGTAGTTATCAAACTAGTAAACGTATTTTCCTTATATGTATCATTTGATTTCTGAATATTTTTTAAACAATTTCTTTTGTCTATCTTGTTTAGTTTTCTCATACATTAATGTTGTCGAAAGCCAGGGCATTGGCATGCGAAACACATGACTTAATATCCTTTACTGTTACATACATCTTTATAACCGGGTTATTGAATAAGGCATCCAAATGTCAATGTCCTGAGCTTTAGACACCGCTTCATTAGATATTAGAGTCACACGGAACATTTTGCTTTTGTTTATTTTGTTTTGTATTATTTCTAATTAACCTTTTCTGTATATTCAGATTTGAAAAATTGGATATCACACCAAAAAGTGCACAGAAAATCAAACCTGTCTTAGAGAGATGGATGAAGGAAGCTGAAGAAAGGTTAGTGCAGTGGAAATTCTGCCTAAAATTATACTAGTTTGCTTTAAACTACCCGAACATTTTCTTTGTTATCAAGAATACGAGAAAAATTGGCAATAATTAATATGAATAATGGATCATCTGTTTTTTTTTTCAAAATTTAGCTTGGAATTTAAATTACTAAACTGTCAATGATTTTTAAAAATTATTATTGAAATTGTTTCTAATTTATGGCATAATTTCTGAAGTACTCAGAAGAAATTCAAGCCCTAACAAGAAAACATCATTATACTGACCTTTCAATAAATACAGAAAACTACCAACAAAATATTGAAAACTGCATGTTTGATGGTATTATAGGCCGCTATTACGATAAAATCACTTACAATAAAAACAAAAATCCCTTTCTCTTGGAACCTGCTGTCAAACAAGTTCGCCAAAAGTATCTTGGCACGAACAAATACATGAGCAACACATCCATTAAGGATATTTGAGTTTCAGAATACCGCACGGTTTAGAACCTAGCCCTCTTTTAAAATAGTACATTATTGTTGTCAAAGTTATAAAAGCTACATTCATAGTAAAAAAGTGTTAATTAAGTCTTCTCACATCCTTTTTGCTCAAAGAAGTTACATACTTTTTCAATTTCATTATAATTACATTAAGTGTAAAACTTTAATTGGTTTGTAGCGGCCTATATTGGACCAAGCATTCGTCCTGAAATAAAATTCGTTTTCCGTGTATAATGTGTAATGTTTGACCACTCATGTAAAGTGAGGTTGTCCGTGCGTGCAGGTACGCGTCGGGCCAGGGGCATCTCACGGACTTCATCGGGATGGAGCCCAGTAAAAAGAGAAAGAGGAGAACCTCTTTCACCCCCCAGGCGCTGGAGCTGCTCAATGCCCACTTCGAGAGGAATACACACCCATCAGGTAGTGATACAAGCAAATTGATTATTATTTTATTTTCCAAATCCCCTTACTGAGCCATGATTTGTTTAGGGGAACTTTTCAACTTTAATAAAAATGAAATAATAACTTTGTATAAGACCACAGATTTTATTTTATTTTTTTATAACCGACTGGTTTCGCTTAGCCTAAGCATCATCAGAGTACAAAATTGAACTAAACAAAAAATACGTAGGGTGTGGTTATATATACTCATACATACAGAGAAAGAACACAACATAAAATAAAATAAGAAAACAGTAAGAAAACAAAAAAATAACAGTTAAATTATAACATCTTTAATTTGAGCTTTGTTGGCAAACATTATGCTTTTATCCAACTGATAAAAGTGAATTTTTAGTTGAGTCTTAAACAATGGATTCATCAATTATCTATGAAATTATATTTGTATATTTCAAATATATGAATCCACGTTAGCTGTTCAAGCTGATTCGAAAAGATTTATCATATAAAATACATATTTATGATATTACTTATTTTTCAGGGACGGAAATCACCGGCCTAGCGCATCAATTAGGATACGAACGAGAAGTTATAAGAATATGGTTCTGCAATAAAAGACAGGCCCTAAAGAATACCGTGAGGATGATGTCAAAGGGAATGGTTTAATGGACACTTAGTGATGCTGTGTTTAGTTGCTAAGCAACAAGTACTCGTGTAAATAATAAACAGTGAATGTGATAGACACAATCGTTAAGTAGGATAAAATTGCCTAAATATTGAAGTGCAAATAAAATATTGTTTTGAAACATACTGTCCAGAGAGATTTCAGTTAATTAACCAGCGGTCATTTAATCTGATTAAAAAAATAAAAGAGCTATATTAAAAAAAAATAACAAAAAAACCTGTGTGTTAAAAAAATTGTATATTATGATTAATGTGAATGTTCTATGTTCAGAATCCATTAAATCTTTACTTTTCTGTTGTTCTTTTTTTCTTATTTATAGCAGTTGAAATTCTGTGTAATTAATGATTCATTTCGCTCTAGAATATCTAGCCCTCCGGTGAATTAAAGAGTTAGCGTTTTGAGAGAACTGATATGTACAGATCTATATAGCTATGGTTAATTTTCCTTACGTGTATCGAGATATAAATAATGATGTATTATATGTGTAGTCATTTGTTAACACATGGTGGAATTTTCAGTAGGTTGAGTTACTGTATACGATTAGTTTATAAAGTAATCACACTATGTGTAAATATTATAGCTGTCACAAAACTGATTCATAGAACAAAAATATGAAAAAATTAACCTGAAAAGATTTCATCGGCTTTCAATGAAATACATATTCCTTTGTTTGAAGTCAATGACTTATTATTTAATGAATGTGTCGTAACTTTTCAAAGTTGAGTTCTTTCTTTAAAATATTTCTATTGTTATGAAAAACAACCAACTTTTGGTTTATGAATAGGTACGTAATATTTATTCAATTAAAATATGTAGTTGAAATTTGTTCATTTTTTAATGACACCAGTAAATGCGTTCGTTGAGAGCTAAATAATTTGAGAATTAAATTTCAATATTGCGCCTGATGTGAACTAAGCTTTCCATTAACCGGGCAACTGCTCTAATCACTGAGCTTTGCGAAAAGTCTTAATTTAAACAATACACAAAAAAATAAAGCAATTCAAGTTAAAGTATTGGTCACAGCAGTCACATTTTTCCTTTGTAATTCTCCGATTATAATTTTTTCTTAACATTTTTTTTACTCTTTTATTTTGCTAGCAAACGGTTGTTTCGAGCGGTGAAATCTTTTCGGGTGCATTTTTACAATATCTGTTAGTAAATATACACAAACATAAATTATTATAATTATTAAATATATTGACCAATGAAAACTATTTGTGATCAAAATTTCTATTGTACAAAATTGAAAAATAAGTATTTTCGGCTGTTGAAAAATTATATATATTGAAATTACTTTTGGATACAAGTGAAAAAAAATATTTTGGCAAATTAATCAAAATGTTCGGCAAATCATTCGAAATAATCATTGGTGAATTTTGTAGGTAAATTTATGAAAATAGTATTATATGTAAACATTTAACTTTATTGCTAATAAGATTTCTTTTACAACACAATGTAATAGTTACTGTACGATAGATTGATCAAAATTACACATTTTAAATAAAAAGTAGACTTTCAGATAAAATTATTATCTTATCTACATTTCCATAATTTGATATTCATTAAACACACTATTTATTTATTTGGGTAATTTTCATTTGATGTGACAATATATAATAATCTCATCTAAAATCATTTATAATTTATCATCATGTGTCTACCTACTTAACTTTTAGATTCCTAAATTTAAAAAAATAATAATTCAACAACTATAGCGAAGCTCTGTAGAAATCTATATAGGGTATTTATTATTGGTTTTTAGTGTGACATTTGAAAAAAAAACTGTTTTGCTTTTAAAAAATGTTGTTTACTTTGCAGCATTCTCTTTTCTATGTTTGATATGCAAAAACCTCTATTAATTAATTCATTTGTTCACAGTTAATATTGTACGAAATCGATACAATCTTTTTAAATGTTTCAAAAGTAGGTAGATCATTATCTACACATTGTTATTTAATTAAATATGACATTTGTATTTTTTTGCACTTCGTGAAAGTCTGTTTGACAAAGATCTTTTTAAAACATTATGGAACATTGTACTTCAGTACGAAAATTAATTTAATTTCCAACATATATAATATTAATGCGAACCTACCCTATCTAATGAATGACCCCTCTTTTATTTTTTGTTCCGTAGTGCGTTCATTAAAATCCACAAAAGTTCTCTAATAACTCAACTGAAGAAAAAATATAAATGTGTCATTTCTTTTTGCTAACTAACCTATTATTTCAATAAAACATTTTAAAAATTGTTACAATCACAATAGAAAATACGAAGGAACTTTCTAAAAAAAATCTCTAGATTTAATAAAACTGAAACATGTATCGATTCTGTTTAATTAAATGGTTTTTGATTAACCAATATTTCAACATAATGTCTTCAGAATAAGTTCCCTACTCGCAACTGACCGACGCATAAATATCAAATAATAAAAATTATTATAACATATTCCAAATCAATTATAAGAAGCAGTTAAATAAATGTCATTGTAATAAAAATACTCGATTGGTTTCACTTATTTTTTTACCCATTCTCACTTTTACCTTTTAGTGTCGGATCTCTGGAGTATATTTTAAATCTTAAAAAAATGGACATTGAAGAAAAAAAAAATCCCATCACTGCCGTGCATACTTCCCAATTTTCCACTTCTTCATCATCTTCCTCTCCACATTCCATTCAACCAAATCGCGGTTGCGCAACACCCTTGTGCGGTCTTCGCATAAAAAACATATTTTTGTAAGTATCATAAAGTGAGTCATCATTACCAGGAGATCATAAAGATAATTTTCCTGTACAGTTTCGAATTAGTTAAATTCTAGTAAAGTATTGCGCTATAGATGTTTCAATCGATTACCGTGCTTAAATTTTTGATTTATTTAATTTGCCAAACACCTAAAAGTGAACATCTCAATATTTACCTATTTAAATTAATTACTAGGTATATTTACCGTTAACTAGTTCTTTTAAAAGTGACAGAAGTAGCCTTTAACCATCTGGAGTACCAGGAGAGTATATAGTAGATTTGGTGAAATTTCGTTGGTTTATCGTCATATTTGCAGTTTGAAATTATCACTAGGATAACTTATCAAGGGTACCAGGAGAACATAGGTTAAAATAGGTTATAAAATGGTTGGCATAATTGAACGAAAATACCAACAAAAACAACGTTAGCGCCGCTGCGGAATTTTATTCAAATTACTCTCCCGACTTCTGCGCTCCGGATACAGAAAACGCTAAAAACACCCGAAGTTGATGGTCTTTTGAACATAATATTAAAAATATTCAATGAATAATTTCGATCTAACCTCCTTATGCGCTTGTGCTCCTGGTAGAATCCCCTGTCTCGTCAGTAAAACAATCATTGTTTATTATAGGGCCAAGCTTAGAGGACATCTGTCGACACACAGTGTAACCATTTGACGGAGAATGTGTTTGAGAAAATAAAATACTGTATTAATTTACGTTTTGAAATAAAGATGGTAATAGATTCCACCATGCTGAAAATAATATACTTCAACATTTTGTATAAAATAACGACATCTCTTGAATTTTGTTATCATCCTTTTATTTTTTGTTTGCTCTGTTATGAAACGTATTCAACTAAAATTCATAGATGGCAGTAATTCAATTACTAAATAGTAGAGCGCTGTATCAATAGATGGCACAGTAAAAATACTTTTATAATTTTCTAATTATATACTAACCTTTATTTTTACAATTTCACAACATTATTTTATAATTTAGTTTTAGAATGAATAAATGAAGAAGGAAAAAAAAACTGATTTTATACGTTCCGATTAAAATATAATACATACAAAAACTTTAAATAATAAAATTATTATTGTAAAACAATTATCATAACATAAGTTATCAAAAATTATGATACACAATATTTTATAAATCATCATCGGAATATTACTTTTGATGATTTACTATCGGCTTATGTCTAACGCTTTATTTAAATAAATGCTAATGTTCAAAATTACACTATTGTTACGACATTAGGACAGATTTTTTTTTTTCATTTTTACACAAATATATATGAATTTCTCAATAAAATTAAGTTTACTACATTATCTTATGACTAATCTTATAAATCTATAGTTTTCAACTTTGTTGTTCCATTTATAACACTAATAAAATATAGAATCTCACCTCGTCAATTTTTTGTTGCAGAATCTTTCTGTGAAATAAAATATTATAGGTAGATTAATCACTGCCTTAAAAATGTTTATGTGATTTTTTTTTACAATTTAAAATTTTAACAGCAGGATTTCACATTATATAACGAAATTTAGACGGGCATCAACCTACTTTAAAAAAAAATCAAATAATTAAAATTATAACTAAAACAAAGTAAACTAAGAAGTACCTAGGAATGTTTATGTTTTTTTTTGCATTAGCACCAGTTTTTTTCAACATTTTCACACATTATGGAGTAAATGGTTCAGAATTAAAGCTTTGACTTCTTCAAATATTTTTTCTTGGTAAAACGATGAAAAAAAAAAATTATAAGGCAGTGAATGCGGTTAAAAAAAAAAACTGAACAGAAAATCCCGGTGAGTGAGTTCTGTACCGATTTGAATAAAAAACATTTTACATATCACTTATCTGCTTTTAGGCCCCAGACAGGTCAACCAAATTTATGTTCTGTTAAATAAGGTGTTTCGATATTTAAAATTTTTTGATCATTTTCACCTAAAGTGAGATAAAATTGATTTTGTTCTTTAAGTTTCTCTTCAGTCGAAGAATATAAGAAGAAAAACATTAGAATTAAAAAAATATATATTCCAATAATTTTTCAAACACTCACTTTTTTCGTAAATTTATTTTCCACTTAAGAGATGGATAGATTTTCAGTCTCTACCGACTGCATACCCCTAGAGAGCAGATACCAGAAAAAATGAAAAAACGCCACTTTTCAGGAAAAAAAACACCACACACACAAAATGTGAAGTGATTTTATAAAATCATTCGCCAAATTTTTATATTAAATCTTGAAGTTCCCTAGATTTGTTTTCCAGCGGTTCTTTTGTGCTAACGGGCTTGAATCCTCTTTTGATGGTGAGTCCCCTCTTGGCTCTGACCTCCAAGATTTCAACGGTAATATAGCCCACAAAGCCGAGGATCAAGATGAAAGTTGAGATGTAGATGAGGTGCGAAGCGCGGGCGTACGCGGAGTAGCTGTAGACTATAACACTTCCGGTAGACTCCCACAGGCGGAAGTTGGCGAAGGAGGCTTCCTCGCGACCCGGAAACAGGATACCGGACATGGCTGAAATTAAAATAATAAGATATTAGGTATCCAAGCATACAAGAAAAATAGATTTTGGGTAGTGTGCAGTTGATGTACCATACTTTTAAAAGGTGTTGCGTTGAGCATTGCCGAATCTAGCATATGCTTTAAAAAAGAAAAAAAAAACAAATTTGTTAATATGAATCCATTTGTTTCATCTGCATTTTTAGATCGTTAGTATCTAGTAAATTGTATTTTTAATCTGCTGATGCACACATGCACTGTTATACCCAGTGGCGGCTCGTGAGTTTTTAGTGTGCTAGAGTGCTAAGATTGAAAAATACGACATCGTCAGTGTTGTTGTAGCCGAAAATGATTTTTATTTTTTTTTCAAATTAAATTTTTTGTATGAAGATTTTCAGGATTTTTCAGTTTTGGTGGTGCGCCGCACGGATTTCTGAAAAATCTTCATACAAAAAGTTGAAATTTCTAAAAAAAAAAAAAATGTTTTCGGTTACAACAACATCAATGATGACGTTTTTATTCAATCTTACCACTCTAGCACACCAAAAAGTCACGAGCCGCCATAACAGTGCATATACAGTATACTATACCCATATCAGAACCTTTTTCTCTCACGATAGTGATTTTAAATAGTTTTAATTTGTATACATATTATATATATATATTATTTTCTCTTTGTTAGTTAGTCTTATTAGCCTTTTTATTTTAGTATGAAGTGCACGTCAGGTGAACTATCACAAAACTGCGCTATATAAGTTCACTGTTATTATTTATTATTAAACTCTTCCAGGTTATGTATAATGTCATAACACTTATGAAATCCTCCTAATGGCATTAGTTTAAGCGGAACCCGTTGTTTATGCAATGATTCAGAAACTGACGCTTGGGACCGCAAGACTAACTAAAAGATATTTTATTTTATTTCTAGATAAAACAAACTACAATTTTGAACTTTTCTTAACTAGAAAACCTAAGAAATACAAAAAATATTTTTTAATTTATTTTTTCACCTGATTTCAGCAGTTTTTTTTTAATATATCTATTCTACTATCTTTTATAATTTCTTCTGGAAGGCAATTATATAAAGTGTCGCGTATGTATGTTATCATGTTGTCGTGTGCAGTGTGTGTGTGTGTAGGTACTTGTAACATTTTAATGAATTCTGGGTGTAATATGTTTTTTTAAATTATTTTATGTATAGTATTACCACTAGCAACCACTTTCAGTAGCCGTTTTTATGGGTCTAGAATTCAACGTTGGGGACTCGAAGCATACGAATTAGAACAAATTTGGATAGTTACAGTACCTTCATCATCTTAAGGTATTTTATGTGCCCCTAAGGTATATCAAAGTTAATCAGTTAATCCAGCAATTGCGTTTAGAGTAGTCTAGTCAAAGTTGCATATTTTGGATAAAAAACGTGTGTTGCAAGCAACATGCAACTCTCCGTTTAATCTTTGATAAAATAAACAAATTTGTAGTCTTAGAAAATATAATTGCTAACATTAATCAATATTTGAATTTATATCTGCGGCAAAGTAATAAGATTCTTTGACCAAGAGATCGTTGGTTTGATTGCCTATAAGGTCAAAAATGTAAGTTTTTCATAAGTTTTGAATATAATAAGAACGAAGTGTATTTACCCCTTGTTTCCGAGTGATTGATTGTTTCAGTATCGGCTTGTGAGAAACCACCTGAACTGAATAGTTAGGTACTTCATAAACATTGGTTTTCCCTTCTTCTTCCTATTGCTTCTTCCCCATTTCATTCAGTCTCACAATATTCCTCGCATTCGGAATACTTATTTAATACACTGTCTCTGATCAGTTTAGAACTTTAGAAATTAATGATCGAAACCTAAATTCTAATATTAGTTCAATTATATTAAGATCGAGTTTGGGACGTTGAACCATATTGTAAATCAATTACCGCAATAGGTAAAAGATTATAAAATGAGCCCCATATAATCCCGCTGACAAAATACGGCGAAAAGGTTCAAGTGACTTAAAATTGTCATCTCTCGACTCTTCTCCAGAACAAATGCCTTGAAGGCAATTTTAATTTCTACCCTAGGTGTATATTTTAATGAAGGCTCTAATAAAGACCCATCACCAGGCCTTACGGTGGACTTTGTTAATTGGACTTCATTAAATTATGTGTTTTTTCATCATAAAACAAATCTTATGAAGCTGTTAAATTAAAAAAAAAAAACTGTTAAAGAAATTGACCGGCCAAAAAGCAGGGCACCCACTGTTTTTTTATTATTTTTTTCTGGCTTTATGACTTAAAACAAGGTGAAACAATGGAATGAAAACAAAAAAATCATAAGCTCTCAACCTAATTTAGTGTAAGGAATTTTCTTAACATTGAGCGTCGTTCTGCAGGTTGGAATTAAGCAACAATATTGGAAAAAATACAATTTTATAACAATACATTAACACATATATCATTATTTCAACACAGTTAGCACCACACTACTGTATGGTGTTCACGAAGCAGTTTGTAACTCATACGTAGGCTTATATCACACACCACAACAAGAAAGGACATTGGTCACCTGGAAGGGGATTTGCATGCAGCTTTGGTATGGCTAAAACGACAGCAATGATAATGAGACAAAAAAAGGTACACGACAGGGAAGAGTTTGTTTTCCAAAGGTGATGACTACAGATAGGAAAGATTTCCAGGATCTAGTGCCCCCAGAGGAGTCCTTGTGATTTAGCTTATATGCTTCTAGATATGTTGTTGAGTAGATAGGGATAACAGTATTTCTTCAGTTGACGGAATGCTTGGGTACCTCTGACCAGACCCACAAGATAGACATGCATATTTTTTTCTTCTCTTTTTCCTTCTTAATAAAGTAATTGACTTGTTTTGCCTGGCCCATTTCTTGTTGGGTAAACTATGATGTTCCACGGGAATTAAAAATTTGCTGAAACGAGGTGAAAACTAAAAAAAACAGATATTTTCTATTTGATTCTGTGGAAAAAAATCATTTTCTGGGGGGGAGGTCAAGATATGGGTCTAAGGGTTTAGTAGGAGACTCGAGAAAGATTTTCCTAGCAAACCTTGAATTCGATGCAATTTCCATAAGTTCAAGTTTAAAAAAATACACTAAGAAAGAAGATAGTTCCAAGGTTTCAAAAATAAGTATCCCCAAAGTACAACACAAAACACTTTTTTGTATGCAAAACAGCTTAAAGAAGGTTTCGTGCAATATGCTAAGGCACAAAATATCACAATTCATATCTACTTTATATATATATATATACGTGTTTAGTTACCTTATGTGCTTCGTTCTACTATTGTGAAATATAATTTTTTTTTCTTACGAGATATGTGAAAGAATAATTTGCATACATCTAAATAAAAGTGAAAAACTAATAATCAAAAAAACAAAACCAATGGTAACAGCTTACCAGCTCAATGTTATTCTTGCTAACAGTAAATAATGTTAAAAACTCAATTTTTTAAGGCTTACTCGCTATTAATTTTATGGAAAAACGTCTCTTTTTTATCGATCATTCGAGAAACCAGTCAAATTAGTAAAATCGAAAGGAGAGATGGGATTTGATTACCACTTTCCGAAAATGTTCTCAACTGAGGTTTTGTGGCGCAATTTCATTCTGCGAAACGATTTTCAATTAATGTTTGTTAGAGAAACACGATATAATTCAGTGCTGTTTTTTTACCGTAACAACCAACAACCAAGCGTAAACCATGTTTTCAAACCTTTTTAGTGTAACAAACGGCCTTTTACGAACTTTGCTACATAAGCTCTTCGAAGGAGATTTCAAATATTTTATTTTGTCGATTCTGGGGTGGGGCGCACTTGGTAGCTACACTTCTTTCAGTATAATTTATTGTTAAGCTCAGCAGCTGTGCTGTATCAATTATAATTAGATTGGTGTTTCATTAGATTTTTTATAGCTTAAACAATAATATGATAGGCAAACAACAAGATTAATTCTGACTATTCATATTTATTATTTTAATTTATAGTAAAGCGTTCGTAGATCAATTTTAGAAATACAAGTTGGTTTCCCATTCCGAAAATTAAAATGAATTTATAATAACCATTTATTGGTATTCGAACAAATTGAAAAAGAATCATAACATTGGAGGCTTCAGTTTAATAATTGAAAGCAAGGAAGCTATTAATTTAATCTGATTTGTTTATAATTCTAGGTGAACGTACATTTAATAAAAGCATTTTCTTCTCTTCAGTTTAATAAATTTGTTAACCCCCAAACGAGGCAAATATTACACGTATCCCAAAAACACCGTCAGATTAGGCCTAAAATTAAGGCTTGAAGAAAATTATTTTATCAAGGTTAAAATTGGTAGTTCCAGAATATACGAACTTTCCCGACTTTCAAAATGGCTTTCAATCGGGCATTTTACCTTTCACTCGCTCCTCCGCGTGGTAAAACATTTCACTCGCGGTTTTAATTAAACTGAATTTACAATAGACCTTTCGCCCGACCTAGGTAGAGCTTTTAAAGAACGTTAAGCAGGGCCAATTTGCTACATCTCCAATCAAATAAAATTATTCAACAGGTATTTTTTTCATTAAATAAACAAACAGCACATTGGTTACAAAGTGAAAGTTATTATACAGATATTAAGTACTGTACAAAGATCGGTGCTTGTGATATGTTTCATTGTCTTGTCTTGTTTATATTTTAAATGTTACCAGATGAAGTGTGTACTGTGTAATATATAAGTATGCGTAAGAAGTGTGAGGTGTGAGAAGTGGTGTTCACTGTGGTGAAGGAATGTGTGTGTGTGTGTGTGTGTGTGTGTGTGTGTGTGTGTGTGTGTGTGTGTGTGTGTGTGTGTGTGAGTGTGTGTGTGTGTCTGTGTGTGTGTGTGTGTGTGTGTGTGTGTGTGTGTGTGTGTGTGTGTGTGTGTGTGTGTGTGTGTGTGTATGTGCGCATAAGGCAGATTATATCTTTGAATAAATGCTTCTTTTAAATGAGGACATAAAAAACTTGCGAATTTGCTGCTACATTTAATTTATCACTTAACGTATGGAATAGTTAAGTGTTGTTATTCAAGATGGAAAACTTAGCTAGTGCAAGATTGAACCTGCGACACCTGGTTTAGAAGCCGATGCTTTGGATCAATTCGCTACTATCTAGAGGAAGAATAGAAGAAAGCGTGTCGAGGGCCTAGTAAACAAACGTATATGTATAAAGCAATCGCTTACATATTTTGCTAATATTAAATATTGAATGTATTTAACTAATATATGCAACTAATAAGATCAGTCAATCCTTACAGGTTTTCAAACATTCTCCCAATAAAAGAATAAACTAAGACTCCCTCATATTTTTTATGCTTGTCTAAACGAACATGAAAACCTTGCCATACATCCTCATATGACGCGAATCTCCTCAATAAATAATATTGATGGCCCAAAGCGGAGAAAACTGAGCGTCAACTTTGAAAAGTTATTTTTTATTTAAAAATTACGTCCTGAAAAGCAAAGTACGTTGTGAATACCATGATTGTCCAGCCAGTAGATCAGGGTTGTTCCAGTTCTTTGGATTCTAATAATTATGTGATAATTATTGTGTTTGTTCCATCAAAATAAACACTTTTCTCACTCGATTGTTTACCGACAGAGAACAAATAACTTCAATCCGAGATAAAAGTATTAGTATTTATCTTGTTCAATAAGGCTTCGAAGTTTGTATTGTGAAAAGTCTAATATTTAGTGCAATTTAGTTTCCCAAAAGTTTGGACTTGCAATAGTGAGAGCAGAGCCGGATAAAGAAAATGTAACCCAGTACTTAAAGACTGTAAAGGTAAAACGTTTCTAAATAAATGTTTAGACTACAACAGCGTCTTAAGCAGTAGATTTTTTTCGAATTTTTGCATTTTTACTGATTATATGAGTTGCTGAATTTTCGTTGAACACATAATAGAAAATTGAAGTTTGAATTATATCTTGCTGAATTTTATTCATATGATAATTTTGATTATAGTGTTAAGAGTGTGGTTATTGGAAAAAAACGCGTTTATTGCAACGTTACGATTTATTCATATGGCGCACCAGATGGAAAACAATAAAAATATTGTGTAGTCACAAGCAATTCATTAAAAATAATCGATACACAAACACTTTCTTTTTTTGGGTGAATTGTAAAGCATGCTGGGTATTTGTGATAGATTATTTAAATATTTAATTGAAAAAACCTGATTTTCTTATTATTTCGAATTGAATCGAATTTTGAGTCGAACGAAAAAACAATCCCCTAATATTTTTCGATAGCGCATCGGCGTAAAACTCCGTTTCGATCCATTAAAAAAAAGGTGAAATGAAATTAAACGAATCTAAATACAGTCGATTTACGTAACCAAGCGGTTAAGATCCTCGGCTTCGGATCCGGAGGTCACGGGTACGACATAAGTCTTGGAAGCTGCGACCGGAGACGGCTGCACTGGGAGATTAGTGGAGTCTGTGGGCTGAACCCATATGGACGGTCTATTGCCAGAGAAATTTCTCCGAACGTACTTGCATTAAGGCGAGATATTCAATAATTGAATTCTCATTTCCTTTTCTAGCTGCTATCAAGTATTTATGTGTAGAATTTCATATGATCCACACATGTACTACTAGGGGATTGTAATACAGGCCGATAATATAATGAGGTTATGATTCGTAAATGGTTTAATCAATCTTATCCCTACTTTGTTTAAAATAATACAATAAAGAGAAACAAGTAAAAAAATTCCTTTTTTCGAGCTACTGCAATGCAATGCATTAAAAAGTCAGTAAACTTATTTCATCAACGCGAATAATAGTTTCCTTCAATATAATATAATCTTTCTCTTATCCCGAAAAGAAATCTCACACTTTCAGAATCTATTATCATTCTAGTAGGTATTATCCTTACATTATTAGATAATCATGAATCATAAGTAACGAATCTTCAAGTAAAATTAGTAAAATTATTTTAATGGGTGACCCTGAGGCAAAAAAAAAACTTTTCAACCAATCTCAGATTCCAATCCCGGCGTCATGAGTTAAATTTTTCTGCCAAATAAGTCCTCCATCTTTGGGAAAGTAACCTCTTCCGCTCATTATGATGGTAGTAGAAGTTCGTAACCCGGGAATGTTTGTCTTTCTTTGAAAAAAAAAAAAAATTTAAAAACTCGCAATTTATACGTGCATTTTTACGGTTAGATCCCTTTCTTGGCAAAGATTCTTTTTATGTGCTTGCGAAATAATAATCCTTAGTACGTAATGATTTAAATTTAATTCGTAATACATTTAAGCATTAAAAATATCTCACGTGAATTCCAGTTATTTTAACAGCTTAAGTTGATTAATTTGTAAATCCGTACCTAAAATAACCCTACGATGTTTGCTTAGAAATTAAATCTTTACTGATTCAAGAGAGGGTAAAATTTACAAATTCGAAGGAGTCCTGGGGCTTTCAATTTGAATTACCCCTTTTATCAACCACCCTTTTCCGACAACCCTCGACCTGATGTTGCCCCACATCATTTACCTCAAATTTCAGTGTCTGGTCTAGCACACTTCACGAGACTTTAACCCTTTACATATCAACTTCAAAACTATCCATTTGCTTAGATTTTAGGATTTTTTTAAAAGGCAACAAAAACGTTTTAGGGTTCGAGAGGACTACCAATACTTGAAGCCTCCCTACACTCAACAAATGTTGCTGATGAAATAATGGAGGAAAAGTAGCAGAAAATTGATTCATTGAATCACTTTGAACCACTTTGGTCGAGTGTTTTTTCATGGATTTCACCCATTCAAAAATGTTTAACATCGTTTAAGAATGTTTATCACCCTTAACCACTGTGCACCACTATTTACCACTATTTAGCAAATGTTTACTCTTTATTATCAAATCACTGTAATAATATGGATCTATATATTATCTTGTCTTAGTGTAACAAGAGTTACGTTATTTTAAACACTAATCCATGAACTGGTATGTAGTACAGTTATATGCAAAATTAAGTGAAGTAATTTTTTTTAGTCCATTCCACAGATTGAGTTCTAAGTACATAAATATAATACACACGTATCGTTTTACTTTCTTTTGTAATTTTTTTTTTTTTAAAGTAAGACAAACATTCCCGGGTTACGAATAACCTGACGATATTTGAAAAACTCCTACTGCCATCATAAAAAGCGGAAGATGTTGCCTGTGCAATGATGGAGGACTTAGCCAACAGAGAAATTGAACGCACGACGCCCGGGTGGGAATCCGACGCGTTTGATATAAATACCTCAGTAAGTTTACATGTAGTAAATGGACATATTTTTGTTCTTAATATAATTACGACTAGTTAATATAATCAGAATCCGACGCGTTTGATATAAATACCTCAGTAAGTTTACATGTAGTAAATGGACATATTTTTGTTCTTAATATAATTACGACTAGTTAATATAAATATGTTTTATTGGACTGACATTAATGTTTTTACCACTCTACGTGAGTATTTATTTATTCACAAAACTATCACGTATTTCCAGACATTTTTTATTCATATTTTCGTGAAAATACAAAAAAGGTTTGGAATTGTACGTCAGTGTCAACTTTTCTTTGTTATCTAATTTTGTTCACTTAATTCCACTGAAAGTGAAATTATAATATCAAAGCGGAGGGTTACATAAAGTATATTCTTTCGTTTAAATGAATGTCCAAATATTTAACGTCGCTGGCATTTCTTGCGGACAAAATAAAAACGATAATTCGTTGCAGGGCCACTAAAGGGTTAACCAGGTTGTCACCTCACCACATACTGGAACCTTCGTGTATCACTCCGAGAAACCCTTGGGAAATTTTTCGTTTATCCCTTTGACAGACTGAATCTGGTTCGGTCGTGCCATCTGAAGGCAAAATTTACAATAAATCCTTCTAAAATTTTATTGTCACTTACAGTTCCCTAATTTCTTTGATTCAAAACATGTCCATAATACGCCAAGGCAAAAATATAGTACATACCTATAAACAAAACTAAAAAAAAATTCGACAGTAGAATTACTGCATGTACTTACGAGGAAAGCATTTTATCTCAATAACTTCTATAAAAAAATAAAACATTATCGAATACGTAAAAAAAATGTTTTTTTCCTAGCGTTGAAAAATGTCGAAGAAAAAAACCAGTCAACGTTTTTATTTGCTCAAAGAAAATTCAAATATAACTCGAACAAATTAAATAAAGTGGCTTGTTAACGGTTGAAAGAAAGATGGGCATCAGATGACCATCACATTTAAGTATTAAAAGTTATTCACCGTTATGAAAATATACTCTTACTAAGTAGGATTCAAATATATCTTATGTTTTTCCTTATTTACATATTAAATATAAATCATTTTGGGTTGTGAAATAACATAATAGGTATCAGAATTACGATGAAAGTTCTACTAGAGCTATACATTCTAAAAATTACGATTACTACCTTTGGTACGTTTGTTTCAAGCTGCATCATGGAATTCGTAATATTTTAATCAAGAATTTCTTCACTAGTAAAAAATGTTAAAAATGCAACCTTCTCCAGAAGTTGGTTTAATTTTCAGTGTTGAAAAACGGATAGCATTTATAAGGAAGGAAGCTTAACCATTAAAATTTTATTCTTAAAAAGTTTCTTGCATGATCGCATTTGAGTACCACAAATCTGTTTATGTTTTATTTTTTCTTTGCACTAAATAAAAAAAAAAATTGAAAACACTTCACACCAACGGAATATCATTGTATCTAAAGTTAAGAAATAATACAATTCGGTTTTCTATTACAATCTTCTACGAATCAGTAGGTGTCTCCTACCCAGTTATTTTGTGGGACAAAATATCGTCGACGAGTAAACAACACCACTCAAATGCCAAAAATCAAATTGGCCCGGAAATATAAAAAAAAAGTATTTGAGATTTAAAATATTTAAGGTGCTTCGTATTTCGACTTATAAGTTTAACCACATTGAATCATTTGACCATGAAATAATTTTAGTTAAGCGATACAAGATATTTATTTTGAGCAAGAACTAAAAATAAATCACAAGACGAGAAAACTGAGACAAGTGATGGAGATAGGAAGCAATTCAAAGAAATCACGTTGCCTATTATTTGATGCTGCTGATTACGTCAAGGGGAAAAAGTGTACAACAAAAATACAGCTATGAGCGAAATGCGAAAATTTATTAAATTCCATAAAAAAGTGAACATTCGCCTTGGAATTGTGAAGGAAGATACTGTTTTTTTGTTGAATATATTTTTATTTTATTGATTTCAATTTACCCTATGTTTTGCCTACGAAAAATAGAGAGATACTTTATTCACAACGGTTCTACGGAAATCCTCCGCGAAAAGTTGAAACCTGCCGCGGAGTGTAAAGTTGGCGGTAAGGCTCATGTGTTTAACACGAATACCTACATTTTTAAACACGTTTTCCGTTTTAAATCTGGCCCCGAAAACAAACTGAAAAGTTTTCCCAGTGAACGGGTCTTAAAACAGAATTGGACGTAAAATTTTATGTTTTATTGGTGAAAATAAACTACCTTTAAAGCTGGTTATGGACTTAACTGAAAAGTTTATGACCTTAAGAAATATCAAAATGGCACTCTAAAATTTACTTGTTTTTTTCACTTTCATGTACAAGCTGAGTAGTTTTCAGATGTTATTTTTTTGTTAAATAACATTTTTTTATGAAAGGAGAAGAGATACATGTTTTCACTTTCACGGAATAGTTAAGTACCAACATTAGTTTTAATTTTTTTAGTTATATTTTTAGAAAATATATACTTGGAAACCTAATTTTAAAATTTAACCATAAGAATGTGTTAATAAATTTCGTTTAAAAATAATTTGTCAAATAAAATATAATTAAAATAATAACTAAAAAAGCTTAGGTATGATTTTTTTATACAAATACATAGCACTCCGCCTATTTTGTCACCTATGGTTTTCTCGCAACGTTTTGTATAACTTTTACTTGTCGTTTACGATAAATAAAAAAGAGACAAATATTACGTATCATGGAAGAGCTCTTTCCGTCGAATTTCTCTTAAACCGCTGTCAGATTATAGTCAAATAAATATTATTCTGTTGGATGAAATTCTCTGCAGAGATAATCGTTGGCTTTAGTGTTTTCCTTTTAAATTGTAACAGCTTTTACAAATGATAGTGGTGTTCAACAAACCGAACACATCATTTACCTACAGGGGTTCCGAATTGAAACCACAAATTATAACATCGGGGAATTAATGTGCGGTTAGTAGCACACTTTATTGACGATCAAATGGGCCAAGTTAGAATCCCGTTGTTTTAATTTAGATTTTGAATCGTTTTTGCACAACGCAAAATCAGTTGATAGATAACCTTAAAGATTTATTTATAAATATTTTGGTAGTAAAATGGACGGTGGAGTATATGTATTTAGTTCAATAAAACCCCGCTAAATTGCTTTGCGAAAATAAACAACCTTTCACAATAATCGGCCATTGTCTAGACTGCTTGATAAAAGTCTCTTATTGGTTCTATGCGTACTTCTTGTTTTTAATTTGGGAATAAGAACAAGAGGTAAAGGATTGCAGAAAAAAAAATAAACATGTTTTTTATCCATAACAACATCTCTTGCATAGTGAGTGAAATAATGCTCTTAAAAATTGTCACAACCTTATTCTGAATGTATTAAACAATATAAAGGAACAAACAAAGCTAAAAGCGACCAAAACCAGAGAATTACCATTATTGATTACAGCCTTTACCGGTCGATAGCTGAGTGGACAAACTCGTCGGATTCCTACCCGGGCATCGTGGTTTAAATTCCTCTGCTGGCTAAGTCGTCCATCATTGCACAATAGTAGTCTGGTTATTCGTAACCAGGGTGTGTTAAAAAAAATATTTTTTTGATCGATCGCTCGGTCCTCAGGATAAATTTGGGAGAGTTATTTTTCCACCTCTGACCAAGGCCTGATGACCTGTTGGTTAAGTCGACCCACGAAAAAACCGAGTTTTTTGCAGAAATTTCAATTCTTCCATATAAATAAGAAAATTCACCATCCATCATGCACTGCGGTTTCCAAATGAGGTTCCAAGGAGATTTTTCGAGCCTTGAATGAGTTGTTAGTCGATAAAGCCAGCGGTTATGATGAATTACCTCTTCTGGTCTTAAAGGTGAACCGTAGTACCTTAGTGCTTTTTAAACTATTTATACGATCACTCATACGTGAAAATGTGCCAGTTGTTTGAATAAAGGGTACTTGTGGTTCTATTTTTTTGTGAGACATAGTATAGCTTATACTACGCATAGAAGTAGTGAATATTTTCAACAGCACTTACGCAAACAATTACGGATATTGAAAAATGTATTAATTAATAACTACTTTTATTTTCATTGCCACCCTATTAATTTAATTGATTGAGAATCATAGAAGAAGGTTTTCGTTGTTTTTTTAAATTATGTTGTATTTTTTACTGACTTTTATATATCTTCAACGACATTTGTACCGTAAACCAATAAATAAATCGTTAACATGGGCTGCAAAAGAAAATTGGTTAGTATGGACACTCTTAGATCTTTACCTCGAGGTTGGCTTACTTGATCATAGATTGTTGCTTCGAGGGAGATAGACTATACATCGACCCCTTGAAATAACAAGGTTCCATTTTTCACGGCAATGTCATGCAATAACGGGCTCTATGGAAAGCTACTTTAGAGTTTATTATCGCATAGCAGCGCGGTGTCAGATGGAACCTTGTTGAAGGGGTCGACATAGTAAATCGTCTGTTTGTGTAAAACACGAGTTATATTTGAATAAAGAACTCACAGTCGTAAAACTAGAATTGTGACCCGTGACTGAAGTTATGGTTGCCTCTGTTAATGGTTGTTTTACGGAATCTTTTTTTACTAAAATACCATGGTTTATGTTACGGCTGTGTATGGACGGACGCGATTCGTCAGTAAAGTGGACCAGAAAGTGTTCATGTACGCGGCTCAAGGAGTATACAAAACGTATTACGCCGACATCGGGACGCTAATGACTTCAGAAAGACGCATTTTTGATTATTGTAAAATGTCCGACCATAAACAAATCCCTTCCTTGACCCGCCTCACAACGTTGCCCGGCGGGGTGGCGATATAGTTTTCCCGTCTGCACACCATACAAATAGGGGCGCTCTTGCGAAGTATCACTTAAAAAAATGATTTACATGGCCACAGCAGAAGCCTAATTTAAAAATTTACTTTATCTATGGATATTCGCGTTTTAGACACTCGGCTACAAGAATCTTCAATATTTGTCTGTGTACATTTTTTTGACTTATTAGTTATTATAGAGCTTTTATCAGTGCACACACCCAAATTCGATGTTATCGATTAAACCAACCACAATAAAAATAATTATCTATTTATGGGTACCTACTATTTCAACAAAAAATTATATATACAATAATTATTTCACAAACTACGATAAACAGGAACCATAGAAATAGTAAACATAACAGAAAAAATGCAAAAATTACCGTCTCAATACAGCCTTGCCTAGTGAGTCAGATTATGAGAAGCCTAAACTAATAACTATTTTTTTATAAAAGCTTATACAGATGATGTGAATACGCATACTAGTTTTTACGTGTCTTTGATTACTGTGCGGATTATTTAAATATGTCGACTTTGCTTATGTCAAAAGCGTTGTTCCACATTTTGTTTGCAAGCAAATTTAGGCCTAGTGGTTTGAACCACTGTCACATTTTACACTGTCGCAAAGCGATGAGTAGTACCATTATGTTTTTTTTTACCGCTATCATTTCAAATAATCGCCCCGTTTACCAACGACTCTCGGCCCGTTTCAGCATTTGATCAATTTTTGAGCAGGTGTAACACAGCACGGCCGTTATGTTTTTACTATGACCTAAATTTCCTTGCAAAAAATGTGGAATAACGCCTTTGACCTAAAGACAGTCGATATATGTATATCGGAATATTGTTTCCATTTTAATCTATATCTAGATCAAATTTATTAATTAATATGAGCCTTTATATATTTATGTGTTCTTAATTATTATTGCAAACTGCATTTCAATAAAGATTATTAAATTGTATATATTTATCAGTGCATAAATAAAGTGTATTTTTGTAAACGAAATCTTTTGTAAGTACGCATTTCAAATAATAAAATAACATAAATCAAGCCTTGGCGGGTCAATCTTAGAATCAAATATGTAATTGTAAGATGTGACCCCTTTATTCATTAGAACCTATTAAAAAAATAATTATGATAATTAACACATCGTTGTAAATCATTTACCCAATTATAACTACATGATATACTGATCAATGTTCTTTGAACAACGCAACCAACAGTATGATGGGTGCATTATTTTTCATTCCATGATATGTTAGAACTGCATTTGAGATTACCATTAGGGAGAGTAGTTCAAACGGTGATAAATTAACGCCGCTATTGCATTCGGGCGTGGCAATGCAATCTGTGGTAACCAACGGAGAAATAAACCGATGGAATTGTATTTATGGGCGTCCGATGTAAGCTAATTTTTACCCTACTTCGGGCACATTGTCAAAATTCATCAAACATGAACCTATAATCAATTTCATTGGTCCGTCCGGGGTCTAGAAGTGAAAAGGTCTATTGTAAATTGGCAACATCAGTTTTCTTTCTAATCTGAAAAGTTCACACTTCAAGGGATTATCTATTCGCCGAAAAGGCAAAAGGGCGGTAGCGCCATTTTAGGAAGCTTACACCAGAGCACTTTAAGTTTTTTTTTGTTTTACAATAAAATTCAAAAGTTTCAGTACCTGGTTGAACTTTGAAAAAATAAGTCAACTCAGCTAACTGAATGCTCTTACTTAGTTACCTAAAGCGACGAAAAGCTAAAAAAACTCCCAAACTTGTGTACTTGAGTAAAACCTTCTTCCGAATGGTATATATTTTAGATGGCTGAAGGGCCACAAAAGGATTCAGAATCAAACAAGAGTCAGAGCATTCGATGCAGAAAAAAACTGATCAAAACTGCATATTTAACTCATTTTTGATCAAAGTGTCGCTTAATTCCTTTCACCTTTCCAGCGAAAATACGTATTACGGAATAGTACTTATGTATAATTATCACATACGGTGATATTTCGTGTTTTTTTGAACACTCATAAAAAAAACTTTGTTCGTGTTTGTGTTGACTTTTCTAGATTATAAGGGATGCTGAAAGAGTATTTATTTTTTTCGTAGCTCTACTCTCAAGATGTATTGACACAAAATAATTTTGCACAATATTCAGTAAATATTCGTTCTAATACATTGATAACCGAGATAACCATAATTGAAATTTTCTTTAGAGAAAAATATTTTTTGATTAATTATCCTGACAAAAATATTTTTATGTGTTTACGCTTAAGAGAGCGTGTTTGGCTTAGAAACCCTCGCCCACTGAATTCATTCGAATCTATTCTGTAAGTATAATCCCCTTTATAAAGTATTTGCTTTCCTTTATGTTAACACAATGCAAAAGATGTAATCGTTTAAATGGTATCCAGAAATTAGCAACATTTTCAAATGTTAAATGGCATCTGAACATCATTGTATTAAATTCATTCATTATTGTATTTTTCTTATACGATTCGTTTCCTTCCCGATGAATTTACCACAGTGGTTTACTGTTTAAAATGAATCAAGTTGATTTAATTCGTATGATAATTTGTATAAAAATAATTTCTTTGATACAAGTGGTACATTTGGTAGAAAATTAAAGGCTGTGTTCACTTAGAAAAAAAAAAAAAAAAAACAACTTAGTGTACTTATTATTTTTAATTTAATTCTTTCTTAGACACTGCATTTTCTTTATTTTTTCTTTATTTTTCTTCTCTCTCTGTAACCCTTAATTAATCGATTTACTTTTATTTCCCTTTAAATTTGTAAACAAATATTCGGTAGAGATGCATTTATCAGCTACAATATGTAAATCAGTAAGAAATGTTTGTGATACAGGCTAATTCTCCAGTGTATGTATTTATATACTTGTTATTAATTTACTGTCTGTATCTGTATTTTTTTCATTAATAAATAAAAAAAAAAAATAAAAAAAATATGATTTGGAATATCCTTCTGCAACCAGTCTAATACAAATGTTATCTCACACTGCAATACCGTGCGATGACGGTTTTTTTCCTCTCATATTGAGCTTTTTTATGGAAAAGAGAAGTTATGATAAGAATGAAGAATTTAATAGAGGAGAACATTTCAAATTAAAAAAGGCGTTTGTAAGCAGTGTCTCTAAAAGCTAACGCTAGTGGCATGCGGCGATAATTTGGTATCTTTTATAAAGTTATACCGAACATTAATGTTTTTATGAGTATTTTTACGTCAGCCGAAAACATTTTTATCTCAAATAAAAAACAGCTAAGTACCTTATTAAAAAAAAAACTCTTCCTAAGTGGTAAAAAATTGTCAAAAATACTATTTTGCACGTTACTGTTGAATTATCTAAATCTAAATAGAGTGACAACATTTATTTTTAGTTTTTGTGTTAAATTTCTAGAACTCCATTTTATTAAATGTTATTCAATTGAATAAAATTTTAAAGTATTATTATTTAAATGCATGATAAAATAACTTTATATGCGGTTATATATGCCCCCTTCTATATGTACTCGTATCTACATATAACCGCACACTTTGTATTTTTTGTTTGGTTTAATTTTGCACCAAGATGATGCTAAGGCTAAGCGAAACCAGTTGGTGATAAAAATTAAAATAATATTCGTGGTTATTTACAAAGCTCTTTTTTCATTTTTTTTAATAAGCCAAAACACGAAGTGATTTCTTATTAGGAAAATATATATTATTATTTAGTTCGGTTTGTTTTATTTTTTTTTGTGACAGCCTCTATGGTCGAGTGGTAAGACGTTCGACTACGAATCCAAAGGTCGCGGGTTCAAACCCGGCGTGCGCCAATAACTTGTATCTTAAAAATATGTGTCATAACACATTTAATTCATATAAAAATAATAAAAAAGCATATTTACGGCACGTTCGAGAGTGGTAGATACTTTAAGTATCGCCCTGGTGAAAGACCACCATTCAGAATCGAAACGTTGCTTGAAATGACTTAAGCCGTGTTTGGTGACCAGATCTGAATAGCCAGATAATTCCTAACCTTCTTCTTCCCAATCTCTTCTCCTCCCCACTACATTCAGTCTCATAACATACCCTATTTAGGGGTGCCGTAGTCTCACTAGCTCTAGACGGTTGGGAGCAGTTGAGACTCTTGTGCGGTATTCATGTAAAAAAAGCTGTTTTGGAGTACAAGGCCATTATCAAACTGTCTATTAGAAATAAAAAAAAATAAAACAAGAAAAACTTAAGTATAATAATTTCAAATTTAATTCAATTGAATTATATTTAAAAAAAATAACAGTAACGACAGTTCATTATTCTCGTCAATGAGATTGCTGTCTATGACTTGGTAAATTGAAACTGCCGGACGATTATAAACGAATACAAAATTTACTCTTTTCTATGACTTTATACGTCTCTGATCACTAACCGCGAAATACATAATAACACAGCTTCCTAACATTTAAAATAAAATGAACATTGAAATGCAAGGCTCCCCTTCAATTTTCCCATTTCCACAACAGCAATCTACTCAGCAGATGAAAATACTCGTATCTACATAAAAATTCACCGCTCAAACTGCAACAGCGCCAACGTCAGCAGCGTGAAACTGTTTCATTTCCTCTATTTTATCACCCAAACATACAGCATGTTTGCTTGTTCGTGGCGCTGGGTATATGGCTTCACCCTCAACAGAAGTACAACCACACAAATAAATCAGCAAGCGTTTCCTGTAAACTTCCACATCTGCTTGTAGTTTATTGAAGGTGAGCTTGTTCTCAAGAACCACCACAGATACTATTCAATTTGAGTAAACCTAAGGAGAAAAGGAACCAAGGGACACCTTCCATAACTTTTATAATTAAATTGTTGGCGAAGAAACGAAGCTTTTTACCCTTGTTTTTTTTTTCAAACTATTTGTAGTGCCCACATTACTGTCAGTTTTCTTGTGAGGGGGAGGGGGTTTCCAGTTGAACACGAAATGTTAAATATTTTCTTTTTAAAATTTATTTGTTTTTTTTTTGTATTTCAAGAATTTCATAGATATCGATTCATAAAATACAAATAGAGCAAGAAAAAAAAAATTGCTTAGTTTTTAAAACATAAAAAACGCCATGTTGTCAAAACTAAAGAAACCTATTTACGTAATATTTTTCTATCTTTATCTCGATTTCGTATTCGATTTTCTAGAGAGACCTATTTAAGTCTCATTTTTTAATTTTGATCCTTTTGTTTATTTTTTCTTTTTTTATAGTGAATACCGCACAAGAGTCCTAACTGCTCCCAACCGTCTAGAGCCAGTGGAACTATGGCATTCCCAATTGAGGTATGTTGCGAGGCTAAAGGTAGAGGAGAGGTAAAAGAGATGAGGAAGAGGAAGGTTGGGAAGTACCTTGCTATTCTTACTGGACACCAAACATGGCTAAAGCCATTTCAAGCAACGTTTCGATTCTGAATGGTGGTATGTCACCAGGGCGATACTTAGTTATTTGCGCACGTCGGGTTTAAGCCCGCGACCTTTCGATTAGTAGTCGAGCGTCTTACCACTCGACCATGGAGGCCGTCCAATTTCCTTATTCGGGTCGGGGACTTATCGCCTCGACAAGACACCTCCAGACGTCCCTGCCCTGCGCTACAGTAAGCCAAGCCTCTATTAGCACAGCCCAATTATGTACAATTGAAAAAATACATATCTCTCCATATAAATGGTAAAGACCTACCCACTAAGCTTATCGAATGGTCGATAAATTGGTACCTACTGTGAGTAACAAACTCGATCCATTCAACTACTAACCGAGAGTCTTACCCACTAGGCGTTCGACTCCCTCCAAGGCCCTAGACAAAAGGAAATTTAAATCACAAAAGAAAAAAACACCTTGTGTGGCTTGGCAGCAAAAGGAGCAAATGGGCCTAGCATCACAGAATATTTTCAGCTCATAATGGCATTCCCATCATGATTAAAGTGTGAAGATTTAAAAAAATCTGTATATCGTTGCCGAGAAGGTAGGAGGGCTGAGAGGTTTACACCGGAGCACTTCGAAGTTTTTTTTACGTTTTACAATAACATTCATAAGTCTTCAGTACCTGGTTAGATTTTGAAAAAAAAAGTTACCTCAAGTACCTCAATGCTCTCACTAAGTTACCCAAAGCGACAAAAAGCTTAAAAATCTCCCAAGCTTGTGTCGCTTGAGTCAAACGTTCTCCCAAATGGTAAATATATTTTAGATGGCCACAAAAGTTTTCAGAATCAAACTAGTCAGAAAATTCGATGCAGAAAGAAAAAATGCATGTTTAACTCTCGTTTGACCAAAGTGTCGCTTAAACCCTTTAGCCTTTCCAGCAAAGATAATGTTAAGAAATAAAAGTGAATATCCTATTATTTCTCTCACATTTTCAAAACTATCAATAAGAAGAAAGATTTTGATAAAATAATGTTGAAATTTAGTTGAATGTGTTAAAACTGGTCGATAATAAAAAACTTTTATCAAAAAACTACACTTTATACAAAGTAATAGTCAAAAGAGTGTTGTCAAAAAATAATCGAGGGTCGTTCATCTTCATTTGATTTGAGAATTTTTCTTCAGATAACTCGTATAACAAATAGTTTCTCGTTTCTCTTGGCTAATGCTTAGTGATGCTGAAGCCGATCCTAGATGAATTGCCAGTCAGATTGCAGTGCTATCTGCAGCGTAGGAGGAAGTAGTAAAAAAGTGGCACGAGACTATGCTGATATACTGGTTACTATAAATAGTAATGTGAAATTTGAATTTTATCAGTTTAAGAAAACGGTGTTTTTTTTTATTCGAATTTTTTTTTGATTGATGAATAATAATCTTTGTCACGTCATTGAAAAATCAACAGTAAAATACAGAATGCAATAATATTTCACGATCAAAATATTAAACGTCGGTTGTCGTCTTTTCAAATGTCCATATTTATATTGACGACTTATGTCTGTGAACTTGGCTAAATATTGCGAAATTGTACAAGGTATAAAATAAATATTGAAAAATACAATATCTTTGTTACATCTCTTGACAGCACACCTGTACCGATGGAATAAATGATTTTCGTTCTTCGCATACTGTGGTGCGAAACATATAATATTCTATCTAACGGATTAACCGTTATGTAATCAATAGTTTACGCCATTCATAAACCAAATCATTACGAAAAAATGAACCTTGGGGGCGGTTTCTAGGAGCTAAGTAAATATATCCAACACTACTTGATTATTTATTGACTACAAGAAAATTAAACCTTTTTTTTATCATGCTTATGAACATTGAAGTTTTTTACAGAAGCATTGTAATTTGCTCAACAGAATGTAATAAAACAACAAAAACATTCCACAAGAAATAAACGCTATTTTTTGGGCTGTTTTACGTCGATATTGTGAAAAATACTAAAAAATGATATCCGATTCCAGAACGAAATTTATTTGAATTAATAAAAATAGTATTTTATGTGTGTAATAGATGGAACACCTGTAGGGAACTATATCGCTCGTACATGGAAAATATTTTTTACAATCTAGCACAGATATTTTATGGAAACATTCGTAAATATTTGAGAAAAAGTTGGAATGATTAGGAGAAAATATTTATTTTAATGCTGAGTTTTGATAATGTTTCCTGAAATAATGGAAAATGCTTAAAAATGCTCTATAAGTTCTCTCTGATGGATTGTTTTGAGCAGATTAGCCAACAGGAGGGTGGGTGGGTCATTCAACTAGCAGTCTGAGATCGAAATTGAAGCTCATAGCGGGCAACTACCGACCCCCTTCTCGGAACAAGCTTTGCTTGAGTTATAGGGGTATTCTGCTGTTTACCTAAAATCTGGTCCTTTTTCGATCGAATTGATATTAATGATGGTTAATGAAAACATCCCTATGTAGTTACTTCATATCTACAGTGTGTAGAGTGGCCACCGAGGATGCTTCTCCCGCATTCATTCGAATATTAAGAGCTCTCTAGTTGGTTTTTAAAGTAACGAAATTCATCTAAGTGTATTACCAAGAAGCATGCTATCCTTATCAAATCGTGTGGCGTTTACTTTTAATACGGTTTGTGCCATTTCAGTAGTTTCTTTTAAAATAACTCTGGCCCATTTAAGGCGAACCCGAGGAGAAGGTTATATCTTCCCTAAAAGGGTTTTCTCTGAAATACCTGACATTTATATCAATATCATCGCACTTTCGTGAAGGAAATTTCGTATGGGTCAGAGAATGCATACTTTTATAAGAAATGTGAACGAGGATGACACTTTGAACTGGTTACATAAATTACCCCAAATCTGGCCGCCTGAATACTCAAGCTTTCAAAAGAAACATTTATTTATCGAGAAATATCTCAAAAATACACTTATTCACCAAAAAATTCAAATAAGAGATGAATGATAGTGGCAGAGTAGAAGTTGGTGTAAATAAACATAATAATTTGTCTAGATTTATCTTAATAAAATATGTGTTTATAAGGTTTCTTCGAAATATATACGTGTGCAGAGTAAGAGGATTACTGACTATTTCAAGACTGAAAGATTTAAAGACTGTTGACATTATTATTAGGCAAGACAGTATAACTTTTTGGGAAAGTTTCTGTCATTTGGTGGGAAAAATAAATAACTAATTCATTATTGTTAATGTATAGTAGAAAATCTGAATGCCTACTAGAACAAGAAATTGTGAACCATTGAGTTACAAATTTGTAACTCAATTGTCAACTCTAGCGTTACAAATTTGTTACAGATTTTTTGTCCGGAATCTCGAGGTAAACGCAACTTTACTCATTTTATAGCATTTATTTCATAATAAGCTTCGGGGTTTTGAGCTACAATAAAATGAAAACCTCTATCGACTGTTTGTTTTCGATTTTTTCCGAAAATTACTAGACCGATTTCGCTTAAAATAACACATTTTCTCTTATTAGTGACGGGAAGGTTTAGAGAGTACCTTGAATTAAATCTAATGTGTAAAACTATTGGTTAAAAAATAGTATTAAAAACATTGAATCCGCCATGTCGAATTGAGGTTAGCTATAGATATAACGTTCTATGAAATATTTCATATTTCACAGAAGAAGGTTTGTCTTAGTAGAATATTTTCAAAATGGAAAACACAATTAGGTACCTACTTAAGAATTTTTATTTGTAAATATATATTTAAAAAAATTTATGAATGATAGTTTGTTTGGGTAGAATATTTTCGATATGAAAAACACAATTAGTTAAAAAATTAAGTTTTTGTTCCAAAATACATATTTTTTTCATGAAATAAAATCTAAAAATTAATGTTTCTTTGTTAAGAGATAAATCAAATTTTAGTCTCTATATCTAAAAATGAATGTTTGTATACCTGTTTTTGATTTTCTCGAAAATAACTAATATGATTTCGCTGAAAATAACACATTTTCTTTTTATTAGTGACGTAAAGGCTTAGATCAGAGGTTCCCAAACTTTTTTGTCCCGTAGACCCCCTGCTTTCCTAATATTAATTTTTTTAGCGTTACAATAAACTTTTGTTTATAAAGTTTTGTGAACGCTTCAGGAACTGCTAGTTCTTTGAAATGAACCCTTCGAGGTGAACACTTCAATTGAAGTCGAACTCGCCAAAAAATAGTACAAGTCGGTAGATATCTCAAATCGAAAAGTCCTAGCAAATCAGCAAAAATCCTCTCCGAAAAAAAAGCACAAGTCGGTAGAGATTTGAAATCGAAAAGTACGAGCAAATCGACAAAATATTCTTTCCAAAAATTATTATAATTGGGGAATTAATGTCTATTATAAGAGAATATTACGTAAGTACCTATCTGTGAAGTGGATTATTACATGCGCCCTTGAGGTGATTTTCCCACAAAAACGGCGCTATAAAAGTTAACCATTTATTATTATTATTTATTATTGTTTGCGGCAAGCCAACATTTTGGTGACGGCTTGCCTAAATGGAATTCACTCTCGTGGACCACCATTTACGTCTCATGCACCCCCATTTTTTTTTGTTCATTGGCGTGGACCCCTTGCAGGTTGGAATCAACCCCTGGGGGTAAATATAGACCATTTTGGGAATGACTGGTTTAGAGAGTAGTTTAAATCTAATATGTAAGACTGCATAAAAATAAAAAAAAAGTATGAAAAACATTGAAACTGCTATGTTGTTTTTTATGTTACCCCATAGATTCAAACCGCTCTCTGACATATTACATATTCCACAGACGTAAGTTTGTTTGGGTAGAATATTTTCAAAATGGAAAACACAGTTAGGTACCTACTTAAGATTTTTTTCCTTTGTTTAGGGATAAATCAAATATTAATATTAATATAAGTGAGTATAAATATTTTAGAAATGAAAAATACAATTAGGTAACTTATCATTTTTTTTTAAATAAAGTCTTAGAAATAAATATAACTTTAAAATTCATATTTCTTTGTTTATATATAGTAATAGTTGTCAAAATGCATTACTTTCGATGTAAAATTAATTATGGCACCAAAACGAAAAGCTATTGGTCGATCTACAAGTCAAGCAAGAAAGATAAAGGCATCACGAGATTCAGAAACAGTGGAGCAAAGGGAAAAAATACTTGAAATCGATCGAGTTAGAATATCTCAAGCCCGTTCTTCTGAGACAAACGAGCAAACAATGAAATAATTTCAGCAATTGCCTATGTGTTTTTATTTATTTTCATCTCAAATCCGATTCGCAGTGGAAAATGAAGACGTTAGAGTTCGAATGCGCTTCTTTTTCTGCTCTCATAGTGGTAAGTTTGGGTCGAGAAGGTTTCTTGATAAAGAACTCTTCTTTTCCACAAAGCTTGCTGGGTTCGAAAGATCATAAAACTCTTCAGCCCCTCATGTGGTGGAATCAAATAATATTTAACTAGCCGCTTATCATAAACGTAAAGTTTGATACGTTTTTCTACATTTGTATTTTGATGGAGGGTGACTTTGGGATTCCAGACATTAAAACAAATTTTGACAGGAAACCAATTCGATAAATTTCCATACTTTATCGGATGAAGTGTAATTTCAAGAGCGTGGACATCATGTGGGAATCCTGGTATTATTAGGAACGTACTTCGTAAAATTTAAGTGATTGATCGTAGAATGACTTATTAGATTTTGTGTTTGGTACCTCCCACAAATGGTTCCCTGCTTATTATTTTTTAAAACGTCAAAACTCCAAGAGGCGAGATATTCAGAAATCTCACGAAAAGTAATATCTAGAAGTTTTATAATGTTCTTTGAAAAAGCTTCATTTCGTGGAAAAAATCTTATTATCATACAAGTTTTTCTTTAGAAAACTCTTTAAAACATTGCACAATAACTCGTACGAAACAGTAATATATTTTACCCCGTCAAAAATGTCCCATTCCCTTGTTACTTCATATGAACTAAATGTATGCCTCAGCATAAGTATAGGTGCGACAATCCCAAAGAACGTTGCTATTAGAGTATGGAAAGCATTCAGCATTTTACATTCATGTTTGCAAAATCTTTCTCGGAAAATCTCTTTACGTTTTTCCAGAAAAGGAATACACGAATGGGTTCGAAGATTAGTATTGGGAACACGTATGAAGGATATAAATATCTGAAAGTCAAATAACGACGTGAATCGTTAGAGGTATTATGATTTTTATAGGAGCTTTTTAGAATGTGGATGCTAGTATTTATCCAAGGTTTGTAAAAGCGATCCGTTGAGTTAAAAGCCTATAAAGTTGACGCAATTATCACTGAAAGAGTTATATTTTCGCAAAGTGCTCTTATTGTACTTTTGATCCAATTACCAACCTGCTCTATTATCCAGCTTTGTCTCAAATGTCATTTTTTTAAAAAGAAAACAAAATATTCCCGGGTTACGAATAACCTGACAATATTTGAAAAACTCCTACTACTATCGTAACAAACGGAAAATGTTGCTTGTGAAATGATGGAAGACTTACACAGCAGAGAGATTGAAACCACAATGCACGGATGGGAATCCAACGCGTTTGTCCACTCAGCTACCGAGTAATAAGATAAAATATACTCTATGTATCACCCTGGTGACAGATCACCATTCAGAATCGAAACGTTACTTTAAATGGCTTTAGCTGTGTTTAATGACCAGATACATTAGCCAGGTACATTCTTACCTTCCTCTTCCCCGTCTAATTTCTCTTCCCACAACCTTCAGCCTCCAACGTCAAGCGTCCAACCCATAAGATGAAACTGAGAAAAATAGTTAAATATCTGGAATGTGCGTTAATAAAAAAAAATATATCAAAAATCTATTGCATTCGAAGTTTGGATGTTTTCAGCAAATGTAAATCTCGTATTTATTTATAATAAAAAAATGAGAACTCGATTTTGGCAAATTGTGGGTTGGATGCAAACTGCATAAGTACGTCCAATTAGGGATGCCATAGTCTCACTGGCTCCAGACGGTTGGGAGCAGTTGGAGCTCTTATGCGGTATTCATTATAAAAATGTAACTATTCACTCACTGCTGACAAGCTATTTTCAGTAGCTTAACGGGAAAAAATTTTCCACTCTGTGGAAATAATATTTTATATTAAAAAAGGTGACATAACAAATAACTATATGTGCTTAAATTCTCTTTCTTTCACACACAGAATCATCCCTATTAGGCGTGGGTTACTTTATCTTATTGTATATAGTAGAAAGGGTGACCCGCAAAATGATCCATCACTTGTGGTGTACAATTTGATGGATTCTCTAATTGTTTGCGCCCGCGCCCGCGTCAAATTAGCCACGCAATTCCTCCAGCTGTCACGGGCGAGTGGCCGACAGCCCCGCTCACCCGTGCGGGCCAAAGTGGTCAGGCAATCAGATTAGCGGGATACTGAAGTTACCGTCGCTTGGACCCTTAAATTGTATTAGGGGTATTTCTATAATGGGAGAATACTGCAAAGTGATGTGGTTTTTTTTAAATTCAGATAATTAAAAAATATAAACTAATAAATATTTAAAGAAATAAAAAATAACTTTTTATAAGACCACGAATAGTATTTTAATTTTTATGACCGACTGGTTTCGCTTAGCCTAACGCTTAGTGGATCCGCTTAGTGCCGATATTGTTCCGCAAGAGAGCTTATTGATATGGTATGAATATCAATCAAGGAGTATGAGCCAAGACAAAGTTGTATGGCAGTATATCCTTCTGCCCACCCTTGTGATATTTAACTACTTATTTAGTTAAATAATTATTTTGAAGTGTAAAAATACTTACAACGCAGATATATTTTTTTATACCATTTTTTTATCACTAAATAATTTTTTTAATAATTAATAAAAATATTATTTAGTGATAAAAAAATGGTTTTTGATAAAAAAATATCTGCGATGTTAATATTTTTACAATTCAAAATAATTATTTAACTAACTACGTAGTTAAATATCACAAGGGTGGGCAGAAGGATATACTGAGACACAACTTTGTCTTGGCACATACTCCTTGATCGATATCCATACCATATCAATAAGCTCTCATGCGGAACAATATCGGCACTGAGCGGATCCGGACGTTGGTGTGAATCAGCCTTAAAGCGGAAAATCTGTGTGCAGAAGCCGCAAAACTTTAAAAGTGGGTTCTAGCGTCATGAAACTTACCTGTCTAGAATTTTAGGTATAAATAACCTTCTTCAGCTCCCAAACTCAAGTCCCAAATCTATTTCGACACGAGCTATAATCCTTTGAATTATCTACTTAAATATTAATTATTGATTTAAAAAAAAAGAATATACGCTAGAAAATAGAGTTGATGGTAAGTAAAAGAAGAAATACTTTTTTGCTGTTAGTTATTTCAAGATTCATTCAGTTATGTAAAATGAGATTTCTAAAGCTCTATACTTATTTGTGATAATATTTTTTCAAACAAAATTATTTCAATTATTACTAACTTCATTGTTTTAGTTAGAATGTAAGTTTTCAGTGTTATTCCAATTTGAAAGTTTAATTAAAACCTTCGAGTAACAAATTCTCCCTCAAAGTTTTTATCTGTTCTAATTGCGTGCGATATCCAGTAAGGCCATGAGGGACTTTATATTTATTTAATGCGGTAGTTGAACTGATAGCCCTAATCTAGACACTGTATTAAAACTGCAGAAGGGTTAGAGGTCGAAGTTTGCAAAAAATAGAAAAACCCCATCTACTGATAGGGTTAACAAATTTTATGCTTATATCTACAATAGCTTTAAACCCAAGTCAGACAGTGCCCATAAAACCATAACCAGACACGCTTGCAATAAAAATAATATCAGAATACTTGCGTAGTATTATCCAGTTTGAAAAGCTTAGGTAAGGTTAAATGGTTATAGGTTTATTATGTTGATCTCTATAGGAATTGTTATTACTGTTAAATACGAATAAAACCTTTTTAAATATAATTTATTTTATAGTGCATACCGCACAAGAGTCTCAACTGCTCCCAACCGTCTAGAGACAGTGAGACTATGGCATCCCCAATCGGGGTATGTTGTAAGGCTGAATGTAAGGGGAAGGGGAAGGGGAAGGGGAAGGGGAAGGGGAAGGGGAAGGGGAAGGGGAAGGGAAGGGGAAGGGGAAGGGGGGGAAGGGGAAGGGGAAGGGGAAGGGGAAGGGGGAAGGGGAAGGGGAAGGGGAAGGGAAGGGAAGGGGAAGGGGAAGGGGAAGGGGAAGGGGAAGGGAAGGGGAAGGGGAAGGGGGAGAGAAGGTTGGTAAGTACACGACTATTCAGATCTGGTCACCAAACACGGCTAAAGCCATTCCATGTAACGTTCCTATTCTGTATGATGGTCTTTCACCAGGGCAATACTGCGAATATCCGTTCTGGAACGTGTCGCAAATATACCATATATTATTTTGTTTTTATTAAATGTGAAATAACATATGTTGATTAAATAGAATTTATTTGGCAGCGCCGGGATTTGAAACCGTGACCTAAAGATTCGTAGTCGAGCGGCTAAACCAATATACCATAATTATGATAAAATTTACTTGCTACAGCAGCCAGTATAGCGCAAATTTCAGAAACACCACCATTTTAAAGCGCGTGACGTTTGAAACTTACTTGAAAAAGTACTCATCTAGCAGAATGTGTACAAACTGCTTTGTTTATTTCAAATATTTGAGATAACACTGAATTAAGCAGGTGTTCGAGGTACAACAATCAACCTGTGAACATAGTTAGAACCTTTAAAAGAAGTAAATAGAAAGCGTGTAGTTTCATCGTTTGTTATTTTAATATCAACGCAAAATTTCTTCAACATGGGATTACTTCTATATATAATTTTGGTAGTGTAATTTTACTAAGCGGAATTTCCGCATGTGTAACCGTAAAGCAATGCCAGTAGAAATCTTTTAAGCATTCCTTCTATTCTCGCCAATATAGTTCCCTCGGTTACACACCGTTCAGCCAGGGAAGTTCTCTCGAGGTATAACAAAAGAAGAAACCCGTTAATAATTTCACATTCACATTGATCATAGTTAAAAGAAAATTTAGTATCGTCCTAAAGAAAGACTACTAAGATGCTCCCAACGTTTTCCTAGATGTCTCTTCATTTCTTCTCCACACATTCATTTCTCATTTCACCACTTTCCAGAATTGGAAGCTTTATAGTCTTTATGACTTCAAACCACCGAACAGTAAATCCATAGAAGTGTGATCTGTACGGATTTAAAAGAAAACTGATCTCATTGATGTATATTAGACTTTTTGACTCCTAGTCTCCAGAGTGGTAGATACTCGTACTCTAAGTATCGCTCTGGTGAAATGTCTTTAGCCGTGTTTGGTGACTAGATCTGAATAGCCAGGTATTTTCAACCTTCCTCTTCCCATCTCCTTTCCCTCTTCACCACCTTCAGCCTCACAATATACCCAAATTGGAGATGCCGTAGTCTCATTATCTCTAGACGGTCGGGAGCAGTTGGCACTCTTGTACGGAATTTACCATGTAAAAAATGGGTTCCAGACAGGCCAACGAAATTAATTATTTTTTCAAGAAGGAATTTTGATTTTTGAAAACGTTTGTCAATTTCACCCAGTAAGACAAAATTGATCTTATTTTGGACACACAGGAACGCCAACAACACGATTTTATCTTCTCGGTGCTCTGAACAAATCAAATAACACATTAAAGATTAAAAAAAAAACTTTCATTCTTCATTGTTATTCAATCATCCAAAATTACCACCAGCTCTAAGCGAGCTAATGGCCAAACGGTAACAATTCTGCCTGATTAAACAAATATCACAACAATACTCACAGTTGATTAAGATGAGCCATATAGAGTCTGCTAGCCCCCATACGCTAGCTATTATGAAGAAGCCCAAGTATTGATTGGGGTTGGGGCGCCAGACCAGCAGGGCGCCGATTAAGCCGAGGTGGAGAATCTGGAACCAAATAATTATATCAGAATTAGTTGTCTAATTTATACTCATAACCTAAGCGGTGTATTGTGTAGGTAGGGTGTAGATAAACGGCAGTTAAATGCCTGTGAGCGACGGTGAGGAAACGCATATCGGTACCTACTGAGTAATCTTTGATCTTTTTGAGATAATGATGATTTGAATTCACAAAATTATTTTTTACAAATAGGTATAGATGGTCGATATTCCTTTCCCGGCTAAATGGAACCGGTTCCAAGCCGGCCACTGGAACTATCGATTTTATTTCTCTTTATTAAAATGGCGAATATTTACTTATTTTACTTAACAATACATTTTTTTTGTTGGTTGGTATAATTGCCCATCCCACTGGGCATAAGCCAGTGTTGAGATGGCAATTTGCAAAAGTGGTTTTTTTAGCTACATAGTTACATGTTAACATCGAAAATATAGTCCATACATAATAAAAAATAAAAATAAAAATAATACAAGTAAATGACAAATTTGAAAATATAGAATCTACATTATAAGAACTAAATTAAACTTGATTTTTAAGTTGAGTAATGATATGGCTTTTAAAGGAGCTTTTGGTTTTTATGTTTCTGATGGTGCTGGGCTTAGAATTGAATTGCTTAATGGCGTTGTACCTACAACATTTTTGTCCGTAAGCGGTTTTATAGGCTGGGATATTGAAAAGTTTTATGTGTGACTGGCTAAAAGTTCTAGAAATTTTCTTTTCTTCAAACATATGGTCATTATTAAATTGGTGCAAAAGGATATTTTTAGAGTATAGTTGTTTCAAGTTTAGGACGTTTAGCTCCTTAAAAACAAATTCAGTGGTCGTCCTTAAAGGAACTTTAAGGATAACTTTCAGAAATAATTTTTGAATATTTATTAGAGGCTCCAGGCAATTGTTGGTGGCACTACCCCAACTGATAATACCATATTCTAAAAAAGATTAAGATACTCATTTAATGCTTTATTTGGCGAAACGAGGAGATTTTTTTGGCCCAAGAACTGGTTCCAAAAATAACTGGATAAATAACCGGTTTCTTGTCAGTCACTGGTAACTGAAACCGCAGTGACACCCAATTTTCGATATCAACCATCCCTACAAAAAGTTATTAAAAGGTATTTTATATTAGGATTATTATTGTGGATTTGTTTGACATTACTACATTTAATGAATCGGCGTATTACCCGCAGTTAGGTATTCGACGTGCCAAACACTACCACTGGCCGAATGAAAACCTCTGAGTAACAATATTTTACCAAGACACTTCACTTTGCCAAATATTGTAGCCAGTTTTTGATCAAGGAATGACTAAGGGGTGTGTGGCCTTTATACTCTAAAACTCAAACAACCGTATATTTGGGCGAAACGTGGGCGAACGACCACGTATTTAATCAAAGTATTTATTTTTTGATAAAGTCTAAATAAATCATCTAAGTTATCAAATTTGAATTAATTTGTATGCAATTTTTCATGATTTAAAAAATAATTTGTATAGTATTGCTAGTACACGCACTTTGGAAATAAGCCATTCCTATGTTTCAGGTAAAAAAAAAACCTAAATAAATACAAACATAAATAATAATATTTCACCCCCTTTACGAATGCCATTATCAATGTCCTAAAATAATCACTTGGGACTCTACATTTAGGCATCTAGCTGATACTATTTTCCTCAATCTCAAGCCGCCCGCAACCACAATTAGGTTGAAATCTCTCTTCTCTGGAACGCGTTAGCATGCGAGTCTACAAGTGTGACATTCAAGAACTCGAATAATTTGTACCGGATACAGTACGTAATATGAGGTCTGAAAAACCCCAACATCGGAATCAGGGAAAAATAGAATTTGTGAATAAATTCACAAGGAAAAATGAACAAAATATTTTGAAAAAAAGTTTTGTTGAGAGAAGATTTAACAAAAAAAGTTTAAATCAAAAACCTTAACCTCACTTTTTGCCACCTTTGAAACAAACAAATACATGGAGAATTCTAGAAATAAGCACATACGAGTTGTATAACAACTGAAGATGGCGGTCGTGTATATTTATTTTTTGGATTAGAACTAAAATACTGATTTTGAACTAAATTGGATGAACATCAGTGCAGAAGACCATTAATTAAAGATAGTTGAATGAACAGTAAAGACGTGTCACAGATTTGTCGTTGTTGTTTTTATTTGAAAAAAAAAGTTACGAAGAAAAAGAAATGTAGCCGGAAAAAAAATTCCATGTACATTTTCATTCCGAATAAACTCAGAAATCGAAAATCAAAGCCTGCAAAGTACGTCCTGTAACACACTGTAGATATATCAGGAAAGTAACACAGCGTTTACTTAAGAAAAATAGGGTTTTTACACCATGTATTTATGTACTTTCCATAACATTTTTTTTTTAAGCATACTTTACCAATCATTTTTTAAAATTTAATTAATAAGATTTTTTTTTGAAGCCATTTATTTAAATGATGTAATTTTATTAAAATTTTATTGCACTGCCCCTACATACCATAAAGAGGAAACATATTGTTATAAAACATGAAAAGATTTAACATTTCTACTAATGGCAAGGTGATCTAAGTAAAATTTTGTTAATAATTTTATATTAAACGATAATGTACATCGTGACGCGTGTTATTTGCGTTTTCTAGTTTTAATTAAACAAACGTTTTGGCGAAAAATCATTTGAGCATAACTGGGCGTGATTGAGAGATATTTTCAATGCTTAATAAAATCTTTCCTTTCCCCTTACTTTAAAATTTATTTTTATTTGTTCAGCGATTTTGACGTATTATTTCACACATGACGTCAAGTTTTATTTCTGGTTGTTTTTCCTTTACCTTTTGAATTCTCTCAATATCCTCTGCAAAATTGAAACATGGTTAACTAAAAGACCGTTCTATATTAATTCTGTTGTTTCCGCGTCGTCAGAGAAAAAAAAACACTTCACTAACAATAATGGGAAAAAGAAAGTAATAAACTATCTTATGGATGGTAAGTTAACGTCTTATCTTGAGCTGACTTTGCTAAGCTTAGCTTAAGTTCAAGATTGCCACCGCTCAGAGTTTACTCGTTAATCTTCTAAAAACTGAAACAAACAATTCAACTCCCCGATTTGTTTTTGTTGTTCTGTTTTATAATATTGACAAACTAACCTAAATGATAAAGATAGAAATAGTAAACTTATAAAAATGCTCCTATTTGGAGTGTCAAGGGCGACAAGGAATTTAAACGTCACGTAGTTGCTCATATCGTCGCTGGAAGAACAAAAGGGTTGAAGCGACACTTTGGTCAAAAGTGAGTTAAATATGCAGTTGTGATCAGTTTTTTTTCTTCTTCGTTGAATGCTCTGACTCTCATTCGATTCTAAAGTCTTTTGCGGTCCTTTAGCCATCTAAAATATATTTTCCATTTGGGAAAAGACTTGACTCAATCGATACAAGTTTGAGACCTTTTTAGCTTTTTGTCGCTTCAGGAAACTTAGCGAGAGCATTGAGTTACCTGAGTAAACTTTTATGTTAAAATCCAACCAGGTGTCCAGAAATCCTTCCGGCGACAATATTGTCTGTATTTTCAATGTTAGAACGGAACTGAAGCGTGTAGATTTTATTTACTATTATTTCATCATGCTAAGAAATTATGTATTCCGGAGATATATATAGTTCTTTATGAAAATACATTTTTTAGGTCATATTATGTACTAAAATTTCTCTTTATGAACAAAAGTATTTTTTATATACGAAGGTTATCAACCACATTTTTCCTCTTTGCCAGAAGTCAGATGGCGTTTATGTTTGTGAACCTAACTCTGAGAATGCACAAAAGGTAATAATTGTCTTGTTATATAATGCAATTAAGGAGAATTCAGTTAAATTAGCGAATAATACCACGAAAACGTGAACCGGAAATTTTGTATGGGTTGAATTACTAGCAAAAGCTTGCAACTGTACGTAATTTAAGATTTTCAGTTGGCACGCCTAACTGCTTTGGTTAGGTTAAGTAAAGTGAGTTTATTGTAGGAACAGTACGGAAGTTAGAACGATTGTGGAAACATTGAACAATTGAACTAATGTTTGGTTATCTGAAGAGATAAACTGATGACTGAGTTTTTCTTCAAGTCAGTAAAAATCACACTTCTATTGATTTTCTGTTCAGTGATACAGAGATATGTCTCAACAATACGTGTTCCGCTGAGGAAATAAACGCATAGTCGCATAGTCGAATAGTCGCAATATTTTTGCGTCTCGCAGTAGGATTTGTGGAAGGCGGCCTTTAGTTACACTTGTTATTTAGATGTCTTCTTCCATGGGAAGTTGGACATCATCACGTATTTTCCATTTAAAAAGTACCATTCGGAGTGGTAATTATATCAGTCATAAATCCTCAATATTAAATAATAAATGTTCCATACTACTGAAACAAAAACTGTAAGTTCCATTCAACTCTTCAATCAACCTCACAACATCTAGACTTGGCAGCATTTTCCATGGACAGGAATGGAACTCGTAACTCATAGACTCAAAGTCAAGGAGTGAACTACTACTCCACGGGGGTCTACAAATTTCAAACATTTATTTTCTCCCCGTTTTTTTACCTTGAATATTTTTTTCACCCTGAAAAATGTAGGAAAGTAAAAAAAAATGTTATGTAGTCAAATACGTTCCATTAAAATTTTGCCATTATTTTAAAATCAACTAAGAGAACCGTGTAAAGGAAGAATGGTTATTAAAAAAATTGCCAAGGTTTTCAATTTATTTCAAAAATACATTGAAAAGAAAAACAAATTTGTTTGAAGTAATTATTTAAAAAAAACATCGTAAAAATTTCATTGCTATTGTTATATTGTAAGAAAACAATGCTTCGATTGTTCCGGTGGTGATCAAACAATTTGACGTTACGGTTCTTCCAATTTATTTTACTTTTATTACGTCACCATCGGTATTTTTAGTGACGTACATAGAGTTTTTGATCAGGGTAGGCAATAGAAAAACAGCAGATTTATTGATTATAAAGATAAGTACCACCAGATGTTATAGATTGTTATTGTATTTGTTCTGTAAAAAGCACTACCTAGACACTACCAAAGATACCAACACAAACGAGCTACTTGAAGGCGCACACAGCCTACAGCATACATGCATACATTTTTGTGTAGTCTAGTGAACACTGAATAATCTACGCTGACGTTGGCGGCATTTGGGCATAAGTAGTTACTGCTTTTGATACGTTATAGTAGGACGGGTGGTAGGGCGCTCGCGGCGGTGCTATCAACTGAACTTCGCGCGTGTTTTCGAAAGTCTAGATTTATTTTTTGCAATAATTTTATATTATTCAATCCAGTAAAATTCATATTTTATGCGAGTACGGTAGATAAGGCAGTGCGCCTATATAGAGTGTACAATTCTCGGTATTTCTTTTACAAAAGCACGTACCAAAAGATATTATTTGCTTTTATCCAATTAAGCTGCGTTGTAAGCCTAAAAGTTATTGAACACTTATTTTTGGGGTTGTCTTATTTTTTCACGAGTTTGAAATAAGCAACCTCCGCAGTGACATAACTGTGATTTTAAGCGAATTAAGTTAGCCAAGTAAATAAGACTATATCCACTAGAGCAATTTTTTCCATGAATATTACGAAAATGTTTGCATTCAATTACGAACCGGCAAATGCAGTGTTCTCGTCTTTGCTTGCAAATCAATTTTTGAGTAATAATAATAATAATAATAATAGAAGGATAACCTTTATAGCACCGTTTTTGTGGGAAAATCACCTCAAGGGCGCTTAAATTAACTGTTGTATTTTTATTAAATCTAACCTATTTTTTCAATAATATTTATACGATTACCCTTTGAAATATTACACAAAGTTATTTAAGAATATATTTAAAAAAATACGCTCTTCAATATCTATTCAACACTAAGTATTATGATTAAAAATAAAATACAATATTATGAAAATTGTAACGGATGAAGCTTTATAAAACAAGCTGATAAATTCAATATTGAAATATCTTCGGTATTTCATTGAATTTTAAAAACAATGGAGCGTTAAAATGGCTAACGGATTTTCACATCTCACTCCAACAGTTTCGTAATTAACGAGTTTGAACGTGAAAAAGCAAATAATTAATATATTTCCACATAATCTGACAATGATAAAATACTTGATAGAGTTCAGAGCTAAACTGAAAACTCATCTTTTCAGAAAATCATATCCATAATCAAGATGTGTAAGAAGTCCAATATAATTTCTGTCCAAACTAAAAACTTACTTTCCGACTCTCATTCCTTAAATTCATTAGAAGATTTCATCATAATCTGTTTCTTGCTGATATACTGTATTTTAATTTGATCTCGTGCTCTAAAATAACTACATTAAAACAAAGATAAAAATAGTAAAAAAAAAAAAACAGTGAATTTAAATTTAATAAAGTTATTGTATCTATCAGATGTGACTTATCAGGTAACCATGTTTCTGTGTTATAATAATAATAATAACTAGAAATTAAGATTTGTACAGCGTCCTTGAGGTGATTTTTTTACAAAAAACGGCGCTATACAAATGATCCAATTATTATTATTAATAAATATTAATATTTTACCTCAAACAGTTTCGTAATAAATGGGTTTGAACGTGAAGAAGCAAATGTTTTCACATTTCATCTCAATAATTTTCATAATTAACTAGTTCAAACGTAAAAAAATGAAATAATAAATTTATTCTGTGCCTATAAATCGAATTGAATTTTTGTATTATTTTCCACGGGGCCTCCAAGCCGAAGGTTTGTAGATCGTTTTTTAGCACAGTTTTTATCAAAAGATAATTTTATTATATTGTTTCAAAGATGTTTTGGGAATTCATTGGAAATTAAATAAAAAAAATATTTTCATTTCAAGTACAAAAACAAGAGAACATACAATAGGTATTGTGTGTTTCTTATTTAACAGTATTTTATTGTAAACGATGGGTAAACTTTTCTGATAAAATCCGGAATTAGCTATTTTAATTAAATTTTCAAGGACTAAGATTCTTAACTGAAACTGCGTAGGAAATAAACGTGCAAGAAGTTTTCTGCTCGCTTTGAAAAACTAATTGTTTAAGTTAGTCAAGTTAATTATCGCATTCAACTTTTGTAGCTTAATTAAGCAAGTAAGTTATCTTCTAGTAAAAGTGTCCGAACGGTCTATAAAACTGCACTTTAAATGAAGGAATGGAAAATCCTTTGTTTATTTGTTGGCCGCATTTTGCTATACGTTGCATTCTCCTTAATTATTGTTTTAATGGCATTCTCGCGAGCTGGAAAAATATTAATTAAATTATTCTGTTAAAAAGTTGTAAAGCTTTACCTAAAGAATAATGGAACTGTGTTCCAACGAAACTCACGACTGTTACATGCATAAACGCATAATTTATTTAATTTACTCGTATGTATGTAAAGTAAATTATTGTAACAGTCGGTGCGCTTCATTTTGGATATGCCGAAGCAAAAAGTTGGTGTCTATTAGAACAATAAAACATCTGTATTACTAAGATAGTCCCCGATCTTTGAAAAAGTTAATTCCTCATGAAAAGGCGACTAAACGTTTATACATCAGATTACGGGATAGATATTTATTTAACCAAGGCTAGCGTAGGATTTTTTCGTCTCAAACATTACCTTTATATCATCACTTTTTTGTTCTCTAAACGTCAATAAAAGTCATTTTGAAGTCAAATTATTCTCAGTCAGTTTTTTTTATATCCAAGTTTGACTCATTATGGATACAGCTAATGGTAATAGAAATAACTTTTTCTGTTTTTTCTTAAAAAACTATATTTTAAGACATCTATATCTTTTATTAATTATATATAATCTTTGGTTTGTCCCACTTTCCCCACAGTATATAAATAAATGCCCTAAAATTATGATGGCTTTTTTCATTTTATTTGACTTATTAATCCACCAGAGTAATTTCACCATCTAATTACTGTAAAAAGTTACGCTTCTAAGATTTTCCAGACGTTCTTTTTATATCTGGCATTTCGGTTCGTTTTCTTATTGGAGCATTTTATCAAAATACTTTTAAAAAGTTTTTAAAGGGGTTATTCTTTTAAAATCAAAGGAACCCAATTTAGATTACTAAGCAAATAGGTTTAAGTTGGCTTTAAAATAATGATAAATTAATAATACATCTTACACCTTAAAAAGTAACTACCAGATAAATCAGAAAATACCAAACGTTCAAATAATACTTGATAGCATGGAATAGAATAAGAGATTTTTTAGTCTCAATTTTATGTAACCTGTCTCTCTATATGTATATAAAAACAATCTATATGTTTCACCTCTGACCCAATTTTATATCGAGTCAATCGCATTCTTAAACTTTTTACAGGTACCTCTGAATGTAACATAGCTTGCAGATGGATTTTTTCTTCTTATCCTCAGAAATAGCGATCTTTAACGTGATCTTGCCACTGAGAGCTCCATTATAACCTCTTTTTTTTCTTTTACATGCGTCTATAAAGTAGAAAAAGTTACCACTGAAAAAAAACGGATAGCAGTGTGATCTATTTTAATTTGAAAAAAAAAACTGTTGTCGCCAATCAACATAAAACGTTTCGACCCCTAGGCATCAGACATGCGATGAAATAGATTTTCCGTTCAAAGGAGAATTTCAATGTTTTAAAATGTTTGATCAATTTTACCCAAATTAAGAAAAATAACCTCACTTCTGGCACACAGAAACGCTTATAACACGCTTATATCGGTTTATCTCTTCAGTGGTAAAACCTTTATTTTATAGCAATGTATAAAGACGACCGTTTTATATAGCTGAAGGTCGCAACATAAAGAAAAATGATAAGACAGCAATCATGTAAGACACTTTGTTGGTTATTTTACAATTCAGAAGGTTTTCGGGCCCGGAATTTGAGCCGACCTGACGTGCGGCATGTACCAGCGTATATAATATACATGCTGGTAAATTATATCCATTCAACGAGTAGTGAAAGAGAGGAACGGCGAGACGTATCGCGCATGCAAATCTGTGCTTTATTTTCCTTGGAATGAAGAATGACGAGAATGTCTGGGCTAAACCTTTACGATGTACTCTATTGTGTAGTTACGAAAATTGACAGTAAATGGGGTCCATCGTACAAAGTACGCCATTCTTTGAAGATAAATTTGGTAAATTGTTAGTGCAAAACAAAACAAGTTTTTTTTCCAAAAATATAACATTGTGTGTATGAATTTTGGGATAAGAGCAAAACAAAACTCCAAAGTGAACGTAATTTTTGTGATGAATTTAAACCACAATTTTGAAAAGAAAATCTCCCAATTTTCAAATAAAAAACGAAAGTAAAACTTCATTTCGGAACCTTTTTCAGGGATGAGGAACTACAGGTGTTTGTTGCAACATTTATTTCAAAATTTATATGTCCCAGATTAATATATTGAGGTTCTTGATTACATTGTCGTCAATCTGCCAACGGATGATATGCATGTATGCTGTTTGTTAAGAGCACGTTGTTCTGTAGTTAACCTAGATAATATTAACCTAGAAGATAACCCCCCTCTAGTAATTCGTGATAATCGATTAAGGGGAAGAAGGAAGATGACGTTTACGATACCGTATGAGATGGATAGTGCTACAAGACCAGGTGTCTCTACCTTTATGAAAAGCATAATGCCATGTCAGCTGAGGAGATATTCGCCATTACATATGTGGCACCACATGCGATTACTATTATCAGAAATAAACAGTAAATAAAGAAAGCATTTACAAAGTTACAAAAAATTTAACATTGAAGCAGAATATTTTTAGTTGTCTAATGTAGCAAAACTCTTAAGCGGCAAGCTTAGTCATTAAATTTTACAGCTCAGCTGTTTTCAGAGCAATTAGCTATAGAGCTGTAAAATATCAATAAAAAATAAACATGTCGCCATATTTATGGTAACATGTTTTGTAAGCTTAAGGTGTGACGATGAAACTAAAATGATTACTTGATTTCTTTCGTTTGTTTTCTTACAAACACAAGCCATGTAACGTCAAAGTGGTTAATTCAATCTATACATGGATTGACAGGGCTAGACTTAGGCACATAAAAGAATAATCTAAAAGTATGTTACCTTATTTGTATTCTGATAAAGATGCAGTCTAGAACTTATTTTATAAAAAAGAGCTATGGTGGTCATAAAACCGAAAACGATTTTTTTTTTTCAAAATTTCAATTTTTTGTGTAAAAATTTTTCAGAAAACCGTGCAGTGCACCATCAAACCTGAAAAGCTTCATAAAATTTTTTTTTTTCAAAAAAAATAAAAATAATTTTCGGCTACAACAACATCAATAACGTCGTATTTGTCAATCTTAGCACTCTAGCATGGTAAAAAATCACGAGCCGCCTTTGGTCTAGAAAGAACGAAGTAGGTATGTATTCAGAATGAGATAATAAGTCGAAAGTCATGGTATTTGAAAGATATACCACGAAAACGCTGGACAATTTAGCTGTGAACGATGAATACTTGGAGCAAATGGATGAGATGTGTATTTCGGAAGAATGTAGACAAAATATTAAAAGGCTGATAAGGACATTGAAAGAAGAGTGAATGCAAATTTAGCGTACACGCGTTGTATACATATTAATCGAGGTGTGTGGGAGTCAAGCAGAATAGGTAGTCATTTAAAGACACGTCTGTTTCGGAGCTAGTGCATTTATTGACTGTTTGGTTAGTGATTGGTTGCTTCAGACAATGCTGAAGTGGTGGTGGGAGGGAACCGCTACACAAGAAACTCCAAAATTTGTTCCAAGAAGTGAGACTAGCAGTCCACAGTGGAATGCTTATACCAAGCCTGTTGTATGGCAGTGAAGTATTAAAATAACAGAGGATGGATACAATTAGACTAAATGCTGTAGAAATAAGATTCCCGATGTGTAAGTGTGATAAAACCATGTTTGGCCGTGTTGCAAATGTTAAGATCCGGAAAAAAGACGAGGCTGAAGAAAGCGCAGTGAACAAGATTAAGAAATCAGTTTGGATATGTAGAGCGCAGTGACGAACGATAAGAAGTCGAGAAAAATAAATTACTCTAGTCAGGTCGTGTCAAGAGTCAGAATTACAGAAAATGTGTATTATGCGATGTATAAATGTGAATAAAGCGAAGAGTGCGTGCCAAGACAGATTTGTGTCGCGGAAACCATTTAAAGTGAGATGTGAAGGAATGAAATGTACGGAAATAATATTATCAATAATCTAAATTAGGCGACTATTATAAGGGAACTCTGTTAAATACGTAGTATTTTCTTGAATTACGCTATTAAAAACGGGCCGGCTAAGAAAAAGCTTCAACTCAATACATAAGAATACCAACTTTCCTCTAAATACACAATAGCAGCCCTAACTTTTTCGTTTAATATCACTTAGAGCAACATTTTCATTAACGTAATATAAAAAAATGGAACCAGTTCAGAGATCAATATCACGCCATGAAAAGAACACGTTTTACCAAAATATCAAATATTTACATTTCATAACCTTTTAGATTTTTTTGAAGAATTTTGCTCAAGGAAGAATATAACGAAAAATAGAAGCGAAAATAATCTTCGGTCTTACTTACACATATAAATTGATAATTGAATTCTCTGGAGTAGGTAAAAAATGGGAGAGTTTTCATTTTTAGTTAGTTTTCCAGTTTCTTCTGGATAGATCTTACGAACACAACTATTAATATTCTTATCACTTTTTGCTTACTCCGGAAATCATCTTTAACGTGTTTTAATGGGGGTGCTCTCGCTTTATTGAGAAAATGGACCAAATACACTTCACTAATAAAATAAATATATCGAAAACGAAAAACATTTAATTATCTCTCAGAATGCGAAAATTATACATATAACATCAGAATTATGTTGTTTTAAATTGCATTGGTCATATATATATCAAGGTACGTCCTGACTTTCCTTTTCCCCATCTATTTCTTCTCCTCACTCCCTCCAGCTTCATAGGATGCCATCGTCTCACTTCCTTCGAGATTCTAATACTCTAGCGCAGTGTTAAAAAAAATGCCTAAATATCTACAGTAAGAACTTTCCTACTTACGTGTAAACACAATTCAGCAAGAAAATCACAAAAATCGTCAATTTGAAAGACCTAATTTTGTCAGAAATCTTAGTAGTTAAAACAATTAAGGTCTAAAGATAAATCAGCAAAAACCTTTTTAATACTGGATTATTTAGTTTTTTATTTTCTTCATATTTACTAATTAAATTTTTGAGTTTCTCTGGCTCCATTAGACAGAACAGGGTGTTCATTATTTTTAAGTATTTAAGATATTACAAAAACACTTTTTTTCTGAATAAGCTTAGGTTAGGTAATCTCTTTTAATCCGTTCTATGAGTTCGACTTAGACGAACTACTATTCTAATAATGATTATAAAGTTATATATAAACTTGTTTACAGTTTTAACTTTAGAATCGGCCAAATGGATTATTGTATTACGTTATGTTATCAAAATTAATCAATTTTATTAACGTTATCCGTTTTACCTGGGTACAGTATTTCATTTAAAATATAAGCAAACTGTTCTAAGAGTTTCCTAGTGAATCCGATAAGTGAATGCTTTTAGTTAGCGGAATTTATTGGAAGCAACAAGAAACACAACTAATTAATGCTCTGTGAATATATAAGCTTTCTTAGGTTTCTACTTAAGCGAGGGATATTAAGTGGCAATTAAAACCCTCAGCCTAATTTCCCTTGCTATTAATTTTCCAATAAATTATTTACAGCTCGATAGCTTGAAAAGAAAGGTGATAAAATATCGACCATTTTCCGAACAATCCTTTAACTCGAAAATAGTTTTTCATCAATAAATACTTGATAATATATTTATGGATTCTTAAAAAGCTTCCAATACAAGAAAAACAATGAATTTTCCAAGTTCAGGTGAACAAAAATAAGTTTCATGAAGAACATACAAATACGCGTAGTATGCTGTGATTGCTTGGTTAATCAAGTATAATCCCAAAAGAAACGAAATAATTACCGAAATTCTTTTACTCGTACATCCCTTGAAAATTGAAGATCCCACGGCATGAACCTGTCGACTAACATTTTTGACAAAAATAAGTTAGTATTCTCACTAAACAAATTCTGGTACACTCTATCCAATGAACACATTCATGATTCACTTTGTATCATGAAAATGGCACGAACATGGAAAATCAATGAGTTGAACATGTTAACTACAATTTTTGTTTGTAATATTTTTTATGGCAAGAACATGTTATCTACAAAAATAACATTGTATTGCAGAAATGCATTAGAATGCTACATTATATAATTAAATTTAGTATGTTAATTATAACATACATGAAAAATTATAAGTGGATTTGTGATGGTACGCACTGTTATTTAACAAAATGCAAAAGACTAAATATCTCAGAATGACTCGACAGTTAGTTAACAGGTTCTTGCCGTGGGGTTTTCAATTAATATAATTTGAGATTATAATAAAATATTCAGGTGGTACAAAGAATTCTGTTCGTATTAAAGCACATTGAAGAGTTAAACCGATAGTAATATCTTGTGGGTGTGTCTGTGTGCCCTAAGCAAGCATTTTTTTTAAAGAAATTAAAAAATAACTTTGTATAAGACCACGAATATTATTTTAATTTTTTATGACCGACTGGTTTCACTTAGCCTAAGCATAATCAGGGTACAAAATTAAACTAAACAAAAAATACGATGTTTACGGTTGTGTACAATACAGAGGGAGAACAAAATTTAAAATAAAATAAGAGAACAATTAAAAAACAAAAGAATAACATTTAAATTATTACAAAAAATGAACGGTTTAGTTTAATTTTGTAACCTGATGATGCTTAGACTAAGCGAAACCGGTCGGTCTTAAAATAAAATAATATCCGTGGTCTTATACAAAGTTCTTTTTTCATTTCTTTAAATATGTCAAACTGGAAAGTGATTTCTTATTTCTGCTGAAACTCAGCATAAAAATTGTATTATTGTCTATCTAAAGCCTTGGAGTTCAAAGTTCGAATTTTAAATAAGCCACAGCAGTTTTATTTATGATCGGTAAAAAAATATACTTCTGGAGATCATCTGTTCTGTGATTGGTAGGTTTTTTTAAACTTTATGTATTAATTTTACTTAAAATTATTTCAGTTTTTTTTACTGATTTTGTCATCACAATCATCGCCGAAGACTTCACTAAAAAGCTTTCACCTCCTCGTTTCTATGTTTTTCGCTGCCACGTCTTTAACCCAATGCACGGTTCATTTTGGGAATAAAAGGCTCACACCGTCCATTCCTAGCCAAGGACAGACTTGAAAAAGTGTCGCCATTGTTGTGAAGGCAGTTATTCACTAGCTAAAAAAGGTGCCGAGTATAGCTTTTAGAGCTATTTTAAAATTTATTTTCTTCGAGCGATATGTCTTTGTTCACCTAATTGATATTTAGTTTTATTGGTATTATCAATTGTGTGTGTTTCTTTTGTTAGCTTTCTAGTTCATTCGCATATTTTCTGATTTGCTCGGATGAAAGTTTGCATGCTGCCTCCGTGGTCGAGTGGTTAAGACGTTCAACTATACAAATCCGGAGGTCGCGGGTTCAAAGCTCAGCGTGCGCAAACACATGTTATTTGATTAATATGTGTTATTTCACATTTAGTTTAAAGCGTACTTGCGACACATTCCAGAGTGGTAGAAACAATCAGTTTCTCCCTGGTAAAAGACCGCCATTCAGAATATAAACATTGCTTGAAATAGCTCAAGCCATGTTTGGTGACCAGAGCCGAATAGCCAGGTACCTCTAAACCTTTCTCTTTCCCATATCCTTCCTCTCATCATCAAAAAAGTCAACTGCTAAATGACTCTGGATGGTTGGGAGCAACGTATTTCACTTTTTAGAAAAATACGAGTTTCCTCGCGAATAAATATTATTTTATATCATAGTTGAATTCAAATTCGAAAACTCGTACGGCTCAATGAATAGAAGTTATGAAAGTACATTTCGTTTTAAGGATTTGAGTCACATCAACCATTAAAATGGTTCGGCTTAAATTGTCGTGCGCAGTTTTGCATCCTGAATCATCAAAATAGTCAACTCAAATGATAAACGTTCTTTTGTGAAAATAGATTTGCAACTAGGACCAGTGGTTAGTACTTGTAAGTATATCATCGGCGAAAAGACAAAAGGACTGAAGCGCCATTTTGGAAAATTTACACCAGAACACTTTAAGATTTTGAAAAAAAAGTTAACTCAGGAAACTCAATGCTCTGACTGAGTTATCTGAAGCCACATAAAGCCTAAAAAGTCCCAAACTTGTATCGCTCGAGTCAAGCCTTCTCTCAAATGGTAAATATATTTTAGATTGCTGTAAGGCCACAAAAGTCTTCAGAATCAAACGTGAGTCAGCGCCTTCCATGCAGAAAAAAAAGACTGATCTAAACTGCATATTTGACTTCTTTTTGACCAAAGTGTCACTTAAGCCTTTTGCCTTTCCAGCGACGATATTATTATAAAATTCTATAAAATATGAACTGTTTAGTCGCTTGACTACAGGCTCGTAAGGAAGAATTGAAGAGGAAGCCAAAAGATGTGCTATGAGTTCAATTTTGTCTTCTGGCAGATTCAACTTTGGTTCAAACTTGTGTATGACGTAATAACTCATTTCACATAATTTTATGATTTATGTTAAATCTTCCCCAAGTTCGCATCGTAAAATTATTGCTTTCGGGTACAATAATACATAGGTCGTTGAGGCCCTCGTGGCTTGTAAGACTACATGTTACGCATGTGAACGCAGTATTAAGTTACAAATTCTATGCGCATACATTTATGACAATGTTATAATGCAAATTCAAATCTGTAAGATGATATTACTTGTTAATGGGATGTAATAATACCATCTGTGAATAGGCTACATCTGTTAATTATTTTAGTCATACCATTAATGCCAATATTTCAATCTCCGGGGGTGAATTGTTGATCTGCCAAGATGAATTTTCTAAAAATCTATTACTTAGAAATAACATGTTGTTTAAATTACTTTTAGTATTTAACGAGTGATGTCAGAAATTTATGTAATTTTATATAACCTATTTTAAAATATCCACTCCGTATTAAATCTTTCGTTATTAAATACTCATATATCTACAACAAATTATTACTTTACGAAGAAAATTAATGATAACATAATAGGGAGTTTGAATACATTTAATACGTCTACACTTTAAAACAGTTTTTAGGCGATCCAATCAGAATCAACTCAACATAAATCACGCACTTCTTACACTGGTGGCGATTAGGCATAAATTGCTTCTTGATGCCAGCTGCCCTTTTTAATTTGTGCAACAACAAAAAATTCGACAATTTCAAAAAACATAGTTTTCTAATGATATATGCATTGTAAGCCTCAGGCAGAAATCTTAAAATATTTTTCGGTCTAAAAAAAAGTCTAAAAAACTTAATTTGCCACATAATACAATTAAAGAAAATTAGTAAAATGGTTTGTAAGTAGAAGATTTAACACTTCTTGTATATTTTTTTGGGGTTTATGAAGAGTCTTTAAAAAAATCCCGCTTGAAGCAAAGGCCAAGATGTGTTGCCACCCGCAGTAATTAAAAAGAAAGTTTTTTTAAAAAATTCTACTGAATTAAATTTTAAACCCGTAAACATACGATTGAGAATTATTATGACGCGATACCACATAGTGGCGGGGCATATTTAAAATATATATATATCTTTGCGTGTTCAAAAACTTATGTTGAATTATATTATAACTTATGGTATCCATACTTAAACTTTCTAATTCATTAAATTTACCTATAACATATATTGTATTAGCAGAGATAAGCAGAATATCGGTTTTTACACCAGTAGCAACGTTTTAAAGATCATGAAGTAGCTACCATAAATAATTGTATTTATAGTGTCGTCGTTATTTTATTCCACAAAAGTACTCAATAACTGCAGACTTGGCAGGATTGCTTTGTAGACATTATAAGCGAGAATAATATATTTAATATAAAATGCCTTAGATAGTAATTTTTTTTGAACAAAAAAATATTTTTCAAGGAGGTGGCTGATAAAAATGAATAAAAAATATGAAAACCGCTAGAATTCTATTATTGTGTTCTCGTTATTCATGCAATGCCTCTTGTATTTAAAGTTTACTAGCTATGGTGATATACTGATGTCAGTAGGCACCTATTTTTTTCAATAAAATTACGATATTTGCGTTCTTAGAACAAAAAATAGTATTGGCTTTGATTTTTCCTTCTTTTTTTAATATTTTTTAAAAAATGCGATTAACGTTTTTCAAGGCCTTCCAATCAAATGATATTGAAAAATCGGCTTTTTGAAAGAAAACTAATAAAATGGAAAATACCACGGATCAAATAAGTCGCAGCACATCCTATTTTGATTTGTTGCAAGTATTAAGTGTTATCATGAAAAAAGAGTATAATATTATCATCACGTGCATTATCAATAAAGTCGTTTCTATGTGGCCTAGCCAGAGTTTGATAACGGCATTGAAATACGAAACAGTTTCAAGTCAAAATAAAAACTGAAACCATCAGAACTTTATAATAATAATAAAAATTATTAAAATCATTATGGTGTTCTACAAATAAGTCACAAAAATGCTCTCACTGAGTTATCTGAAGCGATAAAAAAAACCCCAAAATGTTCTAAGCTTGTGTCGCTTAATTCAAGCTTTCTCACAAATAATAAATAAATTTTATATTTTCGAAGAGAGCTATTACTTTTTGGTTTGACATATTTAAAGATTTAAAAAAAACTTTGTATTAGATCACATATTATTAAAATTTGTATGACCAACCGATTTTTGTTGTTGTTTAGTTTAATTTTAAGCAAAACCGGTCGGTCATAAAAATTGAAATAATATCCGTGGTCTTGTACAAAGTTATTTTTTCATTCTTTTAAATATATTTTAGATGACTGAAGGGCTACAAAACTCTTTATAATCAAACAAGAGTCAAAGCATTCGATGCAGAAAAAGAGACTGATCAAAACTGCATATTTTAACTCATTTTGACCAGAGTGTCGCTTAAGCGCTTTTGACTTTACAGCGACGATATTAATATTAAAAAGTACATTATATAAGTCAACACCGATTTCACATGAGAATTGTGTGTTAAAATCTATGTTTATGTATTTAATCTTACCAAAGCCACCACCATGACGGGGTATCTGCCAGCTATCTTGGAAGCCGCTCCGGTGGCGACCGCGCCGATGGCATTGAACACTCCAAAGCAAATCATCACAAATGGTATGTTAAAATCTATGTTTATGTATTTAATCTTACCAAAGCCACCACCATGACGGGGTATCTGCCAGCTATCTTGGAAGCCGCTCCGGTGGCGACCGCGCCGATGGCATTGAACACTCCAAAGCAAATCATCACAAATGGTATGTTAAAATCTATGTTTATGTATTTAATCTTACCAAAGCCACCACCATGACGGGGTATCTGCCAGCTATCTTGGAAGCCGCTCCGGTGGCGACCGCGCCGATGGCATTGAACACTCCAAAGCAAATCATCACAAATGGTATGTTAAAATCTATGTTTATGTATTTAATCTTACCAAAGCCACCACCATGACGGGGTATCTGCCAGCTATCTTGGAAGCCGCTCCGGTGGCGACCGCGCCGATGGCATTGAACACTCCAAAGCAAATCATCACAAATGGTATGTTAAAATCTATGTTTATGTATTTAATCTTACCAAAGCCACCACCATGACGGGGTATCTGCCAGCTATCTTGGAAGCCGCTCCGGTGGCGACCGCGCCGATGGCATTGAACACTCCAAAGCAAATCATCACAAATGGTATGTTAAAATCTATGTTTATGTATTTAATCTTACCAAAGCCACCACCATGACGGGGTATCTGCCAGCTATCTTGGAAGCCGCTCCGGTGGCGACCGCGCCGATGGCATTGAACACTCCAAAGCAAATCATCACAAATGGTATGTTAAAATCTATGTTTATGTATTTAATCTTACCAAAGCCACCACCATGACGGGGTATCTGCCAGCTATCTTGGAAGCCGCTCCGGTGGCGACCGCGCCGATGGCATTGAACACTCCAAAGCAAATCATCACAAATCCAATTTTCTCGATTCCCCACGCACACGCCACGAAAGCCTGAAATAAATAAAAAAAACACATTGAAACGATACGTACAAGAAGCCTACATTGTGTCTACCTACACCACACGGAAAATGGGTTTATGTGTTGGGGAAAACTAGTGATTCTGCTGGATATTTACGGATATCACCTTGAATCTTTTCTTTTTGCAAAAACATTGATAGACTTCAATATATTTCATTTTAAAATTTGAAAAGAAAATCTTGTTTAATAACTTGTCTTAATATTTTTAATCAAACCTCTAGAAAATATTAATTATTTTGGGTTTTTTTACATGTTTTAATTATGTTTATCCATGTTTACTTGACGGCCTGTGTAGCCGAGCGGTAAGACGCCCGACTACAAATCAAGAAGTCACAGGTTCAAACTCGGCGTGCTCAAACAGATTTTATGTAAATAACATGTATCATAACACATTTAGTAAATATAAAATAATATTTACTATATTTGCGGCACGTTCCGAAATGGTAGACACTCTGAGTATCGCCCTGGTGAAAGACCACCATTCAGAATTGGAACGTTGTTTGAAATGGATTTAGCCGTGTTTGGCGACCAGATCTAAATATCCAGGTACTTCCCAACCTTCCTCCTCCCCATCTCCTTCCCTTCCCCACTACTTTCAACCTCACAAAATACCCCATTTAGGGATGCCGTAATCTCACTGGCTCTAGACGGTTAGGAGCAGTTGGGACTCTTGTCCGATATTAGCTTTAAAAAAAAGTTTTTATTTTTATTTGTTGACACACATACCCAGGTTACGAATTCCCCATACGACAATCATAAAATCTGAACATATTGTTTGCCAAATGCGCGCCCAACATTTGTACTCCGTTGACATTTAACACATAGGAACGGGTCGCTTTTACGACTCGTTCTTGTGTTCAACAGCTCGGCTATGGAACGATTTGCCAGCCTCCGTGTTTCCTCCCTCCTTCAACATGGGTCTCTTCAAGACCCCAAGTTCACTCCTTCCTTTCCTCAAAAACACCCTCCACACAGCATCCCCAAAGATGACATAGGCCATGAGGCAAATTATTTTCCTCGAGGTCTCCTGTGTGGAGTTATTGTAAAAAATAAATAAAAATGCAATGATGGGTGACTGACCTAGAAGAGTATTGTGTAATGGTAATTTTTTAAATTTGTATTTTAGTTTCTGATGTTTTCACTATGAGAGTTCCACTTGCTTAGAGAACTTTAGTGAAACTGAAAGAAGAATTTGGGAGGACCTGGGTATTTAGATTAAGTAGCTATAATCATCACCGATTATTTTCAACTAACGTTACTATTCTGAATGATCTCACTGGGACGATAGTGAGTGTATGAGGAAATCCGCTTATCACGGTGAGACCGCTATTGGTGAAATAACGTGTCGTGAGTGGTTTCAACGCTTCAGGAACAGTGATTTTGACGTCAAAGTCCGGCATAGTGGTGAAAGAAAGAAAGAGAAAAAGAAAGAGGAAAATGAGAAGAACAAGAAAGGAAACAACTACAAACAATCGTTATCGGACGCAATTAATGCGTTTGAGGTGAGCATCAAAAGATAAACGGCCGAAATACAACGAGAGACACGATAAAGTGATTCTGCAGCATGACAATGCTCGACCCCATGTTGCGAAAGTGGTCAAGACATACTTAAGAAGCAAGTTGTATTGTTTTTCTGAAGAATAGAGCCAATTGATGTTTTGATTTCCTCTCCTTACCAAACTACAAATCTGCTACGATAGCGTACTCTACGAAGCTGTTAACGTTGGATAAAGAAATGAAAGTAATCACTTCATACCTCGACAACTAAAAAAAAAAACCAAAGCAACACCTTAAGAGTAATTTTGTTTTAACAAATCATTCTTAAAAGTGTGATCTTTATTAATTTTGAAAAAAAAAACGCTTGTCGCCAATTTAGATAAGACTTTTCGATTCCGAGGCCTAAGGCAGATCAATCAAATTGATCACCTGTTCAAGAACGAATTTCAATATTTTAAAATGCTTGAATAATTTCATAATACACCTCTATCGTTTTATCCCTTGAATACTAATTACTGTAAGCTTTTCACGTATAGAAATGTATCGGGGGTTAAAGTGATGTTCGAAGAGAATAATGCTTTACCGTAACACGCAAACGGTATAAATATAGAAAGGTAGCTTTTGGAGTTTACGACTTGGATTATTGCAGGAATAAAGTTACACATAAGAATATGTACATATGGAAAATTTATATTAGTATTTTTAGCAGAGAAAATAATAATATATCTTAACAAGAATATGAACTATAAAAAATCCCAACAAAGGCACATACTTGGTGAGTAAAAAAAAAGCCACAGAATATTTAAAAAAAGCTCATTTGCCGAAACTTTTTCATTCAGAATCAAGATAAACTTTTTTTGAAGATTAGGTAATTTAGATGTTTTTCGTAATTCAGTCTTTGTTTTATGAAAAAAGAAATAGAATGGAACATAAAACTAACAAGATGTGGTAATGTGTTTATTAAAACAGGAACTTTCTCTTGTTTTAAAAGTTTTAACATAACGACGATGTTTTAGGTTTAAAAACGATCCAAGAAAAAAAAGCTCTTCTATTAAGGAAGTTTTCATTTTAATGTAAAAGTACGTGTTAACATGCGAGATTTTATTAAAATCTATGGTTCATGGTGAGTACGGACGAGAAGAATGTGCAAACGTAAATTAAAAAAATACTAATCTCTCCCAGAAAGGGAATGTGATAAAGCTTTTATAAAATTATTGTTATTCTTCATTTAGTTTTAATATAAAAATTATGTACTTCACAAAAGCATAATCAAAAAATTGTATAAAACGAAGCAAATATAAAACAACCTACACAAAACATTTTTATTAAAAGACTTTTAAAAGTGCAACAAACATAGAATACATTTCAAATGGGTTTCTTAAACGTAATTTTCAAAATGAATAGAATTTCCTCATAAAGCTTAAAGTACGCTAAATACCTCGTAGATGACAAATAGGCTACGCCTCAATGGGTTCATATGCAGGCTGTATAAAAAGTCGTAAAGCTTCAATTGTGAAAGCCTTTTCACTGTGTAGTGTATAGCCTGTATGGGTATCTGAGCCGCCCAATAAACATTCGAAAGAACCGCCTCAAAGGTTTTATTGACGGAGGGTGCTATCTTTAGGTCTACTTCCTTAAGACTGTAGAACTCTGTTCGTAAGGAGGTCTCTAGGACAATGACAAATCATAATTATTGTCCTATATTCAACAATCCAGGAAAATAACAAAATGTCTTTATTTTTTTTAATCTTGAGAACCACACTCTTTCTTATTTAAGCCTAGGTACGAATTCATATGTACCTAAATCCAGAGTATGTTTCAAAATAAATTTTATGGTATTTTGAGTGTTTGCCTCATCTTTTGAGAATTAAAACAGATTGGCACTATTCATATTCGGATATTTTATACAACCGCTTGTTTTCTTTAAACACCATGCTTTATTTAGTTTACCATAAATACCTTTCTTTAATAAGTTTGAATTGCAAAACTGTAGTCACGCGAAATCAATTAAAATGCATTAATACAAGTGCAATGTTTTCAAAAATATAATAATTAAATGTTCAATTTTAGATTTAAGTCATTAATTATAAGTTATACTCAGTAGTTTGTTACTAGCTATAAGCCTTAATTGTAAGTCACTAGTTGAAAATATTAGTTGTAAGCCATTAGTAATAAATCTTAATAGTAAACTATTAGTTATAAGTTTAAGCGATAGGTTATAGGTTGAATAAATTCATTTGTAAAGCGCGCTTGAGGTGATATTCCCACGAAAACGGCTCTATAAAAGTTATTAATTTATTATTAAAATTATTATTCGGTTTCCATTCACCTCAATGTATTTTTCATCATTTCTGCTGACTCATATTATACCAATAAGCTAAAATGGCTTCATCTGCGCGAGCTGAACGGATGAAAGACAGATATGTAAGCAGATTCACTGCGCATTTATGGGACTTAGATCACCCCCTTCGATACCTCATAGCCCTTATGTATGGGGAGAGGATGAGTCCCATGATTACCTAATAAATACCCCAAAAAACCTTTTGTTAACTGCGGGTTTTCCCAATAATATTGGAAAAAGGTTTTCAAGACCGTATTGAATGAAAGTTTATTTGGAAAAATTGTAAAATAAAACAAGAACACATCAACAACCCCTTTTCTTATAGTGTTTAAAAAATCGTAGGTATAAATAATTGTTCCAGTAAGCCAACGTTATTGACGTACATTTTAAACCGGTGTGAAGCTTAGTGGTCCAGAGCGTTAGGTTTACACTCGCGAGTTCAATTCTCTGCAAGCAAAGTCCTACACCTTTGCACCAGTAACTAATTCTACTTTTAATAATGAGAGTTGAGAGACTTCAAATATTGTTTGTTATTCACAACCATGCAATGTTTGTAATCCTTTCTTAAACAGTCTTAAAAGAAGTTATGTAGGTAGTTTTATAAAATAAATCATATATTTGAGTCACCTAAACTAATCACATTAAAAAGCAAATTTAAGAAACTCTTCTCACTCAATAAAAATAGTGAAATTCTATTTTGTCAATGTATAGTACATCCATTAAAAGATGAAAAATCTTTATTGGGTTTTTTCAAAATCTATTTTCTTACCCAGCAATCGAAAAATACAGGGCAAACAATACGGCGCGACGCTTTACCGAATTTATTAAATAAAACATTTCAAAGCTCGTGATGACGTTGTGTATTGAAAAAAGTTGCGTTTTTCTACACATTCTAGAAGCTCACCCATCGAGAAATTTATCTGATTTAACGAAGAGATTATTTACTTTAGAGTATGTAGTTAAGTGGTATTATACCAACATATCTAATTATCTACCATCTTTAATTAGTTTGTTGGATGGAGTACGGTGATAACAATGGTAAATAAATTATGTAAAACACGCACAGAAGCCCACACAATACTGAAAGTAATTGAGATGATAACGGCTTTAAAATATAAACCAATTAATGAGTTAATTAACTTTTTGGTAATACATAAAGTTGTTTTAATAAAATAAAAGGGTTCACATTACGATTCAGGCTTTGTTATTTATACTGAAAGGTATGGATGATAAACGATGAATATATCGGATGCTAGTTGGTGATTTATGGGAAAATTTTATTTGGTTGCCTCAAGGCTTTAAATAACGATGAAAAATCTTAACGGTTTGTTTGAATAGAAAATTCAATAAAGTGTTTTTGAAAATACATCGTGTATTTGCATCTAGTTTTGTACCGCTTTCGTAAATTTATTTTTTTGAGAGGTTTAAAACAATAATTTTGCAGTGTTGTATTTTGGGCCTTTAAAAATGGATATTAATTTATTTCCTCACTAAAGGTTTTTAGATAAATATTCTGTTATAAAAATTGCATGTACATACAGAAAATATTAAAATAATGGTCAAACAACAACATTCCCAATTCTGAACTGCCAAGCAGAAATTTTTATATATGCGGCAACAACAAAACAAATCAGTGAGCTCGGGCGTTATGGAATTTAAATAGATTTTATGTCTAGAATTTCTAGATACACGCAATTTTTTTAGATTTTAACGTGATTTTCACCATCAGAAGTGAAGCCATAAATTATTTAAAACTGTTAAAATATAAAAGATGAATTTTAAACTAACTAAACCCCCCAAAAGTAAAATACTAATAAGAACTCTTAGTATCGCCCTGGTGAAAGATCATCATTTAGAACAAAAAGATGCGTAAAATGACTTTAGCCGTGTTTTTTGACCAGATCTGAATAGCCAGATACTTTCAACCTTCCTCTTCTTCATTTCATCTCTTTCTCAACGCCGTTCAGCCTCACAATATATTCCAATGGGGGATGCCATAGTCCCACTGTTTCTGGACAATTGCGATTTTTACGCGACTCACATAAAAAATAGAATAAATAAAAACGATCTCCCCGTTTTTCGAAAAATAACTTCCAGAGAGATTGTATTAAAAAAACAATTGGCACTATTTTCACTGTTTTGTGACGCAATAAAACGGTTTCAATGAAATATAACTGTTAATGATTGAGCTGCCTTCGTTAACAGTCGAATAATAAAAGTAACCTTTATTCTTATTGCCTATGCTTATTACGAGAAAACAAAATGATTAATGAGGGCACGAAATTCGAAATGAAAATAAATGATTTTCATTACGTGTACATAGCAATAACGTTTAAAAATGGTTTGGCAATAAAAAAGATACCAACAAACCGATAATAACATTTTATGGCCATTTGATAGTATATTACTAACCAAAAGGAGATATAACGTATATCACTGGAGAAACTACCGATCGAAACCAATCCTGGCGTTTATTTTTATGTTTTCCTAAGAATAAACTTTTTATTTCCACATTTTATACACAAAATTGCCCAAACTAATGAAACGGTCTCTATTTATTATTTTTGGTGAAGGAGTTCGCAAAGTTTTTTACAAATATTATTATTTAAAAAATCTTGCTTGCAATATAAAAAACCTTTATCATCCTCGGAAAATGCTTTTTGGGAGGAGTTTCTCCTTTAAATCAGCCCTTTCTTTGACCCTGATCAATTTTCCAAGGTAATCAATGTTGATGTATGTTAATTTGGAACAAAAATTTCCTGGTTTATTATTCCCAAAGAATTAAAAAAAACTCATTTCGGGAAGGGCAAAATTATAAAATAAAAAGGTATAATAGGTTTACAAAAACATACACTTTTAAAAACGGAATACAAAAGAAGAGGGAACAAGCGAAAAATACACCAAAATGAGACTCAAGAGTAGAGATTAATTAGATAAACATCATTAATAAAATAAAATAAAGATATTCACACATACAGAGGTTTTACAGAAAGGATATACCTACTCGTATCACTGATTAAAAAAATTGTCGAGAAAATATCCTTCAAGTGCTTTTGCCAATATTTTTTGTTCGCAACTGGTTAGAGTTTTATTTCTTTGGGTAATGCGTTGTATTGTGTATATGCAATGCATTGTTAGGAGTTGATTCCAACTTTAGTTGTATGAGTAGATGACGATAAGTGTATTTGATTTTGTGATAGTGCTTTGCGCTGGTGTCGGTATTAAAGGCTGCTTTAATGTTAGTGTGTGACGAGTGTTGAATTATTTGCAATATGGCAGTTGTCATGTTATATTTTGGCAGACTCGTAAAAGGAAGAATTTTTGTATGTAAGTATATATCTTCGACACGAATATCCCATGGTAAATAATATATACTTCGTATGGTTTAATAAAACAAATTTGTAACTTTATTCCACTTTTATTATTTCGTATTCGTATGGCTTTATTTTGGATAATTTGTACATCTGATATTTGTTTCTTGGTAATAACACCCCATATACTAACTAGATAACTCAGATGGAAGTGGATTACAGCATAATATGTGGCGTGGAGTAAAGATTTAGAGAGGAAGCCTTGGAGTCGGTAGAGTACATCGGTTATTGGGGACATTTTGGATTTCACATGTTCAACATGGGAGTTACACAAGAGCTTAAAGTCTATGTGTAACCCTAAGTATTTCATTACTTGCATATTTTGAAGCTGTTCACCTCTAAAAGCTATATTCATTCGCACGTTTTCTTTTTTTCCCAAAGTTAGATAGTGGGTCTTTTTAATATTGAGGCTTAATTTATTTATTCGCAGTCATTACGTTAAATTTGCAACACATTCGTTCATTTGAACTTCAAGGTCACTCAGATTTTTACTATGATATTAAATCGCAGTATCATCAACGCAAACATGAAGTACCATATATATTTTGAATAAAGAGTACATAAAATACTTTTTTTTTCAACCATTGCACATTTTTTTCTCTTAATTTCAACAATATTCTTTCGGTCTGTTCATAGAATATCAAACACAAGCATTTATACCAAACTAAGAATTAAAACATCAAAATATATGCCGCTTACAAATTTAAATAAAATAGAGTTTTGTCTACTTAGGTATCCCATATAAGAAGTAAAACCATTGCCTTTGTATAACCTTCCCGCTGCATTCATATGCCTTCCTTTAGCAGTCTCATAGCTATTGGTGCGGGGGTAATCTAATTGCCGATACGATTTCCAGGAAAGCCGACATTGCGAGGAGTCGAGTTTTCCAGCGCTCTGTGAACTTGCGCCGAGACGGAACGGTTTAAGTGCAACTACAATCTAAATGGAATTCGCTAAGTACAATCACTTGGAGCTTGGAGCACGTAGTTTTATGGCGTTGAGATATCGGGTTGAAAGTTCATCACGGGGCATTATATAATATAATCATTTTAATTATCCTTTCACAGTGTTTTTGACACAATTAATTGCGCAAAACACAAGCACATCATTTTCGTACAAACTTTTATGTAGTTATTTGTTTGTTTATAAAATAAAACTACGCTACTTTGATTTTTCTAAAGACGAATGTCAAATTCCAAGGACGAGAAATGGTCAATTTTTTCACGGGTAACAACGATTCTTAACAGATTCTGCAAAAAAATTACTGCTTAAACATGTATTAATGGCAGATCAAACCATTTACAAAGGATATTTTTTATTAAATCACACTTTTTGTTAGTGGTTGTAAATTCATTTAAATTTTACTTTGAAAAAATAATTAATTTTGCATTTGTCAATTTTTTATTAAATATTGTTTTTTAGCGTTTTCATAGTTTGATTTTTTAAGGTGACTCGTTTCAAGACCACCGTACACTGAACATACCGGAGAGTTTAATTAGAAGGCTCGGTAAAGTTTTGAGGGCGAGTTACGGAAGGGATTGTAAGAAGATCGGCTAGGTGTCTAATTCTTTACAGGTTAACCTCGGATTAAATAAATTCTAAGGCAAAAATATCAAAGATTTAAGTGTGGTTACGTGCTTACCACAGTTGAGGTCCTTTATGGCCAATTCAAGTATCGGAAAAATGAGGTTTCGAATAAAAAATATCAGCAATTTTTTTAGGGATGCCACAGTCCCAACTGCTGTAAAACTATCATCACTTGTACCACATCAGCTTTGAGAAATGTTGAGTGTCAATAATTATTATTTGTTTATTTAGTTTCCTTTCTCTTAGTCTTATATTTCAAATTGTGGTTTGAATAGCTTTGTCTGTGAAATTCACACAATAAAACAGAAATTCCCAAGCATATTTATCTAATCTTCTAAGTTAGGGTTCCACACCACCTTCATTAGGGTAAGCAATCAACCAAATGTAGACCTTCTGTTCTTATAGCCAACAGCTATACAATTAGTTCGTTCCTTCGTTCCCACATTTACAATTTGCTTACATTTTCATTTCAACGCGCAGAAGGTATTTTCTACTTCGTTTTCTTTGTGAGAATGTGTTTTTTTTTTCATTTCTACTTTTAAAATTTGTAGTTTTTTTACAGCTTGCTCGCGTATGATTCCGTTCACTTTTGGAAATACTTGGAAGAAGTTTTATGTTAAAAGTACTCTCGCTCGAACATGATTTATAAGTGCGCTAGAGGGTTTTCTTTTTCACGGAAAATGTTTTTTGAAAGCTGTTTTGTAAACATATTTTAGCAAAAAAAAAAAAAATTCAACTAGTACCAGCTACACAGTCAAGAGTTAGATTCACGCCATGATGAGAGATCGTTAAATTTTCACTCCGTCGTGCGATGAATGTGTTTCTAATTTACTAATAGCTGATCGCTTATCACATGTGTAAAAGTTAAAATAACTCATGCTAAGAATAATAATCATTAATAGTTGCCACAATTCACTTCCACAAAATGGACTAATTTACAAGTAAAATAGAGCAATCATGAGTGCTCAGTGTTTTCAAACTATGTGCTTATATAATCACTGTCAGTGAGAGGGATACTAGGAATATCGTATATTATAAAGAGAGTATACATATTTATAACATTAAACTAATGAAATACGAGTATTCAGGTTGGTATTATTGAATGAATTATCCAGTATACTTTTACTGAATCACCACTTTTATGAGATTATATCTTGAGGCCAGTTTCTCCAAGGTGTTCTATTTTCTTTCTAAGTATTGCAGTTTCCGTAACATAATGATCTACGCTTTATTATTTGGAAGCAAATACTCTTTTCATCGCAATTTCAAAATTCACAGGCGATTTGAATTTTTCGCACATCATATTATAGAAGTAAATGTTATGCTTATTGTGATATTTTGTGGACTAAAACGAATGGCTTAAAAACTTTCGAAAGGAATATAACACTTTCTCACATAAAGGGAGATATTGAACATTTGGTAATCGTTTGTAGAGATATTAAAAATTACCTTGCATAAAAGAAATGAAGTCCAACAATTCATTAGCCATGCAGAACTGAAATAATATGTAAAGTTTCATTTTGAATATTTGTCTTTGATCTCTGTTGATTGATCATGCACAAGATTATGTAGGTCCTAATAAGTATGATGGTTTGGCCATGTAGAAAACATGTCAGACGATAAGACACGATATATCAATAATTGGGCATTCTAGTGGAAACATAAATAAAAGATGTTCAAGGGCCAAATCCTGCTATGGGGATCTTAAGTACCAACATAAACATAAAAATCGATGTAAAAAAAGTATTTTGGTACACTTGTAAACAAACATATTAAAGAATTAAACTACTTAAAAAAGATTTCGAAGATACACTCGTTACTCTTAGCACTCACAACATTTTTTTCAGAGGAAAATTTTTCACAGTGAGTGGGTCCCCCACTTTCAAAAACTTTCTTTAATATTTTCCGTAACACAACAATTAAAACATATTTTTTCATTAAATTTCAGTATGTGTATTTGTGTTACAATGATAATTTTCCTTCCCTATACCCATAAAACACCAACGGCAACATATTAGGTACACCCACTAGCGCAGGATTATCAAATAGTTCAAAGTTCGATACGTTATTTAGTTACCCCCAGAGGCAGTTTACCACGTGGAAGCTAACGAGAGGTAACGGATAGTTGGGGGTTGGGGGTAGGGCGTTGGGGGTTGGTTTAGGGTTAAAGTTGCCCGATTGAATATATCCGGATACCCACTTAGAATCTATTTTGCTGCGGTCGAGGATTTCTTCCGAAAATAATTACCGTTTATTTTTTCTATCGGTAAAATGCGTGTTAATATTGGGATAAGAAAAAAAATTCAATTACAACTTCAGTTTGATATTTCAACGAACGATAGGTGATTTAAAAATGCTAGATAACGTTTGAAAATGATTGATGAAACCCTTCAGAAAACATGGTTAAACACGGCGCTATCAACACATGTAGGGAATTTTGAACATGTTCATATTAGTTAGATTAACTGAAAAAAAAAAATTATATGTAAAGAAGATCACAATTTACACAAAAATATGAACCGAAAATATTCGGATGAAAAAACAACAAAAAAGAAACAAAAGGTTGAAAAAAAAATATCTACAAATCTGAAAGAAGTTCGGAAATCAGAAAAAAACATTCTTCTATTTTGTGTGTTGCTTTTAATACGTTTCCAAACATAATACCTTCACTTGTATTGCCTTTTGAGTGAAACCAATGAAAAAAATGTGGAAAAAGTTTCACACCTTAAATACAACCACAAAGTTATTTTTAACAACGAATTTATTTTTATGAACAAATTAAAAACAGAAATACGAATATTCTTTTCGCACACATTATTCGAAAAATGTTCCACTATAAAGCATTGAAATGAATAATGTATTGAAATTCTTAATCTGGTAGCATTTGCACGCAAAATAACCAACGTTTACAAAGGTAAAAGGAAATATTTCGAGCACAAGGTACTTAACATAAACCTTAAAACAAATTTTAAGAAGGTTCTTAGAAAATGTTTCGACTCCACCGCTCTTCTCTCTACTTTGTTCAGAAAAAGTAAAAGGTTTTTGCAATGAGACTATCTTTAACAAAACTCTAAGTGTTCATGGTTCCATCTATGTCGCGGAGTCTGGAAAAGATATTTGATTCAAACGATGAAGATTAGACTAAAAGATCAGACTTGCCATGAAGGTCAAAGAACAGCTTACACTTTTGAATTTCAGCTGATGTGTTACTTCAACTGAAGAAGATAATTTTAGTCTTCAGGGAAGGATGAACATTTCTGGAGTTAAGAGATTATCGAGATTATCTTTAAACTCAACTTTCTTTAAACGGTTAAACTCTTGATACGCTAGGACAAATACGCATTTTTAAATTATCCAAGTCAGTGGTTTCCTGTAGAAAGTAAATCTTTCACAAGTCAAGATCAAACCATAACAACGTTGAAATTCCATATTATGTAATAGTACCTTTTGGTCCGTAGTTTCACATTGCGAGAGGTTTCTAAGAAAGGGCACACTCGACACCTGTCTCTCCATTCCCTACATACCGTAGATATATAATAATATATCCAACTATTTACGTAAACACTCTAAGGCATAGATGGCGAACCTCTGTAGACAAGCGAAAACAGTTCGAATTTTGAATGATAATATGATTAAGCTTTCACTAGGCATCACCGCTTTTTGTCCTGAACGTCACGGACCTTTAGTCATCTGCTACTGCGTGCGGTGAATTTATTTATGTCTACGTAGTACAGCCCAACTTATGTATGTGTTATTTTGCATTAGTGGAACTCGATTGAAGATAGGGATCAAATTTACAACCGCTTTTTTAACAGTGTGCGGGAAAACGTATGTTTGGCAACATTTAACTGTGCGGATAAACCTTATTGAATTGAAAATGGTAAATCACCTCAGTAAAGATCGGACTACAGCAGAATGTGTACGATTATAAGTCTCCACGCTTTAATTTTTATGTCTCGACAAAAATTTTACAATTGTTTATTAATGAAAATGAAATAATAACTTTGTATAAGACCACAGATTATATTCTGATTTTTGTGACCAACCGGTTTCACTTAGTCTAAGCATCATCAGGGTACACAAAAATAACCAAACAAAACATACTAAGTGTGTATTGCATATCGTTTTGAAAAAATCTCCAAGCTATATTTTTTTTAAAACCTAATCATCTTATGACACCTACTACATTTAAAGGAAAAAAGAATATTTGAAAGACCTAATGAAAGAAGTAGATTTGCCATCCATGCTAAAGCTATGGTCTATTTTACACGGTGAAGAAAAATTAAAGATTATCACAATGATTAAGCGAACTAATGTTTTGACATTTATTTACAATGGAATAGTCAAAGAAAGTAAACAATTTCAACCATACAAAAACCATAATTATTTTACAGCCCAGCTTGGGGCAAGGGTCAAGGGTCAGATTATATTATCGCCTGCCACTTAGCATTAGGTTAGGTTATACTTACGGCGTTAAACTCGGCTGCTAAGAAAGCTTGCTCGGCTCCGATGAACATTGTGGCCGGCAGTAAGAGGAGTTGGTAAGGGTCTGCCGTCTGCTTTAATGTGGCCATTAAGCCCTTCAATATCGACTCCCTGGGCTTAGCGTCTCTCATCTCGCATCTGTAATAAATTAAAACGTTTTTACTCAGGTAATAGGAGATCAATACTTGGCTCTTGGCAAGTCATTAATTTTTGTATTTTAAGTCATCGTGTATTTTATTTATTTACTCATGACCGGTCGGTAGCTGAGTGGACAACGCGTCGGATTCCCACCCAGGCGACGTGCGTTCGATTCTTCTGCTGGCTAAGTCCTCCATCATTGTACAAGAAACATCTTCCGCTTCTTATGATGGCAGTAGGAGTTTTTTTTAATATTGTCAGGTTATTTGTAACCCGGGAATGTTTGTCCCTCTTTAAAAAAAAAACGAAGAAAGCGATCACATTGTGGTTTGACTTATTGAATATAAAACAATGACTTTGCATAATACCACAGATTTGACTTTAATTTTTACGACCGACTGGTTTCGCTTAGCCTAAGATACAATACTTAACTCAACAAAAAATACAACAGTGTATGGTTATATATAAACATGGAGAGAGAACACAATATAAAATAAAATACGAGAACAGTGAGAAAACAATAGAATAACATTCAAAGTTATAACAAAGGGACAAAGAGAAAGAGACGGACAGTATGAAACAAAAGAGGGAAAACGTCAACTGAGAAGGTGATTAAAGATAAACGATACTAATAATGAGAGTTTACGGGAAATATACCTAATATTGGAATACTTATAATAGTTCAATATTTTTTTAATTACCTTCTCAGTTGACGTTTTGTCTCCTTCATTTCATATTATCTGTCTCTTTCTTTCTGTTCCTTTGTTATAATTTCAAATGTTATTCTATTATTCTCTCACTGTTCTCTTTTATTTTATTTTATATTGTGTTCTCCCTCTGTTTGTTTATATAACCGCACACCTTATCTTTTGCTTAGTTTAATTTTGTACTGCCTGATGATGCTTAATCTAAGCGAAACCGTTCGGTCATAAAAAAATAATTTAATCTGTGGTCTTATACAAAGTAATTATTTTATTTTTATTAAATAATTGTAAAAAAAAAAAATTAACAAAGTACAGCGACGTTAAGTAATTCAATCACTCAAAGGGTACTTTTATTGAAGGCAACCTTTTCCGAAAAAGGGCGTTTTTAATAATACTAAATTCTTAATTTTACTCCACATTTTTATTAAATCATTAAAATGGAGTTCCACCACGAGTTGACAGTTTCAAAATTAGAGATGTTCTAAAAGTCTTCAAAACTAGTTTCTGACCATAGACAAAATAGCTGATCACTCTAAGAATGTAGACTCAACGCGTTGAATGATCTATCCCTAGACTTTACGACATTCATACGAATATAAGGCATCATTAAGGCATCATTAAGGCATCTATCTGTATGGTATATAGTTAGACGGAAAATTCCCATAGATGTATAAATAACATATTTAACCTTTCCGTTAGAAAGGTCGAAAACTTCTTCAAGCTCTTAAGATAACACAGCAATACCACAAAAGTTAAGTTATTTACATATTTGTTTGTGAAAAACAATACAAAATATATTAACGTATTTTAAAATATATGAATCGCTAATATTATATTTTTTAAATGGATTTGAAATTCCTTTCGGGAAAGACTTTTTTGTGAATATTTGTCTATTTTGTCTATATTTGTATCTAAGGAACAAGTCTGCATACTTTACTCAATTTTTTGTTTTGTTTTATACTCATTCCGTTCTTCCTTTCGCACACAGATTTAGTAATTTTTTCTTTTAAGGTAATATTCTACAGCATATGGTACTTTGTTTATGGCAAGTCGATTTACTATTATACATTGAAGGATCTTATGACACCCGAACCAGACGATTGAAAAACAAAAAAAAATAACCGTACTATGGCTTAATTGAAATGATTACCAAAAAAATATTCTTATAACTTAGATAATTGTTTTGTGACTATTTATAATGAATAACGAAATTAATTTATTTTATTCACTTTATTAGATGAACATCATTTCAATACATATATATATATGTATATATATATTTTAGCAGCTAAAGCGTTTTATTTAATTTTAATTTTAATTGCCTTGATGATTAAAGCATTTCATTTTACTTTGATTTTAATTGCCCTGACGATGTCAAGCCACGCAGAATCTCCCAAATATGACCTAGGCTCGTGGGAAACGATCTCTTCCTGCGCTCCAATGGCTTCCGGTGTAGAATAAATAATTATATCATAATAATATTAACGAAAGAAGTACTAGCAGTTGTGTATTTGAACATTAAAAACAAAAAAAAGTGAATAGTTCAAAATTATGTGATTATTTATGGTATGAAATATATGCTCTTTATTATTTTGTATTCTGCCGATGTCAAGTAAAATAAGTATATTGTAAGAGCATTATATTTTATTAGACAACTTTACAACGATATAAAAAAACTCGGTATTTTTGATGCATATAAATCTAGAACAAGCATTTATTGAAAACAAAATAATAACTTTGTAAAAGACCACAGATTAATTTTTTTTTTATGACCGACCGGTTTTTTAATCTTAGCATCATCAAGGGTACAAAATTAACCCAAAAAAAATACAAAGTGCGCTCTTATTTGTACATACAGAGGGAGAACACAATATAAAATAAAACAAGAAAACAAACAATACAATGACATCTAAAATTATAACAAAAGAACAAGAGTGAAAGAGACAGGCAATATGAAATGAAAGAGATTGAGAAGGTGATTGATGAAGTAATGATAAATTTTAAGAGTTTACGGGAAATATACATAGTAAAAAAATATATACATATTCAAATAAAATATGTGGTCTTACACAAAGTTATTATTTTATTTTCAATAAATATGTCAAATCACAAAGGATTGCTTTCTAGAAAAGTAAAAGTATTTATATTTAGAGGAACTACTCGTATGTAGACCCACGAGAGAAACCTCATTAATGATTTTAATTATCTCCTTTGCTTCACAATATTATCTCAAATATTTCTCGCTTTTATATAGACTCTGTTTTTCAAGATATAAATTAGTTCTTCGTGGAACTAAAAGATAGAGAAATGTGTTTTTCGGGTTAAAACATTAATCTTGAAAGATGAATTAATGTTCTTCATTTTGAAATAATGATAAGGCTAAAAACTATTCTCAGAAATGTTGACACGTATTTTCCCTTTCTGTTAGCTGCGGGCTACATTAAAATACACTAGAACATGAAAAAATCTAGCAAAAAATTTGGTAAAAACGTTGTCACTGAGAACTGGGAAGCAATGTGATTTTATGAAATGAAAGTTATTTTTAAAGATTCGTACCTTCTGAATAATGACGTCATTATCAAAGTTGCCAATATATTAGTTGTCTTTTTATATGACTTATGGATCAATATTTCTGAATAGCCGTGAGGCAATTTATTTAAAAACTATCATAAATTTCTTAATAATCTCTTACAAGGAATAAAGCCCGTTAATTAAGGTCGATTGTGTAGATCTCGCGCTTCGAAGACTGTTTAAAAAATACGTTTTCCAAAAACATCTTAAATGGCATTCAATTCTGTTTTAATTAAACCATGTTATGAGTACGTACGCACGCACGTAGATACGAGTGGGATATTTTCAAAATTGGAACTGGTGTGTGTTATTATCAAAATTAAAAATAATATTTTCAAATCCGGACAACCAACCGACCTATAATATATTTTACCAAACAATTATTTTAATTTTTTATATCACTGGATGTAACATGCCAAGAAAAAAATTTAAATTGCTTTAATCCACCCATTTCAAATATAGAATAATATCTGCCAAAATAAGTCTAGGTAGGTACTTTATTAGAAACGTAAAGATTCGAAAAGATTTTAAAATGAAAATTTTCTATGCACATTCATCAGTTCCAGATTTAAAACTTCACACTTGTACGTTCTCGCAATGAAATTATGTTGCTTAGTAATATTCAAGTATTTTTTTTATCATATAACTCAGAAACAATGAATTGCTGCTCCTCAATCATCACTCTAATAATTATTGGTATCATTCTCCACTGTCCAGAATGTGAAGACTTGTTGACTGAAGCCACGGTCTTGAAATTTTTGGTACCAGTCTAAATGATTTTGGTCATTCATTACGACTCTACCAAAACTTTGACTTGACCATTGATTTGATTGTTCGTTTTAATGTATATTTTGTCCTATTTTTTTCATTGCTTTATAGAAATATTGTGCATGTGCTTTTCTTTCTCTGTGGCTCTTTTTTCCCATTTCGTGTTATGTACTTTTTTGTAATTGGAAAATTTAGTACATATAAGTTCAAATGCCCCTACAATACAAAATAAAAAAGTAGGCGTTGATATTAGAAGGATTCTTAAATAAAAACGGTGTTTGTTGTCGAGTACTTCCTTCTGCGCGCCGAAATCACTGTTGCCTTTTCCACTCAAGGCTGACCCACGAACGGGTGTGCGCTGAGGGGATGTTTCCTCTCGAACCCTCTCGTCAGCTTAACGTCAACAGTCTGATGTGTTTGTTTTCTCTATCCATTTAGACCTGTATAAATGTCAGGGAATTAAAAATATTCTGTCCCTTCATAAATTTCATGTAGCTTAACTTAAACCTTTGACCTTGTAGGTGATTAACCGTCCTACGCAAACATGTGACGTAAGATAACCCTTAAAAGTGCCATTTAAAGTTTCAGCCCGCAAAAGGGTCATTATTCAAATATTATTTTAATTAGGCATCTTTTAAAGTATTTCGTAAAATAAAACCTCTCGAAAAATTGGGTCCTCAGTTTTTTTCTTACTCTTTTGCTTTGTTATCTTATTTGAAAATATTAAAATCACTTTTATTCTCTTAAAACCTTTTCAGGAAAATTTGTGAAGAAGTGTAAGGGTTTCGAAGTGTCACTGTTGGGACAATTGTAATTGAATATCATCACCACGGCGCCACATCTCTGGGTTGAGTTTGGTCTCTTTCACTAATGCTCTCCACTGGCTGACATCCCTCGCTTCAGTTCTCAGTCCTTCCCGTCCTGCTCCAATCCTCCACCTCCTTCCACGCAGTCCATCTATCATTTCTCGGCCTGCCTCTAGGCATTTCCTTGCTTCCCTTGGGGCACCAACACAATCGTAATTGTTCATCTGGCATTATTTTTACATGTCCAGCCTATCGCAGTCTCTAGAATCAATGGTTTTTTTTACAATGGTTTCTTACTTTATGAAGTTTTATGTTCACGATTCATCTTTGTCCTGCATGACCCATTTTGCAGTGTTGGTAAGTTCAAAGATGTTTTGCAGTATTTCACGCTTAAAGACTACTAATTTGGTTTCTTCATTTCAATTGCAATGAAATAATGAGCACAAATAAATGACAAAACACAAAACTTTAGAATAATTACGGATCGGCAGTTTTAAAAATATTTTTTGTACAATTAGAAAAAATATCATAATTTTTCCATCTGTGATCTTGGTTCCTTTCCGTTTTTTCGAACACTTCTGAAAAAATATTAATTATGAGATAAAAGTTCAGAATTTAATTCATCGTAGGCTCATATCCTTTAATAGGTGTAGCTTCTCAGTTTATTACATGTTTTGGTTTTTAACCAATTTAAGAGAGTCTACTTGAAAACTTTTACGTATCTATATGTATTATTTAATATTGATTATAAAAATATATACCTGGAACTAGTTTCTCTTATATGATGTAAACTTAGCTGTGGATGAAATTTTATAATAAAAACATCCCTTAATTATCATGGAAATATATGATTAAATAAATAATATGGAAAACATATAGTAAAATATTATTATATTATGTAACATTCATAAAACTAGATAACATATTAGTAATAATAAAAAAAACATGGAAGTAAAATAAATAATATTTCAACAACAGTTGGACGAACTGTAAAATGTCCTTAATAAAATAGTTTGAATATTTCGATGACTGTATATTTCCGCAATGAGGGACCTTCACTAAATGATTAGTGGTTTTGCGTTTAATGTATGACACTTAAATCAAGTGCGGAAGGTCGTGTATTAAAATGCCGTAAATAATTTAAAAAAAAAACATGACAAATAATGAGCGCGGTTGCTACTAATGACCGAGTTTTTGTTAGCTGCCCCGTAAAAATAAATATCAAGGTTTAATTTTAAAATTAGTTTTAAATTTTGAAGGGATATTACTGTTTTTTTTACTCCAAAAATTCACGCCTTTTTGAGAATAATGAGTCAAAATCATTTTTTTATTAAATAATACTATCACTACAGTGAACCCTGGAGAGGTTTGTTCAAAGTTATAGATATATAATATTCACCATACAAAATTCTTCCATGGACATCCCCCTTCTTACACGTCTTGCATGAAAACGAAAGCGCCAGAAAATTCCAGAATGTTGAAAGTTTTAAAACAAATACCCATATAAATAAAAGAGCATACGTTTTTCTTGAAACGTTCTATTTGACTCTGCGGAATTAATTATTTTGATTTATAAATGGCACCTTTTAGGCATAATGAGTATTATTTAATTTAATCGTGACATTCGATGCCTTATGACGGATTTCTCATAAGTTTTACTGTACCTAAGAATGGCTATTGAAAAAATTTTGCATGCCCGATCGATTACGTGATGCAGAATGAATGAGCAGAACAGCGGATCATTTTTCATATTATTATTCATATACTTGTCGAAACATTATTCATATACTTGTTGGACAGTATATTTTCATATATCACGTTATAAAAATCCTTCCTCGAAGATATTTTGAGGTTGTTTGTATGCGATAAGTAGAATATTTAGGGTTGGGGCGAGTATTTTATATCCCACGACAGCACTTCCCATCGTCGTTTTGCTATTACATTTCTGTTTTTCGTTGTGAAACCAATTTAGTTTTTTGGTATGAACGCTTTTGTTTTGTTTTTGTTTCTCTTTGCCCAAAGGAATTTAGGTGTTTTTATTTCGAACCAATTCTATTCAAGCGAGTAAAACATACATTATCTAGAGATACCAATACACAATATGATGTTTAATTGGTAGAAAAAAAATAATTAACGAAAAAATAATTAACGAAAAAAATATTCTGAAAGCGACCGGGAGATTTTTTTCGTTCATTAATTAAAAACCTAATTGGGGATAGATTTAAATATTTTTTAGAAGTATCTATAGACTTTATTATAGAAAAAAATGCTACTCTAGAAGTTCTTTGGAGAATATTATTTTGATGTTTTTTTAAGCTGTTACGCCAAACAATATTCCAAAACTTAATATATACCTGCTTACCTATAGATATCTATTACGAACAAAAATAGTATTTTTTTGTGCAGTAAGTAATTTCAAACTAAATTCAAAAGGTCTTACAGAAATTTTAAAAATAATTTGTCCTTTCACACAGTAAAAGTAATGCCAACGAAGGGAAAAATAAATGTCACATGTAAAAAATGATGTAATCAAAAGAAAGGAAAAAAACAATTTCAAAAAAATATTTACGTTGTTTTGAAAATTTGTAGCAATTACAATCATGTATAAGAAAAAAAATGATTTATTACGTGCACATCAAAATATAAAATATACGAATGGAGTTCTCCGGATTAAACAAAGTAGGAATCCCTTTTTTTAATATGTAAGGGTTGATGTCGTCGAAAATTTAAAAAATTCAATTAAGAGAAGTTTGATTTGAATTTACTAAACAAGTTCACAATTTTTCATTTAAAGTAAAAAAAAAAATAAAACTTTGACATGAAGCACTCACTTTGTGGTAAGACGTAATTAAATTTTAAATAAAAGTTACTTTGTTTTGACACCACTTTATTACAGGGTTGAACACATATACATATTTGTTCAACCCTTAAGAAGGTTCAGGTAAAGCCGAAACCAATTGGTATATGTATTTAATAAACTGGTGTCAAAGCAAAGTTACTTTTACTTAAAATTAAAAAAAAAAAAAAAAAATAGAAATAGTCACACACAACATCCAACCAGAGTTATTTTCCACTTGGGAGAACCGGTTCACAAATTTAATCATAGCGTAAGCGATTGAAAATAAACATTGCAGACATGCTTCCCAGGAGCTTATTTAAAAAAAAAGTTTTATGCATCAATATATTTGTAAATGTCAAATTTATTCGGTAAGCTTCTATTAGGTTTTTCACGACATAACTAAAAACGCGACATTCGGAATTTCCCCCAAAATGTTTGCCTTCGTTATATTATATCGTCGAAAATATTTATAAATTCGTCGTTTTCCGAAACGAGTCACTTAAATTTGAGGTATTTGTCAAAAATGGGTACATGTTGGATTGACGCAAACGAATAACCAGATTGAACCGAAGAAATTGCTGTCATGGACCCGACACACGTGCTGCTCGAAAAAAACTAGTACTGTGACCAAATCATGAAAATATTTATTAAAACAAGTAATCATTTTGAATCATCAAAGACACTTCTTAATTTTATACCAACGCTAGTAGTTGCATAACGACTTTCCGATTACAACACTATTTTTTCTAACTGAGAAATAATATATGTCAAAGACTTTGAAAAATTGTCATATTTCAGGACACTGTTTTTAAAGCTCAATAGCAAATAAAGAAAACGTTTCGAGTTCAGAATAATTGTGTTGATGTGAAAATAAAGAAAAAACAGGTGGTTTTGTAAATCTCATGACTCCAGGGGTACTACATAAAATCAGATTTCTTGTTTTAGTAAAGGTGCCCAACAGATTCACAAATGTTTTTATAAAATTAATTTGATACATCGATACAAAAGCATCTTGTGACATCAAACCTAAAAAACTTTTATTCATCAATGCTGCACAAATATATTTTGTATTAAAGCTTATATTTGTTTTATTTAATGAAGGTATAGATATTCTGAAATTTGTCATAGATAAGGGTCAATACATTTAACCTTGATAATATCTTCGTTGGTTAATCATGGTAAGGCATTTCGAAAAAAAAAGTTTCGTAAAAAGTGATCGCAATAGCTTGACAGTATTTTGGTAAGATAATAAATTCTCGTACAACGAAAAACAACAAATCTTCAGTTTTATTGCGGGAGTGGTTGTTCGAACAAATAATTCATATTGATATACACAAAAAAAATAATCTAAATGCTCCGGACGATTTCTGACGTCACATGTATCGTCCGGGGTACATCGTACAGGGAGATGACGCAACTTACTGTTCAAAGTAGGTGGTTATGAAGAACGATAAAAAATAAATTATTTGGAAATTGGATAAAACCATTTTGTTAGAAATTCCTCATTACGTAAATCGACGGTCATAGCTCACGAAAAAATATTTGAAATACAAATATTCATAGAAATACTTGGATATTACGAGATAGCAATTTTGCTTTTGGCTCACAATCTACGAGTAGCATTTGTAAAAAGAAATGCGGAACCTCGATTGGTTTCCCCGGATGGAGTTCAACTGAATTATGCGGTCATTTCTTTGCCTGGTGATCAATGGGCATGGTAACCATTTCTATTCTATTGAGTCGATTTATTATATTATGTTTTTGGATATCGTAGGCAGCCATACTACCGAAACTTTTTTTTGTAAAATAAAAACCGATACTTACAACAAATGTTTAAAAATTAAAAAAAAAACATTCTAACCTTCATTTGAAATACGATAAATTGAAAAAAAAGGACTAGGTAAGTATATGTTTTCATAAAAGATAAAGGTCATAAAAAACACTATTTTAAGTTCCCGCTATTTATATTCAAATTAATTCAAAAGTTATTTTTTTTCTCTGTCATTTAAGAAAAAAAAACTTCTAATTAATCAAAACCTTCTTTATGTCTTTTGTGCTGTTCGTTTTAATTTTAATTTTAATAAAAAATAATATTGAGTGAAATACATTTGATTTTTATACTTTCACAAAAGTGCTCATATCTTGATGTAATTTTTTGTTGCATAGCTCGAACTTGCTCGACGCTTGAAAAATCTTATTTTGGGCTGTAAAAGAAGTGAAAACTGAATGTATTCCACTAACTTTATTTGTACTGTACTATTTATTGTCTCTAGAAAATTAAGGATAAAACTTTCAAAACGTCAACAATATTCCGACAGATAAAGTTTTTCGGAGACTCTTTTCTACGGACGTAGACTTGGCTACTTTAAAGTGTAGCAAACATATTTTTGGCAAACTTCCAATCAATTTGCTATAAGAAAAACAATAAAACTTTATTTCAAAACTTTAGCTGTATTGCTTCTGAAATAAAAATAGACGGGCCGATACAGAAAATACTGCTACGAAATTGAAAGACGCACAAATTTTCTCGCTTAATTTTTTTCAATTTTTAAGTTAAGTAATCAGATTAAAAGAAGTTGGTTTTTCAGTAAAAATCATGAGCGTAACACACGGCTTTGAATGAAAAAATCATTAAAAAAATATATTAACGCTTTTTTGTATTGTCTGTTTTTTTAATTTTCTGTTAAATCATTTTTTTGGAAGTCCCTACTTTTTTATAGCTCGCAACACTTACACTTGTCAAGCTCCTTACTTAAGTATTTAAACACAATTTGAAAACCGCTGGAACTTACCTTTTAAAGCTTACTTCGTAAAGCAACCTTGAAGTGATATTCACGAAAATTATACATAAATCATTATTTATACCACATGGAAAGAGTGAAGCTGAAGAAATTACGGTGGATGGTTGGAGGTGAAAGTAATGTGATGTGTAAATAGTGTAATGAGTGTTATAATTAATGATAATAAACATGAGAGAAATAAAATTCTGAGAATCGTTATTTTAATCAAAAGAATCGCGTACTGTAAGCAAACAACAATATCAAAACATAATTGGTTCGATTAAAAATAATATTTTATTCAAAATATTTGGCATCCAACTGTATGATCCAAGGATATGTCAAGGTTAAAGGGAGTGGGGAATTAAAGGAGATAGGGAAGAGAAAGGTTGACAAGTACCTGCGTATTCAGATCTAATCACAAAACAAGGCTAAAGTCATTTCAAGTATTGTTTAGATTCTGAGTGCTGGGTTTTCACTAAGGCGACGTTGAAAACATCTACCGCTCTGAAACGTGTCGTAAATACACCGATGTATATTATTTCATTAAGAGATAAGCGACATAACACGGATTACTTCAATACAATTTATTTGAGCACGCCAGGCTCCGAGCCCGCGACTTTCGAATTTGTAGCCACGAATCTTAACCGCTCAGCCACTGTGAGATGCATTTTAGATTTGGTGTACCACTTGCGAAAAGAGTAATGGTACACAATATTTGATGAAATTACACATTTTTTTCATAAAATTGATATTTTCTCTCATAATGATTCGAAATAAGATAGAAGATATACTTACCTGATGATAGATTCTCATAAAACCACAACGTTTTTACCTTTCAACAGAATCCACTCCGAAAGCTACGGAAAGCACTGCTGCAATCATACAGGCCAGGAAGATACCAGCCAGCAGATTCCTCTTGAAGGCGGAAGGAGGATTGAGATTCGGATTCTGGAAGAAATCAAAGGGTTAGATGGGTAGCTCATAGCCGGTGTCCCGCAAACTTTTGTAATATTCCTGCAACATTTTGAAAGCAGTATGTAAAGAAACTACGCTTACGAACCTTAGCAAGAATGTGTTAACTCAGTTTCTCAATCTATGTAAATAAAAACTAAGAAACACATTGAAATACTTTTAAAGCTAGAAGAATTAGGGAATATACGAGTATGGTCACATACTCGTATATATCACATTCTTGCTATGATATTATGGTACCAGCGATAAATTTAATGTGGCAAAATCAGGAACAACATATTGTCACTGGAAGGCCAAAAAGGCTTAAGCGACACTTTGGACAAAAATGAGTTAAATATGCAGTTTCTTTCTCCCGTTTAATTCTAAAGACTTTTATGGCCCTTCAGCCATCTAAAATATATTAACCATTTTATTGTAAAACAAAAAGAAACTTCAAAGTGCTCTGGTGAAGATTATCCCAAAATAGCGCTTCAGCCATTTTGACTTTTCGGCGACGATACCGTCATGTATTTACAATATTTAAATAACCAAAATAATTTAGGTTTTTTGCTTCGCTATGAAGGTTAGTGGTTAAAGTGTGTTGCTGAAATTCGCACCTGAAAACCAAAGGTAGGTATTGCATTGAAATATATTTTTTTAGCGGGTTGGGGTGTGACGAACCCCAACTTTTTTTTCGCAAAAATCTTTGAGTTGGGTTGAGAGCTTTTTGTGCGCTTTCCTATGCCTTTCACCGGCATACGAAAGTTTCCGTTAGCGGTGGCAATCTTCAGCTCGCCTATAGCGCTCGGCATAGGCTAACGTTTCCGGATGAGGTGCCTCACACCCCGCATCACTACTCGCGTAGCAAAGTTGGAAGGTTAGCGATTCATCATGTTTTGCCACATTCCCAAAAAAAAAAATACAGTGACTTTATTCATGATTTATTATAGTAACCATGTTTTTATTACATACTTATATTGTGTGCTTAAATTCGAGAAAAGCTTTTAGAAAACGGTTATTATTAAAATATGTGCAAGAAAACAGTCCTCATCTTCTTCCCTTTTCTGAACTCTCTTTAGTCTCATAATATACCCTTCACCCTAATTGGATTTACCGTAGTTGTACTGACTCCGGGTACTAGAGATTCCTGTGCCCAATTGACGTAGAAAAAAATATGAAAAGAATTTTCTAAAATTGTTTTTACACCGTTTCTTTCACTCTGATGAATGCGACAGGTGTAATTCCACCCCTTTAATATACTTTTAATACAATAATCCTATTCAGAGAAGAATACATTAAAAGATTTGTGTAATACCTAAATCTTTTTCATAGAGTTGATAATAGGACATATTTCTACTGGATTTTCAAAGAGAATTAGCGATGAAATATTAGGTTGGAGATACCACAAATAAAATTTACGCAAGGTATTTGGTCTGCCCAAAGTCCGCAAAACTCGATTCACTTACTCCACGTGCGGTAAAAATATTTTATTGCTACGTGTCATAGCAATGTGAGAAAAAAGCGAAGAAAAAGTTCCACAAAAATTATTGGTAAAACTGTTGCGGGATTTTTTTCAGTTTCAGTTTTTTTTTCACAATGTACAATTCATAAACGATAGCTTCCAATTTTTTTTCAAAAAGTTATCAAATTTACTTGTCTAGTAGAAATAAGCCGTTGTTGGAGGTATGTAATTACTACTGCTGGGTTAACATTAAATACAGTTCGTACATTTTTTGTTATCAAAACAGTAATGTATTTTTGATTGTTAATCGCATGACAGAAGAACCTTTGGTGTTTTTTTTTTTAAATTAAATATTTTTACGGATCAACTGTGCCACTGCTTAGAAATGCTTTATTATCACCAGATTATAACAGTATAAGAGTAACAGCGGCTATAAATTACCCCACTCGAAAATACGAGCACTGCAAAAAAACGATATGGTCAAACATAATTTTTCAAGCCTCCCGCAGATGGGGGATCTCTTTACCTATCCGTCACTGCTTGAAAATGGAGCCAACACAAATATCTCATCGGAAGAGTAACGCTTTTATTAACAGGTTTTAATAAAAAAAACCTTACTAACATTATTTTGGTTACATTGACGCATGCGAGCCTAAAACCAGTGAAATTATACTCGTATTACCTGATACCCTCAGCTGAGGCATGCTGAGAGACGGAAGAAAATTACCATAGGGCAGTATCTGGCTATTCAGCTCTTACCAAATCAATCAGAAATTTTATTCCCCTCGAATTTTTCTTACTTTTTATACTCTTTGACCTCATGACTTGTTTGATTCTAACTTTATGCGATTATACTAAGAACGTTCGTAGAGAGACACAGAGCTCACGGAATGCTAGAAATGAGATTACTAATACGAAACTGTGGTAAAACCAAGTACAACCGTATTACATATGTGGACATCTAAAAAGAATGCAATACTGATGTAGGCACGAAAAACAACAATAGGAAAGAGACGGATTTATTGTGTGGACATGAAGAGCAGATGGACGTAGACGAGGCGGCAGGAGAGAACATGATACGAAAGCGAATGGTAGAAGAAGTTGAGAACGGCTGTGGAAGATATGGTGAATCAAATACTTGAGTCGAGTCAAGTAAAGAGTCTCTACAACAATAAATGTGAATGGTGTAGTGTGCGTTATGACTGAGTTATGTGAAAAATCGTTCTTTCTGCTTACTCTTACAATGCATGGCGTGTTTGTAAGTATTTGTTTACTTGTTCACGAGAAACGGAAAAGCTTATAAGGATATTGATGGGAGAGTTGATACAGGAAAAACATATGTATATATATTCATATCTATTCAGTTTAAAACATAGACTAATATATTTATGACTGTACTAGTATATGCATCCATTTATCATTTATCATTTATGTGATTTTTTCAAGTATCTATTTGAATATTTGGGAAGGTCCCGAATTATAATTGTAGTAATCTCATGGCGCTAGTTTAGCCTACCTTACCAGAAATTGTATGGGAAACAACTAAGCATGGCCCACTCAACAAAAGTTTGATTCCCTTACCGTAATATAAATTGACAGTCCATAATGTTAGTACGGTGGCGCATTGTAAAACTTAAATACATTGTTCCGAAAGTGGTCGTCAAGTGTGGGTTGTTTCAAACTGTCGACAAATTCGACATCGTCACGATTCAATGATTTGCGCCATTTTGTTTTTTGAAATTTAAACGGTCCTTGTCAAACGTCGATTGTCCGTCCGATTTCAATTTTGAACAAAATTTGTTCGGCTGAAAAGCTTAACGCTCGTGTTATTATGCTTGTCAGCTGCAATTTGTACGAAAACTGAAACGGTCCAAGAATGGACGATTAATGGGGACTATTAAAATGTCAAAATACCAAAATGGCGCTAATCGTGAAAGTTTCACCTCACCCCAAATTGTGAAGGTTTTGAACCGCTTGATTACAAATTTGCAGTAGATTTTGAAATATAATATACTCCATTAATATTTTCTTACTCACATTCTTTATTTATTTTTTACTTTTTATTATAATTTTATTTTCATTATTATTTACTTATTTATTTATTTCTTATGAATTTCTGTTCATTATTATTTTGTTACTATTATTATTACAATCGTATTGATATCAATTATGGAAGGTATTGCATTGCACTACTCCTGCATACCTTCCGGAATAAAACTTTTATTATTATTATTATTATATGTTGGGAAATATAATCTGCTGGTAGGTAATTGCATAAAAAAGTTAATTCTCCATAACTTTCGACCGGTTAGTAGCTGAGTGAACAAACGCATCGGATTCCACCCGAGCGTCCTGGTTTCGATTCCTTTGATAGCTAGGTTCTACATCATTGCATAATCAACATTTCCGCTTATTATGATGGCAGTAGGAGTTTTTCAAACATTGTCAGATTATCGTAACCCGGAAATGTTTGTCTTTCTTTTTAAAAAAATAATATAAATATACATATTTAACTGTCGAACTCACATGTAACAAAAAATAAACTCAAATTAAAAACGTTATGGATTTTCTACTCGATACAAAAACAAGATACTTTTAGTATCGCCGTGGTGAGGGACCATTATTAAAAATTAAATCTTTTTTTTTCGTAAGAAGCAAGGTGGTTAGACATTATATTAATAATAAAAGAATACTTTGTTTTAAAACCACAAAATTTATTACGATGAAGGCCAACCGGTTTGGCTTGGATCAAGCTTCGTCAGGGCAGATATAATAACTAAAGCAAAATACAGAGTTAACAGGTAGCATTAGATTAGACAATTTAGATGCATTCGAAATTAAGAAATCTTTAAAATTAAGAATTTATCACTTAACTTTCTTAATAACTAAAAAAATGTATCCTATAGCTTTATTTTAAATATGTTTCCTGTAAATCCACCTTCATCCCATCAATTGTCAACTTCACTCTCACGTGATGCTACGAATCACTCTGTTTTATTCCCTAACTCACCCATTTAATTATTATTTTGTATCCTGTATCTGTATTGCTTCTTTTCCAATGACAATGTAATATGTCGCTTTCATATATAAATTCAACATAGGATCTTTGTCTGCCCCTAACATTACATCATTATATTTCTATTATGTAGACTTGTTTTTTTGCCAATTCACTATAATATTTATTTAGTACTTTCAATTGTTGCCTCCCTCTAATATTTTCTCTCTCTCTTTCTTCTTTGCATTATATACTGTCTCACTGTATCATTCATTTTTATACATATATATACCTGTTAAATCTGTATTTTTCTTTAGTTATTATATGTGCCCTGACGAAGCCAAAGAATTCTTTTATTATTAATTAAAACATTTTGTTGCTGAAAATTGGTTAAGTGCATGAGAAGGCAAGTCACATTTAGCATTTTGAACTATACATAATAATTTGGGCCGGGCTTAAAAAAATCTCTACACAAGAGGCCCTGCCGAAAAAAAAAAATTTGGGTCTTTGTCATATTTGGGGGTGCTGTGTGGAGAAAAAACTTTAAGAACCTCAGTTAGATGATAAAAGTGTTAAGAAACAAAATAAGTATAAAATTCACATGTCAAAAATTACAGTAAGTGAAGAAATTAGTTATACTTTTATTAGTTTGTGTCCTTACCGATTCTTCTTGTTCTCCGCTCGAGAAATTGGCCCCGCAAATCTCCCTCACGTCTCTGACGGTGGAATTACTGAGAATTTCGTCAGTCTTTTTAAGCACTTGCACGATTAAACTTTGCGTCGTAGAAGAAAGCGATTCTTCAAAGGGATCGGCCATTGATAAAACTGAAACAAATGACAAATATTACTCCGTGAAACGAGTGAAACACTGGATACCTGAATAAAGAATTCACTCTGTCACCGAATATACGAGGACATGTACATTTTTTAAATTAAAAGAAGATACCTAATTTTGAAACTGCTAATTCGTGGTGGGACTCCATTTTAATGATTTTAAAAATACCAAATTTTTAACTTTATTCAACTATTTTTTATTTAAGACCTGACCAGTTTCACCTTATGACGGGCATCTTCAGACTGGTACGATTTTAAGTAAGTCTATGGCGAGTATACTTTTAGGTCCGGAAAGGAGGGGTATTGATATTCATAGTGACTCATCTGTGACTTAAGGATTTTAGTTTTATGGCTAACAGAGGTGGCTTTACTATACCTTCAAAAACACATTTGAGTAGTTTTATTACCTTCTGGTAGACGGTTTACACGCACCCCGCACTAACGGTCTAACGCAACCCGTTAACGGCTAGTCTAGTGGTCGGAAATAAGCAAAAACACCTGTTATTTGTATTTACAAGAGTTCAAAAACATTTTTTAAAGTGAATAAAACCAAACCGTATTTTTTCCCAACAGTAATTCCTCAAAGAAAAAAAACAACCACTGAAGTATTTCACTACAAACTATTGTGAGATTATTTGCGTAAACGACTGAAGAACCGATTTATGGAAAAAGATTTTCCAATCTTAAAAACAATCAATCTTATTGGAAAGGTAGAAAAATGTTCGACATCACTTTTTATGTGGTTTATACTTGACCAGAAATTTACCGAGCATGTTTTAGTGATTGTCCCTTTTATTGAGGCCACTAAACGTAACTTGATGATTTATAAAGATCTACTTTCACTGACTTTGTGTTTTTATATTTGTGCTTTCAAATTAAAAACGTAAGTTTTTGTAGTAAAGCGCAAGTTTTTGAGTTTTATTTATTTTATATTAGTTACTTGTACTTTAAAGTTTACTAAGTGTATAATTATAATTCATATTCTTTTTAACTTAATAATAACTTATATACAACTCGATATTACTAATATGTTTTATTTGGTTCTTACAGGCTATTTTGAATTTATTAATTGGTGTAATTTTGATGGTTTCCGGCAGTGCATTTATAACATTTCATCCCTTTATAAAATAACTTGTTTGTGTATTGGTTTTATTTTTTTACGGAAGTCCGATTTCTTTGTATGTCCTTGTATTATGTTTGTGAAAATCCACGTAGTAGACAATTATGTCAGAAAAAATATTTTTGTAACAAGTTGTTCTTCGTTTTATGTATAAACAGCAAAAAGTCTAATTAAATTTAATATAAACTGTAGTACAAAGACAAGCGCTAGACTCCCTGGGAGAGCGATAAAAAATTATAATAATTTGTAACCAAAGAAAAACCATTCAAAATTTGGACACATCAATTCATAACAAGAAGTTCACTGACAATGATTGTTTATCATAAATATAATAAAAATAATAAAATTTAATTCCGGAAGGTATGCAGGAGAAGTGCAATGCAATACCTTCCACAATTGATATCTATACATAGTAATTATAATGTTAACAAATAAAAATGAACAGAAGTTCATGAGAAAAAATAAATAAACAAATGAAATAAAGTAAAAAATTAAAAAAATCTAAGTAAAAAATATTAATGGAGGATATTAGGCCTCATTACTGCAAAACGCCATCAAGAAAGAGTCCATCCTGGCAGTGTTAAGATTATGATATGATTTTTCTCTGTTACACTGTTACTGGATCAAAAAACAGGCCGAGAATGTGATGTGCAAACCAGGCAGAATCTTTGTTGCAGTTCAGAATTACGTTGTTAGGCATGTTGAAACCGCGTTTTGCCTTGAAGATGATGTCATGTGCGATATACAATTTTTTTTCATTGATTTAAGTCAGATTGAGCGAGATGATAAAAAATTATTACAAAAATCATTACTTAAATCAAAGAAATCTACTACAAATAATTACTACTTTAAAATATTCAGGTATTTGTGTAAAATACATTTACGAGGCAAGCAACCAATTATTTTTTTCTTAATAACCATCACTATTTAAAATTATTCGTTGAAATGAAAACTCTCTTCTCAGAAAACTGTTTAAAATATTGGATACAAGTCATTTAAATCTTATCAGAAGTCAGAAATCATCCAAAGCATTCCAACAAAACAACCTTCCTAGCTTTTTGCGTCAGAATGGTTTGAACAACCGACGCTAGAGAAACTTCTCGAAAGAAAATTATTTCTTTTAATGTTTGAAATCTGGAGTGAGGAACGAGGTTAAATTTGTTCGCATTTAATATTTACTTCTCTCAGAGTTATTTTCAGATGAAAAAACACATTTCACTCGAATGATATTTAGTTCAAACGTATAGTTTTTGCCAACTCATGTTGGATTATAAAACTGTGAGGTGAATGAAATCAATTATTTAGCAGAAACATATCAGTTAGCATAGCGGCGTGAAAAGCATTTCCCAACGGCGATGAAATTTGCGCAGATTTTTCTGCATCCAATTTTTATGTCAAAGCAAATAGTTTCTAATAACTAGACTTTTATCTAAATTATTTTTACCAGATGATTAAAATAAAGATTGAAGCTTTTTAGATGTAAATCGATTTTATGACATCTACTTATTTTACTCCTAGAAAGAGGGGGTTCTCTTCAGTAACAAACCACAATAAACTTCTTATTTTTATTACGAATCATCTGCTCACGGAAAGTTTTTTTTTTACACAAGTCGTTCTTTGTTCAAAAATTATCTTACTTATACGACTTCCCGGTATTCATCTGTCCTTCTCTATTTAATGCGGATCTCTTTAAGATCCGGATTAATAAATTCCATCCTTCAACTTCTTTGTATTTTGCTTCACAACGCCGCACAGCTAAAGCTTTCTTCTTACGTCAAGTGAAAAATCCCTTTTTAGATTATTGTGTTGGAATGTACTCTTTCAATATCCATATTTTTGAGCATATTTCTCTCGTTTGCTGCAAGTCAAATATTAAATAAAAATCAAATATTAATTCCTGATTCCGGGCAGTTGGGAGTGTTTATATATCTGGCCTCGGATTTTCATCATTTGTCCAAATCATATACAGTAAACAAACCTGATGATTTTAACATTGGAAAAAAAATCTCTAAATATTTTTCTTCGTTGTACTACTCGTACGTTAAATACAAAAATTCTGCCATTTTTGACTGACGGCCGTGTGGTTTATTTGAACATGAAACACAAATCCCTATTTTGCGAAAAGTTGCTAATCCGCCGTTCCCGAAACACATTTCAAATTTATATACTTTTGCTCAGTGAGAATATTTTTATTATGGCTGTACATATTATGTTAACACGAAAATAAGAGCTCTCCAGTTTTTTTCCTGAAAGCTCGTACGGCTTTTTATTGCGTTATGTTTCTAAAATTGTTTACCGTACAAAGCTCATAATGTTATTTAAATAATGAGGAAGGTAGCGGTGCGAAATAAGCCAAAAAGCGACTTCGTAGCTGGTTTTTTGTAGGTTATCAAAAATAAAACATCATTTTGTGTTTTGGTTTCATTACGAAATTAAACAAACCTTTTATTAAGCTTCTTGAATTATCTGAAAAATATCACGATTCGCTGGCATTTTTTTCGAAATATAATGTTTACTTATCAGCAGTTTTATAAGTAGGATTTTAAAATAAAACACCGTTTTTAGTTGCTTTTTGATGTGCAAATCAAATAAATTATTCAATTTCTCAAATTACCTTTTAAAATATCGAAACCAGATAACGTCGAATACTTATTTTCTTTCAATTTGTTTTTTATTAAAAAATTCCCACAAAAACATTTAATTATTTTGATATCTTGCTACATAGCAATCCAGATGAGTTATTATACTGTACTTTTTTTAAATGTAAGTGCATAAGTTTGATTACTCTGTATTGAATATAATTGTAGTGACTCACGCAATGTTACTTCCAACCATGTTACGGAACATTACGTGAGTTACTTCAACTTTATACAATACAGACTAATCAAACTTATGCACATAGATTTAAAAAAAAAATACAACATAAAAAATGGGATAGTTAGTGTTGAGAAGGAAAAATAAAACTTAATTGTAAATTAAACACAAACAAATTGTAATTACACTTTCTAAAAATAATACTAACAAGTTAATTGGATTTCAAATATTCAAAATTTCGAGAAAGTGGATTGGTAACCTCTTTATTTTTTACAATAGAAAAAAGGTTTCATTTGATTGCTTTTCCCTTCGCTCAAAAAGAATCCTTTGATTTGCTGTGTTTCTGAAAATACAGATTAATAAATGGTCGAACCAAAGAGTTTCACCTTGTCTATATATATACATTGTAAGGAAAAGGTTTTTTCGTAAATTTTATTTCACAGCTTTGTTAAATAAACTGTTTAATAATAAAACAATGGGATCAGATCTCATACAAAAATAACGCTTGATATTATACACAAAGCTATTACTTCTTCCAGTTCGTCTTATTGCAATATCAAGATCCCTTGAAAAAACAGAAAGGTCACACCTGTAACCCAAAAAGAGGATTCAAATATACACCTAACGAAAAAATCACACTATTTCCATTGCTTATTTTTTTAACTCAATATTTTTATATTTTTTGTTGTTAAGTGGTCTCATTTTGCAAACACTTGGTTTGGCGGGTTAAAGTGCTCGTATTGTGACAGTGGTGGCTCGTGATAAGCGTTGGGGGTGTACGGGTTCAACATCTAAATTGAGTTTCCTAGCACGGGGATCGTTTAACCCCTCATCCTCTAGGCATTAATAGAAAACTTTAATTATTTATTAGTGTTTAAAATGTAAACTGTGAACACCGTTTTGATTTCAAAGTCAATAATTTATTTCATTCTGGAGGTTAATTTTTTTTCGGAATCCTGTTTTCTTACGGAAAAATCCGAGAAAACGGATACACAATAACCTTACATTAGCGATGTTGATAAATATAGCAAAGATAACAAACTTGACAGAGTTGATAGAGTTGACAGAGTTGACAGAGTTGACAGAGGTTACAAAATGACACGATTGACAGACTTGACATACTCGACCAAGCTCAGAGAATCAATAAAGTCTATAGAGACGAAAAAGTTTTCAAAAGTGAACGTATTCGCAGGGTTTATAGAGTTAGCCGAATTGACCGAGTTAGTAAAATAACAAAGTTAACATTATTTTTTTACTTAAGAAAGTTGATCGAGTTATTCAGTTATTTATTATTTTAAAAACATTACAAAATTTTTATTTTAAGGCGTTCTTAAATAGAGCGAGTAAGTGTGTTAATACACAATATTCATAAATGTAAAACAATTTATTCTAAAAATATATAAACTGCAACGAATGCAAAGTAAAGACAGTAAAAAATAAAACAATAAAAAATAAGACAACTTAAACATAATTTTTCATCCAAATGATGTAGAAAAAAAAATAAAAAAAAATAAAAAAATAAATAAAATTAGTTAAAAAGTTGATATAGTTAACAACGTTGGCAGGATTACCAAAGTTGATAGACTTAACAAAGATGACAGATTGAAAAAAGCTAACAGTGTTAACAGAGTTATCAAAACAAATTTCGCACAGTCAACGAAACCTTTAACTTAATGACATTTCATTGTTGACGTGTTTGTCTATAAACCTTTTTTATTGCCGCTTTTAAATATATATATAAAAACCTATATAATATGGCTTCATGATTGTCAAAAGCTTTATTACATCCTGCGTGTTCCAGGTACAAAAGTGTGACATTTTAATAGCAACTCTCAGAGACTCCTACAGCTATAAATTTTATTTCGTACGCACTGCGGTAGGGTCGGGTCAAATTAAAGTGAACTTTAGTTCCTGAAAGTACAGGTGGAGCAACCAAGTTTTCCCGCACTGCTCGAACAAATAAGACAAAGAACATACGCTTGTATAGTGTATATTATGTAGAAGATTATTAATGTTACCTTTATATTATCAGAAAAGCTATAAATCTCTTTTAATCAGAACAGATTAGTAGTATGACGATAGAGTATAACGATTAAGTAAATGAATTAAGAAGTTGAAGATGCCTGGGAAAAACAGAATATAAACGAGTGAAGAAAATATTTGAGTCGAGTAATGTCAAAAGTCAGTAAAAAGTAGTTTATCAGGTGACGTGTTTGTAAGTAAGTTTTAGAATTAAATTAAAATACATGTTTTTGAAAAAGGTTTTCCATTGATCGCACAAAGGGTTGCTTGTCGCCTTGCAATTTGAGCTATAACCTTAAGCCAGAGGAACTATGTTGCTGGCGGATCTAGGTAATGAAATGTACTTTCATTTTGTAAAAGTATTTGTCTGGTAAGTATGTTCATGAAATATTATATGTAATACATGCATGATGTAAAGTTTACCTGATATTTTCCAATATTAGCTTATCTTTCATATTTTTAACGGAACCTACCTTCATGGTGCACAACTATTACATTTCTTAACCAAAGTCAAGCTATAATTATTAGTTTTTATGTAAAGACTACACAAGAGTCCCAACTGCACGGAGCCAGTGGGACTATTACATTCCTTATTAGGGTATGTTGTGAGGCTGAAGGGAGTTGGAAAGGGAGGGGATGAGGATGATAAAGATTGGGAGGTACCTGGCAATTCAGATCTGATCACCGAACACGACACAAAGTAATGAAACATTGAATCTGTACAGAGAATCACTAAAGAGATAAAATTAAAGAAGCGAGTTGTAGGCGTGTTCGTGTGCCCAAAGAAATCTCAATGTTGCCTTTATTTTGGTAAATGTGATTAAAAATTTTTGGAAACTGTTTTTTTTTTGAACTCATAATCAATTTTACTGGCCGGTCTGAGGCTTCGGAGTCGAAAGGTCTTATGCAATTTGACAACATTAGATTTCTTTCAAATCTGTATAGATCGCACTCCGGGATTTTCTACAGTTTCTGTACCGTTGATGAGTGGTCAAAGGAGTATCAGGAAAATGTATGACGCACAAGAAGCGGGAAGAATAAATTATGATTGAAGTCGTGTCATGTTTTCATGTCCTCTAGAACACAGGTGAACTCCTAGCATGGAGAACAATGTACATTATTTTGTAATTTAAGAAACATTCTAAAGTAAACTAAAAAAATAAAATAAAAAGGTTGTGATTTTTTGCTGACTGTCGAGTTATCCCGACTACTACCCAATAAATAATAATTAATCGTAAGGCATGCCCCTGCTACTCAACCAGTTTGCACAGAATTTCTCAAAACAATCTAAAATTCATTAAAACTTCAAATATTTGAGCAATCTCTTCCTTGCTTTTAGTGAGACAAATCATGGAGTGGGATTTATGTCTGGGTTTTCCCCGCAGAGTCGACATTCGCAAAGCGGTCTCCTCCGTAAGTCTTGGCAGAAAACAAACAAGCGGAAATAAACTCAGTTCAGATGAATGTGAAAAATGCATTTCAACTGCGGGTCTGTCGTTTCCCTGGAAATGATTTGTTCTCATCGAGTAAAAATCCGCGGAATTATCTCATTATATTTAGAGAACAACATGAAGATAAATAGAAATACAAAAAAACACAATTAATTTTCTCAAAAAAGTGATAGCCCCACGTTATTCTGAAATATCGTTGAAGTTCTTTATTGCACAAAGGAAAAATGTGCTAAACGTTTTTTTTTTTTTTTAAGATTATGAACTTATTTCGTTAGCTTGGTGAATATTTTACAATCCGAACGTGTGAGATGAACACATTTTAATTAATCCCCAATATGAAGTATTTTGTGAGACTGAATGTAGTAGGGAAGGGAAAAAGATGAGGTAGGGAAACGTTGGGAAGTATCTGGCTATTCGGATCTGGTCACCAAACACGGCTAAAGTCATTTCTGGCCACGTTTCAATTTTGAATAGTGGTCTTTCACCAGGGCGATACTTAAAGTATCTGCCACTCTAGAAAGTGCCGCAAATAAACAATATTTTATTGGGTATCAATTAAATGTGTTATGACACATATCAATCAAATAAAATAATTGTGCAAATTGTTCGAACCCGCGACCTCTGGATTATTTTCTTACCACTCAACCATGCATGCCATCAAACGTATTAGTGTTTTGAGTTTGATTGAAAATATTAATGGTTGTGAATGTTTTCACAGTTCTTCTTAGATACATTGATAAACAAACTATTTTTTTAAATAGCCGGGCAATTTAAAACTCAATCTACCCTTTCTGTTCTAAAATCCATCGCTCTCACTATCTTCTCCATTGGATATATAATAGTTTCATTGGCTAAAGTAGTGATGTTCCTGCATGAATTCACATATTATAATTTCCATGTAGCGACTTGACAATATTTTACATGGGCAGATAAAAAGCTCTTCAAAGAACGTAAATATTCACTATGTATTCCTATGAGGTTTAATTTAAGATTGAAGAGATTGGTTTTATGGTTTACTATAACATATTCATTGCAAATATTAGACAATTTAGATAAACACAAATCATCGTTCCTATTACATAATATATTTATTTTAAGAGAAGTTTTTTTGCCTTTTCTGGTATGTGGAAGCATGAAACTACACTGTTTCCGTGTATGAAATGCAGTGATGTTATCTGTCTTGACTTCCATTAAATTGTACCTTGTATTGTCATGAATTATATATGAGTCACCTTATATGCAGACTTAAACATATCGAGACGTTTTGAAAGTTTTTTCCTTCCATGAAAACTCGGTTTAATGTACACTTTACAGATTTCTATACCACATATAACTTATATGAGAGAAAAAGTTCTAATGGACCAATATTATTCTCGAATATGGTTTTAGCTCTCTGTTTGGAAATAGTTTCATCTCTCCTAACCATCTCATTGTAAACAATGTGAACCCTTAATTGTTTGGATGGGTTCAATTTTTGTTCACTTAAGTTTCTCAGTATTTATATCGAAATACACATTGTGCTTGTGATAAAGTGTTAATGACTGAATTCATAGTTTGTGTGGGAGTTCTAGAAGCTACAAGAAGTTTAGTCTGGGAAACAATAAATTAAGTTCATATTTATCACTTCCTTCGTGTTAATCTTCTCCACTATTCTTCGTTAACCATTTGTATTATCTGCATGCACCCAATGAAGAATTCGGATTTCTCCACCAAGTTCAAGCAGTTTGATATAATTTCAATTTATCTGTCATCCATGTTTTTTTCTTCTAAAGATTTCGTCGAACATTTGGAAGACAGCTATACTTAAAGAAAACTTCAATAGCCCGTTTTGATCAAAATTATGTGGTTATTATTACGTGTTTTCAACTATTATCATGAGTTTGTGAATAAATAGTCTTAGATCCGTGTCAGACAAAGTCTGAAATGAACCGATAATTGGCGTTTAACGGGAAACCGTTCAAATAATAATAATAAACTTTGTAATCTGCAAGAGATTGTAATCGAAAACTAGAAGGCAACTATGAAAAAACTGAATATAAATACTCGTATATTACAAAAAAGGTTTTTGGTAATCATTTATATATTTTACTTTACTAGGTAACTTTTAAACATTTTGATAAATACAAGTATTTATTATAATCCCATATTTAGTGATAGCATATTGTCTTTCAGACAGAATTGAAAGGTTTTCCTTTGTCGTGAATAAATATTTCCTTTATATATTATATACATTTATCATCGCTCGACTTATTCTTAATGCCTAAGATAAATTTTCCTTTATGTCTAATACTATTGTAAACGATTCAGTATTGTGATGAAAAAGATATCTTTGATCTATGTATGCATATGACTGATGGTAAAGTTGGGAGCCTCTGTAAGAATATCTTCCCTTATTTACATTTGTCAGAAGTCCTCTTTTTCCTTTCCTTTCTAATACATACATTACAAAGGATTTATTTGTGTTTGGAGACTTTTTTTGGTTTTCGATACTTTTTTCTTTCATTGATTGATGGGTTCAGCCATGATATATTTGAGTGTCGTATTTAACCATTCAGAAATGAAACTATTCTTAGATACAATACAGGCCTCGTGCCAGAGTAGCAGTATCATAGTATTGCCCACTATTCAGATACAATACAGACCTCGTACCAAAGTAGCAGTATGACAGTGGTGACCACTACTTAGAATCAGAAATATTTTAAATTGAAAATATCACAGAAAAATATTTCGCTCTGGACAGGTGAGACACTTGATCGTTATAAAATAAATGATAAAATGACTTGAAACAGATATGAAAAAAAAACAATAAAAAAAATCTTAAATGTGAAATACGTTTGTCTACCAAATTCAATTCCTTGGTAGCAATCGGGAGTGTAATATTGGTTTCAATATGTGAACAGTTTATGGCAGTACCCCCTAGTTCCCTAGTAAAATTGGCTGTACAGGGTGTTCCAATAGTCACCACCCAGTAGAAACAGTGGCAATGATGAATTTATTTTCACAATGTATTTGTGACGCTAGAAAAAATCTAGAAACTCTTTTCTATTTTCTTCTTTGAGGTACGGAATATGTTTTTTTATTAATTTATTAAAAACTGTGAATAACGCTCAGATTGCGTTACTTTTGGAGAAATTATTTATAGAATTCAGAAAATATATAGCCTTAAAAATGATAAAACTGTTATTTTATAACATGCATATTAGAAGAAAATGGATTCTTAAATATTAAAAAAAATACAAATTACTGTTAAGAGTCGCGTGGGGTAACCGTACGCGGAGTGTAAGTATACGCACCTATGTTTTTTATATTTTTTTATATGAATACCGCCCAAAGAGAACTGCTCCAAACCGCCTAGAGCCAGTGAGACTATGGCATCCCCAGATGGGGTATGTTTTGAGGCTGAAGGTAGGGGGGAGGGGAAGGAGGTTGGGAAGAGGAAGGTTGGTAAGTACCTGGCTATACAGATCTGGTCACCAAACACGACTAAAACCATTTCAAGCAACGTTTCGATTCTGAATGGTGGTCTTTCACCAGGGCGATACTTAGAGTATCTACCACCCTGAAACGTGCTGCAAAAATATTTTTTATTGTTTTTATATGAATTGAATGTGTTATGACACATATTAAACAATAAAATTTATTGGCGCACGTCGGGCTTGAACCCGCGACCTTTGGATTCGTAGTCGAGCGTCTTACCACTCGACCATGGAGGGCGTCGTCCTACAAGTTTGTGAATAATTCACATCCGCTCATTCTTAAATTATATGACGCTTTCGGTTGCCTTGAAGCAGGTTGTGTGTACAGTGATCGCTACGATGAAAATAAAAATTGACAGATTATAATTTTTTTCATGTTTTTCTCTTTTTGCCTCTGTTACAAATGTGTGCGTTTGTGTAACAGGTGCAAAGGTTTTTATATATTCATACACATAACCATTAATGTAAATTGTATTTAGGTGTGATGGGGTAAGTGTGCGGGGGTAAGTGTGCACAATTATGTGGGTGCGAACACTTACACCTCTACATACAAAATATTTTGAAGCATGACATATCATCTCTTGTTCAATTTTTACAGTGAATATGCCGTGTGTTTATAAAAAAAACAGGCTGCTAAAAACTACGTGCGCCCCTGGCCTAAAAGAAGAGTTTGTATGAATGTGAGTGAAGCAAGAAGTGTGTGCCAAGACGGGGTTGTACGGCGTTCTGTCTTCTCTGCCTAATCCTGCGGGAAAACGGCGTAGTTTTGCAAATATATCCATCATCTTTCGTTTATTATGATAACAGTTTCAAATATTGTCAGGTTATTCGTGACTCGTGAATGTAAGTCTTTCTTAAAAAAAGAAAGAGTCAAGAGTCGAATAACAGAAGAGTGTGTATGAGATGATGTATGAATGTAAATGCCAAGGAGTGTGCGTCAAGACAGAGTTGTATGGCGTTCCATTTTCTCTGCCTACTCCTGCGGAGAAACGGCGTATTTGTGCAAGTATATCCCAAAGTTAACTTTTCGAGAAGATTTTGTTGCTTCATTACTCAAACTAGTTTTCTGCTTTACAGTTAAGATTATGGCGTTATTCTGATGGTTAAATGCAAGATTCTTACAATCATAAGATGTTACAACAAGTTATGAAGTTGGCTTTCAAAATAGCCATCATCCAACGTAGACGCTACTGTTTGCAACTGTCTGAAAGTGCTGACCGTATTAAATTTCAGACTTTCTAAAAAACGCAATCAAAGAGTTGCCCACACGAGACTCTGTTAAGTCAAAGAGTCTCATTATTTGATATCGGTTTCGCGGCGTTAATATCGTTACACTGGATATCCTTGTGTCGGCAAGGGTGAGTAAGGGATGCTAGTTCAGTTAACCTTCCTGCACTACGCGGAGCACGTAGGCAGATATCGTGAAACACTTACGCCTTTGCAGGTGGAGAATTTAAGGTAAGTAGGTTAGTCACGCGTTATCCAACATCGGTGACATTCCTTATAAAGAACCGAGGTGCCTGGTTCTTGATGCGAAATGTTGAAAGACGTGACAAAGTAAACATGTGTAAGAAAAAACACAACATTGAAAATAGCACCACCTCTCAATAATTATTGAGATAGCATATAACCTAACCTAACCTGACAATATGGAGTGCAATGATGGATGACTTAGCCAGCAGAGGAATAGGACCCACGACGCCCGGGTTGGAGTCCGACGTGTTTGTCTACATAGCTACCGACCGGTCGTATCATTTGTGATTATATCGTCGTTAGAAAAGCAAAAGGGTATAAACGACACTTTGCTCAAAAATGAGTAAAATATTCAGTGTTGATCAATTATTTTTTTCTGTATCGAATGCTCTTACTCTCGTTTGATTCTGAAAACTTTTGTAACCCTTCAGCCATCCAAAGTATATTTACCATTTAGGAGATGGCTTGACTCAAGCAACACAAATTTGGGACTTTTTTAGCTTTTTGTCGCTTCAGATAACTCGGTGAGAGCATTGAGTTAACCAAACACAAGAACCTCGTTCTTTATGGTGTGGAATAGCTTATATGTTTATTTAATAATACTCAAAAAAAATTCACATCTTATTTAAAAAAAACTAATATTTAATATGAAATAAAAATATATTGAAAATACCTTCGATTAAAAAGGGTTTTTCGGTGAAGATTTTTAGAGAATGTTTCTTGGTTTTTTTAAATCAATAATGATGCAACCTTATTGAAAACGTTTCTCAAATATTAGAACAATGTCTTTTCATGGAAAATAGTCATTGTAAACATATTTTTGAAGTTATGAGAAATAAGCTGTATGCTTTCTATTTTGATGTTAATTATTGAAATAATTTCAATAATTTTAACATTAATTTGAAACAGAAAAGGCCAGAAACTAAAAAAAAAATAATAGTCGCGACCGAAACTCGAACTCGAGAACTTATTTATTTCGAAATAAAAAGGATGAACCTTTAAATAGTTAATTCTATTATTAATTCTAGACTTTGTAAGAAGTCAAAAGATATTTCGTAAATACAAATGAATAGGTTATCCAAAACACCATCTAAGTATTCAATATGTGCTTTAAGTGAGCTTTGCATACAATTACAAATATGGCAGTCTATATCGGAAGGAATTGAAAAATTATAATAGGTTCCGAGTTCGAGTCTCGGTCGCGACCGTTATTCTTTTTAGTTTCTGGCTTTTTCTGTTTCATATTTACGTTAAAGATTATTGTTATTATTTCCAGAATCAATATTTTCATGGTATTAAGACAGTATTAAAAATATAAGCATTCTTACCTGTTGAAGAGATCAGGTTTCCCCAAACCTGGGCCAGCTGGTAGAACATGAAAAACACCCCGAAGAACTTGGTCACGAGAACGTCAGATGCCATGGCAGTCTTTTCAGCGTAAGAATCAGCCGCCTGAAAAGTAATGAAATCTTTATTTTCAATTCAGTTATCCCTATAATCACGATTCGACATATAGAGCAGCAAATCAAGATACACCAGAAGCGCATTACTGTTTTAAAAGACAAATATGAACAAAATAACATATAAATTAAAAATAAATAATAACTTCGTATAATATTACAGATTTAATTTTAATTTTTTTGCTGACCGGTTTTGCTTAACCTAAGCATCATCAGGGTACGAAATTAAAGTAAGCAAAAAATACATTGTGTGTGGTTATATTATACTCATACATTCAGAGGGAGAACACAATATAAAATAAAATAGAAAAGAGAACACCAAAAAAACAAAAGAAAAACATTTAAATTGTAACAGAGGAACAGAGAGAAAGAGACTAATATGAAATAAAAGAGGCAAAATGTCAACTGAGAACGTTTAAAAATAATGAGAAACTTTATGAGTTTACGGGAAATATACCTAATATTGGACTACTGGACAAATTCAATTGATTATTAAGAATTATATATGACTATTAATTTCTGTTGCTTCTAAATTATTGTGAATTTTTTTTTTGAGCACCAGTTTTTTAATGTTTATACCAATCGGTTTCGGTTCAGTATAGACCTCTATCACGGTTGTCATGTATTTAAACAACCCTAGTTGGTTTTTACATTTAAAAAAAAGTGGTGTTCAAACAACATATTTTAATTAAAATAATTATTATTTCTAGCCACAATGTGATGGCTTTCTGTGAAAGCTGAACATGTTTTACGTGAAATCTTTGTATAAAAATCATTATCAATGATTAATACACGCCTTAATACTTGGTCAATTTATGAAGCGTAATTTTTGTAAAACATAATAATAGTGCGCTTAAAAAAGCTAAAAAACTATAGATAAAATTTCCATAAAAAAACTAAAAACTCCCTACTTGAATTTGAATATTTGTCTTTTTTTTATTTAAGTGAGAAATAATAGGGTATTTATAAGTTAATGAAAATAAATTTATTTTAATAAATTGTCCCTGCGCATTGTTAGAACATAATTTTACTGAAAACTTTTCTTTGTCTAGATTAATGGTTGGAACACGATTCCGAAAGACCCTTTTAGTTATTGAACTCGAAAATTTTCATTATTATCATTTTTTGTCAATTCTATCTAACCCTAATCCTTGATGAATTTTTTTATTTCTTCTCTAAACCAATTATATTTCATACAATAAACCTTGATAATAATACTACTTATACATTCGTTTTGTTTAATTGAGTGCATTATTTTCGTGTTAATGATTTACAGTATAAAACTCCCATAATGTTTTTGTTATTTTCTACTCATAAAAAAGTAGAATGCTTAAAAGTGTGTTTCGTGTTATTTGTAAAATAATACGACTATATCTTCAGCAAATGGAACCCCATCAAAAAAAAATCGGTAAATATATGGTGCAATTTAGAATAAAACGTTTTTAAATGTTTGATAATATCGCTTAATGTTGTTCATTATTCAAATCTGTCTTAATAAACGTTTGAATAAAGCATTCTAAAAATAAATAAAAAAAACACCGAAGTATTCCTCTGGGAGAAATTTCCAGGAAATGGTTCAATTTTAAGACAGCGGAGTTAAATACGAAAACAAATAATCCACGGAATTCTGACGGAAAAAACGGGTAGTTTTTTTACAAGGATAAAAAAAACAGAAATGATATTAAATTATTTTTTAAATTAAGATCCGAGGACGCAATTTCATATTGCAGCCATAAATCTACCAGGCTGCGTTGCTTATTAAAACTTTGACAAATATACCGATTGTCTTGTTCAAAGAAACAGAAGAAAAAACAAAAATGTTATTGCAGCTCATCACATTATTTTCATGTATTTGACTTAAAGTAGTTTTACTAACGAGTTTTAAAGGAAATCATCGCACCCATTGATGTAGTCATAGTGTACACTTTTCAAAATTCGATTATGATTCATAATAAAATAACCTGAGTGGAGTATGGGCTTTTTGCTGTTGAATCGAATCGCTTTAGATATCGACATTTTTGAAATTTCAACTGCCTTTAAACAGCAAGCTTTATTGCTGCTTGCCTAACTTTGTGAATTATTTTTCCATCTTGTTTATTTATAAAATTTTATAAATTGTATTTCTTTTTCATTACTAATTCACTTCTCTCTTGTCTTAGTATAAATATTTTGTACTCGTAAAAACGCCTTGAAATTGTATTTTGTAATGTTTTTAAAGTGAATAAATAATTTGATTGAATTGAATGTTGTGAGACTGAAAGAAGTGGGGAGGGAAAAGATATGGGAAAGAGGAAGACTGGTAAAGTACCTGGCTATTCAGATTTAGTCACCAAACACGGCTACAGCTATTTAAAGCAATTTTTCGATTCTGAATGATGGTTTTTCACCAGGGTAATACTGAGAGTATCTTCCACTTTGAACGTGCCAAAAATAAACTTTATATTATTTACTCTGCTTTAAACGTAGTGAACCCTCTGTGATATTAATACGTTTAATATTGAATGGTATCACTTACTGTTGTATTTGGGTGCATAAGTGGAATCGAATTCACAATGACAATTATATTTACTAGACCCGTTAGTCTGTAGTTTTGAAAGTGACAAGGACAGGAAGCGGTAAGAATCAAATAGACAATATCGATAATAGTAACATAGACAACGCAGGGACATCAACTTCCTAAACAATGATAAACAATCTTACCAACAATTTAATGCTATATTTTACCAAGTTGCGCTGCACCCAACATAAAGAATCTGTCCAAATATTTAACAAAGCCAAGTTTTTCGATAATTTGACTAAGAAGTCTAGATGGGTGTGTCCTCACATTTGAACGATTAGGGCCATTTTGTTTTTTTTTTACATTTTAATGTTTCTCCTTGAACACGTTTCAGTATTTAAACAAATTTTGATCAAACCATGAGCGATACGTTTTTCAGTCGATCACAATTGGTTCAAAGTTGAAAAAGACCAACAATTGGCGTTTAACCGATGACGTTACAAGCTTATCGACATGTTGTAGAGCTCTCAAAGCAGCAAGCAAAAGATACGGTAATTGCCTCACTTTCAATTTAGCGAATTTAGTATCAACCTGCACGCGTTGCTTTAGGTCGTATACTATATCTAAACAAATTGCATAAACAAGTGTTAAGATGCCCTCATGTATTATGAGGAAGTGTTTCCGTGACGCTGCAAACACTTTTAAAAGCCAAGGAATAACATTTCATTCGTAAGTACACAAAAATTAAGTATTATTTTAAGTAAAATAAGTGTCTCGAAGATTTTAGGCTCCATTAGAGTAAGTGAGATGGGGAACGTACCAACACGTTAACACATACGTATAAGAAGGACAACCTACTGACAGTAGGTCGTCTCGTTGAATGTCTATCTTTGTCATACATGACCATGTTTGAATTAACTGGGAACTTATGTGTGTTCTTTACTTGCCACATTTAATGTAAATATTATAAGACAATAACGTGTTTCTATGTTTGTTATGTCATTGCGTTTAACGGGGAACATTCAAATGTCAAATAAAAAAAAATAGTTCTACTCATTGTATTGCGATAATGTCGATCAGTCAAATGTTTGAAATACACAAGCCTAAGGGAAGAAGGCTTGTACAGCTCACTACACTATCAGACATAGCAGTTGTTAATTCGTGAGAAATAGTTAGGATGCAGATGAATTCTAAAGTTAATGTACACTGTTTTACAATTACTGTCTTTACCTATTTGTGTTTTCTTCTCATATAAAAAAATTAGATTCTTAGATTAGAATTCACTTAAATGAATATTCTGATAAATGTATCTTACAGTGAAATGAAACCAAGCCTTTATAAGACCGGTAGAATAATAAAATGTTATCATATCCGAAACAAAGGGCTGAAAATAACGGAATTCGTCAGTAATGGTTCCGCGACAAAGGAATTCTCCAAAATGTGTTAACGGCGTTTTATTTCAAATGCCGCAGTCGTAATATTTTATTCTTTTTACTCTAAAGGTACGCCCTTAATAGCGATCCTGGCCTGGTGGATGATTCTGTAATCGTTGAGGGGAAATTAAAAGGTCACGTTACGACCTCAAACTCTTGCTCAATCTTGGGTTGGAAAAGCTTATCGAAGAAATAATCTCTGAATTAGGTAACTAATTTTGTATTTATAAATAAAACACATAAGCTTTGTTTATAACCACTTTATTATTTAACATTACATCTACCGGTTTTGGAAGTACCCTTCCATCATCAGGACAATATTGAAATTGAATTTTAATATTGTCCTGATGATGAAAGGGTACTTCCGAAACCGGTAGACGTAATATTAAATAATAAAGTGGTTATAAAAAAGTTTATGTGTTTTATTTATAAACATGGCAAGCCACAAAGTAAATGCTTTTTACGAATATGTAATTTTGTATTTCTTCACGAAGAAATGATTTCGGAATTAGTGTTTTTTTGGACGATATTAATGACAAAATACATTACACTATCTATTTCGAGACGAGCAGAGAGAATTTGTACATTAATTGTAACAACATTGCAGCGCTTATTGTATTAACGACCTCCGTGGTCGAGGGTAAAGATCCTTGACTACGAATCTAGAGATCGGGGATTCGAGTCCCGGTGTACGTAAATAAATTTTATTAGTAAATACGTGTTGTTTTCTATTTTAATAATAAATAAAAATTACCTATAAAGTACATTTGCGGCACGTTTCAGAGTGATACATTTTCTCAGTATTGCCCTGGTGAAAGACCACCATTCAGAATGGAATCGATTCTTAAAACGGCTCTAGTCGTATTCGGTGACTAGATCTGAAAATCCAGGTACTTCCCTACTTTCCTCTTCTCCGTCTGCTTCCATTTTTCACTCCCTTTAACATCACAACATTCCTCAATTGGGACTCTTGTGCGGTATTCACATAAATAAACAAAAATTACGTTTGCCTTTTTAAGCACACTAGCCACATCTAACACTTGTTTAAAAATGACCAGTAGTTAGTAGTTCTACCCGAATTCATTGAATATTTATTAAAACATAAAATGTGACGTCTTGTGTTATTGAAAATTAACATTTAATATTTTAAGGATTGATTTCCCTTGGTAAAAAAATCAAACGAAAATATTGTACGATTTTCATAATGCCAGAATTTTCGGTAAAATATTGAGAATAGTATTAGGTTCGTAAGATCAGTTCAATTAAACAGCGGCCACTGGCGTCATTGCGAATGAAATATGAGTGATACCTACCTATCAATTTGAATTTGTAATCGAATAAAATTATCGTGTAATTTTTTTAAAGTACTTTTCGGTTCGGGCAAGGGTGAATACGCATATATTTCCCGTGAATATTATACTAGAAGGCTGTTTAACCAGCTCAACGTAAAACCTTATGGCCTCAAAAAACTGAAACAACGGTAGGAAAATATATTACTTATAAGGTATTTCATTCAGTAAAAAAAAACACTAACCCTACGAACTTATCCATTACCCCACGGTAAAATTCAACCAGCAATGATTTAAATGCAAATAACAAGTTGGTAGCAAGGTATGCATTACAGATACTTCTGATATCATTTAGTCCTTGGTATGAATTGACGTTCGTAAATACAGCTTGCGAACAAAGAACAAAATGTTCGTGTTGGGAAACTGTTTCTTTGTCCTAACAACTTAACGTAACGTTGGACATTGCCAAGGGAAAATATCTGCCTTTAACCGTCAGGTACGTTTATTTTCCAGATTTAAGTCAATATTGTCTAGAGTGGTTCCAGAAATGACCCGAATAGCATGAAAATACGATTAACATTAGAACCGCAGAAGAGATGTGATAAGGAACAGAGGGGGTTGTCCGTGTGCCCGAAGTAAGCTCAACTATTGCTTACTTCTGTCAAAATTGATCAAAAGTTTTCAAATGTCCAACTTCTTTGGCTTTGCCCAGACGACCCGATGCGTACGTGGAACGAGGGAATCAAGTAAAAAAAGTATCAGGCAACCGTTGGACATTAATGAAAAGGCCGGAGTTTATTATTGGGGTCCCAAATGATTTTATACACTTTATTTTGCCATTTTAACTACTAAATTACGTGGTTGTTAATTGTGAACTGCCTTGAATTTCAGCCGCGCGGCGTTAGTATGAAACTTTTGATGGTCGAAAAAATAAATTGGCCTGTGTGGTGCCGTCAAAATGTCCTATGTACATCAGTTTTCGCTCAAATTAGTACATACGTGTTCTAGGAATTTTCTGTTCAGTAGTTACGCCGCTTGGTTTGCACTGGGAAACTTTAAATTATACACGAAATTTTGAAATTCACTCGGAACCAGGAATAATACACTCCATGTCAACTGTGCAAACAGAGAAACTGTTATTATTTCGTGCTTTGTCAACATGGACAATATATTTCCGCTCTCTTGTAAGCCACTGTAATTTTGCTTGTTTAAATTATAAGGTTAAGGAATAACTTCACTGCTAGAATCCAATGCTAATGAAATAATTAATTTTCTCGGTAATGATTTAGATACTCGGCTGCGAATCGAGAGGCCGCGATTATTAATATCATATGTACCTGATTTAAATAAAAAATACAAACATCATATTTGCGACACGTCTAGGAGTGGTAGGTAATATCGCCCTGGTGAAAAAACCCCAATCAGAAACGAAACGTTGCTTGAATCGTGTATCTTGAATATCTTTAATTGCGTTAAGTGACCAAATTTTAATAGCCAGTAAGATAAAAACCTTCCATTTTCCTATATTATTCCCATCCCTTCTCTTTTTAATCTAATAAGATACCCCATTTGAGGATGCTATAGGCCCACTGACTCTAGGCAGTTGGAATTTTGAAGCGGTAAAAAAATGTAAGAATACAAAAAGTATTATAAAAAAATATCGTAATTTAAAAAAAGTTAAAAATATTTCCCCTTTGCCGGGTAACATTTCCGTAAGTTAAATAAAATGGTAAACCAAGTTATTGAAAAACAATTTCAACATATGAATACGAAACTCTTTTGCCTTTGTCTTTATTCTGAAATACAACACAATTAAAAGCAAAGTGGAACTCTTTGTTGATAAGACATCTATATAATTCAGATTTGAGCAGAAATATATATTGTGAACGAATATGACAGAATAATGTTTGTAAAATGTGCATATTAACTATTTACGTATACGGCATTTGTTTACGATAAAGAAAGAAAAATAATATAAAGCAAATAAAGTTTTTATTTTAATTTATAACAATACGAGTTCCTTGTACATACGAACGTGTGTAAAATTTTCACACTTGGAGTAAATGTTCGTGTTAAAAAAATTATTAAATTGTAAATAAATCCCTAGAAATCCAACCAAGCTATTTTTTTCTTAATTTGAAACTGTTTATTGGTAGTGAAATTTCATTTACACGATTCAATTATACATATTTTGGAACACTATTCCACATTTTTTTAATAGACCGGACCGTTTTCACATTATAACGGGCATCTTTTGGTCTTAGTAAAAAAATGAGAAGTATAGTTAAAAACAAAATATTATTATTAAATCATTAAAGTATCAAGTACCTACCATAAATATATTTTTCCAGACGATTATTTTTGTTCTATAGGGTCCGCCAAATACCTTTTTTTTTTTCAACTAGTGCTTATTTCGTGAATGGTAACACTTAGCTCATGTCTGATTTGACAGATAATTAGTTTTATCCTTCCGCTAAGCGAATATGGTTGTGTATACGCTTGAACAACGCTGGGAAATATTGCGACATTACTTTGAAAATCATGGTAATGTTTTGGCCGATTTTGCCAAAAAAATCATCTTTTCGGATGAAGCTCATTTTGATCTTGGCGGGTATGTAAACAAGCAAAATTGTCGTATTTGGGGCACAGAAAACCCGCACGCATACATTGAAAAGCCGGTACACCCAAAACGAGTCACTGTTTGGTGCGGATTTTGGTCCAGAGGCATAATTGGGCCATTTTTCTTTGAAAATGAGCAAGGAGTGGCCGTTACAGTCAATGGCGATCGTTATCGGGCCATGTTGAACGAATTTTTGTTCACAAAAATTGAAGAGGAGGATATTGGCAACATTTGGTTTCAACAGGACGGCGCTACGTGCCACACAGCCGAAGCTACACTCGATGTTTTGCGCCCTTTTTCCAAAAAAAAAAAGTTATTTGGCGGACCCTATATATTTGAAATGTATAGCGTTTTCATCTAGACAATAACTATTATTATATTTGCATATTATAGTATAACGTGAATGAGTTACTATACCTAAAGTATACTTTATAAAACACACTTTACACTTTATAATCTGTAAAGAAATCAAAACATTGTTTAAAATACGACTATGAATCCTAAGGTCTCAGGTTCAAACCCAACGTGCCCCGATAACTTTTATTTAATTAATATGTGTCATAACACATTTAATTAATATAAAATTAGTAAAAAGTATATTTGCGGCACATTCCAGAGTGGTAGATACTTTGAGTATCGCCCTGGTGAAAGACCACCATTCAGAATCGAAAAGTTGTGTAGAAATGGCTCTAGCCGTGTTTGGTGACCAGATCTGAATAGCCAAGTACTTCCCATTCTTCGTCTTCCCCATCTACTTCCCTTACCTAATACCTTTAGCCTCACAACATACAACTGGAGTAAAAATACAATGTATGCATGCATTTTCACTAATATAATTGATGAAACATTATGTAAGTTACATATTCTATTGCTTCAACCAAAATAATATTAAAACGTATGTTTGTTTAATGTGACGAAGTTCTTCTAAACGAAAACAAATAGTAACAACGTTTATATAATTTGATTAACGCAAGGAGATGAAAGCAAGTGTTTATGACATCGTGACTAACGGTTGGATAACACAAAAGGGGAAGAGGGTACACGGCTAACTTTGTCATGATTTCATTATTTCAAAGAAATATTTAACACATTTACTTCAGGATAGAAAAGTGGGAAATATCATTTTCCATGGAAGAATACTTGGTGCATGTTTTTCGGAAAAATGAATGTCGCGCACTGTTAAGTCTAGGCGTGGAATATTCTCTTCAAAGGCAAGTTATTTTTTTTATTTTCTGAACTTCAGTGGATTAATATTAAATAAATAACTTCTTAAATTACCCAATAAGGTTAATATGTCGGTAAACAGCTGCGAGAGATTCATATTCTCACATAATGTGCTCGAGTTGATTGATAATGGTAACGTGGTTAGTCAGTTTTCCAATACTTGAAGACAATCACGAAGCCTTAAATTGAGTTTTTTGTCAACCTGTTTGCTGAAAATTTAAAAGATTGATGAGTTTTATGTGAAATTATTAGAATTTAAATGATATATAATTACTAAAAATTTGAAAAAATGTAGATTTTAGAATTTTTGTGATTAAAATAATGAATTTGTTAACTCAGTTGTGTTTTTTGTAAACGTTTTTTCATATTGACCGTAAAATGTATTTAAAAACTTTAACGTGTTTATGCGCCTTAAGAGATTTTCAGTTCCAATCGAATATCTTAGAGTGGGTGAGTTGGTTCATTCTCAAAATATAAGCAACATACGTCAAATACTCTGTCCCAACCTTGTTCAAATTTTCTTTTCTTGTGTAACGACAGAGCACAAAACAAATTTGAAGTTCTCCAAAACCGAGCAAAGAGAATTATTCTTAGGAAAAATAGATACTTAAAAGTAGCTAAAATTTCAGAGGAACTAAATTGGATAACAGTGTAACAGATGTTTACATTAAACATATTGATATTTATACTTAAAATAAAGAACAACTTGTTACCAAAATATTTTTCAGACCAAATTATGTACAACGTGGATATTTACAGATATAACACAAAGACTAAATACAATTAAATCAGACTATCAAAAAAAAATAAAACTGATAAAAAAACAGTTTACTTTATAAAGGAATGGAATGGCGCTGCCGGAAACCATCAAAATTATAGCAATGTTTTTTTTTTTTTTAATATCCAAGAACCATATAAAGTACATAAGTAATATGAGGGGTTCAGAAGCAAAGGCAGCCATCTACAAAAACGGTTCTGTAGCATTGTCAACTTTTGGATGATTATTATAAAGAAACAGAGAATTTTGTATGTCGAAATTTGTGTATATGAAACTAGGAACAATTTGAAACAACTATCTCTAAATGTATCGACATATTCATGAAAGAATAGTGTATAAAACGCTCTATCAACTTTTTAAGAAATAATTTAGGAAGAAAAAGATTACTGCCTTTGCTTTTACACCTCTCATATCAAGTTATTATATAAGTTATTATTATTTAGTCAAAAAGTGTATAAATAGTAATAAGATACTTTGGTAACTTTGATGTACAAGTAATTAAAACAAAATAAATAAAATGAAACTAAATACTCACACCAGAAAGCTCATACGGTCTGTTAGACACCTCAGCCTTAGCCGAGGTTAGGTTTAAGAACTTATGCGCATGTCGGCTTACGAAGATGTGTTTATCCTTCTAGAGATCAGCAAGTATGCTGTTGTTAAGTTTTTCAGTGATTTATAGTCTTTTGGTATCGAAATTTTTTTTTCTTCATGACTTCACTGAGCACAGAAGCTTAGAATTGGAGTTAAGGTTCCTTTTTGTGCAAAGTAATGGAAATGACCAAACGATCTATAGAAAATTTTTGTGTAGGAAAATTACCCAAATATAAAAATGCTTTTATTAGAACGATTTTGTAACACAAGTCCCTTCTTACTGATGGTACAACACCGGTGTCCTCTCAATACTCAATTGTCAATATTTCTGTGTGCGCAAGGAAGAACGAAATGAGTAAAAAAAAAACAGGTCTTGAGTTAAGTATGCAGAGTTGTTCTTTCGATACATACCTATCAAAGAAAAAGAGATGTGTCAGAAAATGAAATAATGTGCTATGCAAGGGACATGTGACATTTGACAACATTACATACAAAAACCAAAAAAAAAAACGAAAATTTTGTGTTGGCTTTCTTGAACATCTGCCTCCATTGGCTCATTCCGTTCTTCCTTGCGCACACAGATTTGTCATTTGATTAAATTTATTGAACGATTTTATGAGCGCTGTTTAATAATAAACACAAACACAAGGGTGCTTTACTATGTGTTTAACAATAAGATGATTTTATGATTTGCTAAATAAAATGTTTGTTAGATTTTCACGTAAAAAAACATCTCATAAAACTTTGAACACCGTTGACACAATCCAAACAAGTTCATTTTTCTAAAACAATGCACCAAATTCCGCACTTCTTAAAAAAAACCATGGAATTCACAGAAAACATGTCATACAGCTATTAGACACATAGACAACCTTTGGGGGTTTAGGCTCGTAAATTTTTTGCCGGTCTTTGAAATTTTCTCTTGTTATTAGATCATTAAAACACATTATTAAATTCAGTTTTCCATGACATAAACACAATTTAGAGAAGTTGCCTTAAATTATAAAAATAATATGACACAATATTGTAGTGAACTTTTTGACGTTATTTTGACACACAAAAGATCAAAGGTGAAGTCAAACTTATTGCAGGTAAATGTTGCCTCTTCAAATTGTTTAAAAACGTTTAAGCTTAAAAAAAAAAAAAATCATATAAAGCGTGATTTTAACGCCTGTCGTCTGGAAATAATCATATTAATTATTGATTTTGAAGTAACGAAAGATTTTACAAAATAAAAACTATGTAATACAAGCGATAATTAACTTTTCATGGTGAAATATTCTTGAATCCCATTATTTCACGAGTTTTATTAATAGTGAATTGATATTCCAAAACTGACTCTTACCCACGATTCTTTGAGAGCATTTTAAAAAAATGCTTAACTACAAGCATGTTAAAACTACAAAGAGAAAATAAGACTCTTGATTTCCGAGGGGTAATACAATATACCGACGATTATATTTATACATTTGTATGCAGTGCACACTTCGTTTCCATTTAACAATGCAGTACTGAATAATCCTCGAGAAGGAAAAAATAATGGCTGCTTCATTAAATTATATAATTCAACCATAAACTGGGAGACAGAAATATTCATTTTTTATGTTATGTGAAGTTGCGGGGTGGAAAACGAAAAAGCATTTATCCTATACCATTTTTATAAGCCAGTAAAGGAAAGGCTTTTTTATTTATTACCCTACCTAGATTTAGGGTTATTTGAAGGGTGTAGATCAACTCTAGAGATTGCAAATAATAAATGCCATAGAATGTCATAGAACAAAAGAATTTCTAGGTATGCGCGAATTCATATTTTTGTAAGCATGACTGGTTTTTATATTTCTCGACATCTTAGTTATTACGAAACTTATTTAACATTCGGCATTTTACATACTTCTGAAGGTTTTTTGTTTAGTTTAACTAAACTCGTTTTGTCAAACCTACTGTTAATACAATTTCACTGTCTTCCAGTATATTACCAAAGAATTACGAAGACAACACCTTTCAATATTGAAGTTTGTTTATCCATTTTATAAAATATCTGGCTGTGCCCGTGTTTCGAAACCTACATTTCTCATAAGAAATGAAGAAAACTCTAATAGGCATTTTAAAATTTCATAGCTTATAATAGAAATAACGTCGCATGCTGAGGACAGTTTGGTTGATGTAGACATCCCATACAGAACAATCAAACGAAGTAAATGAAGCTAAAGTTTGATCTACGAGTGTTCCTGCTTCATGGAATAATTGTTATAATTATTATTTTAAGTTATGGTAACTGGAAGTGGCGATATAACCTATAACTAACCTATTTAGGTAATGTGTCTGATTTGTTTTGTACTGTTGCCTATTATTCTGTAACACTTTTGCGCCCATACATTGAATGAGACAAACGGATTTATTTTACCTCGGCACATTTCATGTTCTCTTTTCTCGAGCAGTCTACGGCGGATGGAGGCTCCCACGGGAATAGGACGGTCGGAAGTACTGTTTAGTAGTGCGTAGAGACGTTCGGCGCCAAAACAACTCCCCAGCGAAGATATTTCAGTAGGGGAGTCATTCTGTCGGCCTTTACCGCACATTATCTTAGGTTAATATCTATGATAACCGTTATCTAAGATATATTCTTCTAGATATGGCTGGGGGTAATAAAGAGTCAAATGTAAGAGGGGTGTTAAAATAAAATTTTAGTACACAGTTACGTATGATCCTGGGTGTAAGTGAGAATAATAAATACATACGTCAATAGTCAACTATGTCAATGTTTTGCTAATTTTCTGATTTCTACCGATGCTTTTACATCTACGGGGCGGGGCATAGATAATAAAACTGAAGGATGTGTAAGAGGAAAAATAGAAAGGGTAGATTAGGGGTGGGATATTGGCATTTTGAATCGGACCATTAAATATAGCTTAAGTCCTATCTAAAGACAATTTGACTTTTAATGGTGCATAATTTCTCGTAAAGGAGATGCTGATAGTACTTTACTCACATAAACAGGGTGTAAATTAACGATAAAATAGTTTTTAACACCCTACCTTTTTAATATTTACTATAATTAATATTTGTACTCGTATTTCAATGTCAAAACATATTTTAATGTTTTTTTTATCGTAGAAAGCAATCGGTTGTGGTTTGACATATTTGATGAAAATTAAATAATAACTTTGAATAGACCAAATATTTTACTTAAGTTTTTATGACCGTCTAATTTTGCTTAGCCTAGTCATCATCGGGGTAAAAAATTAAACTAAACAACAAAATACATAGTGTGTTGTTATATATACTCCTAAATACAGATGGAGAACACAATATAACAAAAAGGACAGTTAGAAAACAAAAGAATAACATTTAAATTACATCAAAGTAACAGAGAGAAAGAGACAGATATTATGAAATGAAAGAGGCAAAACGTCAACTGATAACGCGATAAAAGAATAATGATATTTTTTATTGGTTTACGGGAAATATACCTAATATTACACTACTGGACAAATTTAATTGATTGTTAAGAATATAACTATTAATTTTAGTGGCTTTCTTTATTTCATTCTTTATTAGATTTAAAAAATATATATTGTTGCTTAATTGAACTGATAACTTATTCGAAAGAAAGAAGATAATACTTACTATACAATCAATAATTTTCCGGTATGTTAGTACATTCATATATGTCTGGGCTTCGATAGGTTCTTTTTTAATGAAATATCTATTTGTATGCCTCCGTAGTAAAATGATTGTACATGAGAACTACATTACTTCATTTTGACGGCCTCCATGGTCGAGTGGTAAGACGCTCGACTACGAATCCAAAGGTCGTGGGTTCAAACCCGGCGTGCGCCAATAACTTTTATTTAATTAATATGTGTCATAACACATTTAATTCATATAAAAATAATAACAAGTATATTTGCGGCACGTTCCAGAGTGGTAGATACTCTAAGTATCGCCCTGGTGAAAGACCACCATTCAGAATCGAATCGTTGCTTGAAATGGCTTAAGCCGTGTTTGGTGACCAGATCTGAATAGCCAGGTACTTCCCAACCTTCCTCTTCCCGATCTCCTTCCCCTCCCCACTACCTTCAGCCTCACAACATACCCAATTTGGGGATGCCATAGTCTCACTGGCTCTAGACGGTTGGGAGCAGTTGAGACTCTTGTGCGGTATTCATGTAAAAAAAAAACACACATCTTAATAAAAATACAAAAAACAAACAAACCGTTGTTTCATGTGGATTATTAATATCTTCATATAAAAACGGAAGCCGTAAATCATGGAATTAATGGTAAAATACAAATGATTTTTACGAAAAATGAAAAAGTGAACAAAATTACAAAGTCATTCAGTAATTAATGATTGTGTTATTTTTCTGCCTTGAATTTTATAGCTTTTTATACCCGTATTTTAGAGAAAAATATATTTACTATCCCAATCACCCAGATGAAAAGTAATTATTCAGAAATGAAAATTTGCTTGACATAGCTTTAGGAAAAAAAATGTTGAATGAGTCTAGCTAAGGAGGTAGGGTCCTTTTTTTAAATAAACCACGCATTAAAATATTAAACTACAGATTACCCGCCTTAGAAAATAAGGACTTCTCTTTGTGTAAATATTTTGAATTTATATGAAAGCACCTGGTAAGGCAAAATTGTTTCTTTTAATCTCTTAGACATCGTCCGATGCCTTTGGTTGGAAGCTAATAAAAAAATAACAGTACAAAAAATTCCTTTGTGTTCAACCAAGTTATTTTAATTAGACTCTTATTTCTCCTTTGGTATAAAGGACTAAAATAAAATCAATCAATTTTAAAACAGAAAATCAACCTCTTGAAGTCTTTGCTGTTTATTGGTATTTTGTTCGATTACTTCACCAGACTCTATAGTATTTAATGTTTTTTTTAAATAAAAACAGAGTTTTAGTACGTGAGTTTAAAGTTTAAAGTAACTTCTCAATGAATCGAAATCAAACTCTGAGTATCTTAATATTATATTCCTTGCTATTTAACGCTGTTTGTTGAAAAAACTTCAATTCCCAGTTTTCTTTTGTATACAGAACATTCGTTACTCTATGCCGGATGATTCGAGTCAATATTGATTCGCAGATTACTTCCAACATTGACGCAATTATTACATTTTTTAGTTTAGAATATTTATTTTATTTCCAAGCTTCAGAAAAACGTAGATTAATGACACGGGTTTGCGCCTGATTTAAGCGATATTTCCTAAGCTTCCAAAAAAATGGCTAAGCTTTTATAGTTATACGTCCGTAAGCCGTAAATACCCCAAGAAATGGGAATGGCTAGAATAGAAATACAAATGTAAACCTAATCTGATCAATAGATCCCTGTAGACAGAGTACCTAGTAAGTAAATAGAAATCTACATAAATATCGCGAAGGAGCAAAATTTACGAAGATTATGAAAGTAAATACCGTCGCGAAATCGGTCGTCTTCTATATTGAGAAGTAAAAGGATTTATGAATTTTATTATTATTCGGTAAATTGCTTTATTATTCACCGAAAACGATCATACGGGATAATAAAACGTTGAATATGATAATGGTCCGCACCACTTACTCGAGTTCTGAGTAGGAGTGAAGGAATACTCGGAGACTTACGTAATTAATACTCATTCATGAATAAGGTTTCGCGAGAGGTAAATAAAATAAATAAAAAAATGTGGACGTGAAAAATAGATTTATTTATCGACTAAAATTTGTTTTTAATTCTTTGGGATGAGGTATATTGAGTTAAGCCACTTCCATTTTTTTCTTTTGGAATTGGCATTTTTTTTATAAAAGTGAACTTGTTTGGATAATGTTAAAGTCAATGGTGTTGAAAGTTTTGTGAAGTTTTTGTTTCGGTGAAATCAACATAAAACCGTACTTCAAATAAGGTCAACTTTTTCGATAGTAATAATAATGCAGCATTGCAAAATATTGAGCAAATATATTGCGTGGGTTGTTTTATATCGGGAATGTTTTGATGCACTTTAATGAATAATACAAGATTTAATAGTTATAGCTCTGACAGCTTGTTGGAAGGTTAATGAATTACCACTTTCAAATGTAAATGCTTATATGCTCGTATATTGGTATACTTTTTTTTTTCTATTTGGGTGTCAGTAAAACGTATTATAATGTTTGGTTGTTGTTAGATTGAAGTTTTTTTAAATGAATTTTGATATTTGTAAGCAAATGATTTACTACCTACTCTTACGCGGAACAAAAAATGATCTGTTACATTTGTATGGGATTCTGCACAAGGATAAAAATGTATTATAGCCAGTGGAATAGTGGCATCCCCATTTAAGGAATGTTGTGTTGCTGAAAAACATAGGGGACGAGAAGATAAAGGCAGATGTTTAGAATTACTTGGATATTTAAATCTAGCCTCAAAGTTATAAATATCTAGGAATAAAATTCTTTAATAGTTTACCAGAAAAAATAAGATTAATTAATGATGATCTTAAGAAATTCAAAACACAATTAAAAAACTACACTGAAAACTTAAAATAAATATCTTTGAAAAATCATTACAGCAAATCATTAGTAACTAAATAAATAACACCCCCTCAGACACACAAGCATTGCTTTTTTATGAGGGTAATTTATAATTTATAATGAAATGTTTAGATTTAAATATATTAATATATTAATATATATATATATATATATATATATATATATATATATATATATATATAATATATTAATATATTTAAATCTAAACATTTCATTATAAATTATAAATTACCCTCATAAAAAAAGCAATGCTTGTGTGTCTGAGGGGTGTTATTTATTTAGTTACTAATGATTTGCTGTAATGATTTTTCAAAGATATTTATTTTAAGTTTTCAGTGTAGTTTTTTAATTGTGTTTTGAATTTCTTAAGATATATATATATATATATATATATATATATATATATATATATATATATATATATATATATATATATATATATATATATATATATATATATATATATATATGTATATTTATATATATATATATACATATTGATATAACACTTGTATAACACTACTATGTATTATGTTTGAAAAAAAAAAAAAAAACATTGCAACCGTCAAAAGTAATGTTTCTATTTTGAATGGTGAAATCTTTTTCAATTCGTAAAACACGTGTTTTTAGACCAAAAACCAAATGTAAATAGCTATCCTTTTACAAGTACCCATCGGTAAATACAACATTTTCAATGTACGAGTATATAGTTACCTACTTCAGTTCTCTCAAAAATGAAAGAATGTGCAAAGATCCATGTGAAAAGCCCACTAAAATTAGGAAAAAAAACTGCTCCCCTTAATGTAGCGTACACAATCTTATTTTGATACCTCGCTTTAATTTTTATTTTCAGAGAATGTAGGTTTTAAAATTTAAAATTTTTTTAGAAACTTTTTTTCTCGCCTACAAGTAATTTACTACTGTAACGCGACAAGGCGCGCGGGCTCGAATACTTTCTCGCTCACGTCTAAAGCACTGTCTCTCTCTAGCAATGCTCAGCTGTGTAAATCCAGGGCCGGACTCCAATTGGGCAATCGCCGACGCAATTCTAGGAATTTCACCTATTACTCCCACTTCGTGCTGAAGGCCGCTTCCGCCGGCCTATAAAAAGCGCTGCTCGTCCTTGAAACGGCAGATAGCCAGAACCTAGTCTCAAGACCTAATACTGATTGCGCGTTTTTCCCCTTCAGTGTGGTATTTGAGTCCTAAGTATAAATATACCTGTAAGAGTTCGATTGGGTTGTGCGCCATCGGCCTTTCAGTTTGTTTTATAACCGTGTTCATTAAATATTGTTTTAAAGTTCAAAGTTATAAGGGAAAATCCTTCCAAGTCTTGTGTTCATTTATTCTTGTATATTAAAATAAACTAAATTACGTCTCTGTACCGAACTCCACTCACTCTTTAATATAACAAATAAATCCTGTTATACTACGATTTTAGTTTATCTTTATTAAAAAAAATCTGTTTGCGAAATTTGCATAGTTCTTTTTGTCTGAAATCTAGGTGAAGTCAATTGCGTTATGTTAATAACGTTACCACCATTTTCTGAGATGGGATTTGAGTTTCGCTTTGAGTTCCGTAGAGTTTATTATTCGAAAAGGATCAAGTGCGAGTTTATTCCAAGCATAGTATTTGGATTGCGTTTTGGTTCATTCCACCCTACAATTGCCAATAACAAAATATAACTTAACGTAGATTTGCAATAAACAAATAGTTTATTTTTAATAAATGTTGACTATATAAATCGTTTGTGGGAAAACGTATTACGATAACATCTATTCGTGTAGTGGGTGTTTAAGCCCTGCTAAGTGATTCTCTACTACAGCGATTATAATTACCTTAAGTAAAGGTATTAATAACTAGAACCGGGAAGGTTAACATAGTCAGTACAATGTCGATTTCCTTGATATACCGGAAATCACTTATTAGATCGTATAAATATTATGAAAACATTTATTCATAGTAATAATATTGTTACGTGCGACATACTGAATTAAGTTTTTAAATTATTTCTCCCAAAAGTCTACATTTAATCAAATATGTGGAATTTACGAAAATTATAATAAAATATATTTGGAAACTAAGAAAATTATTTGAAACACAATTTGATCAACCATCCCATTAAAGGAATTTACATTTTAAAGCAATAATTCTCATTCTAGGTAATTTTCAATCAACAAATCAGTAAATCGCTTGATTGATATCGGTAGAGATTTAACGAGATATTTTATCTATTAATGAAAAACCAGTTTGTTGGTCTGAAGCAGAAAAACCTCGCAAGTGGTGAGCTCTGATGTCATTCATTTTGCACATTTTTTTCTGTGTGGAATTTATAGGGAAATGCAAATATTTTCCCAACGTTATTTTTATCACATGATGAAAAGTTTTAAAATATTCATAAAAAAGTGAGGAAACGTATAAACCAAACTGAGGCCTTGCAGTTTGTTTAAATATACACCAAAGCAGACCAGCATAAAACTAATGCACTAGTTTAATCTGAAGACGGCCTCCATGGTTGAGTGGTAAGATGCTCGATTACAAATAGTGAGGTCCCGGGTTTAGACCCGGGGTGCGCAAATAAATTTGATCTAATTAATATGTTTCATAACACATTTTATTCAGTTAAAATAATAACCCGATTGGGGATGCCATAGTTTCACTAACTCTAGACGGTTTGGAGCAGTTGGAAATCTTGGCGGAATTTACTTAAAAAAAAAAAAAACGAAAAATTGAATTTCCCAAAGTCTTGTCAGAATATATTAGGAGACATATTTTTATGGATGTTAATTGTCTTAGATAAAAAAAACTAATAATCGGTTAAATTTGTCCAATATTAGGTATATTTCCCGTACACTGATAAAATTTCTCACTATTCTTTAATCACCTTCTCAGTTGACGTTTTGTCTCTTCCATTTCATATTATCTATCTCCTTCTCTTTGTTCCTTGTTGTAATTTAAATTTTATTCTTTTGTTTACTTACTGTTCTCTTATTTTATTTTATATTGTGTTCACCCTCTGCATGTACGAGTATATATAACCACACACTATGTATTTTTAGTTTAGTTTATTTTTTTAACCTGATGCTGCTTAGGCTAATCGAAACCGGTCGGTCATAAATATTAAATTAAATTATGTTGTCTTATACAAAAGTATTATTTCATTTTCATTTTAAAAAAACTGACATTGCTGCGAGTTATAAAACGTTCTGATTTTAAAGGAACAATATCGTCTCCAGGAACCATTATTGGACAGTTATCAATTATATCCTATCTTCTGGGTTATGCAATCCACATAATTTCAGTTTTGCCCGAAACATCCCATCAAATGTTATGCATAGTCCTTGGTCCTGTTTCTGTCGCGGGTCCGACAGTGATAAATTTCTTCAATCGATAAATTTCTCATAAACTATTCCAGTGTCACAAGGTCAAGACATCTCAGTCGATGTGCATATCATTCAGTCAATTGGAGGAACTTCGTTGATGCACAACTGTTCAGCGCCATTTCTCGGAGCAATGAATAATTTATAAGGAAAGTTTACCTTAGAATTTTTCCCGCTGAATGCATTTCAAACTGCGCAAAAATATTTACCGTCGAGTTCAGAAATATTATTATAATATAACAATGGAGACATCGTAATGAGCAATCTCACTTATTTTTATCAACAATTTTTACTGTCTAACTTAATTACTGATACAATTTCTTTTTGTATAAGACCACGTATTTTATTTTATTTTATTTTTTATGACCGACCGGTTTCGCTTATCCTAAGCATTATCAGGGTATAAAATTAAACTTAACCTAAAATACACAGTGTGTTGTTATTTATATATATATATATATATATATATATATATATATATATATATATATATATATATATATATATATATATATATATATATATATATATTTATATATATATATATATATATATAGTCATACATACAGATGGAGAACAAATAATAAAACAATATAATAACATTTAAATTATAACAAAAGAACAGAGAAAAAGAAACAGATAATGTAAAATGAAAGGAGCAAAACGTCAATTGAAAACTTGATAAAAGAGTAATGAGAAATTTTATGAGTTTACGGGAAATGTATCTTATATTGGCTACTGGACAAATTTAACTGATTATTAAGAATATGGCTATTAATTTAAATGGGTTTCTGGATTTCTAGTACCTCTAAATTATTTGATCTGAAGCAATGACCATTTTTATGGAGAATATGAGCACTGGTGCTTTTGTTGAAGGTGTGATCTTTTTCAATAAGATGATTGGCTAATTCTGAAAAACCGTTGTTTTTTAAAAATCTAATATGTTTTTTGATTCCTACATTGAAATTATGGGTTGTTTTACCAGTATAAAATGTAGAAAAATCACTACAATCCAATTTTTAAATTCCTGAGTGACTCAATTTATCACCTTGATCCTTAGCGTTGATTAGAAATTTACCCGGATATTTGTTTGTTTAAAAGACAGGTCGTATTTCCGAATGAAAGTTTTTTAATGCTTGAGGAATAAAAAATTTGATGACGACGCCATTATTTTTAGTACGTTACGTAAAATAAGGTTATGTCATTTTAACTCATTAAAACAGGTTCAGTTTGAAGTTGCAATATATTATTTTTAATACGATGACGTCACAAAGTTGTCGGAGACAATTCTATGACGTCAGAGCCGAGTTGTAGCGTTTAGACGCGTTGTCCTTTTTTATTTATTTGTTTGACTAACTATACGTAATAAAACTCATAAAGTCATGAGAGATTTCGCTTTAATAATGGCGACGAATATAAATATAAAACTATAACAAGACATGTAGACCATCTGCCCGTTAAGTTATTGACTTGCTAAAGGCATTTACAACTAAGCTTCCTATAAGTGTGGATTAGAAACAGGATTTATCATTGTGTGCGGTGGGTAATTTATCAGTTGGCATTCCTGGCCGTTTCTGCGAGAATACCAGATCTTACTGCCCTTACTACATCGGCAACGAGTCAGGAACTGAAATTGAATAATAATAAATCCATATATATGTCTATAAAACGTTAAAAATAATTAAACACAACCGATTATCTAGTTATACAGGAGGAAATACCGCATTTAAACGTGTAAGTCACTTGAGATTTGCTTTTTTAAATAAAAAAAAAAAAACCGTTAAAAGGTCCCCAAATAATATTCACAGTATTGGTTTAATTTGTTTAATTTTTTGTATTTTGTTTTTATAGAAAGTACTTTTGTTTTTACATAGACTTAAATACAAGTCACAATTTTGAAATGGAAAGTATTTTTGATTAAATTCAGATTTTACCTTTCGTTTCAAAATTTTGATTACGTTTCACTAAAAACTTCTAATTATGACTTGTTTTTTGCAAAATACCGACAAAATGATGTATTTAAGATTTCCTTTAAAAGTCGCGGATGATTTCATTGAAGACGAAGTTCTACTTTAAAAATCACATTTCTCGATATTTAATGAAAGAGTGGATTCAGCATTACTGTGACTCCTTCTCGCGACAACGTTTTTCGATAGCCTTGTAGCGCCCACACATCGTAGATATAATTATTATAAAATAATATCAAAGCCATTCCGGATCTTAATCTTGGCACAAGAGCTGTCACGTCTGTCCTTGCATTAGGTCAAATATATGCCAGCCTGCAAAATGCTAATTAATGGGCAATTAACATAAAATGATCATATTATTGCGTATTAATTTATTGATTCGTGTAACCACAGCTACTTAGCCATTCGTGTGTGTTTTAATATCTATTTATAGTGAATACCGCACAAGAGTCCCAACTGCTCCCAACCAGTGGCGGCTCGTGAGTTTTTAGTGTGCTAGAGTGCTGATATTGAAAAGTACGACATTGTTAGTGTTGTTGTAGCCGAAAATGATTTTTATTTTTTTTCAAGATTTTATTTTTTGTATGAAGATTTTCAGGATTTTTCAGTTTTGGTGGTGCACTGCACGGATTTCTGAAAAATCTTCACACAAAAAATTGAAATTTAGAAAAAAAATAAAAAATGTTTTCGGTTACAACAACATTAATGATGACGTTTTTTTCAATCTTACCACTCTAGCAAACTAAAAAGTCACGAGCCGCCACTGCTCCCAACCGTTTGGAACTAGTAGGCTATGGCATCCCCGATGGGGGTATGCTACGAGTCTAAAGGTAGTGGGAAGGATAAGGAGATGGGTAAGAGAAAAATTGGAAAGTGACTAGCTATTCAGATCTGGTCACCAAACACGGTTAAAGTCATTACTTTCTACGTTTCGATTCTGATGGCGATCTTTCACCAGGGCGATACTTAAGAGTATCTGCCACTCTGGAACGCGCCGCAAATATACTTTATATGAATTAAATATGTTACGACACATGTCAATCAAATAAAAAAAAATCTGTGCACGCCGGGCTTAAAGCCGTGACCTCTGAATTCGTAGTCGAGCGTCTTACCACTTGATTACGGAGGTCGTCACGTAATGCTCATTTAATTTAACAATCAACATCACAATGCTTGGTTCCTCGTTAAACACCGATTGTCAGTCTGTTTCAAATTTTGAACAAATTGTCATCAACTCAAAAGTATAACAGTCATGTTGTTATGCTTGTTAGCTGATTACAATTTGTTAAAAATCTGGAACGGGCCTAGAACAGATATTTAACAAGAACCGTTAAAATATTAAAATATCAATATGGTACCAATCGTTGAACTCTGACAATGTCAAATGTAACGAAAGTAAAAAAGACACTCACCTTAGACCGGCAGCGCCCGAATATTTATTCACATGGTGTAAACTGAACTTAACTACCGAACGTAACTTTCCGACTCAAGAAGAAGATGCCAACTTGGTTCTTCCCTATTCTTGAACTGTCAACGATGTCATTCAAATGAAAAGATTAAAAAGTATTGACACAATTTTCAACGACGCTTGAAAGATATTACCTACTTTCAAGAGAACATTAACTAACGTTTACCTTACATCTACAACAATTAATCCGACGAAAATTCACCAATAAATATTACATTTTATTAGACTCCGTTAGTTTCCATTTATCTTCAACTTAATTAATTAATGTATCTCGAGTAAACAAATATAAATGTCATGCGCCATGGAACACGTTTCACATTTATTAGTTTACTTTTCTATTTATTTCATTCTATTAAGTAGGTACGAGTAATGTCCTATATATTATGTTAACCACTAAAAATAATAATTGTGTGAGATATTTTGTTTTTCTCGTGTCTTATTGATCGCCTGTTTTCGTAATTTCGTTTATTTGCTTTTATGTCATACAAGTTGTTGGCCGTAAAAAAATACTGGCTTAAACCTGACTTGCCAAGAAAAAGGATTAGTTGCTTTAAAAAAAAACATTTCTAATATGCAATAATGTCTGCTGAAATACATTATAGGTGCTTACATTGTAGGTAGGCACTTTATTAGGTGGGTAGAGATTTGAATACATTTTTTAAAATTTGATAATTTTCTGACCACATCCGTCAATTCCAATTTAGAAAAGTTTACACCCGTACGTATGAACGTGCGTACTCACCAACATATAAAAAAATATTAACATATGATAATGTCAGAATATTTTTTAATTTTTTCTCAGAATGCTATGTAAAATGGTATTAATGCACTACGTACTGGAATACAACAGCATATTTTGGTAATAATATCTGTACGTACCTTCTCATAAAAAAATGATGGAACTTAATAATATTTATAATATAATAATATGAAACAACATAAGAAATCTAAACTTTCTCATACGAATCACTAATTCAAAGCGGTTACATTCACTCAAAGCAGGTGTTTGCTGGTAGAATTTTTTTTTCTTAGATTAGTAAATTGCGTTTAAGAAAATTAAGCCACTTAAGAAATTTTTTATAATTGAAAAAAGAAGATATAAACCCTTTGATTTATTGTAACTAATTAGCTAACTAACCATCACGCCGTTTGCCCGCAGGGGTAGGCGGAGAGGTTGGACAGCCATACAACTCTGTTTTGGCACACATTCTTCATTCACATTCATACATGGTCTCATACATACTCATCTGTTATTCTGACTCTTGACATGTCCCGACTCGAGTATTTGATTCACTTGATTGTGCCGAGTCTTTCTCGGGCGACTCCGTTCATTCGCTTTACATGCCAAAACCATCTAAGCGTCCCTTTTCAATCTCATTTATTAAGCTTACGTCAGCTTTACATTGTTTTTGGATATCAACATTTTTAAGAAGGTCATACATGGTTTTATTGCACATACGCCGCAGGTATCTCATTTCTACAGCATGCAGTCTACTTTCATCTTTCCTCTGCCAGTTTCATGTCCCACTGCCATACATCAGGGTTGGTATAGGCACTCCATTATGGAAGGCAAGCTTCGTTTATTTCGACATTTTTTATTTGTGCTAATAGCGTTCAGTCCTCAATTGATGGAGTTTCCTGCACTCACCCTTCTTTCAATTTTTTATCAGCCTTTCCGTATTTAGATTTTTAGTACAAGCCTTACCTAATTAACTAATTTAAGCTTTACGGGAAAAAGGATTGAACTCTTTTCAAGGTTAGCCTTTAGCTTAAACATGATATAACCTAAAATAAGGGCTTAAAATGTTTTTTTTTTTCACATTTTAAAATGAACATATTTTTTTTCTACAGGAAAACTTCCGCATTATAATGAATCCGGGTCCAACTAATCACTTATTCATTCTGGAATTATTTGATGTTTCTTATTACATAATAATGTTATTGAATATAATGCTATAACCAGTCATGATTAGCTCATTCTGGAAGCTTGTGCGCATACCTATTGACTGTGTACGAATCGAAGAGAAAGGAAACACCGGTGCTTGGATCGCGGAAAATGTCAACTGTAAATTATTAAGATAAGATAAGAATGGATTTTTCTCTCGTAGTTTTTAGAAATAAATATAGAATTTAATAAAAATGCTATTATTTGTAGGTAAATAGCGTAATACAATTTAAATTTTACGTTACTGTAAGAAAATATACAATATTTATTTTTTACGATGTAGAAAGGTAATTTTTTTATACTAGAGTAGACGTTCCTACATTAGATAAAAAAAAAACAAATTATGTTTGTTATAATTATATATCTTACTACTGAAAAGAAAATCTGTCGGATATTTGGACTCCTAGGCCCCAGACAGGCTAATGAAATTGGTTATCTGTTCAAAACTAGTTTCGATGTTTATTTATTTTTACAATAAGTTACTAGAGATGTTACACTGGAATAAATTAGCATTTGAGTTTTTGAAAAAAAGTATGCTATTATAGCCTTCTTGTAACTAGATTCGGTGCAGTTGAAAATATCTACTATTTTTGCTAAAGAATTACCCACTGCATGCGTTAAAAATGTTTTATCAAAGTCACCCGTAAAGTAAGAAAAAATGACCTTAATTCGGGCACTTAGACACTATCACAACACACTTCTATCCGTTTATCTCTTCAGTATATTTAATCTAAGGGTGAGGCCTGAGTGCCCGCTCTAATCGAGCGTTCGGCAGGGCGGAGCGCACAGCGTGCACCATGAACAGATGTTCATACACGCAAGTGTCCTGAGTGGCGGACGTTTGAGCGGTGGACAGAGAGTTCGTGTTTGTGTTCAGCGGGGCGTGCGCTTCCAGGTTCAAACCAGCTCGTGTTCAAACTGCGTTTGTAGGTACTCATGCGTGATGTCGTCGGAAGACATCATATCCGAAATTCAATCTGAGCCCAAAATATGGAGTATAGTCAAAGGTTGACAGTGATTTTCTTGTAAATCTTGGAGTTTATCTTCATTTAACTATTAATTTTATGTACTGTAGAAAATTTTACAGATTTTTCGTTCTTTGTTTTAGGATTTCACTTTGACCTTTCTTACGCAATAAACGAAGGATAAGTGAATTTTCTTCTAAACACATGTCAATAGTATAAAGTGAAGCCATGATGGCAGTTTCAATGACGATGCTTCCTTTGAACTAGCGTTATGACCGCTCTGTGCGAACCACTAAAAAGAACTACTTCATTTTGTGGCAGTTCACACTACACACATTTCTCAGTGTGCGAACACTCAATTGAAGTCCACTACAAAGAATTACTTCATTTTGCAGCAGTTCACACTTTACTGTGCGAACGTTTTGTAGTGTGGCGAGAACCAGTTCCAGTTCTTTTCGTTTTCAGAATATCACTAGCAACTTCTCTTCCTTCTCACCATGAAACGCTCTACCTCTCAGGCCATACCCCCAAGAGCTATTAACGCGCGTTATTCTAAGAAAACATGAATTAACAGTAATAGACCGGGTAGAACCGACGTTGTGATGCGGATGTCAGTATAGTCCATGCTAGGTTTTTGTCTGAAAAACCCCCAAAGTACAGTGAATCACCAACAGGCTGGAGGGCTTTGAAGCAGGAAATTACTGGTTTCCTCAAGAGGGTTTCCCCTTGAGGATAAGAACATCCTACGCCAAGTTGATTTTTCACAGATCCTAGCGTGTTTAATCACCGTTAAAAAGGTCCAACTAAAAAGCTTGTCTTCTTCAATGGAAGCACTCTACCCAACAACACTTTATTGACATACTTGGTGTAACTTCGTGTCCAGCTCGGGAGATGGAGGATCATGGCCTTTCAGAAGCCGGGTCTGCTATACAGTGTGCATAGCGGTAGAACAGTACAGAACTGTACATCGTTGTACAAAAGACAAGGACGCCCTACTGTTGAGTTTGGCATCCAAAATGGTTTTTATTTTATTTTCATGGTTAATATCGCACAAGAGTTCCAATTGCTCCTAACCGTCTAGAGTCAGTGAGATGGCATCCTCAACTGGGGAGAAGGAGATGAGTAAGAGAAAGGTCTAAAATTACCTAGCTATTCACATCTGGTCACCAAACACGGCTAAACTCATTTCAAGCAACATTTCGATTCTGAATGGTGGTCTTTCACCAAGGCCATACTTTGAGTATCTACTATTTGGAACTTGCCTTAAATATACCATACATTATTTTATATGAATTAAATCTGGTATGACACATGTTAATTAAATAAGGGTTATCTGCACACGCCGGGTTTGAACCCGCGATCTCTGGATATGTAGTCGAGCGTCTTACCACTTGACCAAAGAGGCTGTCAAGGGTAATGGTTAACCGTCAGATAAAGCTATCTCAGCGGTATATAATCGCTTGAGTATATACATAATTTAATTATGTTTTTCATCTCTAATATTACATTCATTTCAATCAAACACCGGAATTTCATATTTTCCACTAAGTTAAGTCCACTAACAGACTTTTTTACTACAGCACGCTTTAAGAGTCAGCACCCAAAAATACACACTTTTGGCTTTCTTATACAAGTATCACTATAAATGATTTATCTTTACATATTCGTAAAAAGTGGTTATAAACAAAGTGTATTTGTTCTATTTATAGATTTATCTTTATTTTATACGTAGGTTTCTAGTGAATAAAATTTTCAAGTTGTAATCTTTCGCGTGTGAACGCATACGAACAGAACAGTAGGACAATAGCAACCCCACCGTGTGTAGCGTGTGTACGGTTTGCTCCGAAACTCGCAAACTCGCTCATAACGCGAGTCATCGTTTATTTATTTTCGCAGCGTTCTACGTTTGAACTACGGTCGAATTGGTGTATTGTCTCACAGTATTGTACCACACGGTCAAGAACGTTCACGGAGCTGGAACAGGACAGTGTTCTCGTGCCTTCTGTATTGTCCTCGTGTGAACTCTGCATTTATGTATGTATATATATATGCTTTTCACTCTTTTAATTGCACTATACAATCTGACCGCCACAACACGGGAATGTGTCTAGTCGTGCGGTCAAAAAATAATAAAAAACACGTTTATTTGTAATATCATAGTAAATAATGAATAAACTCACCACTGTGAGATAAGTACACTTGGCACACCAAAGCGGTCCACCGCCCAACCCTACCATCAGCCCCGCAGGAATAAGGGTGTATGTTGCGGGAAGGAACTGCGCCCCTATGAAGGGCATGTAGGCAATGAAAGACAGTGCTATCGTCCACTTGAGACCCAGCCATCTGAAAAGAAAACGAACAGTTATTGAAAAAATTGACTCCAGTAAAATAATACTTTTTTAAGTGTGTATACGGTACAAGAGTCCCAACTGCCCAAAACAAGTGGGATTGAAGCATCTTCGATTCGGATATTTTAAGGCTGAATTTAGTGGGAGGGGAAGGAGATAAGAAAGGAAATGGCTGGTAATTCAGATGTGATCAATTAATCATTTTAAGTCAAGTTTGGAAACAATATTTGATAAAAAAGTATATTTTTTATAACATCGTTGCCAGAAAGGCAAAAGAGCTGAAACATTATTTTGGGAAGTTTATGCCAGAGCACTTTCACGGTTTTTTTTTGATTTTACAATAAAATTCAAAAGTCTAAACAAAAAAAAGTTAACTCTGGCAACTCAATGCTTTAATTGAATTACCCGAAGCGACGAAAAGCGAAAAAAGTCCCAAACTTGTGGGTCAAGCCTTCTTTCAAATGCTAAATATATTTTAGATTGCTGAAGGGCTACAAAAGTCTTCAAAATCAAAAGAGAGTCAGAGCTTTCGATGCATAAAAAACAAATGATCAAAACTGCATTTTTAACTCATTTTTGACCAAAGTGCAGCTTAAGGACCTTTTGCCTTTCCAGGGACGATGTGTTGTCAATTTAAAAATGTTAATATTTTAAAACGTCCTGCAAACGTACTATATACTATTTTAATTACATATTTTGTAAAATAACACACAAAAACTCACGTTAAAGTTATTTACACATGTTTTGTTGAGAAAAAGGCGTGTAAAATGAATATCAGTGTATTGTCCTTTTGAAAATTATTACAAATAAATTATTTGTAATCAATCTATGTACTCGTATTTATTGAAAAAAAAAAAAAAAATTCCATGTTATCCTACATTTTAAAACTTTTAAAATTTAAGTCAAATATTTGCAATGTGGGTTAGTAAAAAAAAATAATTATTGAAAATCTGTTGAATTTGGAGCTTGGATGTTTTCAGCAGATATAAATCTTGTATTTATTTATAGGAAAACATGTAAAACTCGATTTTGGCAAATTGTGGCTTAAAAAATAGTTATTTTGGAGAAAACACAGATACAGACACTAACAAATAAATAATATGATATACAAAACAAAGAGAATCCGCCTGCATCCAAACTGTTTCTCACAGATTGAGATTAAGTGTTGGACGATTTCTGCATAACTACGTCCGATATATTATACTATTATATAAATGAAGATGCCTATTATATGCTGAAATTAGTCCAATTTAAAATAAATCTTTATATCTCATTCCAACACTAGTACTCATTGATTATAATATTAGGTAGAGTAACTCGAACGTTTTCTTAAATTATTATTTCACGGGCTCGTAACAAGGGCGGGCGCGCTAATATTAGAAATGCAAATTTAATCAATTTAAGGTATTAAAATAAGTGGTTTCCGTCGAATGGCCGGAATTGCGAAATCGAATTAGAAATAAAAATAAAGCAATTTAAAAATCTTTTCCAAATCGTGAGAGGCACCAATTTCAAGAGGAGCCAGCTGATACAATTCTAAAGAAGGTGTATGGATCAATGAAATAAATTCATGACTTAAAAACTTTTGCTACAGGTAACAGTTCGATTGGTAATCAAGTTAAAGATTTTCGGAAGACGAGGCTAACCTCGGAAAACGTAATCACTTAATGGTTCGATACTTTTGACTGATAATATGAGTTCAGTTCTGCATTGACATATAAATAATTTACTGCATTTAAAATCATTGTGAGGCTGAAGGAGGGGAAAGATTCGAGGAAAATGAAGGTTGGTAAGTTCCTGGATATTCAAATCTGGCCACAACACACAGCTAAAGCTATTTCAAGCAACGCAACGCCTCGATCCTGAATAGTAGTCTTTTACTAAGACGATAGTGGGAGTGTCTACCACCCTGGCAATAATATTTTGGAGGTAGGCAAAGACGCTGCAAATACTTGCCTCGAACTTGAGTGAGAGCAACGGATGCGTTTCTCTGATGATCGAATTGACGATAGCTAACCTCCGATATGTGAGGGCGTCAAAAGTTTTTTTTTTCAATATTTTTTTTAGTGATTTTGTTTAGTCTATAAATAAACTTAATTTATTTCTGGCACGTATTTTATTCTGAATTCATTATAGAATATCGGCCATCGATGTTATTTGAGAGCTAATAATGATTATTTACTTTACAAATCTCATTTCCAGCGGCGCGGCAGCCACATTGATAAAGTTTGAGTTTCCAAACGCGCCGAAGTATTTCATTACATAATTTATGTTCAAATAATACAATCTACAGAAGGCACTCAAAAATATTCGATAAATTGATAATTTTTTATTTTTTTATTTAAACAGTAAAAAAATGTAATGCTTTAAGTATAGTTGGTTCTTTAAAAAAATGTAGATGTTCAATCTAATCACACTAAATAATTTTAAATAATTAGAAAACAACTTAGATATTTATGAAAAAAATGTACGTATTTTTCACTTTCTGTCTTATTTAGTAATAGTTATTAATGTAGTGTGCTATTATTTCATGTCATATTAAGCAAGGCGTAGTAAAAAAAAACACGTGACCATAAAACGAAAAGTTCATTTCTTCGACAGAATAATACTTAATATTGTTACTCGCGAAAAATTACGAAATGTAACATGACTTGTCAAGAAAAAAATGTCAGTTGCTATAATCCACTAATTTCAATTACAGAATGTCAGCAAAAACACATAATATGTAAGTACTATTTCAGTGACATATAAGTCTGTTCTTTTTACTACTTAGGTAGGTAGGAATTAAAGAGATATTTATTTAAATTTGATAATTTATAAATAATATCTGTTCTAAATTTGAAAAGTTCACACTCGTACAGTCGTACGTACTCAAGAAAATAGAAAATAAGAAAAGTAAAACTAGGGAATAATGTATGCGTTTAGTGCCATTAAAAATACTAAATAAAGAGGCATACCCTTAGAGTATATAGAGTGGTATCAATCCAAGGCAGTGTAGTCAGTTTTTTATGATTTTTACCTGACTCGGGGGACTTGGGCGTGGCTAAGATCAAGGCTAGGGTCATTCATCTAGACATATATTCATATCACATATCGACATAATGTTTTTGTTTATTCGTAAAATCACTTTTTCATAGTATTGATATCAACAAAAATATAGCATCTAACCTAAAAAAACGTTTAGTTCTATCAAGTTTAGTGGCACAATAAAAAAATGTGACACAGGAGCCCAAAATCATTGTGACAGTACGTAGAAGCGGAATATTTGTTGTCCCTTTCTCTCTCATGGTGTACGACGGAAAAACCCGAAGAAAGTGATTTATCGCAAGTTTGTATCGGTTGGGTAAAAATATTTAGCTCTCTCTCCATACATTGTTTCTCCAAGGGCATACCCTCCATAGTGCAAGAAAAAACATACATTAAAAAAAACAATGTGTTTAAATAAACACTCGTTAAATGAACTGGTTATTCAAACGTGTTAAGATTATTGAGACGGAGTTCAGTTTCCTGTCCCAAGTTTGATGATAGACATTGTTTCGATGTTATTTGTTTAGTTAACGTCTGATTTTGCATGTTGTTGTGTTTTGGAATGTTGTAAAACATCAAATAAATGCCGTGCAAACAATAAACAGGTTTGTAATTCAAAGGAATGTGAGTAATTATTGATTGAAGAGTTTATTCGTAATCGTCTGTTAGAAATTTGAATAGATGACATTTTTTCGCGTTCTATTTTAGGAATTTCTCTCTCTGTATTTATACCTTCAAATACAAAGTTTTGGTCAAATTCGTGCAACGATTCCCTTGTGATCCAATAAGAGACACTTTTGCTTGTTCAGCTGAATTTTAGAGAGTTGCCATCCCCATTCGTTCAAACCCAATCATCTGAAATGTATTTTTAAGAACAACATGTTTTTAGCATTTTTTAACTCCAGGATTTCTTCTTGACAGTGTAATGACAAAGCATGTTTATTTATATCGTTATTTGTTCATACCGTATTCTTCTGTACACAAACATGGTTATATAATAGTCGGTGAAATCAACACCTGAATGCGAATTCAACCAGGCGGTACACCGTGTATGGTGATGCGCAAAATACGTTTCAGCGAACGCGCGCCGCGCTACCAGAACTGCTCTGTCAATAGCAAAATCAAAAACCGCAATTCTATTCTCTTCTCTGTACCGGGTCTTGATTTCATCAAGGCAGCATCAAAATGTCTAGCTAAGATTATAATAAAACGCCTTGAAAACAAATAAGCCGCTACTTTGCTGAAAACAAAATTGGAGTAGGAAAATACTTTTAGGAAAGTTTATTTTTTGAATAAATAACGAAATAAACGACGGCCTCCATGGTCGAGTGGTAAGAAGCTCGACTGCGAATCCAAAGGTCACGGGTTCAAACCCAGTGCGCAGATATTTTTTATTTTATTATTATATGTCTGAACGCATTTAATTCATGTAAAATAATAAAAAATATATATTTGCGGCACGTTTCAGAGTGGTAGATACTCTTAGTATCGCCCCGGTAAAAGACCACCATTCAGAATCTAAACGTTGCTTGAAATAACTTTAGCCGTATTTGGTGACCAGATCTAAATTCCCAGGTTCTTCCAAACCTTCGTCTTCCCCATATCCTTTCCCTCCCCACTACCTTTAGCCTCACAACATACCCCAACCGATTGGGGATGTTGTGAGGATGCCATAGTCTCACTGGTTCTATACGGTTGGGAGCAGTTGAGACTCTGCGGTATTCACAATAAAAAATAAATCTTTAAATTTAATTCAACTATTTTTTTTGCCATAATTTTCTATTGCCTCCATACCACATCGATAGCGCAAACAATACTGTCACTACCATTCATAATCCTTGATATTTTTAGTATATTCAAAGATACGATGGTATATATTATCATTCCTTAGTTTGCATAAGTATAACCCGTAACCGTGTTGGCATACTTTGCTTATCGGTTATTCGATGGGAATGCTTTTGTCCTAAGCCATTAGCACTGGAACTCTCAGGATATTTCAGAAAATTAAGACATGGAAAAAGACCATTAGTTCGCTATGAACAAATCTCACAAATGGACGGCGAATAAAATGAGGCGCTTTATTTTTACGAGAAAGAATAATGTGCTTTCTGAATAGAAAGACGAAGACCAAAGCATTAAACCTGAATTAAAATCATTTTATATTTTATTATTATGTATGAAATCCATTTTTAATATTAAAACAAAGACTTAAAAAAAAGTTGTGCACATTTAGAAGATAGTGAAAATACACACAACATATAAATTGTTCGTCAGACACAAGGACAACGTTGTGATTTGTAGAAAATACATTTGTAGATTTGAAAAATAATATTTAAAGAGTTTTCATCGTGATCATTGATAGTTAAGTGTCCGTTATCAAAAAATCGTTTTCTCTTTGCATTTTTTTATTGCCTATTTTTTGAGAAATATTATGGCAATGGTGCTGCATAAGGTAGAAGTCATATAATCTTTACTAATTTTCAAAATCCATGAAAAGAAAAATTAAAATTTCACGAAAATGTACTAATACTTTGGGTACAAACATTTTAACAAAACAATGATAATTGAACTAAGACATAATAACTTTATTGTAAAGACTACAGAATTAATTTCTTTATGACTGACCAGTTTCGCTTAGCCTAAGCGAAAAAAAAACAAAAATAAAAATAAAATCTTTGGTCTTATACAAAGTTATGATTTCATTTTCATTAAATATGTCAAACTACACAGATTATTTTCTACGAAAACATACATAAGAATTATTTTTAAGACCCTTTTAATTGTATATTTATAACAGTCAACCGGACACACCTGAGCCATCTTCAGTTTTAAAACATAATGTATATATTCAAATGAAGTGATTTGAAACAAAACGTTTTTATTTTAATGAATGAAAATGTTTACGTATTTACGGATGTCGTTAGCTGTGGAAGGATTCAGACTCATGAAACATTCAAAGACAAAAAATAAAAAATAAAATAAAAAGTTTAAAATTCATACAGACCTGTTAAAGAAACTACACAAATATAATACTATGCAATTGGTACTATGAGCTCTCATTTTTTTATTACAAGTTATCTTGTTATCTCTTATTTTAAGAGTGTTTTCAGCTTTGCTCTGAATTCTGTTGAGAATTTCATCTATTTTAGTTAATTTTGAGGTACATTCCTAGTTCGAGAATGAGATGTTCCAAAAGTGCTCACTCCTATCTGAGTATCTGAGATACCCTTCAATTCCTTCAACCCTTCAATTCAAAACTTCAATTAATCGTAAGTATATAGGTTTCCCAAACGCAAAGGAAAGTAGACGTCATGTAGGTTAACCAAACGGAAAATCTCACGCAGTTCAAGATGAGTGGAAGACTCTTGTTAAGGATCAGCACTCATGAATGGCGCTAAACGTTACTATGTAGCATTCTAATACAAGCAACACTACGAATAATTTAACTACAAATATTCTATGGGTAGTTAGAAACATGACTGAGGTTTCCAGTGAATCCAATGGTTTTGTAATCCTTTAAATTCCATGAAAAACATACTAAATGTCGGCATAAGGTGCAGTTTGAAAACCAGAAAGGTATTTTTAACATTTTACCTAAAATCCAGTATGCATTTCACAAAAGATTTAAAAGATTACCGTTTAAGAATTGTATTCACTTGAAACCGAAATTTTTTTACCTACTCGCATAGAATCAACAGATAAATAGTTAGTAGTTTTTCTTGTACTAGAAAACCAAAAAGTGAGAATTTTGCTGACCCTTAAAATGAACAATTGGCTTAGGATTTTTAATTGAATAAATATAAAATAAAAAAAACTCTGTATAAGACCACGAATCTTATTTTATTTTTTATGACCGACCGGTTTCGCTTAGCCTAAGCCTCATCATGGTGCAAAATTAAACATTTTTAAATTTTAACTTTAGTTAATTTTTTTCCCTGATTATGCTTAGGCTAAGCAAAACCGGTCGGTCACAATAATGAAAACAATATTCAAGGTCTTGCACAAAGTTATTTTTTCATTTCTTTAAATATTTCAAACCACAAAATGATTGCTTTGTAAATATAACTCGAAGCCGTCGATTCGCTTTGCATACATATTGTTTTGAGACAAATATTGTCATAAAATGAATAAAAATCTGTCACCCACTAATTTATCAATCCAAATTTTTCATAATCTCCAGGTTCCCTAAAACTCATTCAATTATCTCCAGAACGCTAATTATAAATAGGAGTAACTTGATGCGAAGGATGAATTATATCTCGGTTCCAAAAGAGCCTACGTGGGAACAAATATCCCTACTCCCGGAATCCACCTTCTGAAACTAACACGTAAGTGGAGTAATCCAACTGTAAAAGTTATTTTGTTCCCACTTGTAAACATTTACGAGCAGCTTATTTTTTATTATTATGTGCGGTTTGCTTTAGCCACTGACCTTATTTCACATACAAACAAATATAACGAATTGAGAATGACGATATAAACAGAATGGGTTGGGATTAAATGCTTTAAGGCACGGAATTGGCTAGGAAAATAAAACAGCTCACTGATAGAATCGCGCATAAAATTGTTTTGAAACAGTTAAGAGTATTTTTATGAAGTTCCAATTATTATCTCGTGTAAGTTTACTTTTATTCCAAAACGTTATGTTCTTTACTAATTACATATTATATCCAACCAATCAATCCAATGGCTATAATCAGCGGCCTAGCAACTAACAAGAGCAAGTTTTTTTAATGGGTCCCTACTCCCTACCCCCTTATATTGACAGTTACTCAAAATATTATAGGAAAATTTCATCAACACTTCGACAGTCTTGTTTTATAACTTGCGACTTGCATTCATCTACAAGATAATAACTTCATTGGTACGTACGAAGCCGAGATATGTTCTTAGTGTATTTTCAATGAGCTAGACGAGTGCGAAGAAGTATCAAGCATTAGTTGAACATTAATGGAAAGACCCGAATTTATTATTATAGTCACAGATGATATCGTACATTTTATTAGGCTTATTCGATTTTTTCAATTTCAAACTGCTTCGTACGCTGGTCGCGCGCCTTTTGGACAAAGCTGTTGATGTGTGACTCTCTAGAATAGGTCAACCTCACAAATCCACGGATCATTTCTAAAACACTTTTATACAGCATCTCCAAAGATGACACAAGCCCTAGGAAAGCCTCGCGGTCTTTTGTGTAGAGTTTTCAAATAATAATCAACCAAGAATAATTCATTAACCAATCCCAGAAAAAAACTTATCTTTTTTTCTTTTTTATCGTATCAAGGTCCGCGCTCTCTGCCAATATTCCAGAATGCCATATTATCACTGACTCTGATGTCACTGGATCATCCCGCATTTCCTCTCTTTTTTTTTTCCTCTTTTGGTTCTACGATCTCCAGCTGTTTCTGTTTTCTTTTTTTGCACCATCGTTCAATTATTAACCCAAATAAAATCGATTTATTCTATCCTTAATCAAGCGAGTGATTCTTCGATTTCCGTTCAAACGTAAATAAATATGTGTGTACGGTTTTCCTATTTATTTAGGATAAATCCCCGAGGGGAATAAATAATACATAATTCTATCACTTTCTCAGAATCACTTGAACATCTGGTGAGTATAATAAACTATCGATTGAAACCCGAGTTTCAAAGGGATATTTAACTTCCATATAATATAGTAGTTGATGTAGAAAATAGAGATGTTCATTGTACATATTTCGTGAATAGATTATAATATAAGAGAACGCTTGAAATCTTCACCCATCACTTTACATTTATAACACATTATTTTTGAAATCAAGCAATACAATTCTGTAACTAGCTGCCTTCTAATGATTTTTTTACAAATTTCAACCAGTGATGATTCTTGTTAACCTTTTCATTTCCCTTCTTTATTATGTCTATGCCTTACTTTATTTGAAAACATTTACACATGATTGACGACCGTCAATACGAATTTCTGCGGAACCAATCGGACGGACATATTCTTGCGTGTGTGATGAATGTTCGGGGGCAGGGCCTAGAATGTTACAGAGAGACCCAAACGGTAACATTTGCTATTTTTAGGGCCTTTATCCGGGTTTGGCAGCGAGGACTTCTCGCATCTTTGTGTACGTGGATTGCCATTTTTTTGAGGGAGAGGTCGATTGATCCGGTTGCTGACGGTTTCACCTCTTACTCACTTCAATAAATGCTAGTGTCTTACACAGATCGGTTCTTTTCTTCTCTGCATTATTTTGCAAGCGGCAGTACAGTGCATGAGAGGTTTTTGTTTGCCAAGCCTCTTAAAGGGCACTGAAATTCCAACAACTCCGAGGTTTTTGAATCAGAAAATGGACGGTTAACTACAAAGAAGTTCCTCTTGAAGTAAGAATAACCGCAACAAATTTAATGTTTTGAAAACCCAATCGTGTTTGATTACGATTAAAAGAGATCTAAAATGATAACTTAGTCTCCTTCAACAAAACAATCTTCACAACAAATCTTCCATTGAGATGCTCGGTGTAACCTTAAGCGACCAGCTCAGGCACGTTTAATTAGCCTCTCAGTAGCTGGACGTACGCACTTTGACAGTACACAGCTGCTCAGATGACGTACATGTACAAATAACAAATTAATTTGGCAGCCAAATCTAGTTTGGAACTCCAAAACACCAGAAAAAAACAATTAACTCTGTGCAGAAATGAATAGTACGTTTGATAGATTCTCCTATAGTAATAAGCGGATTTCAATCTTAAAAGCATAGACGTCAGACGGGAAAGCTGTCTTTGTTTTACCGGTATTTCAATGGGTGATGCTCTGAGAAACTTGCGTCAGTGATCCCTTCGGCGCCGATATACAAACGAGAAACACGCCAAACGTGCGCCCAACACTTGTACATGGTTGACATTCGCCACAAGTGAACAGTTTGGCTGTGAAATGATTGGCCGGCCTCTATTTTCCCTCCTTCCTACAGCATGAGTCTCTTAACTGACTACTTTTTTCTGCCAAAAAGACCACAAAGCATCTCTAAAAATGACCTGATGTTCTTATATGGAGTTTGTATAAAAAATACACAAATGCTCATTTCTACGTATTTTTAAATTACTGTTTGTATGTATTTAAAAAAATATTTTACAACTCTAACTCGTTGAAAATAATGATCATGTTTTCCACCAAAATCTGGGTAAGTAAGAAAAAATCGCCAGCTGGCAAAAGTCCAAATATTATTGCCTACTGTAAAATAAAATTGCTTTAGTTGTGTGAATAAATAATTTTAAAAAATCTGTTCATGCGTGTTTGCTAAAAAAAGCATAAACTTCTAAAGCCAGTAAAAATCTATTTTTAGCAGGAAAAAAACGCGTTTTAAATAATTAATATAATCATCTAAATAAGAAACCGTAAAATCGTTAGGTTGAATGGCAAGATTTTCAAGCAGTATCAAATGCATACACGTACTATGGAGTCAACGACCGAGTTTTATGTAATGTTATTTAAATTGTATAAAATTACCGGTTTAATATTTGGTAATCATAATATGTGATGTGTTTGTTGTATAATTTTACCATAAAAAATAATGTTAATTAGAATATACTAAACAGAATGTGAAAAATTGTGGTTTGTCATTAAAAATAAACTATTATTTATTTCATATTCGTAAATAGAATTAACTTTGTGGCTTGCCAAATTTCTAAATAAAACAGATAAACTTTGTTTATAACCACTTTTATAATTCAATATTTTGTTGACCGGTTTCGGAAGCACCCTTCCATCATCAGGACAATTTTTTTTTTCTTCTTAATTGTCCTGATGATGGAAGGGTGCTTCCGAAACCGGTCGACATAATATTGAATAATAAATGTGGTTATAAACAAAGTTTATCTTTTTAATTTATTATTTATTAATCTACATGTTAAACCAACAACATACACATAAAGTGAAATATAAAAATAAAATCATGTCGTTTCAAAGCTTAACGCCCCAAAACATTTAAAAAAAATAATTTCCAAATAAAGGATCCAAAAATCTAGAACACCGAGGTTCTCTGGGCATGCAGTCTGAAATGAAAATTTTTATGAAGCAAAAAAAAAAATTGATCGGTGAACAACTCTGGTATCATTAAATTCGCACAGACTTCTATGTCTGAAATTTCGACGCTATATTTTTTAATTGCTCAGCAAACTGAAATGAAAGCCTTTAAAAAAAAGACTTTAATTCTCGACCGAAATCGGGTAGTAAATACTAACTTACTCTAAAAAATACAATACTTTATTAATACCGTCACGTAATTAATTGCCTAGTTTTAAAAAACTTATGCGGGCTTGCCCTTTTGCCGTTTTAAGTCGATTTTTTTAAATATTCTAACTCCATTTGTAAAAAAATCCTTTGAAAGCACATTTTAGAAATATTATTTTCTTTGTTTGAATTCTCATTATACAAGAAAGCTATTACTAACCAGCTCTTGTCATAATGACCCGAAGCAATAAAGCCAGACGGACAGATAGTTATTATGAGAGGAAATACGAATAAAATTGAAAGTGAATTAGTCAAAAGGCCAATTTTTAGAGCTTTAATGGCGGAAAGAATGGGCTCATACATAAACGATAGAATCTTAAATGACCGGAAAGTTCCCAATCGTATTTCTGGAAAAGGAATTTCTTTTGCGGTTACGGCGCCATTCAAAGGCACGAGGGAAATGGAGTTCTGTTTGCTTTTCGCTTCTTTCATCTTCGTAACTGTATCCGAGGGAGTTTTAACCTCACAAAGCTATGATATCACGGAGAATGGAGATTGCTATCTAAATATTTATCTGTTTTCCATTTTAACGTGATGTCGTTGTGATGCAAGGCTGAGCCAAAAAAGTTAACCAAAAGATTCTGCCAAATCTTCTCACTTACAGTTTTGTTCGATGATTTTATTTAATTCAATTCCACGCGCGAAGCTTACGGACTGAGCCGGTGGGAATATAATATCCCCAAATGGGATAATTTCGGACGAGAAGCTTGACTTTGGAATTTTGAATTTCCCAACTCCTAAAACTTGCTTCCTTTCCCTGAAAATACTAGCCGCACAACATTCCCAGAGATGCTGAAAAAACTACATTATCTTTTTTCTACACATAAAAAAATATCATTTGACAAATAACCATATCATTGCCGGTAAAGTAAAAGGGCTGAAGCGCCATTTTGGGTAGTTTAAACCAGAGTAATTTGAAGTTTTTTTTTTTTTTTTACGATAAATTTCATTAGTCTTGAGTAAATAGTCTGATTGAATTTTGAAAAACAAAAATAACTCACTGATTTACCTGAAGCGACAAAAAAGCTATAAAAGTCACAAAATCGTCTCTCTTGAGTCAAGCCTTCTCCCAAATCAAAAAATATTTTAGATCGCTGAAGACAGAAGTCTTCAGAATCAAACGAAAGTCGAAATATTCGAGACAGAAAAGCAACTGCATGTTTAACTATTTTTTTTACCAAAGTGTCGCTTAAGCTCTTTTGCCTTTCTAGCGACGAAAAAATAACATAAAATAATAATCATTAAAATTCAAAACATAAATCTTGAGTATAGTTTTAAACAAAATTTAACTACACTAAACTGACCAGGTGAAATTTAAAGTGCGAGTAGTGTACCGACTCATAGGAAATGTCACTGGAAGGTTTTAATCATAATCTGTATCTTAATGAGCGACGAATGACCTTTATAAATATACACTTTAATAAAATCCCTGTATTGTTCTATACATTCAGGAAACCCATTACTCAATTGACGATAAAAAAAAAAAACGCAAAACAGTATATATTTCCACAATATACTAAAAAAACGTGTTTTTCTGAAGTGACCTGCTAGGTACACTTATTCTTCTGTGTTTTATCTCTGCCCATAATATAAATAAATTTTAATATGTTATATATTATAGTTTATAATAATAATTTGTAATAAGATGGAAGACTGGAAAATTCCTAAACTGCAAAATAAGTTTTTATGGCGCCTTTGGGGTGATTTTCCACGAAAACGGCGAAATGCAAATTATGCAAATATTATTAACTATTACGTGTGACGTTGTGTTAATCTGATTAAAAAACTTGTTACACTTAAAACTTGTTAAATAATTTGGTTGTAACTGATCCAGATTCTCACCGCTACGGGCATCTTCAGATTGATACACTTGTTGGCTATTATTTTTAGCATTGGAGTGAAAAACTAGTATTTGAATTCCCTATTAAGTTTTTTGTCAATTCATCTTTTGATTTCATCGCAAGCACTTTGGAATAGGCTTTTGGAATGACAATTTAACGAAGGATATTTTTATTTCCCTTTGAATTGAGTAATGATGAAGGAATGAATTTCGGATTAAATATTAAAAAAATATTAATCCCCGTAAGTTCTATTTTCAATAGATTGTGGTGATGGGTTCCCGTCTTAGTTGCGCATGGCATATTATTGCAGCATCGTTCGATAAATATATTTTTTTTTCATTAAAAAGCTTTCAATGGAATTCAACTACGAATGAATTAAATTAAAAACAGAATTTATTGGACGTATAACAAAAGTCATCCCCCACATTTCATGGTCCGTGCAAAACGTATTTGAAAGTTATCTGGCGCACCAATATCATTCATAAAAAGATTGTTTATTTTAATATGATTTTATTTTACCCAATATACATTATGCTTAGTAAAAATGAAATAAGAACTTTGTTTAAGACCACAGATTTAATTTTAATTTTTATAAACAACTGATTATTGACGATACTTAGGCTAAGCGAAACCGATAAGTCATTAAAAAAATTAAATCTATGGTCTTATACAAAGTTATTACTTCATTTTCATTAAGTATGTCAAACCACAAAGTGGTTGCTTTCTACGAAAATACATATAGCTCTTTCAGGATTTTTTTGACAATTCGACAGCGTTCGGGTACCTACCCATCAAACCGAAAAACAGTGATTCGCTTAATTTAAAACATTTATTTTTACATTATCGATGACGTTTCATAATTACTAGAATGCTTTTAATAATAATTTTATTCATTTACCATGTTCAGATGTAGATTTTTGGTATCAAATAATAATATTTTCTGCTAAAGCTACCTACCTATGAGTTACGAGTTAAGACGTATTGATTTAGTAGGTGTCACATTTGTGCCTTGTTGATGTTTAACAACGCACGAATTTTCCGAAGTAGTAAAAAATATTCATATTTCTACGCAACATGCACAAGGAATTGTTTTTACCATGTGAAACAAAAACCTGTTTTTCTAGGAAACTCTAAATTATTTAAAAAAAACTCGGTTATTGGTATTTATTACCTTTTATTTCTATTTATAAAACCTGTAATTTGCAATATAAATAAAGAAAAAAATAAAATAAATACCATTATATTTGCGTGGAGAAATATTAAGAGTTATGATTGAAATGTTAATTTATAATAAATAACTGTTTTTGGCAGCTGGATTCCTTTTATATTGATCTTAGGTACTGTTCAATTACGTAAGTGTGCAACAATTTCGCAGCTCGGTTCGGGTTGGTTCTGAAATATAACAATACATCACCCGTGTGACTAAATCAGGTGAATATTTTTTTCTCGGCGGAAACAGCGGTCCGTAATTTTATTTATGATTTATTTACCCCCACAAGTCATATACGAGTATATCTACATCGTATTATAGTATATACACGTCATAAATTATATTCATGTATACTACATTGAAACAAAGTTAGGCATTTAACTTCCAATAAATAAATATTAACGCCTGTGTAATCTTGTGAACGGTCATTAAGTTTCGTATAACAATTCTATATACAAATAATTACATAAAAACACACGTTGTTTTAATCACATTTTATTAATAAAATGGATTAAACCAACGTCTGTTTTTATTTAATTAATCAAGCTAATCCATAAAGTGTTTGCTTATTCTGATAATTCTATATACCCTATTACTAGCACTGACAACAAAATACTTAACAGTGGTCAGCTGTGAAAAATGCTCCGGTGTATAAAATCTTCTTTGACTCGTGAACGACAAAACGACAAAGATAATTACTTTTCTAAGTACAAATAAACTACACTAATTATGGTGACAAATTAATTGATTGCTATTCATATCCCTTATAGCAAGTACCGGCAGTAGAATGTTTGACAGTATCAGTGGAAACAAAGTGAAGTAAACAAGTAAGAGCACGTATAACATATTGAATACCAATTAATAGAATGTTACATACCCTATGACTAGCACCGGCAGTAGAATGTTTGGCAGTATTAGTTGAAACAAAGTGAAGTAAAAAAGTAACAGCAAGTAAAACCTATTGGAGACCAATTATTAGAATGCCACATACCCTATGACTAGCACCGGCAGTAGAATGTTTGACAGTAGCAATGACCCGTAGATGGCGGCCAAGGTCAAAGCCCCCAGCGACTGGCTGCTGTTGATGGAGCTCTGTAGGTTGGCGGTCCCGTGGAAGGCCGTGAAGTGGATCATGAAGGCGAACGAGATAACTATCAGGTTCTTGTACAGCTTCCATTTCTCTCCCTTCTCAAACACTTCCAGATGCTTCTTGGCTTCGGATTTTAATGCTGCTTTTGACATCTTGTTCGGTGATCAAATTATGGTTAATTGTATTGGTTTCACCTGAAATAAAAAAAAGACAGTAAGATAGAGTGTTAAATATTTATTTATAGAGCTACAAAATTAGGGTGTGATGTGACAATACTTTGAAAGCAATATGGCACTTAGGCCAAGCGCGCACGGACGACTTTTATCACGGCAACAGTTTCGTCACCAGCTCCAAATCTATCAGTGTGTATAGAGATCCGCGCACGCAGCGACGTGATATTAGGGTGACTTTTTAGTTGCGCTGACTGAGGACCTTTGAGTGACGAAACTGTCACCGTGTCTGTAAAGTGTACTTTTGCACGGGTGACAAAATGTAATTCGGTGACTCAGCCGCCTGTTCGAAATCCATTGCCGAAATGAAAGGGTGACGGGTGGCAGTCACTCGCCGTGTGCGTGCTCGATTGGAAGACAGTGACAGTGACGAAACTTTTTCCGTGACAAAAGTCACCCGTGCGCGCCTGGCCTTAATAATTATCCTCCATAACACGGTGAACTCTTAGCGTGGAGGACAATATACATTATCTTGTAATAAAAAACATGATCAGTAAATAAAAAAAATAATTTACGTTCGAGCCCATTTTGTTACATTAAAACACTTTATTAAGCCACCGTGAATCCTTGTTTCTAATGTACGGTTGGACGGTGCGATGTTCCGATTTTCGCATGTCTTTGTTTTCGACTTGCTCGCTCGCCTTACTTGCTGTTTACTGACACGTTCTGTAACAATCAAAAGGATTTGCGACAAAATCGCTACTCACTTTACAGGAAAATGTTTAGAACCCACTGACCGGATTAAGGATTAATCCATGTAATAGTGTCACGGGAAGACACATCCGGCCATTTGAGATCAACGATAATAATCACTAAACTAACATTTTAATTTTAGTTACATTGTAGTCGAACGCTAAAAAAGTTGTCTGAATTGAAATCAATAAATAAAATTTAACCGGTCTTTTAAATTAATAACGTCGAAAATAATTTTTATTCTATCCGAAAATTCGATACTAGAATTGATAAGCAAAATATGGAGAGTTTTTTTTTAATATTTCTGATTTCGGAACTTAAATATTGACTAACGAAAGCCAATTTTTTACGATCCAGGAATACTATTTAACTAACTAAAAAACTAAGTAACTATCATGCCGTTTCCCCGCAGGTGTAGGCAGAGAGGACGAACCGCCATATAACTCTGTCTTGGCACAGACTCCTTGCTTCATTCGTATTCATACTCCTCTGTTATTCTGACTGTTCAGATGACTCGATTCAAGTATTTGATTTATTTGATCGTGCCATGTCTTTCTCGGGCGTCCTCGACTTCTTCTTCCATTCACTTTCGCATCATATATTCTTTTCAAACTCCTTTCTTCGTTCATTCGCTCAGGAGTCAATAATTCTAAAAGAAGTCTTTTTATTACGAATAATTATTTGAAAATACTTGAAAATTCTTAAATTTCCTAATATTCGATTAGAGTGTACGTATGGCGTCTATCACGCTCAACATATTCTCGGTTTTGGTTAGTCCCATTCCATTAGCATAGCTCTTTAAGCATTTGAAAAAAAAGATAAACAAACATTCTCGGGTTACGAATAACCTGAAAATATTAAAAAAACCTCCTACTACTATTATTATAAGCAAAAAATGTTGCGTGTGCAATGATGGTGGACTTAGTTAGCAGAGAAATTGAACCCACGACGCCCGAACGGGAATCTGACGCATTTGTCCACTCAGCTACTAACCGGTCAAAACCCGACTTTGGTACCCGCTAAACATGTTATAATACGTACGGAATAGAATAACAATAATAGAATTTTTATATCTTTATATCAATGCAAAATAGTGTACAAATGAGGTGTAAAAGATATAAAGTGTGAAATAATAAAATAAATGTAAAGAGAAACACATGGTTTATGTTATCTACTTCCCGTTATTGATTTGACGATAAATGGTAAGGACATAAAAAGTTGCCGAAGGATTTAATATTATTGTTCGTTATTATTGAGTTATGTGGCCAAACCATATTTCCAGCCCATTTATTTATTCTCCCATTTATTTTTTTCCGGAAGCCGGAAAAGGAACTCATAAATAATAAACATTTTTAATGTGACATAAATATTAATAAAATATACATGCTTCGAAGTAATGTGGTGTTAAAATTTTATAAATTGATTATTGTAAGTTGACAATACTGGCCACATATTATTAACAAATGCATTTATATGCTTTAATAAAACATAGAAAATAGCAAAGTAAATAATTTGCCACGGAAAAAGTTTACGAATAATAAATCTAATTAAAAAACAAACATGATTACAAACTTGGAGTGAGAATATATATGAAGAGAGAGCTAAACATTTTTACACAACCTATACAAATTTACAATGTATCACTTTCTCCGGGTTTTTACGTCGTAAACCGTGAGAGAAAAAGAGACAAGACAAGTTGTCACACAATATTGCACCACTTTTAGGTGTGTAAGCAAAAAAAATACGTTTTCGACGACTCCGCCCATTGCGTTTTATTATGCGACATAACTCAACGGTTTTTGAGGTTATATCCTTTATTTTTGTTGATAACACTACTGTGAAAAAGTGGTGATAAAAATAAACAAAAAAATAAGCCGACATGCGCTGTGAATAAATATAAAAAGGTTTGTCCATGAAAACCCTAGCCACGCCCGAGTCAAGAAAAAAACAACAATCCTGACTACACTGTTTCGCAAAGCTATACCTCCTGTATATTATTTCTCTGAGGTTACAAACACTCAAACAAAAAATAAAATTTACCAAATGCACCCACGATAAATATTATTTAAAAAAAAAATCTGCTCACTTTGACTTGAATATAATTTTTGCAAATTACACATTGTTTCTAGTAACAACCGTTCCTAAAATAAGCTCAAATAAAACTGATGTATAGGGAACCAACCAACATTATATAAACAAAACATATTATAACATCGACTGCTTCAATTAAATTAATTATGCAAACTTCGCTTAAAAAAAATACCGCAAACCAGTGTCTTACATAAGCTTGCCAGCTACCACATCATACAACTATGTAAATTATATAATACGTACCAAATGTTCCGTATTAACCTTCCCGTATCAAAGACGACAACTTAAGTTGCCTAGCTAATCTTTAATAACTCCGTAAGCTTACATGAAACAGATCATAGATTACAGCTTTTCTTTATGAGTATACAAATATAACTAATTCATTAAATACAAAATTTACAATAATTCTCAAAAAAATTAAATAATTATTTTCGTATGTAACCATCAAAATTTTTCATAGAAAGCGAAGAGATATGTGGAAGATGTATAGTTCAAAGAAGGCCAAGTATTCAACAGATAAAATATTTATTTTCATTATTTCAGGTTAAAATGCATGTCATCAATAAATTTATGTGTTTTCATAATTTATTTAAAAACATATAATCCTACTTTCAATAATTTCCACATGAAAATATAACACGAAAACAACTCTAACATTACGGTAATGTACGGTTGATAGCGAAAAAGCTTAAGGCTCAGCACCCGAAAAGGCGCTAAACGTCATTTTGTAGCACTCTTATACAAGCAATACTGCACATGATTTATCTGTAATTTTTTCATTTGCAGTTAAATATCTAAGGTTTCCAGTGAATAAAAAAATTAAGCTGTTATATTTTAAATTAAACAAAAAACATAATAAAATGATAATAAAAAATACAGTTAGAAAACCAGCGCAGCCATTTTCAAACGTATTACCTAAAGTTTTATTACGAATTTCATACGGAATTCATAGGATAACTGTAAAAATGTATTCACTCGAAACCTAAGAAATTTTTCTAAATACCTCAATAGAACTAAAATATAAATCATCTACAGTATTGCTCATATTAGAAAGTCAAAAAGTGAGTATTTTTGGGTGCTGAACTTTAAGGGGAATGATTTAACTAAATCTTTATAATATTAGCCATTAAAACATTTGTAAAAGGTGAAAACTTAAAAACATGATACCATATCGACACTATAAATTAAACAGGTGATTATTTAATAATATTTATCTTGGATACAGAAATCAATTTCTGAAGAATTTTATACAATTTTTTTTACCTTAATTCTTTACTAGATATCTGATATTATTTTAAAAAAAAACTCGTAAATAGATACCATATATATTAAAAGAAACATATTATCATGGTTGGATGATATTTAAAAAAAAAAAATCGGTATTTCGGAGCAAAAAACCACAAAAAACAAAAAAAAATTCAATCCGGTTTCGAAAAATGTAACCTAAATGAAAAAAAAACAACAAACGTGATTGTAATAATAAAATAAAAGCTTTTATCCATAGCTTTGTAGGTAATGAAACGTATCAACTCTATGAAGTAATTTGAAATAACTGTATCGTTAGATTTTTTTCGTGTCTGTTTGACCAACAGTGGTCGCGGCGTTAAAAGTTTGCTGGCGCCACAAAAAATGTTTACAAATGACAAAACCCTTAGGAATTAATACACGGTGTCCTAAAACTCGAAGTATAGCAGTAAAATATGATGTCCTGCAGAACATAAAGAATCGTAATAAACATAAGCTTTTTAATCTATTGATCGACGTATGATTGTGTATAATTTTAAATAAACATGTACTATGCTGACTGAAAATATTTTCCTGGCTACTTTTGAAAACGGAATAAATTTCAAAGATCTTACTTAGAAACAAAAGAAGAACTAATTTAGCCACTCAAATTAAGTACCTTCTAGAAACCAACATAAATGGACAAACGCGTCAGATTCCCACCCGGGCGTCGTGGGTTCAATTCCTCTGCTAGACAAGTCCTCCATCGTTGCACAAGCCTTATCTTCCGCTTATTATGATGGTAGTAAGAGTTTTTCAAATATTGTCAGATTATTCGTAACTCGGGAATGTTTGTCATTCTTTTAAAATAAATAAAAAGTTAAAATACATGTTTAGGCTCCATCAGTTGCCGGGTTGTTTTATAAAAAATATATATTACGTTTGCAGGTACTTCTAGCAGATAGAGTTACACAATTAGTGAAGACCTCGATTGCAAATTAGTGGAACGAAAATTAAAAGTGATATATTCCGATAAATAATAATGATAGTGTACATATATTCACATAATGTTTATTAAAGGTATATAATAAGTAATAAATTAATAAAAACCGATCGTTGATGTGGGATTTTTTTTTATTTTTATAAATCCGAATTCACGATCCGAATACCTGTTGAGTCTTATTTATTAAGCTTTGTACCAATAATTTTATAATCCCTAAGCAATGCAAATAACCTTGGAGATTTAAAAAAACGATAAATAATTGTTGCTTTCGATAGGTATTCAAAATATATGCAAATTAATTCATCATCCATCAGCCGGTTCGCAAAGGCATTTCATTCGGTTGAAAAATTGAAAAAAGCAATCTCCTCCTTGCAAGGCTTGTATCTCCATACCACCGTTTTCTTACTCCGCCCATCCATTTATTTCTTTTTGGGTTTAAATAAATCAACAAAACTCTTTGCTTTGGAAAACTGGGAATTTGAGTAATCGTAAGTAAAATTACCATCAATAATATTACTGAAATTAAATAGATTTATAACCTACATTTAATAAGTATGCTGAGTACATACGAGTTCACAATAAAATTGTGAAGGAGACTCATTTCTAGGAATAATTTCTCAAAAAATATCCCAAAAAACTGAATTCATCTATTATTTCACATTCATCTACTGCTCAACCATTCCTTGCTTTTAAAACGACAAAAAAATAAAGTTCAAATTCTCCAAAACAGATCAATGAGAATAATACTAAGGCGAAATAAATTGGCCAACATGTTATAGGAGCTAAATTGGCTAGCAATAAAACAAATGCTGACATTGGAAAAATAATATCCCATATAAAATAATAAACATGTTACCAAAATACTTTCTGATGAGATTATATACAATAAAGAAATTCATATACATAATGCAAGGACATGCAATAAGATTAGATTAAGAACAAAGCCATTACCCCAAATAGTTTATTCTTCAAAGGAATAAACTGTTATAAACCGCTGCTAGAATGTTTAAAAGTGAAATTCATCACTTAATTCAAGAGAGATTGCAAGAATCACATAGCTAAGCTTAAATAAAATAAAATATGTAATAATGGAAGTTTTTTAAATTATTTATTGATAAACTTCAATGTATTTTTAACTGAAATAAAATAAACAATAAAATAACAAGTTATAATCAAATATAATCAAACAAGAGCAGTTCCGCCACACACTGTTTAGGAGAAATATTATCGGTTCCAGTTAAATTACGTTTTGAAATTTAACCCGTTGGTTATAAGAAGGAACAAACGTTTAACTGAAAATGAACTCGGAACAATTTTTCTTTTTATTGTAACAACTATCAACAATATAGCCGTCCGAATAATGAATGTATGAGAGAAAATGATAGATGTTAGATCACGATAGGTGAGGGTTGCGTTTTGTCATCAGCTGATACGGTAGAGTGGCGAGCTCTAATTAGAAGCCACAAATAAATAAAAATAAATATTTATAAATAGAACATATATACTTTGTTTTTAACCACTTTTTTATTTAATATTTTGTCTACCGGTTTCGGAAGTACCCTTATGATTAATGATATTACCATTCATAATACTTCAAATCACCCGGTATCACATAAACATTCAGCCTATCACTCAATGATACACAGGCTAGTACAGATTCCCCTATCACCAATTAATTTCTCAATTGAATTAGAAAAAATTAAACAAATAGCTTTGAATAATGGTTATACCATAGACTTGATAAAAAAAATTTTGAATAAAAACTTAAACTGCTTACTACTAATACATTTTTATATAAAAATAATAACAATATTTTAAATAATCCCTTCCAATGGCGTAGAATCTTATATATATCTAACTTCTCTTCACTTAGTACCCGAAATTTGCCTACCCACATTAAACCCGCGTTCTATACAAATAATAGCATAGGTATATTATTGAAAAATGCTAAAGATAGAGATAATAAATTAAGTCATTCTGGCATTTATAAAATTTCTTGTAATAATTGTGCTTCATATTATATAGGTAAGACATCTCGCAGTGTAAACATTAGAATAAGTGAACATCTAAGATGCTTAAAAAACAATAATTTTTCAGAGTTCGCCAATCACCTCATTACTACTAATCATGATTTTAATAGAGATACAGGGGTTAAAATTCTTCACCGTTGCAATAAAGGGATAAAATTAGATAACTTAGAAGCACTAGAAATTAGAAAATCATTAAACAGTAAATGCAATATTTTAAACAATCAAATTAATTTATCTTATAGTCCTATCCTAAATATTTTTCCAATAAACCGCTCTGTTATTCCCATAATTTCATCAATTACTCCTTCTCCTTCAAACTCCTAAATATGTATATTTATCTCAGTATTTTATATTTCAGATTAATTTAATATTGTCCTGATGATGGAAGGGTACTTTCGAAACCGGTAGACAAAATATTAAATAAAAAAGTGGTTAAAAACAAAGTATATATGTTCTATTTATAAATATGGCAAGCCACAAAGTTAATGCTTTTTACGAATATAAAAAATAAATATTATTCTGGATGGACTTTTTCTCAAAAAAGGATTTGAAATACTGTTTTTTTCACACCTCGTTCCCGAGTGCAATACAGGTCCTCTGAGTGACAGACTACCATTCAGAATTGTAGCGATGTGTTGCCTGAAATGGCTTTATATATGTTTTTCAATCATCTTCCTCCCCTAATCTTTCCCCTCTCATACAACATTCCACTGTCATGAGCAGAGTTTGAACCGTGTGGGGTTTTATTTTAAAAATGAAATTAAGAATTGACGGTTCGTAAAACCCTTTCAATTTCTATTCTTGAAAACTATCTTAATAAATTCCCTGGATATATTGATCACTCAAGCTGATTCTGAAAACTTTTTTCTTTGCAATTTTAATATTAATGCCATTTTTGTAGACAAATAATAATTTAACGATTTAAATAATACGACGAGCTAAGACGGAATAAAGTTAATTTAACTGATTTAAGGTCAAAACAATTTAAACGAAAATGTACTACGAATGTAGCAGAGCAGCTTTCATGATATATTCGTATATAACTGTCCTTGTGTGATTACCAATCATCAATATTAATAATAGCGATTGCATCGCCCTGAAAACAAGGTAGGCTTTGTTCTCGTTGAATACAACATGCAATTATTATTATCAGTAGCTAAGTTGTTTCTCGACCATGACAGAATTAATTGTCTTGCATTCACTGGGCGAGGTTATTTTATGGATACGTTTCGCCTTTCTGAATATTTTCACGTGGGTAATTGCTAATGATAAATTACACTGGTTTTAGTGTCGCAAGATAAATCGGACATTTGAATTAGAGTAATGCACTGAAAACAATTTTGATTGATTATATCCGCAACGTGACAAGTCCATTTAATACCTTTTCACCGCGTTTCACGCACTTACCATGAAACTGATCAAAATGATCTATCAAGCAGAGCATTTAAAGTTTTTTATTTGTTGATGTTTTTGTATTTAATTATTTATGTACCAACGGACCATTGTTCAATTACAAAAAAAAATACACAACACAAAATGGGAAAGAAAGAGCAACAGAGAAAGAACAGCAATACGTTGTATTGAAATGAAGTAATGACAAAAATATACATCAGAATGAACATTCAAGTCAAAGCCTGAATAAGGTTTTGGTAGAGTCGTAAAGAATGACAAAAATCATTTAGACTGGTACCAAAAATTTCAAGACCATGGCTTGAATTAAGAAGTCTCGACATTCCAAACAATGGAGAATGATACTAATAATTAGTAGAGTGATGATTGAGGAACAGAAATTCATAGTTTCTTAGTCTACGGCAATGAATGTTGAACTAAATGAGTTGCAACAAAGTAGGTAAGTCAATGATACGTATTTTATTAACTGTTTTTTTTTTAATTAATCAAAAATGTTGTGCTAGCCTCTGCACTAAGATTACGCACGTCAATTGTATTAGCGCCAAGGTAGGTAATAAAATGGTATCCTGAATTTTTTTTTTTTTGTGAATAATGCACTAAAGTCCCGATGGCTACCGACTGCCCCTAAACTAATGGGACTATGACATCCCCAATCGGGGTATGTCGATAGATTGAAGGGAGTGGAGAAGCTAAGTAGGCGGGGAAGGGGAAGCTTAGGAAGTACCTAGATATTATGTACCTATCAGACACTACTAAATTCATAGAAATTATTTTTCAACCGGACACGAATAAAATCAAAGGTATCACATCAATGTATTAAACTATTTATAAAATAAAATATGAACCGCCAAATTGTTAATAAATTGATTGCCCACCGGTTTTGCATCATACTTACAGCTTAGGTTGATTAAACACCGTACCAAGAAAGCTTAGGTAAGCAAAACCCGCAAGCCGACAAATGCGTCAATTATTTTTTTGTTCGTACAAAGTGATTGTTATTGGTTATGAGATGACCACACAACAGCTTCAACTGTCCGAGTCAGTGAAACTGAGGCAATAATGTGCCACAAATGAGGAAAAATAGAGACACCCTGTGAGAATCTAGCTATACAGATCTAGTAACTTAAAGGAACTGAACCGATATGAGTTAACGATCCAATTCCGAATTTCTACTTCTGGGATTTTCTTTTATTTGCGGCTCGAAATTTTATATCATTAAAGTGATCCACTATCTATACGCCTACCTATATGTTGTTTTATGTAATGCCCAATCGCTTTGTTCATATTTTATTGTCGCTTTGTGCCGTATCGTAGATCCGAAATATGAAAGTATAATCGATTTTTTCAATCTAGTCTTAATGAATGTTTCAAAAAATGTTTCGTATGGCAAGGTTGTCCAGGTGAAGTTTGTTGTCACGACTGTGGTAAGGTAACCAACAAATTTGTATAATGCAATATCTACGGTCATATACGCTAGTGATACGCTTTATAGAGTAGGAAACCACAGAGTGGACAGTTCGGTATCAAGTAACACACATTGCTAGGAATGAAATAATAGATGTATGGTTTTCAATCTAATTGAAAAACATTAATATTTTGCGTTTAAAAATTGTAGTTTTAAGTAAAAAAATATTATTTACGTCTGTAACTGTATGTTTTTTTTAATCACATTATTAGGTCAAATACAATAAATCAAATTTATTGCCCGTTTGTGGACCTGCCGTTGGCTAAATTTGCCATTCTTAATATTAAACTAACGCGCTGAACGTATTCTTATAACGATGTTATATATTGAATGAAAATTAAATAATTTTGTACAAGACCACATAAAATATATGTAGTATTCTTCATAAAAACGGTAATAGCAACATACTAAATCATTTAAAAGCCCTAGAAATAAAGAAACCCATTAAAATGAATAATCATCTTAATAATCAGTTGAATTTGTCCAGTAGTCAAATATTAGGTATATTTCCCGTAAACTCAATGGAATTTCTGATTATTCTTTTATCACGTTTTCAGTTGACGTTTTGCCTCTTTCATTTCATATTATCTGTCTCTTTCTCTCTGTTCATTTGTTATAATTTTGTTTTCAACTGTTTTCTTTTTTTATTTTATTTTATATTGTATTCTGCCTTTGTCTGTGTGAATATATATATAACCACACTGTGTATTTTTTGTTTAGTTTAATTTTGTACCCTGATGATGTTTAGGCTAAGCGAAACCGATCGGTCATAGAAAATAAAAATATAATCTGTAGTCTTTTACAAAGTTGTTTTTTCATTTTCATTAAATATGTCAAACCACAAAGTGATTGCTTTCTACGAAAATGTAATTTGATTTTTTTGTAATTATTAAAATAATGTGTGATTTGTAATGACTACTATAACTAACTAGATAATTTGCGTTCGTTTTAATTCCTTACTAATTATAATAATTATAATATTTTTATGATTTCTATAGCGCCGTTTTTGTGAAAAATCACCTCAAGGGCGCTGTGCAGATCTTATTTTTATGTGTTACCTAGGATGATTCTATCTCCGACCAACAATATACAGGAGGTATAGCTTTGCGAAACAGTGTAGTCACGATTGTTGATTTTTTCCTGACTCGGACGTGGCTAGGGTTTTTATGAACACACCTTTTTACATCCATTCAAAGCACATAACGTTTTATTTATTTGTATAACCACTTTTTCACAGTATTGTTACAAACAAAAATATAGGATATAACCTCACAAATCGTTGAGTTACGTCACGTAACTTAGTGGGTGGAGTCACCGACGTGGGAGACGAACAACTTGCTTACACACCTAAAAATGGTGCTGTATTATGTGAAAACTTGTCTTGTCTCTTTTTCTCTCACGGCGTGCGACGTAAAAACCCGGAAAAAGTGATTTATCGGAAATTTGTATAGGGTGGGTAAAAAAATTTAGCCTCTCTCCATATATATTCTTTCTCCATGGATTCTAACACACATATATGTGTGATATAATAATAACTGACACAAATATGTGTGAGTTATTATTATGTTTTAAGGTACAATTGGCTTCACTTCTCTGTGTATAAATTTTCGTTGTAGATATTCATCCCTTCGATAAGGTGTTCTTATTGTTGTGAAGAAAACAAAAAAAACCACATCCAGACAGCAAAAAAAATGTCAAGCACCTTTTTGTGGGTACGGTAATATGATGGAATAAATAATCGGTAATGAAGATGTTGAATATTTAAACAGTGTGTAAAAAATGCACCCACGTTATTAGATAGTTATTGATTTTGCGCACGTTCATTCTAAGGCACTAATTGAATGAAATTACAGAGAATTTTAGAATAGTTTATACAGGTGATGGCGTTTGTTAAACACTTAAAATTCATCTTATGCTAAAAGTGTTCGCACTGACTATAATGGGTTGGTAAAAACTCAGTTTTTATTGGTTCGGTGTTAAAATTTCATATTACTAAAAAAAGTTAAGCAGTGTCTGTTAATAAATGTTTTTTTCTCATTGAACATTATTTAGAATATAACGTTGGCCATAAAAAGGTAGAACAAACTTTTTATTTATTACAATTATGATTGATAAAAATTCAACAATCCGTTTAACAAGCACTTTACTTTAGTTTTCATTAATAAAGCGTTAAAATATGACAAGTCTGAAAACGAGTCCGCTTATTTGTAGAGATGTTTGCTTCAGAAAACATGTATCTTATGTTCCTAATTTTCGAAATTCTCCCCTTTTATGTAGACTATATCAAATTATATATTTAATGGCATAAGTTCAAGTTGTTCAAAAATATTCTAAGGTTATGCCTCACCCACTTTCCTGCCGCTGAGAGCTCTGTCATGAATAATCTTTGATATGCGTCATTATAAGAAAAGGTTGAATATGATAAAGAGCTACGCAAAGTGGGCAAAAAAATACACAACAGAATTTATTCACTTGAATAAGCAGTAAGAAAAACCATTTGTTGGTGCAAGATTTCAATAAGATCTTTACACAAAGAGCTTTGTTTTTATTCAGTAAAAGAATATTATGTTACTAAATTTGATTTTTTTTTAAAATGGAAACATATTCCAACGCTTGTGTGTTTATTTTTGCTTCCAAATATCACCACGTATTCCAACTTTGTACGTTAGAATAATATCAGCAACCTAATATCATTCATTGTGATGGCGCAAAAATAATCACCTGTTGAAAGTGGTTCCAATTTAATATTTGAAACGTCACGATGAATCGAGTGTGAATATGTAAATGAATAGTCGGTAAAAAAAGTCACATGAAATTTGACAGGTGAACGGTATTCAAATAATGCAGTTTTTATTAAAACTAACCAAAAATTATTTGTTAATAAAAAAGTGGTTAAAAACAAAGTGTATGTGTTCTATTTAAAAATGATTTGTGCTGTCACACATTCTTCCCAACTAACTGATAATTCGGCAGTTTTTCAGATCCGAACGTAAAGAAATCCAGCGGTTTTGGGGAGAGTAAATCGTCAAGTCAATTATTAATAGCAACGTCGCCAACGAGGTTCCTCGGTTCGGATGGTGAGCGAGAAATATGAAAATCCAATTCAGCAAAATCTAGAGATTGAGGTGGATGTGATATGACTTCTAATCGAATAGCCACATTTGTAATGGCAGCATTCGATTCGCGTTCTCTGTAAATGATTCAAATAGTTCTGGCGGCTCCCAATGAATCAACTTTTCAGATAAACTAAAAAAAAAGTGTATGCATTACGTCTATCTCGACACAGAAATCTCCTAGTAAGACAGACATGAACCAAGCCCATGTTTTATATTTCAAAAAGATAAATAAAAAAGTATGAGTTTTATATGTTTAGTTGTTGCAAGGTTTTTAGCCAAAAAATAACACAACCTTTTGCAAACCGAAAATTTGTGAGAAAATTATGAGTAATGAACTACAACAGTCCTATTTAACCTAGCAGCTTGAAACAAAACACGTTTATGTTTTGTTTTCGGGAACGAATGATCGTAAAACGTTGAGCTTTTGAAATTTATTATTGTTTTGAAAACTGTAAGCAAATGAGTCATATTAAAAACACGTTGTTGATTGCTTTAATATTCAGTAACCTTGTTCCTACCTATTTAAAAAAAAAAGGAAAATTTTTTTTTTGTAAAACAAAATAAACCAATACCCGAAATACAGATTGTATGAAAAGCATTTTCACAATTTTATTGAACCATTAAAAGAAAGAAAATAGAATACGGTATTCACTCGTGAAACTTACTTTTATATTTATGGTTATGCATTTGTCTCATGATTAAAATGTTATTATTTAATTTATTTTCAATGTCTGTTGTTATGTTTTTTGTTGTATTTTATATTATGTAGGTAGGTACCGAAGAATTCCATTTCTGTAAATATTTTGCATGGCAATCGTATCAGACTCGTGAAGAAACGTAAAACTCTATTGGAATCCCAGTATACTCGATAAATTTATTCACAATGTACAGCAAGCAAGTAATCTTAGAGTGTTGATGGCAAATGACGACCTTTGAAGTTAAATAAATATACATGAAGCAATAAATACAATATGAAAACGAGTGAGTGTGCACACATTTCGTTCAAGAGAAGTGTGATTCAAAGACATCAGAATATAGCAGAGCGGGAATGGATTTAACTTCTAGTTTAATATGCACCCGCCTGATATTACAGGTTCCATAACACAAGATTTACAATCCTGATTTTGAATTCATATCGGTCCTGTACCCTTACGGTTCATATTGCCCTAAGGGAAAATCAAACATTTACTGACGAATAATGCGATTGTGAATTCATGGCTATGACTACTAGACAGAAATGTAAAAAACACGTCTATAAATACATTTGTATGTTTCATTAGAATTTTTGAATGGTTACCTAGAGAAATTCACAAAAAAAAATCGATTTGGAATTTCAAGGTCAAAATTACTATTTTTAGCTTTCAACATTTGATAGGTTTATTTAACTGGTTTGTTGTTGGGTGTTTAAAAGCGATGGGTACGCAATGAAGAATGGCGGACTCAATTCTTTGCAAGCTTAGTCCTTCATAATTGCGAACGGAATATCTTCCGTATTAAATTATGCTTAGGTAGAATTCAAATATTATCAAGTTATTTGTAGCTCGGAAACATGTGTGAAAAATAATCATCAATTTTACGAATACCCTGTTTTGTTTGTTTAATGGGAAAAGCAGTTTTGCTAAGCAGCGTTATGACTCGGATAAGATCGAGTTGAAATTTTTAGTACACATATAACATGTTAGGGACTATATATTTCATATAGAGATTTAGCCTAATACAACGTTTGGACACAACCTTAGAACGCATAGTTAGGTACATTAGGACTGAAGATCGACCCATTAACAAGGTTCCATCTGACAAAGCAAATGTCAAGCGATAATTACTCCCAGCGAAGGTTACTTAAGAGTTGATTTCGCATAACATTGCTATGTCAGATGGATTTTTATTTTTTCTATGGGGTCGATATCGTCATTCACTAAAGAATTGAATATATTTTTCTCTTTTTACAGTGAATACACCGCAATAGAGTCCCAACTGCTCCCAACCGTCTAGAGCCAGTGAGACTATGGCATCTCCAATTAGGGTATGTTGTGAGGCTAAAGGTAGTGGGGGGGGGATGGAGGAAATGGTCTGAAAAATCTGGTCGCCAAACACGGCTAAAACCATTTTAAACAACGTTTCGATTCTGAATGGTGGTCTTTCTCCAGGGCAATGCTTAGTATATCTACCACTCTGAAACGTGTCTCGAATATACCATATATTATGTTTTATGAATTAAATATGTAATGACACATATTTATCAAGTCAATGTTATTTACGCACGTCAGGATTGACCCCGTGACCTCTGGATTCGTAGTCGAGCGTCTTACCACTTGACCACGGAGGCCGCTTTTATGTATTGCTTTATAATTATGAGAAGACGATTAAAAAAATCATTAAATGTGCTTTGATAAATAACATTGATAAAAAGCAGTTTATTAATAAAAAATATCATTTATTATGAATGGAGTCTTTGTAATATAACAAGTTTTTAATCGTTGATTTTTATCACACCTGCACCAGAAGATACTAGCTTGGTACTGCTCTTAGAGAAATTAACACTTTAAACAACAGCCTCGACGCCTTTCGTCAATTGTATAAAATATTTAAAACATTACAAATAAAACTGCAGAAACTTATTACCATTTCATAAGAGCAAACTCGAACAAACGTCCATAAGTTTTTAGCTCTTGGTAAGATTGTAAGATTATACAAATTAGTTTATCGTATCTTGATGGTTGTCTCGTGTCGCAATATAAATTGACCGTATTTCGATAAGCTGTAATTTACTGAAACTCAACTTCATTAATACCTACCTCAGAAATGGTATATTAAAAAACAAGAGTATTAATTACACACAAGGTAAGCTGATTAATAAGCAATGAGTATTACATACAATGTTATTGTTATAATGTTACTTAGACTATGTTAATTTAATCATATTGCCATACTACATCGTACAATATTCAAAATCCACTTAACAAAATGAATTAATTATAATTAATTTATAAACATTGAAAGATGATCTTTTAGACAAACATCCAGTAGTAAAGTGAAACAATATACACTCGATAGTAGGTTGTTTAAACACCGCGCCTATAGACCTAGTTATTAAGTTTATCTCTTGATTTATATTGCATAAGGTTCTTTACGTGCTACGTTTTTAGTTATATTTATCTACGACCTTTGGGGTAGAGCACCCTGGACCCAGATCTCACAGGTTCGAGTCCCGTTGGAAAATATTTCAATAACATTTTACATAATACACGTTTTCCTTTCTCGGATGCTTTGCATTTAGAAATATATTTTTGCTTGAAATAGATTTAGCTTTGCTTAGTAAGCAGATATTAACTTTCCAAACAGCATCCCCAAAGACGACATAAATCGCGAGAAAAATTATTTACCTCAAGGCCTCATGCGTGGAGTTAATGTAAAAAAAAACTATATGATAAGTAAAGTACTTATTTAAAAAAAAATCTATACCTTTTATTTCCATTTTTCATTCCCTCCGCATACATAAAACTCTCAATATTAAATAAATACAATTAAGTGCCATTAGCTTCGAGCAGATGAAACTTTCATGCAGTGTCATATATTAAATAAAAACTGCCTAAGGTATCAAATAAAAAGTATTTTTAAAATACGTGTTATTTTTAGACGATATTGCTTTGACATAATTTTATTCTAAAACAATTCGCATTTAAAGATTTGTATCAGTCCACACCTGGAACCAACTTCTCGCAGTGCTGACGACAAGGAAGATTGTCCGTTTCCTTTCCCAAACAATGTACTCGTAATAACTTCCATGTTGTTATGGAATGCAAATAAAAAGCTAACTCTTCAACTGTGCTACCTGGAACATCCCAGCAAACATTCTTCTGAGTGTTCATAGTAGCAGTCAATTTCGATTCTGCTATTTTGTCGGTTTCGAAAACAGCTGTTAACCATATAGCATCTTACTTATTAGATTTTTATGCGCCCGTTCAGCGTTGGTTTAGTTACACCAGACGTAGGCCATTTAATTAGACGCATAAGCCGTGGTTGTAAGGCAAATTTTTCGCTATTACGACCTTACTTAATGTATTACATTTACACCTCGTTTGTAATTAAGGGGATTAATGTTTGAACGATGGGATAAAAAAATATTGTTTGGTACTGTCATTGTTGTTGAGTGACAATAATGTTGGTATAACTGGTTTGTCTTGCCAACATTATTTCCTGTACATAAATTTATGTCACTTTAATAATACATAAATATTATTATTATTATAATTGAACTATTTTATAAACCGCCTTTTAATTGACATTTAATTGCTTATACACTGTAACTAGTCACAATAAAATTAGACAATTAACGCTAAACTCCCAAATTACTATCGTTACCAAGGTTATTTTAAACCTATAATTTTCAACATTCTCATGAAATAATTACAATGATCGAACAGATTGAATAAAATATAATACTTTCATTATAATTATCCCGTTAATGTTATATTTACGACAGGAAAATTAAACCAAATTAGCTAACTAATAACTAGTGTACGCAGATACAATAGAATGTAAAACTACCCTCTCCTGACACATCCATTATTTTCTAGTGAGGCATAGATTAATAATTTATTTTCCTTTCACAGAGATGCATCTAGTAATTAATAATCATCATTAAAATAAACACTTCACTGTTCCGTGTCGTTCTGAAATGTTCCCGAATCCCTCTTACAACTACTTCCGCATTTAATTGTATTCTCCTTAACTGCCATGTTGTTTTTCCAAATTGAAGATTAAGCAGTTCTTTAAATGCTTGATAAACCAAGCGGATAAAAGTTCGAAAGTTTTAATTAAGAAAACAATTAAATCAATAAAATTAACGAATTAAATAAACTTAAAAACTAATTTAAAATAAAATGGCTGAATAAAATAATGTTCCTAGAGGTTGATAGTAAAAGATGCCTTCAACGATTTTCTAAATTCAAATAACTATTAGAGTTTTCGTTTGGTAAGAAGTTCCACAATCGGTTCGAAATTAAATTAATAATTAATTCTTTCAACTTGACGATTAGTGCCATTTTATTATTTCGCCATTTGAACGGTCTCCGTTAAACGCCGATTCTAGACCCGTTTCAACTTTATGTCAAGTTGTGAACGGCTGTCAAGCATAATTCTATAATAATAGTAAATAATAATATTTGGACGATTTGTATAGCGCCGTTTTTGTGAAAAATCACCTCAAGGGCACTGTGAAGATATTATTTTCTATTATTAGATATTAATTCCTAGTTTATATGTGTGAAAGGAAGAACGGAATGAGTAAAATAATAAAGTGATGAATAAAATATGCAGAATTGTTCCTTAGATACACATTATCTAGCAAGTAAAAATGAGATGAGTTAGATGATAAAATATTGAAAAACAACATGTCACGTATGACATAATTACATACAAATAATGAAATTCCTAAATTTTGTTTTGGCTCTCCTGAACTATTTATTGACTCTTTACGTTCTTTCTTGTGCACACAGAATTGATGGTCATGTTGTTATTAGAGGGACGATTGACGGTGACGTTTAGAGTAAACCGTTCAAATGCCAAAAAATCAAAATAGAACGAATCGTCGATATGATAGCATCAAATGTTATGGAGTTTGAAACACCCTAACTTTAATAGCATCGTTCCTTAAGTATGTAAATCCAGATATAAACGGGCTGAAATAAAAATCCTGTCAGTGTGGATTTTCTTAAATCTTGCAAATTGTTTCAAGAGAAGCCCCACTGCGATTGGTAAAATTTATGGGATAGCTAGGATACGTGGTTTTTTTCTACATGGATCAACCTATAAATATCCTCAGGTCGTTTGGTGGTCAGTGTTCTCGGCTAACCAGTTTGTACTTACGACGAATTACTACTACTGTCAACATTTCCATATTCGCCAACGCGAATGTAAATATTTTGTGCAGAAATCCCGCAGGACATTATTTGATTCGTAATGCGCGCCTGAAAATCTTCATTAATTATTTTATTAAAACAATTTCATTTAAAATTTCACAATTTCAACTGAATGAATTTTTAATTTTTGTAACATTAGATTAAACTGGACAATTCACAGTAAAATAAGCCGAAATAGTGTAACGTAAGTTGCCGGCTGAATATTTTATCTACTACTTTATACGGATCTACTCTCACACACTAAACACTACGTAATTCTTTAGGAGAAAAATATAATAAAACAAATAGAAAAATAGCTACTCGAAAATTAAACAAAGCCATTGAAACACAAATACTTAATAATTAAAAAAAAATATACATCTATAAACTCCACAGAGTAGCCCCAAAAGGAAATAATTAGCTTCAGTGTCTATTTCATCTTTGGGAATGCTTTGTGGAGGATCTTTTAGAGGAAATAAATGACTTATCCTTGCTTTAATGGATGTAAATTGAAATCAGTACCCACCTATAATGTATTTTAGCAGACATTATTTTATTTTTAAAATAGGTAGATTAAAGCAGGTAGTATTTTTCATAGCAAGTTTAGTTACATCTCGTGATTTTCACAGGTAACAGTTAGTTGATAGTAATAAAGGAAAGATTGGCTGAAGCGAATGCAAAAATATAAGTTACGTCCCAAGTAAATAACGGTAAAGTTGTTCATAAGTCTAACCTTTATATCAATATTTTGTTGGCAGTGCATGCAATTAGGCATAATGTTTGAGTGTTTGATTTGTATTTAAATGTTTCTTCGTTTTTCGACGACGTTTCTTTTATAGTAAGATGTTAAGAGTGAATAAAAATAATCACAATTTTTATAACTCTATTAGAGTGCTCTTAATGCAATTAATAAATAAAGCAAAATGGTGTAGAAAAATTAAAAATAAATTGGTAGCAGTGAGTTTATTTTAAAATGTGCGATTCTTTCTGAAACATGTTTTTTGCTATATATTTTTAATCGATGTTAACCATAGACTTAAGAAAAAATAATGTTCACACAGATTTACCATAATACGCCATTTAATTGCCAATTAAATTCATGATATGTAATACGATATGACTCACCAGTAAATTCTACAAACACACGCTTGGTATTTTATAAACTAAAATCACTTCAGTCCTTACACCTCAAAAGCGTTAATATCAATGCACCCAGTGATTATAATAATCTTAAACAAACGAACTAGTCGACCAATATCGGTTCTACCCAAGACCACCGTCCTATCCTTGAGAACAAACAAGACTGGTACGAGCTAAGGACATTATCGCCGGGGACAATCAGAAGGTAAATGCCTAGCAACTGGTCCACTGATCAACGAACGTCCGACTCGCGGAGGGTAAGCCAGGATCTCTTGTTATCATTTGAACGGCTCTCACTAAGAACCACAGAGTGTAGAAGTGGTAGAGCTACTATCGCCCGCTTCGGCTTTTTCGCACCCCGTATGCGGCCCAGACAATAAAAGATTCAAAGTAGATTTGCACTCGGTACTTCCCAGCTAAGAGGTGTGAAAACTTTTTTAAGCGTGTCATTTATCAAACATATATATATATATCGACGACCTGGGTGGTCGAGTGATAAGACGCTAGACAACGAATCCAGAGGTCGCGGGTTCAAATCCGGCGCGCGTAAATAAATTTTATGTAATTAATGTGTGTCGCGATACATTTAATTCATATAAAATATATTCGCGGCACGTTTCAGATTGGAAGATACTCATGGTATCGCCCTGTTGAAAAACCACTATTTAGAATTGAAACGTAGCTTGAAATGAATTTAGCCGTATTTGGTGACCAGATATGAATAGCCAGAAACTTAGCAATCTTCCTCTTCCCACTACCTTCAACCTTACAACATTCCTCAATTGGGAATGCCATAGTCTCACTGGCTTTAGACGGTTGGGAGCAGTTGGGACTAGAGAGTCCACGAAAAGAGTCTCGGATTTGCCCGAGTTTCCATGCACTTATTTTGATTGTTTAATAGCTGAGCAGTCCAATGCGTCAGGCTTTTCTGTTAGCCAAGAAATTTGAATGATGTGACCAGCAATATTGTTAGGTTATTCGTTCCTTGAAACGTTTGTTTTTCTCCTTAAAAACCTCTTTCCAATATAAAAAATAACTCTTAAAAAATTGTAGGGTTTCGATTGTTAAATGAATATCTCATGAACACATTTTTCATTACGGGATTTGCATTGAGACCTGAAAATATCAACGGTGACTTAGAAATTCCAGACAGTGAAATCTGACGCCAGAGCTCACCGTTAGAGTGTTTCACTTTGTGGTTTTACGATATGAAATTTAATATCGCGAGGTCCGAATCGTGCCTCAGCGGAAAAACACGTTGAATTTTTTTCATTTCAATTAAGTCGGTCTGGGTGTTGTGATGTTGATTATTACATTTGAAAGGCTTTGGAAAAATAACCCCCTATTTTGTGAGGAACGCTGATAACTGAATACGTTTTTGAAAAAGTAATATTATGACGGCATTCAAGTGATTTCTGATTATTTTAATCATATACCGCCTAAGTCATGCTTTAAATAGCGTGAAAATTAATCATTACTTGATGAAATTCTTCATTAAGATTGTTACAAGGTATATTAAACATAAATCAACTATTTTCGCAAATGTTACTTCGTGGTGGAATTCTATTTGAATGATTAATAATGCAACATTTCTTTTTTTTTTTTTTAATTAGTTGTTTTTTTCTGTTTTCAGAGGAAGATTGTGAGTATCTGGCAATTCAGATCTGGTCACCAAACACGGCTTAAGCCATTTCAAGCAAAGTTTTGATTCTGAATGGTGGTAAAGGGCGATACTAAGCGTATCTACCACTCTGGGTATTAGTGATCAATAAATAATATAGTAAAAATAAGCCATGAACAAATACATGTTAAGTTTTTATGATAAGTTGGGGTAAATACGTTCTATGAAGCAATTTCGCTGACTCAAGCCGCTTTATTTGATCTATGAAATATGTGTAAAAACTGCCATTTGTTACTATAAAAGTGAAACTTGTTACTATGAAAATTAAACTAGTTACTTCTAAAATGAATCTTTTTACTGTGAAAATCAAACTTGTTACTATGAAGGTGAAACTTGTTACTACGAAGATACAACTTATTATTATAAAGAAGAAACTTGCTGTTATGAAGATGAAGCTTTATGTTTTTTGGCTGCTAAAGCAATGTTTTAACAAATTTCCAATAACAATAAATGCATCATGTTTTCGTCAACGTAAGTAAACACATTTTCTGTTTGGTTTTACGGTATACCCACTTTTATGACTTTAGCTAGTGATTTAATTAATTGGTTTAGTCTTTGCTAAGCATTGAAGTGTCAAAATAACACCCAGTTAATTTTTTTGAGAGACGATCGCACTGCTAACGGAGTCAAAATTTTCACAAAAAATTGCAAACATATTCCATTGTGTTTTCCAAAGAGAACAACATTACTGTTAATTTTTTATCGTGTCTATCGATTGTACTCATTGATTAGGTTAACCGATATAAGTGTGTTGTTGGGGTGTACGTGTACCCGAAAAAAGCTCATTTTTTCTTACTTCTGGTGAAATTGATCACGCATTTTCAAATAAAGAATTTCTTTCTGGCATAGATAATCGATATCATTGGCATTCCGTACAGATCATATTTCTAGGGATTATCTGTTCAGTGATTGTATCACTTACTCTGTGATGCTCATGCCTCAGTGTGTTTCTAGCCCCGAGCAAAGTTTTCGCCCTTTAACCATTTAACATCACCCGCGAAACCTGTTTTGCATCAAAACAAGACGCTAATACTGTGAACCTTTGAAACGAATTCCCTGAAAGTTGCTATACATTTTAACGCAGATTGAAGTAAACAATACATCCTAGCTTGCATGCAATAATAATCATTATTAGCCTTAGATAGCAACGCATCTAATAAATATGTAATGTGTTCTACCTGTAGTGGGGATTCCCGCCTTAAAGGAAAACACTGAACCCGTATGTACAAGCACAAGGAAAACTTAATAATATATTATCAACATATCTCAATGCTTTCAAGGTAGACTTGTGTAAGTAATGCTTAAGGAAAACTGTACTTAAAAAAAACCTTCGTCTCGATTCCCTAAATTTACACGGAATTAATTTAAATACTCAACAAAATAATTACAAGAGCTCTATTACTTTTATCAAGCGGAATACCAGTAGTTGTGTATTAATTAAGTATCTGCGGGTCCCGTATAATACGACCAGTTTCTGAGAGACTGACTTAACCATGTCTTGCATGGAGCCTCCGTGCCTGAGCTGATCGCTTAGGTTTACACCGAGCATATAAATAGAAAAATTGTTTCAGTTGAAGAATACTTCATTGTCATTGCAATCCCTTCCAGTCAATTAGATGTTTGAAATATTTAACTCGAAGAGTTTGTTCTTACTCCAAGAAGAAACTTCTTCGAGATAACCGTTCATTCTCTGATTCAAAACTCTCCAAGCCGTTATAAATTATGCGCATTTTAGGGGCTTGTCAAATAATAATCTCTTGTGCACTGTACTATCATTCGCGTAACGATGTATTTCTTCACACGACAACAAATCTCTGATGTCCAAGAAAAACAATATTGGGTACAAAATCGATACCTGTGGGACGCAAGAATTTATTAAGTGTGAGGAAGAAGTGGAACATAGTTGCACCTTGTGCATGCTTTTTTAGCATATTTGTTTATTGATCATCAGTTGATCAACGGCATCCTTTATTGTTTAATCATTAAAATTAGGACCTTTCCAATACTTCGATGTCATTGATGCTCGTCTGATGATAAAATCATTCAATGTTTTGTATTAGTCCGCAAATCAAAAGAGTCTCTTCCGATTTAAAATTACTATATTTTCGAGGGTGTGATTATTTCTGTGCAAGAATTCATATGTCTAAATAAAAGATTCGGTAGTTAGGAATTATATTACTATTTTGCTAACTTCGTGGTTATAAATCTGACATGAAGAATTAAGTGAAAATTATTGCTTGTGTATATTACTGGTTTATATTATAGTATGGAAGGAAGGTGAAAAAAACACAAAATGTACAGTGATCTGAACAATATTTATAAAAATAAAACTTCAACAATCTATGCTATGGAATGTGGTTCGCTCTGGAACGATGAAACCATCGTACAGAATTTCTTCAAACAACCTGTTTTGCGTTTAGCATTATAACACGGTTCATTTTAAATCAGAGTTTGTATATTTTTTTAAAAACCGGCTCTAGAGAGTGTCAGAATACTTGGACTTTTCGGTTTATTCTCAAGTTTTGCTCGAACTTCAAATCGGTTTTAAGTCAGCAAGCCGTACATTCAAACGCGCATAGGTACGGTAAATTAAACGTAGTTATGCAAAAAGCGTCTAATCCACAATTCGCCTAATCGAGCTTTCCATTTTTTCCAATAGATAAATACGAGATTTAAATCTGCTGAAAACATTCAAGCTCCAAATGCAATAGATTTTCAATTATTATTTTTTCTAACGCACATTGCAGATATTCGACTTAAATTGAAGTTTAAAAAACTTTACAAAATGTTATTGTTATCATTATAAAATAACATAAGAAATACATTTTTTTAATAAACCCATTGATAGATTATAAATTACCAATTTACAATAATGCTCGTAAAAAAATATTGATATTTATTTTACAAATGGCGATTACGCATATGAATGCCTTTTTATCGTCATATTTTCAAACGCCTTTTTCTCAGTTTTATTTAACCGTATTTAAACGCATTTAAATGAAAGTTTAAAGAAACATATTCAAAAATTAATAATATCAGTTTAAGAGTCGAACACTCGATTGCAATAAAGATTATTGAAATAACATTTTTCAATAATTAATAAAAATATTGTTTTTGTTTCCTACTCATTGGGACCAAATGGATATTTTTTTGGTTATAATAATAATAATAAATGGATTACTTTTATAGCGCCGTTTTTGTGGGAAAATCACCTCAAGGGCGCACAATAGTTATTGGTTCCTGATTTAATTCTCCGAAAAAATGAGCAACTAAAGTAACCATGGGCTTTTCCATAATTTACAAATAAACAAACGTCTTACGAACTATCAATGTTAAAACTCAAAATATGTTGTTATGATACTGATTATTTAAAGCTAAAAGTAAATCAATAGTACTAGGTCATTAAAAAAAATGGTCCAGATCTCTTAGAAACTAAGCAACACAAATTACACTAGGTCAAATTACACCGAAAATATCATTTTTTTTTTTTTTAATAATCAGACCACCAAAGGTTATGTGTGAATGACCTGAAAATGACACAGTTTTGTTGTTTTTTGTTTTAATAAACAATCGGCTGGTTTTAATGATAAACATAATTAATTAATTATGAATTTATTACGTACCGCAATACGGTAATAATGTTTCATTAAAATATTAAATATTAATGCCTTAGTTTATGCGTCATGGCGTGAATATATTCGTTCTAAAACGTATGTTGTTTTGAACAACAGTTTGAAAGTGAATAAAACGTTATTAATGAAAATCAAATAATAACTTTGTATAAATGAATAAGTATATAATTTTCGATAAAAAAAATTATAAGACCGCAGATTTTATTTAATTTTTGTATGACATACCGGTTTCACTAAGCCTCAGTCATCAGAATCGTCAGAGTACAAAATTAAACTAAACAAAAAATATGAAGTGTGCGGTTGTACCCTAACCTAACCTAACCTAACCTAACCTAACCTAACCTAACCTAACCTAACACATTTAAAATGGGGCTGCTGGATAAATCTAGTTGCTTATTAAATAAATTATTTTTAGAGATTTTTTTAATTTCGAGTGCTTCTAAATTATTTAGGCGTAGACCTATCCCATTTCTATGGAGAACGTCTATTCTAGATTATTTGAAAAAAGAGTGATCCATATCAATTAAGTGTAAAACGAATTCAGAGTAACCTACTCCATTCAGGCACTTAAGATGTTCAGTCACCCTTGTGTTGACATTTCTTGCAGTTTTACCTACATAAAATGCTGGGCAATCGTTACATCTAAGTTTATAAATACCTGAATGCCTTTGGTTATCTTCTGTATCCTTAGAGTTAATTAAGAGTTTACCCAAGTTGTTATTAGTATAAAAAACTTATTTAAATATTGATCCTATTGTACGAATGAAGTAATCACAAACTTTTATTTCATCAGCATCAAATTACATTTTTTTTTTATAAAAAATATTAAGCAATACTCAAAAAATTGCGTTGGCAAAAAACAAAGCCTGAATTTTTAAATGGTTATATATGTACATCATACGACAATTTATTTATTTATAACTATCGGTATGTAAAACTTAACATGGCTCCATTATTGAAATCTAGATACCTTGATTGTGTAGAAATTTTATTGTTTTAATGAAAAGTAATAATAATTTCTATTTAACTTAAAAACGTAAAAAAAGGTTGCGTATTTTAATTATAACTGTGCGTAACGGCTGTTTTGTCTTCGGAAATAATGTTTAATAATAACTAAAAAGCAAATCGTTTTTAAGTGTGCAGCTAGTAATTATAGATATTGGCACGTAATTAATAAATAATCTACTTCTTTTGTTATCTCTCACATAAAACTCATTTCATTTTTATCTGAAAAGCATTCCAACAAAAGTCTTATATTGGCCATCAAAACATCGGCCGAAATAGCTCAGTTGGGAGAGCGTTAGACTGAAGATCTAAAGGTCCCTGGTTCGATCCCTGGTTTCGGCAGCTATTTTTTTTAAATAGTGCGTATTCAAAAAACATATTGATATATTGTATTCACTGTGCAAGATTTTGCGCTGCATCTTTAACATACACGGTAGAAGTGAAAAATTCGAAACGGAAAATATTTAATATTCATACGAGTAGAAATGGCTTTTACGCTAAGATGTTGTATCCTAATTTTTTTGAGTAAATTTAACCCTATCACTAATCACGCTACTGCACGATAAGCTTTCTTTGTCCTTTTTGTGGATTGTGTCAATACTCAGTTTGTTGAAATGTGATGCGGTTCGCGTAACTGCTGAGTGGGGAGCTATCGTCTATAAACGCATCGGCTTTGGGTGCGGCACTCGGTAGTGCGCGCCAGTAGCTGTACCTGGTGTACACGTTAAGTTATCTGAAGTATCAATGTGCACGTCAAATGGAAATTTCCGGCAGGACAAATTCTTCAGCCAGCAAAGATTGAAAAAAATATTTAATATATCCACGTAGGTACTGGTTCAAGACTTACGCAAGTTGAATTTTTGATATAATTTGCAGGTTTAAGAGAAAATCTGGATATTTTTTTAAATTTTTTCGAATAAGTCATCTTTCGTTTGACGAACTTGCCATAATATTAAGTATTAAGATTTACATACGATACTCTCCATAATTTTATTAGAAATGCTAGCCGCTAATCAATAAAGTTTCAAAATCGGTCAAAATGAAGTTCACAGGGAGCTGAACTCGAACAAAAAGTCAAAACTCATAAATTTTGTTTGTTTGAAAATTAAATGACAGAAAATATACGTATACTGCGCGAAATCTGAACTACTATGATAATTACGATTCAGTGCGGTTCATCCTCTCTGCCTAATATTTCGGGAAAAGGCGCGATGGTGAGTTAGCTACATCGTTATGATTCAGTTCAGTATTTCAAAGATTCGGTAATAAAAAATGCGTCGTTAAAACAAGATGATCACCACTGTAGTAGACACGAAATAGCAAAATATTCATTACCCAGTGCTGTCAGTGACCATATCTGAAATCGCAGAACAAATGAGAGTAGACGCCGGAATGGCTCCTGGAGTGTTTAGGTAAAGTGATCGTTTCCTGTCCACGTGATCACACGCGGAGATAGACCACTCTTCGGAAAGATCGAATTTCGTAGGTAGCTACTTGTCTTAAAATAATGTATGGGAGCATGAAAAAGTTTTCTTTGTTTAATATGTAGGTTATGTCATGTACTGAAGTGGAAAAAAAAAAATTACAAATAAATTTTAAATAAAAGTAGCTTTGTTTTGACACCACTTTATTAGATACCAACCGGTTTCGGCTCTACCCGAACCTTCTTCAGGGCTGAACAAATATGTATTAAATCAAAACAGAATTATAATGCTTTGGGAAAACATAAAATAAGCACATCAGCTTAGGTGGGGGTAAAGTACGGGAGAGGTGGTAGGAGCAGGGGTAGGGGGGTGGAAGGGGAACAAATTTAAAATCGGGCTGCTGGATAAATCTAGTTGCTTATTTAGAAGGTTGTTTTTATTTATTTTTAGGGATTATTTTTATTTAATACATATTTGTTCAGCCCTGAAGAAGGTTCAGGTAGAGCCGAAACCGGTTGCTAAATGAATCTTATAAAGTGGTGTCAAAACAAAGTTACTTATATTTAAAATTTAATTATGTCTTGCCACAAAGTGAATTCTTCATGTCAAAGTTTAATTTAAAAATAATTTACAAATTGTTGCAAAAGGTACCTAATTCTGACGTCGTCGAATTTAAACGAAAACCGATGTAACCAAATAATTACAGACCTTTCGACTTCTAGGCCCCGGATGCAACAATGAAATAGATAAAGTATCTTCTAAATACAGAGCTTAGATTTTCAAAAATGTTTGATCTGTTTCACGAGAAGTAAGAAAGTGTGAGCTTTCTTCGGGCACACGAACACGCTCAGGATAAACTTCTATCGATTCATCTCTTCAGTGCTACACATATAGTCCTTCCTCATATATAATATATTCCGTATGTCAACTTTTCGGTGTCTCTCTTCCGTGCTAGGAAAGCAGTCCTCTTTAGGTCGTCAACCCATTTCATTTGTGGGTGACCTCTGGACACCATCGGATAATACTGGAACGGTTATAAATTAGTCGTGCCACTTATCCAGCATAGTCCTACGTGAGTGTGAAGATTGGCATGGTAATATCGACTGCCTTTGTCTTTGATTGTAAACACTATAAAAAAATAAATAATAATAATAAATTGGGAGAAGATTCTTCATATTGATGATAAAACGCTTTAAGGTAGATGTTCATATTTTGTATTTATTTTCAAATGATCAGAGAATCATTTCATCGATACGTGATTTTTTCGCTTATAATGACGAAAGTAGAAATTTAAAAAATATTGTCAGGTTATTCTTAACTCGGTAATATTCGTTTTTAACCATGTATTTCCGTATTAAAAATGTGGATATCAGAAGAGAATGCAAGGCTGATGTGAGCGTAATGAATAGGATCAAGAAATGGACGCTTGGATGGTTTGGGCATGTAGAGCGAAAGGAGTGTGAAAAGAATATATGCTGCAAAAGTAAATGGAAGAAGACATGGCACGATCAAGTGAATCAAATACTTGAATCGGGTCATGTGAAGAGTTAGAATAACAGAACGAGTATATATGAGACGATGCATGAATGTGAATGAAGCAAGGAGTGTGTGCCAAGACAGAGTTATATGGCGGTCCGTCCTCTCTGTCTACTTCTGCGGTGAAACGTCATGACGGCTAGTTAGTTAGTTATGTTAAAAAAAAAAGAATGTAGGAAAGTGATTTTTCAAATTATCTCGATTAAATAAAATTATTCTAAAAATGAAGGCTTTTTAATGATTAGAACTACTTTGGTATCTATGAAACAAATAGTAATTTAACCTTTGTGAGGTCAAACTACACACTCAAATAAAACAACGAAACCGCTTTAAAGTCAAACAAACAAATATTGGTTTATGAAATCGTCATTAGTAGATTTCATTACTGTTCTGAGAATAAATGTTTATCCATTATTTTCCAGCATTCAAAATCCGGGAGAAGATAATAAATTCTAGCACCAAACACTAATAGAGTGAGTTATAGTGACTTTGGTGATGTCATCGGGTGATTAGAATAATGCTTTTTTATAAACTGTTGGTGAATATATTATTGGTTAGATATATGTTTCTGCCATTATGCAATATCATAATATATCTTCTCAGCAAAGTTCTTTTTCATTTCTGACAGATTATTCCTCACTTCTTATCCCTTGAACCCTTTTCACAATCCAAACATTCTGTAAATACGTACATGTTTTCGTATAATAAATCCGCATGTGCGAAAAAATAAAAGGAATAAGATTAAACTTTGATATTTATAGTTTTCTATAGTGCCCTTCGAGGTTGTTAAAAATAATAAGGAAAAAATATTTTTCTATTAGTTCCATGTATATATTATTTTTAATTATTAAATAAAACAGTTACTACCGGTAATTAATTAATTATTTCAATGTAATTTTTTTTACGAAATATCAGTTCGATTTAGAAATTAAAGAAATAAGCTGAACATTAAAATTCGTTTTTCAAACGAAAAAACATTCAAACAGCAATATTCTAAGTCCTGAAATGCCATCGATAAATCACTTAATTCTGTGTAATTGTAAAAAAAAAGTATTTAAAATCGCATTAATTATTCGGGCTTCGGAAATAAGTACATTTTCCTTCTCCTTAAATAACCACATTTTTTTTTATTCCTTATTTTAGAACATTTTAAGTTCAACACATTATTTTAAAAACCAGTTTTGGGTTTTTTCCTGAAGTAGTGAATCACTGCATTTTAGGTAAAACCGATTTCTGATAAGGTATTTTCTGACAGAAACATAATCTACTTAACTGACCATTTAATCGTGAGTGTTCCTCATTATCAGTGTATTCGAACAACATGCGGTAGAGTCGGGCATTGGCTTTCAACCTTTATTCAATAAGAATTTTCGAAACCAATAATATAATATAAGACGGTGAAAATACTTTTTTTTATGGCTTTATTGGCTATAGAATGTTTAAGTTCCAAACGCAAAACCAACAAAATAACCGAGTTCAAGCCATTCACTAAACTGTTATTAACCGATTTTATTTTTACTTTAACCCTAGATATGCGCGAGACTCGAATTCGAGTTCTGTAAAAATGCTCCGCCACGTGCGCGCGACTCGAATTCGATCTCTAGCTTTATTTATTTTTTATACGATCAACTTACATAAACAAAAAACTTTTATACTTAATTATTCAAATATTTTCTTCTTTTGTACACGTAAAATATTTAAAAAAATGTGAAAACTTATATAATTGCAGGGTTACAGCGAGCTACGCGTACTCCGAATAGATTGCGCCCACAGCGGATATTTTTGGGACGGTGCGGGCGAGTCGCGCACTCGTAGGGTTAAGAAGGTTTGTTTTTGAAATTGTTAGTATATTATTTGTTGCTGTTTTAATTATTCAAAATTCTTATTAAAGACGTTGAGAAAAAGTACTGTATTTTTTGAGCACGTATTTCTCAAAGAATTAAAGGGTATTTTTAATTATTACATTAATATTTTATCTTTAATTATATTTTTTTATTTATCGAAATGTTAATAAAATAGAAAAAAAACATTTCTTGGTATATTATTCCCAAGGAGTTAAAGAAAAACTCATTCCAGGTTTGAGATATGGATATAGATGGATATGAAATTCGAAAAAATATCGTTGAGATTACCACTGCCCTAAACTATAGCATTCAACCGATATCTAACTTGTTTACTACCTCGATGTTTCGCAACTTTTCTCCCCTTTGTTATTTTCCGGACACCATCAATCCTCTTGTCAAAATCAATTACGTAAATTTCAAATTATTTTCCAAATTCATAAACAACAAAGCAATTTATGCAAGGCATTATAACCCAACATTTTTTTTTTGATATTATTCCACAGAACGTATATCGCTTAAATTTCAGATTAAACAAGTATTCTAAACGAAAAAAAATTAAATTTTCAAATTATTATGATTCCACAAAAATATCATTTTTCTTAGGATACAATGGAGCAAAGAAACCGCAACGTTGTAGTTTTTTTTATCCCGCAATAACTTAGCGATACAAAAAAGGCATTAAATAACCCTGCAAAAAGAAGTATGACAAGCACCTAGTTTATTCAAGCGCAAGTAATTCAGGTAGCATTCTTTATCATAAACCTGTCTAACACAAAGTAGCACATCAAACAATAGCCACAACCTCAACATACTCATGGTCAGATATTGTCTGTTACGATTAAACGATCTTTGATAAATATTGATTGGTTTTCAAGGTGCATTTAGTTAGAAAAGGTAGAAAGTATCAAACGAGTTTTCCATACAAAAGTACCGTAAAGTAAAAGTTATCTTAGAATCGCCACTTGTTTACTTTTCAAGTCTGTTACTACTTTTGAAAAAAAATCTTTTATATTCTCAATATTATTTTCGACCTTTTTTATAGTGAACACTGCGCAAGAGTCCCAACTGGTCACAACCATCTAGAACCAGTGAGACTATGGCATCCCCAATTGGGGTATGTTGTGAGGTTGAAGGCAGTGGGGAGAGACGTAGAAGAAGGTTGGAAAGTACCTGACTATTCAGATCTGGTCACCTAAAAGCCATTGCAAGCAACGTATTGATTTTGAATGGTGGTCTTCCACCAGGGCGATGCTTAGAGTATATACCGCTTTAAAACGCGCCACATAAATACTGTATATTATTTTATATGAATTAAATGTGTTATGACACATATTACTAAAAAAAAATGTATTATTATTTATTTTTATATCTGCAGTCGAGCGTCTTACTACTCGACCATGCAGACCGTCAGCTATAGTCAGCCGTTGAGCTATATTATTTAATATCTTTAAGACACCTTTAATATCTAAGTATTTTAATAGTGTGTGTTTATTTCTAGCTTTATAAATTAGAGTGTCAAATACAAAAACCAAAATTTTCAATCGTCTGCGTGAAACCTATGTTATTATACTTTTGGAAACTTCTAAAATGATTTATGCTTCGTGCAGAGAAAATACCATCGACTATCAGAAAATTTTACAATTACTGTGATACGCGAATTTAGTTGAGAGGTTACTCTACATCGACTCTATGTTCTCCTGATCTCGTTCTATGGGGTTTTCTCTGTGCCGCCCTCTAAAGAAGTTAGTCTTCAAAATTGGTTTGTGGACTTGATTTGCAAGAATTAAAAAAAACACTTGGAAAAATGTTGGATGTTATTTGTACACAATGCAAGTAAATTATAATTTTATTTAAATAATATCAATAATCTAAAGCAGAAAAAGCCAGAAAATAAAAAGACAGTGGTAACAACTAAGGCTCGAACTCGGATCCTCTTCTCCATCCGAGAGTAACGCTTTAACAAATTCGGTCATGGGAACCTTATTACAAAATGGCATTTTAATCGACTTTATATTTTCATTGAAAATATTGATTCATGTTTTTAATTTCTTCCGATTTTTGGTAGCCATCTTTATAATGAATTCAAAGATGCTTATATTTGTTTATATCAAAAAAAAAACCTAAGCATTAATGCTTTAAAGTTATTTCGAATTTAAATAATAATTTTATTGATAAGTATCTGTATTTGGTTAATTTAAATTTAAAAAAAATGATTAATAACGCTACAAAGTGGGGCATAAATATTGTACCCACATATATGTAACTAGATAACAATGTTTTAAACGGGTACGCACATTAGTCTAGTTTCGTCAAAAGGTAACAAGTACTCATGTGAATAGTTTTTTTTAGATCTTTGTTGAATATACAAACAACTTCGACTATGAAGATGACATAAAAAAATACGGAAACTGCGTTGTGTTTTTATACAACCACAACAACTCAACAACTGGTTTATGTACTTTTTATACAAAATGTTTTGATTTGAATAAATTTTTAAGACCAATTCTTAGAGTGCGAATGGAAGGGACTCCACTGCCCAACAAAAGCGAAACACAGTATTAAATAAACACAAGGACGCTTTTATTAATTTTAAAAAAACTTATCACCTTTTGAACAAGAATCTACATACCTGCAAACATGAATAAACGTTTTATAGACATGGATGTTGTTTCGCTGTCATTAATTCAAATGATATATTTAAAAAAAAACTTTCCTTGTGCAAACAGGGTGGTGTATCACATTACTATGAATTATTTTCACTGTGAGTACCTACGTGAGTATTTCCGTACGAGTGTGAACTTTTCGGATTTAAAACTGACGATTTTTTTCATTAAAAAATCATGTTTTCATTTCCCTGCCTCTTCCATATTTGAAAAGGGTGGATTAAAGCATTCATTTTTTTTTACAGTCAAGATACATCTACTTTTACAAAAAAAATCTTTAATTTAATTCAATTAATGGAGAGAACGACTCAAATTTTACGGGTTAAGAAGGGCCTTCATTCTGTCATGATCAATATATCATAATAAATAGACTTCCAATTGAAATACTTCTGGCGAAAAGGGCAAACGGAACCATAAATCAACACCACAGTAAATTTTTTAGGTCATTTTATTTATTCTAGATCCCAGGGAGGCTCGTGTAATCCCATGAGTTCCATATAATACATGGAAAATAATACAAATATAATATTTTTTAGGTTTTTTTTTATCCAGTTAAGACCTTTTCCCTAAGAACTCACTAATGTAAACTTAAATTCAGTCAATTAAATACAACCATCAGATGGTGATAGTATTAAGGCCTAATGAGCCGCAGTACTAGTTAGATTGATATTATGAGGGGTATTTGAATAAGCCCCAGCTAGTTAGCAGGAGATTACGAAAGAATCCATAACATCAAAAGAAAATATATCATACTATATAATTAATAAATAAAATTTAAAAAAAAGCACATGATAAAAAGGTAAAAATTAATAATAGCAATAAAATAAATAAAAACAAATAAAGATTAAATTCAATACATCATAAAATGACTCCATTGTTTATAAACGGGCCCTGCAAGAAGTGTAGTGCTACCATTACAATGTTATGGAAACCTTAACTACGTTTGTAAGACGCAGTAATTAATCTAAAATCAACAGACTTTATTAGCAGTCTACAAAAGCAAATTACGATACGTAAAAACAATCTTCCCAGTTCACCCACGCACGCTCGAAATTAATTTCAATAACGTTGCTTTGAAATATTTTGTCTTAAAAAAAATGTGTTTGTTTCAAATGACAAACAACAAACACTCAATACCTATTGAGATTTACATAAATATAATATCAATAAGACTACTTTTTTGTCGGTTAGTCATTAGCACTTTGTTTTAATGTCCACCTTCCATTTTTGTAATGCGAATGAAACAAGTATTTCAGGAAAAAAAAATTCTTCGACAATAGCAAATAAAAGATTTGTCTGAAAAAGCTCCTAATATGGCGTAGAAAATTTAAAGGACCTTATTTAATAAGTAGTGTTTTTTTTTCGATTTACGCGTTTTACCGAAGAAATAATATTTTGTGGTGAACATGTTTTATAATCAACAATATTTTGTTATGTGAAAATAGCACATTAGCCCCAACTGTTCTCAACCGTCTGGAGCCACTTGGACTATGGCAATCCCAATTAGATTTGTTGTGAAGCTGAAAGGAGTGGAAGAAGAAGGATATGGAGAAAAGAAATAAGAGGAAGTACCTGGTTATTCAGATTTGCTCAACAAGCACGGCTAAAGCCATTTCAAGCAACCTTTAGGTTCTGAATGGTGATCTTCCACCGGGGCGATACTGAGATTATTTTTTACTCTGAAACGCGAATTATTTGTGAAATAACGCAAATTGAGTAAATAAATTTTATTTGTGACCTCTGGATTCACGGTCGAGAATCTTAACCACTTGACCACGGAGGCCGTAAAATATAAGATAACACAGCTAGATGAAAGTAAAATGAAAGTGTGAACAAATAAAAAAATACATTAAAAAAATGCTTAACACAAACTTTTGGTATTACTCGTAATACAGACACTATGAACTTATTCAAAAAAGTTTAATAAATTATGTTAAATTGGCTCTTCGATACAGATGAACCTATATATATATATATTAACATAATATATTACGTTAACATTAAAACGAGAAGCTCAACTATGTGTTATTTTTTTATATGTAAAATTATTAATTACCGAATGCTCAAATATTTTTTTAATGAAAATATGGTTTTTAAAAGAGTACATAATTATGTGACTGAAAATGGAAATAGAATGAGGTACCCGCATTAGAAAAAACAAAGTCACAGAACTGCCTAATGAGACTAACTGACCTAACTGACAATGTACACAGGACTGAAAGTGTACGATGAGATGCCTGAAAGTGTGAAAAGCAAAGGAATAATTAGTGTATTAAAAGTAAATGTTAAGCTTACTGCACAAAATGAAAAATTACATTCTTAGATTATATTGACGTAATGTAAACTAACTCAAAATATATTAAATAAAAAAAAAGAATCAATAATCTGACAGGTTCATAAAAGCAATGTATTGGTATTAAAAAATAACCAATAGGTACAATTAATTACAGCAATAGGGTGCTTAGTGTAGGTAAAATTGAAAAGTCACGTTTCCTTGGTGGCTCGGAGAAACAAACAAACCTATTAATTTTCTGACTCAGCAATAATATTTACTTAGATTCGCAAAGGGCTTTGTTTATCTGTGGTCATATTTAAAACAAAGAAGTCAACCATTGAGGGTACTTATTTTAAGTTAAAATATAAAAACAAAATAATTAATTTAAAATCCCACAGTTTCCCCGCAGGAGTAGGCATAACGGATTCGCCGCCATACAACTCTGTTTTGCCACACACTCCTTGCTTCATTCACATTCATACATCGTCTCATACATATTTTTCTGTTATTTTGATTCTTGACATGGCCCGACTTAAGCTTTCGATTAACTTGATCGTGCCATGTCTTCCTCGGGCGTTCCCAACTTCTTCTACCATTCACTTTCACGTCATATCGACGACAAGAATACGAAAAAAAAACATTCAATATTAAATTTATTCTCCGGCAAAATGACCTAATGTGACTTACTGCCGTCTTCCTTGGAGCAGTCGATATATTCTCCTTACACTCCTTTCTTCATTCATCTCCTCTACATGGCCAAACCATCTAAGTGTCCCTTTATTAATCCTATTCATCAAATGCTTTCCACATGTATATAGTTAATGGATTTCCATAATAGTAAATATGTTTAAAACAACTCTTCAGAAATTACAAATTGTTTTTGGCTTAAAGAATGAATTGTTCTTTCCCTTTATTTATTATCGAACAACATACGAGTACTATAGAAAAAAGCTAGGGATTGATATTAAAAAAAATACCTTCGTGGCAATATGAGCGGTAGGCTCTTTGACTCCGTACACTGAGACCGCAGGTTTGAAAGTTGGTTTGATTAAATACCAAGTTATTTAAATTATAAAGTAAAATTTAGTTTCGCCCAACCAATTCAATCCTTAAATCCGTGATGTCATAGCCTCACTGGTACCGGATGATTGGACCTTTAGTGTGGTAATACAATTTCTATCTTCAATAGCTAAGAACATTCGAGAGAATTAAAATGATCTAATAATTAACTATTTACAAACTGAATCATACATGTCCCGAGATGAACGTAGGTATAAGTAATAAAAAACCCAATAAATGTTTTTATACATCACGTACATAAAATGCTAAAAGTTAAATAGTTTCATCTAGATTCATTAAAAACATATTCTACTAATAGTAGTGAAATGAAATAAAGCAGAAATATTTTCAGCTGATTTGCTATTCCACTTATTTTGAAATCATGTACGAATAATTAGGAAAATAAGAAAAAACCATTCTAACATTAACTAGAACATCAAAATGCAAATTCAAATTATTGTTTGAGCTTACTCAAAAAATATCTATTTGAAGAAACTCAATTTTCAACAAAATTTTGTGACTTTGAAACAAATTATTTAATAATGTGAGTGAACGGAATTTTAAATATTTTTATCCATGATATTATTCAGGACAATATTTAACTTTGAAGCTGACTTAAGACGTGAAATTATTTAAAAAAAAATGGTTTTTCATTCGTGAATATATTTAAAAAAATCTAATTTAGTCATTCATATTTAATGAAGACAACAACTGAGAAAAAAAAACTTTTTCTGCAAAGTCAACTTGAAATATAATTCATTGAAGGGCACAGCTCAGACTAAATAACATCAACATACTTATATCAGCAGTGGAAGTTTTATGAAATATCACCCTAAGGGTTCTTCACAAAGTTAGAAAAACATTATTTAACCACCTCTAAAATTAATTAATTGAATTATAAATTTTGTTTTTTATTTGAACGTAAATGAAGGGCGGAATGTGACCTTCATTGGGAAGCAATACCTTTATGCTCGTATGTAATTTTTTTCTCTCGAGAAAAAAATCGGGCCGGATACATTTAGAGCACCGTTTGTATTTTTGTATATCTGTACATAGTTACAATAAATTATAATCGACTGTCATGTTGTAAAAAGGTTCACATTTGTTAAATAAATTATGAGATAAAGGTATTTTTGTAGTTTAAAAAGTTGCTGGAATGGCTGGACATAATACTAAATAAAATATACACAGACCATGACGGTATTATACGAGGACATGAACCACGTATTTAATTATTCAGTGAATTGTATTCCAATTTAAACAAAGAGAAAGCTTATGTTCGAAATGCAGCTGATAATTTACCAAGGACTTATGACGGAAAGCTGTAACTGATGACTCAAATCTGATCAGGGGCCAGATATAGTTATATGTTTTTTTTTATAGTATTGGTCATCTGAATTAAAGTAATTCTTCTATAATCCACAAAAATAGATTCATGTGAGATATAAGTCAAAGTATAATATTCTATTTTCAATCTAAGAAACTATTTTTTTGTACTCATCAAACGTGAAGATTTGACACTCCTTAAAGTTATTTATCTTTTCAAAAAATAAAACCTTAATATTCTTACGCTTTTTTGTTGTTTGAGGATTTGCAAGTAAATGTTTTCATCGTAAACTGTGAGACAATATATTGGAAAAATGTTTCCATAAATCACAGCCTGGTGTCACAGCTATTGTCCTCCTTGCATATAATTCTCTTCACATTAGATCTAGAAAATACTTTTTGTTCCCTGTAAATACTATTTAATAAGTGGTGAAAATTTACAAAAGCTTACTAGAATTCCACAAAGGTATTTGGTCTGTTCATAATAAATAAGCGAACATAAAATTTTCTAACATTCGTAAATGAATAACCGTGCATACAGTTTAATTTTCACTTAAAAAAAAAAACATCAAAGGAAAATGTTCAAACCCACAATACATCATAATATTAACTGGATTCTTGATTGGCATAGCTGTAACTAACTAAATTGATTTTCGAACTGCAAATGTAATACTTTTAATTCAGTTTTACTCTGTATAACCCTCACACTGGCAGCGCCTTTGTGGGTTCCCATTACTTTATCTTTAAAAATTAAAAATTATGTATGCTGAAAGAAAAATGAAATCATATCACTTCTTTTGTCCATTAATTATGGTAAAGAAAGCAATTTAACCGTAAGTCAAAATAGGTCAAACTAGAGTATTGGGCTTTAAAATTATCATTCTAAACTATGTCTATGTAAATCGATATAGATAAACATATAAATCGAGATTTCGCAATATAAATTACAGTTTGAGAGTCTTGAAAAATCCCAAAATATATAAGTAACATAATTATAAAAACAATGGGTAAAAATAGCAATAAAAATAATTCTAAAAAAGATTACAAGTAGGTACATAATGTAGTTAAAACTTCATGGAATGGCAAGGCTGTCAAAAATTAATAACGTGTTTTAAAAAAAATATATATTGATATGTATGTTTATACCAGTAAATGTTGTGGTTGCACCCATAAGGCATTTTACAGGTAATTGATAAAATTAGTATTTAAGTTGAAGGATTACATATGAACTTTGAAAACAACGAAATTTCGGGAATACTGTTTTTGAGTTTAGAGAATACAACAATGTCACGTGTTTGGTCTTAACCAATCACAGAGCGTGTAGGATCATCATAATATGATCCAATCAGAACATTTTAAGATGCAACGTGCTTACTTTGGTAATTGTGTAGTCAGTTATTGTTTAAGGTAAAGTGAAATTGTTTATTACGTGTGTTCAAGTTGTGTTTTTTTCTTAAAAACTTACTATTTGATCGCCCGGAATAAGAAATATAGCTGTTACCCTTCGCAAAGAAGGCTAAATGAAGAAATCGTAAAAATATTGGGTGAAGTAGCTCCTTAGTTTGGAGTGAGAAAGGTTTTCGAACGCTACCAGGAGATCAAAACTACAAAAACTGCCCCAAAATCTGGCCAAAAGCCGAAAGTTACGCAAAAATACGAAAGGAGAATTTATCGACCTGCAGAACCAATGTCAAACACACAAATACATTTAAAAAAAAGTCCTTACAGCTGCTGGACTTGTATTACTGATAAACAGTAAATTATTCACAAATTAACTACGAGCAAGAATGCCTCGAAAAAAGCCTTACTTTCTCATGAAAAAGATGCAAAAACGGCTAGAATGAGCTGCAATACATAGTGAAGGGACCCCAAAAGACTGAACAAAAGCTATATGGAGTGATGGTACCAACATTTCTATTTTGATGGAATCAGATTTGTTCGTTGTCTTCAAGGCAAAACCATGCTACTAGAATGCACCAAAATGTGACAGTGAAACATTCTGTGAGTGGAATGTGGGCTTGCATGATAAGAGATGGTTTTGGACAACAGGGAGTACATTTTAGACTAAAATGTACCAAGATCTGATTTTGGAACCAAAATTACTGCCCAGAATTTATTCTAGAATGATCCTGGTAAAAATGAAGCCCCACGACACAGCCAAAACGAGCATGAAATGGTTACAGAACCACCACATTGATGTTCTGCCTTGGCCAGGAAATAGTCCGGACTTGATCCTTACTGAAAATATTGGTTTCTCTTCGCTAACCCGGCAATAAATGAGAAATAATTGAGGCTATTATTCAAGCATGGTTCCAAATAATCAAACCTGAAGATTTATGACGTTTGGTGGATTCCATGCCTCGAAAGATTGAGCAAGTTATAAAACAAAAAGGATTTTCAATACAATATTGTCTTTAAATGTTAATTTTAAATATTTTGAAAAATCATTGTAATTTTTAAAATAATATGTGTTTTGTAATTTCGTTGTTTTATTAAGAATTTTTGTTATTTTGTAGTGAAAATAGGTTAGTTGATACAAAATATAACTGTACAATAGGTTGTTAAATTAAATAGCTTATATAAGTATAGTCAAACACTAACACGATTTAAAAATGAATGAATGAATACCGCATTCAAGTTATTTAAAAAAAGTTTCCACACTTAAGTCCACTAGTGTGTATGTTTGTTGGTGACCACATTAAATTCTATATTTTCGTCCAACTCTCTTTACCGAAGAAATATAAATGACTAGATCAACTTCCTTTCGGCGAACGAAAGAAAACCCAATGGTTTTTTGGAAAAAAAAGTCATCTAACATTGGCAGACAGGATGGCACTCCACGAAACTCACGCATTCACACGTCGTTCTGTACCTAATCTGTTAGACTAACCATTTACTTGATCTCGCACGAATTTATGTGATGTCCCCGATTTCTTCTGCCATCCTTTTGCTCGTCATGTCCTGACCCTCCTTCCTTCGTTTTTCCGCGTCACATGTCAAAAATATGAATGCGTCCATTTCTTATTATATCATTGTTATTCTGATTGGACAATTTTATATAGCGCTGTTTATAAAAAAAAAATATCACCTCAATGATGCCTTAGTAAATCTGTTTTTTTTTGTCGGTTGGTTAAATAATATGATTCAATTTGCCGCATTGACATTTTAATTGTAACAATAAAAAGGACACAAGATTTTTGATTTCACTAAAACAAGCCACTATAATTCAAAAACTTTGCGAACATAATCTATAAATACATTTTCAGAGTATTAGATACTCTATGCATCGCTCTGGAGAAAGAGAACCTTTCCGAATCAAAACGTTACTTGAAATTACTTGGGCTGTATTAATTATCAGATCTGAATAGCCAGGTACTTTGCAGCTTTTCTCTTATTCCATTCCCCATTCCCTCAGCCTTAAACCACACCCCAATTGGGATAGTCCCACTGACTCCGGACGATTGGTAGCAGTTAGGACTTTTTGTAGCATAAACCTAAAAAAACAGAAAATTTACACACCAGAGGCGTGCACTCTATAAAAGGCATATAAGCACTGCCTACCCTACCGTAATCGCATAAAAAATATCAGAAAAAATAACATTCCAAAAAAAAATCTACGCTTTCAAAAATACGTACGTTTGGCCGCCCGCGAGCGAAAATACGCACATATTTTGCCGCTCGCACGCGCTCCACCGACCCTCTTACTATAACGTTTCAAAAGCAGTAACTATATATGCTCAAACGCCGCCAATGTCAGAGTAGATTATTATGTCTTCACTAGAGGTGTATACATGAATGCCATGAGGTATTTCCCGTTCAAATGGCGTATAAGTATTTTTATATAATTTAATTGAATTAAATTTAATATTATTATTATTGAGTTCTGCTATTTTCAGTTTTTTAATTTTAGTGACAGCTGTTTCGGCGTTTAAGGCCATTGTCAAACAGTTTGACAGGACAGTTTAACAGGACAGTTTGACAATGGCCTTAAACGCCGAAACAGCTGTCACTAAAAATAAAAACTGAAAATAGCAGAACTCAATAATAATAATATTAAATTTAATTCAATTAAATTATATAAAAATTAAAATGGAGTTCTACAAATTGAACACAAAAACTATGAATAGCGTATAAGTATCTTTCTCAGTGACTAAGGCAGTGCTTTTATCGAACAAATCCAATAGCAATTCTTCCCAACCTTCCTCTTCCCGATCTCCTTCCCCTCCCCACTACCTTCAGCCTCACAACATACCCAATTTGGGGATGCCATAGTATCACTGGCTCTAGACGGTTGGGAGCAGTTGAGACTCTTGTGCGGTATTCATGTTAAAAAAAAAAAGCAATGCCTGTCTACCCTGATCAAATAACTATGTGCACGTCACTGGCACACACATGCTATGGTTTCCCATTTTCCCTTTATTCTAATAATCTTTCCACATTTATAATTAGACACTTTCATCGAGTAGTATAGTTTGTCGTTTAACAGTCAACTATTTTCCGAATTCATCTGAAGCTGAAAAAACATTCAGTGTTTTATCGCGGATCCAACATTTGAGTATTTCTATCCAAGTTTATACGAACCCAAAAGAATTTTATCATTATTCGTTCCCTATCAAATAGGATACATATAGCATAGATTAATTTTAAGACAACTTTAGAGGGTATATTTACAATAAATTTTCCACCAACACTGACAGGAAATGTATCAAAATTGAAAGTTATCTGACAAATAATTTATAAAAGCATTTCTCTCTTGAGAAAATTTTCTCAATGCTTCTTTCCGATATATTCATCCACCCCATGTCATATATTTGCCTTGTAATTCAACCAACGAATGAAAAGGCTTATATTGGAGCATATTTCCTCTACAATTTTGAATTCCAATTGGCCTCATGATGTGGAGAAAGTCTTAAAAATGTGAAAATAATATTGATTTGTATATTTATATCAGTAGAGGTTGTAAAATCACCCATACCATTTTTCAGGCATTATGTATAACATAAGTGTTTGAATTGAAAAACTTCATGCAAACATTGAACACAAATGTATGAGCTCAAAAATTCTATTTTATACCGGCCAGCAAGCAAAACTATAACACTTTTATTTTGGCTTAATGTGTTGAGGCTAAAAAAATGGGGAAGTGGAAGGAGATGGGGAAGGTGAAGGTTTACAAATATCTGATTATTCAGTTTCACGTTTCAATTTGAAGTTGTGCTATCTCACCTGGGCGATACTAAAAGTACTTGTTATTTGTTGAATAGTAACCAACTATCTTTGAAAATAATATTTTAAAATAAATCAAATAAGCCGGTCGGTAGCTGAGTAGACAAACGCGTCGGATTCCTACCCGGGCGTCGTGCGTTCAATTTCTCTGCTGGCTAAGTCCTTCATCATTGCACAAGCAACATCTTCCGCTTTTTATGATGGCAGTAGGAGTTTTTCAAATATTGTCAGGTTATTTGTAACCCGGTAATGTTTGTCTTTCTTTTTTAAAAAAAAAAAACTAGTTGGTTTTTTATTTGCCAACACTGGGTTTAAAACCCGTGACCTCCGGGCTAAAAGCCAAGGGGCTTGCTACTCGGTTACGGAGGTCGTAAATGCACACACCTTGATTCACACGGTAAACATTTGTTTACGCATGTTTGGACATCGCCTGAAATCCTGAAATGGGGAAGCAATTCACAGTCCAGTAATTTGATTTTACGTCTGGAAACTGGATATATTTTAACACCAACGGCAAAACCATGTAACGACATGTTCAAATATTCATAATTAAATTAAAAATAAATGAATGTTCCTCAAACCAGATTCTTACCCACTGATGAATTTTTTGTTGGGATAATTTATTAGTGCATGCTTATAATGAACATGATACTGTAACGTAAAAATATTTGTTTAGGCCTGAAAAATCTCGACACGAAGAGCAGTGCAAATTTCTAGAAATTTTGTTGCTTTACACAAAATCAGATTTTCTGCACGTAAGTTGAGATGTTGTTTTTATAAGAGGTGAGAAAATCATTTTTTGTTTATTCTGACTGAGCATTGACAGCTTTTCAGTGCACAGATGTTCATAATGTAAACGGTACTTACACCTAAATTTTGTAAAAAATTATGTTTAAAGTAAGATTTCAAAATTTTGACGGAAAGTTAAGCATGAAGTAATAATAACATTTCAACCAATTATTGATTTTTTTAAATTCCGAAAAAACTGAAATATTCGATGCTACGATATTTTGTCCACAGGTGTCTATAAATCCCAGTAGGGAATTGTGAATTGACAGTTGACAGTGACAATACAATCACTGATCCAAATAAAACAGATTACACCACTTTGAACTGTAGTGTATTGGTGTTGATGAAGTCCCTTGTGAAATTTGTAATTTTAATTGAACCATAATGTAGATATTTTCCTATAAAGTAGTTTTTAAAACAATTGAGAATATAGGGATCCGGGATTTTTCCGAACACTTTTCATTCTTGTATCCTCGTCAATGCTCATAAAAAAATAAAATAATTAAAGTTAATTTTGACGGAATAGGGCATCGTTTGTTGATTGAAATACCTGAAAGGCGTTTTACATTAGTTATTGTTCATTGCAGCTTTCGAAGCTAGATTCATCAATGATCAAGGCAGTTTTTATTTTACATATCGCAGTGGGAACAACTCACTAATAAAAGACGCATTGCAGTCTTACCAGTAAAGTAATTATGAAACAATGAGGAGATTTTTCTTTATATTCAGTTCAGTACTATCCCAGCCGTGCAGTTGGTGCACCTCAAAATTAAGTTAAAATTATATTAAATAAAACCATAAACTTTGTAAAACACCACTTTGTTTGAGTTAACCGCCAACCAGGTTTCACTTTTCTCAAGCTTCGTCAGGGCTTTTACATCAACTGACGAAGCCCTGACGAAGCTTGAGAAAAGCGAAACCTGGTTGGCGGTTAACTCAAATAAAGTGGTGTTTTACAAAGTTTATTGTTTTATTTAATACACACTGTCACTCCCCAAGTTTTTGCTTCCTTCGAAAATAAGTTAAAGTTGAAAATATAACCTACAATTTAGAGATAACTTGTACACAACTGATATATAAGATTGTTTTCATGTCACTGATTTTCCAAAATATTGTTTAGTTAAAAAAGGGAATGGATATAAATCACGGTAAAAAAAAAACTGAGACCCAAAAGAGAAAATCATCAAGAAGACCGCAGCAAGAATAGAATGATTTTCTCAAAATAATCACAGGACTTAGGTAAGGCACAATCAAGCAGCGAAAAAACAGGAAGAAGATCTCCATCCAGCATTAAAAATAATAAAATTTGTGTAATTGGGTTACAAGGGAAATAAATTGAATTCAACTTTCACTTCTAACTGGCAATTCAACTCACAAACCATCCACGATGCAGTTCGCAGGAGAGGGCAGAGAGGGTGGACCGCCTTACAACTATGTCTTAACACACAATATTTGCATTTCGATTGCATCAAATAAGTAAAACTTTCAGGTTATAGAAACAAAACACATGTTTTTAAGGAATTTGATATTAAAATACCAAGTTAACCGAAAACAAGGTGGGTGAACGTTTCAGTAGAAAGAAATAACTTTTGCGTCAGATATAGCTAAAGTCCAAATATTGGCAGTGCATAATAAATGTGTAACGTAAAACAAATGAAATTATTGAGCTTGAGGTAGGAACACGCGTCCACTAAAAAACGTTCATAAAGATACAACTAATAATGTACAGCCTTTTTCTAAAACGTTTTCACATTTGCTAGCTAAAGTTATATTTATAATTTTGAAACTGTTAATTCGTGATGGAACTCCATTTTAATGATTTTAATAATACCCAATTTTTAACTTTATTCCACTATTTTTTATTTAAGACCTGACCGGTTTCACCTTATGACGGACATCTTCAGACTGGTACAATTTTAAGTAAGTCTATGAAATATATACTATTAGGTCCGGAAGGGATGGATATTGATATTCATAGTGAATCATCTGTGACTTAAGGATTTTAGTTTTATGGCTGACAGAGGTGGCTTTACCATAATGGTGATTGAGATCCTCGTCTACAAATCCACTGGTTGTGGGTTCAAAACCCGGAGTGACCAAATTCAATTTAATTAACAAAATTGCGTTGTTTCACAATTAATGGAATCAAAATAATATATACAAGTGGTATATTTGCGTCACGTCTCAGAATAGACGATACTTTCAATATCGACCTGGTGAAAAACCATTATTTAGAATCGAAACGCTACTTGAAATGGCTTTAGCCATGTTCGGTGACTCGATCTGAATAGTAATAGAAATACTTTTCTATGAACTTATTCCCCATCTGTTTCCCCTTTCCACTACCTTCAACCTCACAATTTACCCCGATTGGAGTTACCGCAGTCCCACTGCCTCAAGACGGTTGGGAGCAGTTGGTACTCTTGTACGGAATTCCCATAAAAAATAAATAAGAAACTTATACGTGTACTTGTACAAGAAAAATGAAAGTGTCAAGTTAAGCTGACGAGTGTCAAACTTCCAGCATAAAAATAACAAAGTGATCAAAAGGAAACGATGCAGTATAAAAGTGTAATTTCGCGCGGTAATAAAGCTTGCCATTAGAACGTCATCCCACTGATGATCGACATCGCTTCACGCCACTGGCAAGTTAACTTATGTTATGTTGTCGATGCATTTTACCAAAGTGCGGGTGAAGTCGGGGATGAGGGTTGGTTATTGATAAACTAATTTAAAAGTAATTATTCTGTAGATTTTGTTTGTTTTACATCTTTGTATATCAGCAATATGAGGAAATACTACAAAAAAAATGAGAAATGACATTAAATATCTTAAGATGAGGGCAAATATTATTGAAATGAACATAAAAAATGTATTCCGTGAATTGAGGGGCTTAAAAGCAAAGGCAGCAATCTTTAAAAACGGTTCTGTAGCATTGTCAACTTTTGAATGATTATTATAAATAAGTGGAGAATGAAGTGTAAAAAAATGTTAGTGCACATTAAACTAGGAACAATTTGAAACAATTGTCTCTTTGTCTTCTTGTCATCTTTAACAATTTATCTCATCGCAACATCGTCTAGGAACTACTTGTTTGAACGTTTATTTAGTTGAATAGTTTTTTATAGATTTTTTCAACTATTATTTTTCTTTATTGAAATTTAAGTTGCAATTTTTGAGTATTTTTTATCTCGTGTTGCAAGGGATGTCCCCTTTTTACGGCGGACAATTATTAGCCGCTTCATATGATTTTAAACCGTCACAATAGTTGTCAATCTGTACACATTACTTCGCTATGGCATGGCTCTGCTAGCAATAGGTATAGTACAACGACAATATTGTTTTTTTTTACAGTTTTTCGATTACATTTTAAGAACAATATATAAACTCTTTGTATCTTAGCAAGAAGCTCAACACATATATTCAGATTTGGCATTTATCGATCTTTATGAATAATTTTTTTGAGTTTTTTTGATTGAGTTTTTTTAATCAGAGTACTACGATTAAAAGGGTAGTGAGGCTCTTTATAAAGTATTTTATATAATATGATATTATCAACAACCTTTTAACATAGAAAGAAAAACAAATACCCATGATTTTTCCACTTACATCTGCTGAAAGTTCGAAGTTTATGATATGTATTTTCATAAAATCTTCATATTGAATGTTAAATCTTCAGCTTTCTCAGTAAAATTGCGCAATCCTTTCTCCACATCCGGCTCTAACCAGTGCGGCATGGCGTTAGCACATGCACTAAATAAACTCAGTGAAGACTTAAAAGTTTACTAACTGTTATAATCTAAATAAGTTAGCCCATTTTCTGCAGAATTATGCTAGTCAACAGAAAAAGTTTAAAAAACACGAAGATAAAACCTGATAAAATACATTTTAGGTGGGCATTTTACTAGATAGGTAGGGATTTGAAAAGATAATTTTTTAAATAAAACAATTTCTTAAAATGAAAAAAAACTTTGTATAAGACCACAGAATGACTTTTTTTATGACCGACCGATTTAGCTAAGCCTAAACATCATCAGGGTACGAAATTAAACTAAATTAAAAATGAGAAAAAAATCTGTGGTCTTATAGAAAATTATTTTTTCATTTCATTACATACCAATTTGTCAAATAACAAAATAGTTCCTTTCTACGGAAATATGAAAATTTCAATTAACATATTTACAAATATTAAGAACTCACAGTCATACGTATGTACTCACGAATAAATTATTTACAGATAACAGCAAGAAACTAAAAAATAAACCAATGGATGTTTATTGTGTTTATTCAATAAATTTCGAATAACAACCTCCATGGTCGAGTGGTTTCATATAAAAAAAGATATTTTCGGCACGTTTCAGAGTGGTAGATACTCTAAGTGTCGCCCGGGTGAAAGACCACCATTCAGAATGGAAATGTTACTTGAAATGGCTTAGCCGTTTTTGGTGACCAGACCAGACCTAAATAGCCAGATACTTCCCAACCTTCCTCTTCCTCTTCCCCAACTCCTTCCCCTCCCCTCTACCTTCAGCCTCACAACATACCCCAATTGGGGATGCCATAGTCTCACTGGCTCTAGACGGTTGGGAGCAGTTGGGACTCTTGTTGGGACTCTCACTTTAAAAAAAAAAATCGTTTACCCGAAGTAAGAAAGTTTTATTTCTTATTTTAATGAGACTGATAAATATTTTCAAAAACCGAAATTCTTTCTTCAGCATTATATCAATTTATTTGGCTTGTCTGAGGCCTAGGAGTCAAAAAATCTTTTGTAAACTAGTGACATCGGTTTTATTTCAAATTGTTATAATTCACACTTCTTGAGAAGTTTAGCTTAGTCAGCACTCAACATAAAGCTTTAGCACTGATTTGAGCAATTTTAGGGGAAATTTTGTAACACAAACTTTTGGAAGCGTATTTCAGTGCAAAATTGTGCTTGCTATAATGTTGATGATTTTATAGCATGGAAGAAAAAACTGAGAAATCATTTAGGTTTTCATTGTTCCGTGGATTGGGTCATTATCTATGGAAAAAAGATTTGCCTATAAACACTAAAAATTAAATTCTGATATCGTGAAGATTCGGTGTATAGTGAAATAAAATGACATGACATCCTCAATTCCATGTCTCTTATTTCCCATTTAGTTAATGTAAATTATATTATACTATTTATTATTTTATTGAACGACATTTAATACTTTTTGTTTGACAGACAAACACATTTGACATCACAAATCAACGATCAGCACCATTTACGGTTGCTTATTGCTTTAACCTTTATTGAATTTTGACAGTTATAGTTGTTTGATATTAATTGTTGTTTGAAATTTATTGGTTTATGGGATTTATTATTATTTTTTTAAATTAAAAGTTTTGTAGCACTTATTCTTTTTTGTCGCTTATTGTTTTTATATGTATATATTAAATAAATATATATATTTGTATTTTTCAATGAATTGTTATTCTTACATTTATTGATTTTCAGATTGTTTTCGATATTTGATCATTTAACGGTTCGCGTTAACCGTTGATTCTCGGCCCGCCAGTAACTTACCCTTTAAACAATTTATTGAACATTGATATAAAAGAAGCTTTTCTTATTTTTGGAGACCCACAATTTTTAGTAACCCTATTTTGTTTAATAAAATGACATGCAAAGAAATCACACTCCCAAAAAAGAACAAAACCAATACACAAAAAAGCTTACTTTACAAAGGGATGCAATTTTATAATGCGCTGCCGAAAACCATCGAAATTATACCAATTTATTGATTTGAAATAGTCCGTCCAAACCATATAAAATACATTAGTAATATCAAGTAGTATAAACGTTATTATTATTAAGTCAAAAAGAATATTTATTATAATTAGATACTTTGTAAACTTTTACATTCTCACATACATTCTCTTACATACATTCTCAAAATACCTTGGATAGAAATGAAGACTAGTGTCTATAAAAACTGCATTAACTTGGCTATTTACATGAAGCATCAAATGAATTATAACTCAACGGACAATCCCGATGTAGATTGATTGAAGATGACGTGGAGAAAGACGTGGCACCTTGTGATTCCAGAACGTGAGTTGCGGAAGAAGCAATTTTTGTTTAATTTGTTTCCGGGCTGAAGCATGCAGAGGGGATTTTATTGAAGAAAACCAACCTTTAATATAATAGGGCAGCTAAAACGACGAAGGAACTGTAGATAGTTTAATGAACTTACCTTATGTGAAAATATTTTTTACGCATATTATATTTCAATTCAAAATAATTTATCTTTTTTTCATGAATAATTTTAATATTGTTGCCCTTTTTAACAATAACATATAATACTGAATTATAAAACACAACATTTTGTCTAAAATTTAAAAAAAATCCCTAATTAGATGGTTAGTTTAATTTTACTTATGAATACTAATAAATTAAGCCATAAATAAATTCGTCGTAGTTATTGATACTGTTGCGAATATTTTATCTCTTCTTAGTCTGAACTCTAATTTTTCACAGGCTTATCGAATTTCCTCATTTAAATTATATTAATAAATAGTTTTTTCTTCCCTTACTCATGTACTGAAACGATGGCTAAGAAAACTCTTAAAGCATGACAGCTAGAAACATTGAAAATAACTAAAATGTTTTTTTCTTAAATTTAGTTTAGTTGCAGGGACGGTACATCAATATTAATAAATTAAAATGAAATATTAACTTTGTAAAAGACCCCAATATTTTTTTGACCGATCGGTTTCGCTTAGTCCAAGCATCATCAGGGTACAAAATTAAACTAAACAAAAAAAAATAGTGTGCGGTTACATATACTCATATTATTTGATTATTTCATTTTCATTAAATATGTCAAACCACTAAGTGATTTCTTTGTACGAAAATATTAATATTAATTATTGAAACAAACTACCAAAGATATTTCCAGGAAATATTTTAAGGGTAAAATGTTAGTATTATACTCGACTAAGCATTATTTAAAAAAAAATGTTCCCATATTATTTCCAACAACTTACAAAAGCCATTGTGTTCTACTGTTATGATGTTGTACTCGATAACTGTTCAACTTACGTAAAAACACGAATTCAAGGTATTCTTCATAACATTTCTTTATTGAAGTAATACGCATCCCTCTTTGTTGGTTTGAGTCTGTACAACATCAATCTTCTTTTTCAAATCCTTCATTAACCTTCGATAAAGATCTTTGGGAAGTGTTCACAACATCATCAGTCTTTCTCATAATACCAATTTTTTTGATCTTTATCTCTGAGATCTCAATGAGGACATAGCCCACCATCCCTAAGATGAGGACCGCCAGGAGGATGTAGAGCTTCACGTAGGTGCGCAGATATGGCGAGTAGACGTAGGCAATGATGTAGCCCAGAGACTCCCAGAGTCGGAAATTGCTATAAGCAGCCTCTTCTCGAGCGGGGAAGAGAATCCCGCAGAGTGCTGCAAGAAAAATATATTTTAATGAGTTATAAGGATTTATATATTTAAACAAATTAATAAACTTTCGTTTCTATAAACGCAATTCGGAAGTCAAAAGTCAAAAGTATCCACATTGTTTCGATCCTTATGTATTATTTTATTTATTAAAATATTAATATAGTATAGAAAAAATACATTTCTTGGTTTAATATTCCCAAAGAGTTGAAAAAAAACTCATTCAGGGTAAATTATAGAATAAAAATGAAAATATTTTTACAAAAACCTATAAATTTAAAAAGAGGAGTACAAAATAAAATGGAACAAGAGAAAAAAAAACACCAAATAGAGACTCATATGATTGGAGATTAATTAGATAAACATAATAAATACAATAAGAAAGGTACTCACACATACGGAGGTTTTACTGATAGGATATATCACTGATTTATATAATTGTCGAGAGAACATCATTGAAATGCTTTTGGTAATACTTTTTGTTCGCAACTGGGAGTTTTAATTATTTGGGTAATGCGTTGTATTGTGTATATGCAATGTATTGTAAGGAGTTTATTCCAAATTTAGTTCTGTGAGTAGATGATGATAAGTGAATTTGATTTTGTGACCGTGTTTAGTGTTAGTATATGTCCGAATTAAAGGCTGGTTTAATGTTAATGCGTGACGAGTGTAGAATTTTGTGTAATGTAGCAGTTTTAATGTTATATTTTGGCAGAATTGTCAAATAAATAATTTGTGTCTGTGAGTATATATCTTTGACATGAGTTTCCCATAGTAAATGATATTTATTCCTAATGGCTCTATTTTAAATAACTTGTTTATTATCTGATATTTGTTTCATGGTAATGGTACCCCGTATGCTAACTAGATAATTCAGATGGGAGTGGATCACAGCAAAATATGGAGCTCGAGTAAAGATTTAGAGAGGAAGCCTTGGAGTCGATAAGTTTGTGAATGATACACCTCTAATCTCTAACTCGCATCGCAAATATGGAATACCATTTTGGAAATCGTTGCGATCTATAGGTTTAAGCCGGAAAACTTATTATGACGAAACATATGTTGTCATAAATATATTACTAAAATAGTTATTGTTGATTTACAAATGTGTATTTTGCATCTTTGTGCAACAACATATAAAGAAGCGTTGACAGATATTGGTAAAAGAGATACAAAGAGAGGAAATATTGAAATGAAGAATGGGGCTACGGATTCCATGGGTTCACGGGGAACCAGAAGTTAGGTTCGAGACAAACAGGAGTCAAGATCGAGAAGCGTAGACGATGGTTTACCGTCTAGGCGATCTCCGCTCATTAGCGTGATTCTGAACGGTGGAAGAAGTCAACTTCTAAGCGTGATTACAAGTGGCTCGTTCGCTTCGTGTTCCTCTGCCCAGAGTCATGTTGCTGGGCGATGGATAGAAAATTTTTGTGAGGGAGACATGGGCGTTAATTTGCCAAATATGTGTTTTTTCACACAGCGACGTAATGTTGGGCGAGAGTCGAAGAAAGTGCGATTACCAGACGCGGCCAGCAGAATCACGAGAACAAAGGAACTGAAAAGAGACTCAGCTAGAATGGATTGAGCAGGCGTAAAAGCAGCTATTGTGGACTTCGGCCTTTCACAAGGCCTCCGCTGGTAGTGAATCTTAAAGAAATTAAGGTATTTCGACTGAACAATAATTCTGCATTTAATTAACATTGTCGATTTATGATTGAAAACATCAATAAGTTAACATTTAAAAATAATTACATGTTTTTATAATTAAAAATAAGTAATATAATGGATCTAGAAAATCATTGAAATGATTCTCTTCAATCGAATCAACATATTTTAATTCATGTCATTTGTTTCTCAATCCAGTTGGCAGAATGTAAAAAAAAAGATCAGAGAAAAGAAATGTATGAAATATTACAAAATGTAGTTAATAATCATAAATGTATATTCGTAAAAAGCATTAACTTTGTGGCTTGCCATATTTATAAATAGAACACATACACTTTGTTTTTAACCACTTTTTTATTTAATATTTTGTCTACCGGTTTCGGAAGTACCCTTCCATCATCAGGACAATATTAAATTAATCTGAAATACAAAATACTGAGATAAATATACATATTTAGGAGTTGGAAGGAGAAGGAGTAATTGAGGAAATTATTGGAATAACAGAGCGGTTTATTGGAAAAATATATTTTATTTTTACTTCCGAAACCGGTAGACAAAATATTAAATAAAAAAGTGGTTAAAAACAAAGTGTATGTGTTCTATTTATAAATAATAAATGTAGTCAATAAAAAATAAATTGAAAAATAAATGAAAAGTCAAAGCACGCTAAATATTTCAAATTGACTTGCTACCACGTATATCTTAGTGAGTTTAACAATTGCTTACGCGAATGCCGTAACTCTTTAATCATCCTGACATAATAGTTCATTACTTAAAGTAAGTTTTCCATCTATCTTGTCAGTTTGAATGCCCGAATTACCTACATATGTTATCGTGTGCCAAATATAACCACAAACTTCCCTTCCCGAATTGATATCTTAATGCCTTCAGGATGACGTGTTGAAACAAAAATAATATTGATTACATTTTACAAGGGTATTAAATCAGCATTTTGTCGGCCAGTGGGAACAAAGGAAGATTGATTCCCTTCATTATGTTGTCCAGAGGCAGACGAGGAACGGGATGCCTTTGTATTCCCTAATTAGATTCATTTATCGGGAATTTCCTTAGGCAAAAAGTATTGAGATTAATTGGCCATTGTCAAAGGATTCCATATAGAAGAACGTACAGTGAAATTATTTTCAATTTGATTTGTGATTTTATTATTTACTTCGCCTATTAAATTTTACATAGATTTTTCAATCATTTGCTTTGATGTTTCTTTTCATCAATTTTATAACTTTATTTTTCCTCCAAAAGGAAACCCTAACGTTTTCTTCTTGGTAACACTGTACGGAAGAATTATTTCAGTTTATGGAATGGAAGGAGTGATTTCTGGTCTTGAAGATACTCGTGTTTTAGAAAAAGGGATATAGTCAAAATATATTATATCCACAAAGCCATTATATCATTCTACACCCGAGCTGTGGAGCACAAAAAAATATTAAATATAAAGAAGATTACATTAAATACCGGTACAACAAACACAGTAGATCTACTGGGTGGTTAAGTTCCACATATTGAGATTCATCCCTTCTCACGAGGAAATCCGTCAAATGGATTGCCCGTTTTGGCACAAAATCAAGAGCATTTTTGTAAAATTCAACACTAGGGCGCACTTGCAGCTAATGCATTGATTGTAAAGGATTAGTAGTTGGGCTCACACGCATATCATGTCTCCTCAAGATAACTGATGTATGAAGTGATTTAGGTGTGTAAGGTATCTTTATAAAAGAGATATCTCACTAAAACAGAACTATAGGAAAATATGCAAGTGCAGTTTCTACCCGGACTGTTAATTAAATATAATATTCCCATGTTTAAGCTTTATATTAGTCGACGAACGGACTTGTTCTAAATTGCACCCACGAAAATAAATTTGGTACAATAGAATAGCCTGATAATTAATATTTCAACTTTTTAATTATGTTTTTAACACGTTTCAAGATTGACTCGGCGTAAAACTTTTATAAATGCATTAGGCGAGACAAGGGTAAGCAATAAAAGCTCGCGTTCGCCCTCAAACGGGACGTGACCATTTCATATTAGATTTGCAAATTAAAATCTTCTAGAAGAAAGACCATTGAAACCAGATTATATTAAAGGACGACGAAAGTTACTAATTGAATTGTGGATGAACCAGTAACAAGTAAGATGACAGTGTCGTTATTTTACAAAGCTTACAGTGAAAGGTGGAACTTAAATTAATTTATCTAAGTTATTTTGTTATCAAAGAGTTAGTTTTGTAACATCAGGTACAACATCAGCAGAAATTATATAATCTTTAAAGAAAATTATACAATAACTTTGTGTAAGACCACAGATTTAATTTTTGTTTTTATAATCGACCGGTTTCGCTTATCCTAAGCATCATCAGGATACAAAATTAAACAAAGTGTGCGGTTATACGAGTATATACATACAGAGGGAGAATACAATATAAAATAAAATAATAGGACAGTGAGAAAACAAAATAATAACATTTAATATTATTATAATGGAACAGAAGGAAAGAGACAGACAATATGAAATGAAAAAGGCAAAACGTCAACTGAGAGGGTGATTAAAGAATAATGAGATTTTTTATAAGTTTACAGGAAATATACCTAATATTAGACCACTGAACAAAATTAGGTGATTATTAAGTATATGACTATTAATTTTAATGGCTTTATTTATTTATAGTGCTTCTAAATTATTCAATCTGTTACCATGATCAAAAAAAAAGTATTTATTAGTGTAAAAATGTTGATTATGCAATAGAATATACGATCAGTGTACTTAACCACAGTATGTAAAAGTCACACACTTCCAGAAAACCTGTAACAATAAATTGACTATCCAAATATAAATAAATTGACCAAAGGTAGAAATTTATAAATGTCCAGTAGAAGTAAAATAACTAATCAGCCTGCCAATTTTTTTTCCTACATTAATCTTAAAATGTTATTGTAAATATTCACTGCACTAAACAGAACCATGCCCTTGGTTTCCGAAAGGTATTTATTGACTTATTGAGTGTTTTATATTGAGAAACGAAAATTCTGTTGTGGAGGAAAGTAAGCATAATTTTTTAATCTATGGCCAACGAAAAATACTTTTAATTTTATCTAAAATATCCAAACGGAAAACGAAAACTTGTAAGGGAATGAATTTTGTTTATACCTTTGTCAACATAACTTTATTGTACAAATTTGTTGTAAAAGCCCACAAGGGCGTAAAAAAATATATTAAAAAATTAAAGTAATTTTCAGCGCAACTTTTAACTTTGCAACTTTCAACAGATGAACAATTTATTTATAATACGTAACCAAACTTTAAAATTTTCTTAAGGTAAGCGTTTTTTTACACGAAACCAAAGCAAAAACATTTCTCTCGATATTATTTGCCTATTCTAAAAATGAATTTATTCTTAAATTTATACTTACTGAGTATAAACCATACTGACTGGTGATACAATAGGATTTTCCTGTGCCTGTACCATTCGGTTCAAAGATTAAATTGCTTTACCGTAGATATCTCAGAACCAGCCTTCAGTTGTAACAGCCATATCTATGTGGTACAGTAACTCCTAGGCTTAATTTATCTTTTCTCATTTCCTTTCTCTACATCCTTCCATATAACATTTCCTAATAGGTATTGGTAGTCTCATAGTTCTGCTGGCTCCAAGCAGTAAAGATTCTAATATAGAGACCACATAAAAAAGGTCCTACTTTTCTGATAGAAACAAACAAAACTTTTTTAAACGAAAAAAAAAACATTAATATTCATTTTACTTTTACTCAAAACCTATTCAACGCAAGTTTACATATTCTATGAACGTTATGGAACTATAACACAGATACAAACATCTGTTTTTTTGGGAAATACGGCATTTTATCGAATTGATCGAATTGGTATCTACGCGTATTCTCACAAGTTTAGTAATATCCACGTTCTTAGTTGTATACTTAGTCGGCACCTACTTCATTATTTAAATTTAAAACAGTCTATTTAGTTTTGGAAAAAAATTAACCGGCAGATAAAAATATAGTTAATATTATTAGCTACCTACCAAATTAGTGTACAATCCAGTAAAATATAGATGGGCGCAATTTTCACTTTTCCTTTGTCCGCTGAAAACAGTCACGTTCTGAGAAAATTACGGTTCCAAATGCACGATAAGTGACAACCTTAGCCCTTCAACCCTTTTCAAATCTGCACATCCCTTCAAACGAGCCCCATCTCCTATTCTGCGTTAGGTATTGAATACGCACTAAAGCGAGTTGACGTGAATGATCATCAAATTTTGATGGTGGATTATGGAATCAATAGCGACATACTCGTATTATTATACTATGACATATTTCAGAAATCTAGTGACATATTTTATAGGAAACTGTTAATATTTTGTTAGAATGTCACTTTCTGTTATTTACTTTTGGAAGACTTTGGGTCGCATTTGGTGCCAGTGGGACTATTTCATTCCTAATTGGGGTAGACTATGAGACTTAAAATAGTGGAAACAGAAGGTTGGGAGGTATCTGACTATTTAGATCTGGTAACCGAACGCAACTAAATCCATTTCAAGCAATCTTTCGATTCTTAACGATGATTTTTCAGCAAGGCGATACTGAGTGTAACTTATCACTGTGTTTGACTTTGAAAGGCTATTTAATAGAGTTTAGTTGGAGTTCCGATCGTAAATAATAAACAATTAATCAACTACACTTTTTTGGTGAATTAATCCAATTTTCATGAATGTTTTTGAAATACTCGGATAAATAGCTTTTTAAACGATAAATAAGCCGGAATTTGAAGCATTACTGACCAATCAACAAAAAAATGAGGTTCTATTTTTAACTTCTACGGACAAACCATTAATATAATATTCGGTGAAAACATGAAGATATTCGAAGATTGACACAATCTTGCTGTGTATAATACAAATACGTATTTGTATAATACTGAGTAGAAATGTGAGTTTTTTTTATGAAAGATTTTCATTGCACGCCTCAAATTTTAGCAAAATACTACCTAAGAGTCAGTGACTCAATTTTTTGAGAATTAATATTTTGCAAACGTAAAATATGACTTTAAAATTTTACCTAACTTTTTACATACGAATGTCAATAACAATTGAAATGAATAATTTATTTTCGAATAAATCACCTACATTTTAAATGAAAATTAAAATGACAGCCTGTCGTGTGTAGCAGTCTGTGTTTTTTTTTTAATTTTTATAAAAACTGTGTTTGTGGACAGCTGTAGGTATATTAAAAACAATTGAATTTGTGGTTAACACGTTATTAGGTCCATCTTATATTTAGAATTTCGAAAAGCTGACACAGTGCTTTCTTCCTTAATAATATTTTTTCATAGAAAGTAATCACTTTGTGGTTTGACATATTTGAAGAAATTAAAAAAAGAACACGGATATTAATTTAATTTTATGACCTACTGGTTTCGCTTAACCTAAGCATCATCAGGGTACACAATTAAACTAAACAAAAAATACAAAGTCAGCGGTTATATATGGTATACATAGAGTTTTTTTTTTTCTTTCTCATTGTTCTGTTATTTAATTCAATATTTTGTTCTCCCTCTGAACCACATGTATATATATAACCGCACACTTCGTATTTTGTGTTTAGTTTAATTTTCTACCCTGATGATGCTAAAGCTAAGCGAAACCGGTCGGCCATAAAAATAAAATAATGTCCGTGGTCTTATAGAAAATTATTTTTTAATTTCTTTTAATAATTATATTTGAAAGATTTGTATAGCGTCGTTTTTGTGAAAAATCACCTCAAGGGCGCTTAACATTTCATCCGTTCGATGTCCATAGCGTAATAGTTTACGCATTTGAATTACGTGCGGAGGTTGGGGGTTTAGTTTAATCCGCCCGCAAGGTTGCGTTTTTTCTTCATAGAATTGTTTCCATGCTAATCTGGGAATCGTTATGTACAGCGAAAGGCTCGTTCTTTTGCACCTAGAGCTTTGAATGTTCCACGAACGAGTACCCTAGTCAAGACATTAAAAATATATTTGATAGCCGTTTTGATTTTTAATAGTAATCTCATCATATCGATTTTCAACGAAACACCTATTATTCTGTACCTAATATGAAAATGAAACTAACTTCTTTTTTTAAATATAATGATTTCTCTAGGTTTCGAACGCTCCTTGAATCCAGAGCAAATGATTATATCACCCTGCGGCAGAGGTAATTTAAGCAAAAAATTGAAAAAAACACTTCATGACATGCCGAGTACCTAAGTAATAAGTAAACATTTTTAAAGTTTGTAAATTATTTGAGTAATACATAGAGAAAAAATAAGACTTCAATGATACCGATTAAGCAAGCCTGTTTTAAAGTGGACTGAATAAAAACTTTAAATATAAGGGTACTTAGTCGACAGTAAAAATCTTTGTGTTTGTATGCCCATCCAAAGTTTCTTTAAAATATGTATTCTGATTGAAAGATTTCAATTTCATTAGATTAAAAATATCATTGAAAGTATTTTTTCATTTACTAGTAGATAATACGTCCCGATAAGATGGATTCTTTAGATTTCTTACTCCGCAATTTACTGATTTAGGCATTTACTTTTTGTTCGCTGCTTAACGGGGTATGTTTATATTATATTAACGCGTAACAGCTGTTTTTCTCACCGATTTCAAAACGCTTTTGCGTGGGTAATAAAAAGAAAAATAAGAATCCTATTATTTAATAGCAGCGGCACAACTGTTCGCCTTTGGAATGGGGAAGCGTCGCGCCTATTAAATATGGAAAAATGATAAAGTTTTTATTTAGGTTTTTGTTCTGCATTTGATGTTGGTAAAACAACTCGAAATGTCAATGTAAGAATCAAAAATCGTGCAAAATGTTTTAATAACCATGTTTTATCAAAATTCTCCATTCACCTTATTGAAAAAGATCATACCTTCAATAAAAGCACCGGGGCTCATATTCTTCATAAAAACGGCCATGGCAACAGATTAAATAATTTAGATTCACTAGAAATAAAGAAAGCCATTAAAATTAATAGTCTCATTGTTAATAATCAGTTAAATTTGTCGGGTGATCCAATAAATTTGCCGTAAGCTCATTAAATTTTTCACTATTCTTTTATCACGTTCTCAGTTGACATTTTGCCTCTTATATTTCATACTATCTGTCTCTTTCTCCCTATTCCCTTGTTATAATTTAAATGTTTTTCAATTATTTTCTCACTGTTCTCTTATTTTATTTTATATTGTGTTCTCCCTTTGTATGTATATATAATCACACACTTTGTATTTTTTGTTAAGTTTAATTTTGTACCCTGATAATGCTTAGGCTAAGCGAAACCGGTCGTCGCAAAAAAAACTTTGGTCTTAAACAAGTTATGGTTTCATTTTCATTAAATAATATAATGTCAAAGCATAGTGTTACATAAAGATTCCTTCCGTTTATTTTGATAGTAACGAGAACCAATAAATGCACAAAACCATATCATGAAACAAAGTCAACATAGAAATCAAAACTAGCAGACCGAATATCAATATTTGCTACAAACAATACAATGTAAATATATCATTTTACACAAAGTGTATCTTGGATTGTTTGGATAATAACCTGGAGTAATAAAGACCATGTTTGAATTTAACAAGTTGCTCGTTTCAAAGTTCAGTTCCGCGAAATGCAACTTCTGTTACTGAGTTCCGTTAAGCATAAACTACGAATAAAGTTTCCATAACAATAAAACGGAAAACATTCCTTAAAACAAAGTTTAGAAAGCGATAAAACAGAGTAATACTTACTTCCTCAAAAATAAACAACATTGGTAGACTATCATTAAGATACCATAATACTTACTAAATTAAAATTTTTATTATTATATTAAGTAAATATAAAATAACACATGTCAATTAAACATATATGGTGGCAATCAGATTAAAATTGCCATGTCAATTAGTGGTAAAAAATATCGCGAAGAAGCTTGTTTTATTATTTTATTTTATTTATTCATTTTTATACTAGTTACTTTGTACATTCAAGTTTACAAGTAGCTATTTATTTACTATATACTACTTATTATTTTGATTTATATACATTTTAAATAATTTTTACAGCCTATTTTGAATTTATTGAAAAGCATAATTTTGATGGTTTCCGGCAGCGCATTATAAGACTTCATCCCTTTATATAGTAAGCTATTTTGTGTGTTGGCTTTATTCTTTTCTGGTAGTCTGATTTATTTGCATGCCCTTTTATTATATTTGTAAATATCAACATTGTAGATAATTTTGTCAGAAAAAATACTTTGGTAACAAGTTGTTCTTCATTTTACGTATAAACATCAATTTGTTTAATGTTAGCATCCGTTTTAAATTTTGCCAATTTAGTTCTTCTGATATTTTAGTTACTTTTGAGTATATTTTTTGTGGAGCTCAGGCCTATATTTTAAAATGTTTCCGTGTAAAATTTAAAAAAATAATAATTTGCCACAATACATTTAGAAACACTGTTCGTAAGAAAAAAAAATGCTTTTAAAACATTTTTACCGAACTGATCAACTCGAAAAATAAAGTTTTATTTGCTTAGAATTAAGGGTAAAACGATGTAATCTACCTATAATATTTTATTAAGGAAATCATAATCAATGTTTGTATTATTTCGGACGATTCAAATATAATGATTTTCCTGGTTTCTTTGATTTTATTTTTATTTTACCTAACATTGCAGTAACAACATTTTAAAGATATTCATACCTTTGTATAAGTATTGAAGAGGCGGAGCAACACATGCCACTTACATCCGGAGTAATATAGCCTTAACGGGTTTCAACTATCAAGAGCTAAACTTCTTGTCCCGCTTGTGAATGTGCAAAGCACTTAAGCAAACATGACATGCCTCCTTATCTATTTCCTTATCCTACAAAATAATGTAAAAAAGAGATTTCGTCCGACATAATATAGGAACATCCTAAGCATGGCGAGCGAAAAAATAACTAACAATTGTTCAACAGACGTATTTACATTAAGAAAATAAAATGTGTACTAGTTGGCTTTGTACGTGATTTAGATGTTATTAAACTAGCTTAATTTAAATATATTTATGTATATCGTCGCCGGAGAGGCAAAAGGACTGAAGTGACATTTCGGGAAGTTTTAAGATTGTTTCACAATAAAATTCATAAGTCAACAGTACCTGATTGGATTTTGAAAAAAAGTCAACTCAGGTAACTCAAAAAGAGTATTGAGTTACCTGAAGCGACGAAACGTTAAACAAGTCCGAAACTTGTGTCGCTTAAGTTAAGCCTTCTCCCAAATGGTAAATATATTTTAGATGGCTGAAGGACCTCCAAAGTTTTCAGAATCAAACGAAAGTCAGATCATTAGATGAAAAAAAAAACTGCATATTTTACTCACTTTTGCCTTTCCAGCGACGATATTATATCAGTCGGTATACTTATAATATCCCTTTTAAGAACTCGAAATTATAAGCATTTTATTAATTTGACAGTAAGAACATTATTGCATGTCTCTAAACCGGATTATAGAAATAATTAAGCGTTCTAAAAAAAAAGTCTCTACCTTGAAAGTAAAGAAAAAATACATTCAACTAGAAAATAAGATCTGTACAGCGCCCTTGAGGAGATTTTTCTCAAAAACGACGCTATACAAATCATCTAAATAGTATTATTAATATTAAAGTTTGTGTGATCCAGAGCTTTTGGTTTTGCGATTTGCGATTTGTGTCATTAAAACCTTTTTTTACAGTTTATATAAATTTCTTTACCGTACAAGTTTATTTTAAGAAAAATATATTTTTTTTAAATAGAAGGCAATATTAACTGAGTACAAAAACAGAGAGCTAAAGAAAGGGTGTTATTTGGATAACCCTCGGTTAGCACGAGAAATTTAGTAAGAAAACATGTTTTCAATGAGAGGAGAGTCGAAAATTTCAATAACATTGTACCTCAAAATCCACGAACCTCTTAATTGAGGAAGATCTCCAAAGTAAGCACGTGTTTTTTTTTACCTTGATAACCTACATTTTTTTACTATTCAACCTTAACTCATAAAACTACGTCAACTATTCACTCGTTTTCATATTTTATTCTTCCTGACCGAAATGTTTTGGCGTAAAACATTTAACGCGAATATAAAATTTTCGCGGAGTTATTAAAATGTGAACATTGAGAATCTGGTGATGTACTACCATTTCAGAAACTTGCTGACACGTGAAATTTATTCATTCATATTTCATTCAAATAGTATTTTATGGGAAAAAAATATGACATGTGCACTGAATCCACTGCTGGCTGTGTTCTGCAAACAAATAGTGGATTTTTTGTCATGCGGACAACATACAGTGATATATGTTTCGCTTGCATTACGTGTGATTTGACACCAAAGCTGATTTTGGGGAGTGTGAGATTATGAATATTCTCGGTGGGTGCCTACGTTTCATGCCCTGCAGGCACTTTTTCCCGAACATCCCAATCATCTATTTCATAGAAAAAATCTTCTCTTGTATTTTTTATTGAAGAATTTTGTTTTGTTAAAGCTTACGTTTCGAAATGGGATATTAAAAAACTTTTATTAGTGGTTTTATCTAACGGAGTTACAAAATTTTGGAAAATGAAGTCGATTTAGTTTTGATTTTTTCTAATAAAATCGTAATCTACACAGCTATTGTGTGTCTTTAATCTACTATTTTAAATAAATATGCTGTTTTAAATCTTGAATCTTTGAAAAAAAATTTTTTACTGATCTACGGATTAAAAAAAACTCACAAAACCATTTGCAAAATAATTTTTCAATATTTTTTCTTTCGTGTAATTTCATTACTCACTTATTTAACCTGAAATATGAGTAAAGATTGTTCAATTACGGGCAGTGAATTTATGATAATTTGAAAAGATATCATTTTGGAAAAAGTTCTGTAGAATCAAATGTTGAGTATTGCATGTCACCAATGAAAATCTAAATTGGATAGTGATCGGTTAGTTGGTCGAGGGGTCTAAGGCGTCGGGTTTCCACTCAGGCATCACGGGTTAAATTTTTTGTTAGCAAAGTTATCCATCAATGTTAAATTTAAATGTTCGCACAACACGATCCTTCTTTTTCAAATACATTCAGAAAAGTGAGTGGAAAAAAAAAGTTGAAAACAAAGTAAAGCTGAAAAATTTGAAGCTGTAAATAGCAACGAACTGAAAGCTTCTTTGCAAACGCTGAGGGTGACCCGAGAAGTCACCAGACCAGAAACTGAAGGAGGATATGTCCCGATTAGCCTTCCAGCTTTTAAAATCTAATAAAATGTGGCAGATTTCTCTTAGCCACTGGCCATAAATGAATAAGATAACAATACAGACAAACTAGAAGATCCTAAAAAACATACCACAAATATTTATTTTCTATTTTAAACAAATATCAAAACTTGTTTTAAATTACATTTCTAAAAGAAGATTATGCTTTTTAATAATAAAATGTATCTTCTAGGAACATATTGAAAAAATGAACATCAGAGCTTAGAAAATCTACTTCCAAGTTTTTTTTATTAAAAAACAGTGACGAAAATAGTCTTATTTACATATGAAAATATTAAATTTCATCTACATAAAATGCTTTACCTTTATACAAAATGTATATTTACGACTTAAAAAAATCACTATGGAAAAAAGGTGAATCTACTTTTAATTTCATGAATTTTATTAAAACTTCATTTTTTATTAAAAGAAATTGAGGGTTGTATTGGGATGCTACGTTTCTTATAAAACCCTGGAACCTTTTTTCCTAGATATAAATATTTTAACTCACTGCGTTGTTCTCTTCTGAAAATGCCCCCAAAACTGCCATTTCAGTACGTACTATATTAAGATTTTTCACCGATATACAAACTTGCATTCTAAAGTGTTATTAACCCCTTGCACTAGGTTATGTTTAAAAGTTTTGCGTGAATACTTTTAATTTTAATTCAACATCACATTACATGGATGTCAAATACGTTTGCGAAAAATAACAACAAATATATCTTTGTGGTTATGCGCATTCAATCAGTTAGACGTTGCAAGAATCTCATGTCGCTGGAATATATTCTTAAAGCAGAACGCTCAAAGAAATGCTGTTAACAAAAATGTTGTTAAAGTCGAAAAAAAAAACTTAAATTACAAAATGTTGTTCCAACTGAAGTTGAGAACTGTTACAGTCAAAGGCAAAAAAAAACAAATAAAGACAATAAATGGTACTTGTACATTTCCTATAAAATTTTATTTAAATGTGAAGTATTTTACTAAAAAGTTACGTACGTATTATTGCTTAAACGTGAAAAATATTTAAATAAGTGATTTTTTTTAGATAATGTAGGCATACACATTTTTCAGATAACAACAATACTTACAGGACCTACCACCATGGTGATACTACTTTTCTGGATTGAGCTATAATCTTATATATATTCTCATTCTACAAACACTTTTGATCATACATCTTTGTTCCACTCTTTGCCTTTGACGATACTCTCAATATCACCATGGTAAACGTTGCTTGAAATCGCTTTGATTTTTTTAAAGAAATCGGAATAGACACCTTCCCAATCTTTTTTCCCTCTCTAGCACCACTACCAAATCTTTCAGGCTCACACATATCTCCCAAGTTGGAAAAGGCACTGTCTTTTTGATTCCTAGCAGTTGCGATTTTTGACTAATGTCATAATATATTAAAACGTTTTAAAATTGCAATTTAAACGCCGATCTATCTAAGAAAATCAATAATCTTACCATTTATCTGCACCAGCCACACCCCATCGCATACCCCCCACAGCCCCGAGATGACAAAGAAGACGGGGATGTGATCTGCTCGGGGGTGCCACACGAGCAAGGCTATGATGAGAGCTATCTGCAGTATCATGGCTGATATCACCACGGGGAGGCGACCGGTTATCTGAAATAATATAATAAATAAGAGCTCGAGCAAACATTTATTAATTTTATGTACGTAAAATAAGCTGCCTTCTGATGATAAAATATTATTTATATATTTTCTTCACAGAAAACAATCTCAGTGGTTCAGGGTAAAAAAGGGTGCCGAGTGTGCGGTGATAAATGCATACAGAGAGAGAAACCAATATAAAATAAATAAGAAAACAGTGAGAAAATAAAATAATAAAATTTAAAAATTATAAAAAAAGAACAGAGAGAATGAGACAATAAAAAACGAAAGAGGCAAAATATCAACTGAGAAGGTGATTAAAGAATAATGAGATAATTTATTAGTTCACAGGAAATTTACCTAATATTGGACTACTGGAGAAATTAAACTGATTATTAGGAAGGATTTCTTTAATTATTTAATTTAATTTTGTATTCTGATGATGCTTGGGCTAAGCAAAACCGTTCGTAATAAATATGTGGTCTTTTACAATTTTATTATTTCATTTTCATTCACTACGTATTTTTTTAGTAAATGGTACATTTGTACCATTAATAACGGAAAGATTAATACGAACTTAAATAAGAATGTAAAAAAAAGTTGAGGGAAGCATCCTCCATAGAAAACCATTATTGCAGAGCGTGAGGTTTCACTTCCAACATTATTTGGAAGTAAAACGTTGAAAAATTTACTTTCTTGAATATTTTTCGGATACATACATCTTACCAATAATTTTTTAAAATAAAATTTGAGGTAATTGAACTATCAACATATATCCCAAATCTTTAGTGGTTGATCTCTAATCATCGATTAGTGATCAACCCTAAAGACATATCATGTGTGCAATTCTTTCACTCTAAAAAAAAAATAGAAACACTGCTTTAAAAACAGCTTACTGAATTGAAAATGATAAGCCTCTCCTCAATACACATTCAAATGTAATGGCGGTAGAAACACATCACCCCTATTTTTTAAAAGAAAGATAAGAGGTTATAAAAAAATGAAGAAAGTAAAGAAGAAAAATATTTCCAAAAAACGACTAGAATATACAGTGACTTTCAAGTAAATATCGTCGTATGTAAATTGGTAACTTTTGGGTGAAATAACTCTCTTATATCAGGAATTTATTGAAAAAGATATTACAAAATAAAAAAATGAAATTTTGAATTTATGTGGGTGTAAAGGAAATTTCTTCATTTAATTTTCCTAATTTTTAGATATTTTTTTACTATATAGTACCTTGAATTATTAAAAGTGAAAAAGAAAATAAAGATCATATTATTAGGATTAACTAGCAAACCGTTCATCAAAATAATAATTCGATATCATTTAAAGACCTCTTTAAGTAGAGTAAATGGTTAAATAATACTCATAAAATATGTTTTACTACGTAATAAGGATCTTCGAATACAATCGCAAACTTTACACGACAAAAATATTTTTTCATATTCAATTCTTTTTTCATTTTGACCGAATTCTTTAAAAACGATCTCTTCAGCAAATATCACTAAAGTACCTTTATACTAAAATAAAGGTAACAATCTTTTAACAATTTCAACAAAAATAAATGACGAATTTTACTATTCACCGAAAAACCTCAACTCTTTTCATGTAAGACAGAATTTGCGGTTTTGGTATGTATTGTGTGACAGGAAAACTCGAAAACACAAAATAAATTACAAACTTTGATCTGACAAATAATACCTACCGCATATTTTTTTCCGAAGCAATTTGAAATATGAAAAGTGTCGGAACTTTTCTCTTTGGTGACTAAAAGCTTTCTGCGACCTTTTGGTGAAACTACAACTCGAAAATTGCTCTGTCGGTGGCAGAATATCTTACAAGGGACGGAATTAAGTTAGCATATAATATATACGAACTATATAGTTGGCATTGTACTTTTTTGCTTTGCGAATTCTCCATTTAGGTAAATATACTAATTCATTGATGACCGCATTGATAAAGCAGGAAATACTTTTTACATGATTTCGATGCAGTAGAAAAACCAAATCAATATCGTTAACTTAGTTGTATACTTATTAGTTTACCAAACATAAATTATCTCGTGTGCAATTCTCCACTAAATAAAATAAATAGTAAATTTTAAGAAATAAATTAGAAAATAAGGATTTCGATTTGATATTAGTATTATTTTCAACTTTGTTTTTAAATTGATTAAAGTAATTTAAGGAAAAACGTACTCGTACTTAAAGGTCAGAACCCGAAAATATACATTTTTTGGTTCTTTAATACAAGCAAAACAACGAATTATTTAACTGTTAATTAAATACGGGTAGTTCGAAAAATGTCTAAGGTTTTCGGTGAATACAATCCTTACAAAGTAATCTTGAGGTGATCAAATTTCAAATTCTTTATGAAATCCGAATTTTAGGTAAAACGTCCAAGAAAGCCTTTGCTGGTTTTCAAACTCCACCGATATTTTAGTATTTTTTCATAGAATTTAAAGGATGACAGATAACAAAATTGTATTCACTAGAAAACTCAGACATTTTTCTAACTACCTATTTTAAATTTTCAGATAAATAATTTGTGCTTTTGCTTATATTAGAATGCTACAAAGTGACAATTAGCATCATTATTGAGTACTGATTCTCATTGTCATTTATATTCAAATTGAATTATAACAATATAAAGTATATACCATTTTTATTATCAGAGATGCATAGATCGATACGAAGCAAGCCCGACCACATAACATATAAATAATATAACTAACTAACTAACTAACTAACCATCACGCCGTTTCCCCGCAAGGGTAGGCAGAGAGGACGGACCGCCATACAACTCTGTCTTGGCACACACTTCTTGCTTCATTTACATTCATACATCGTCTCATACATACTCTTCTGTTATTCTGACTCTTCACACGACCCGATTCAAGTATTTGATTCACTTGATCGTGCCATGTCTTTCTCGGGCGTCCTCGACTTCTTCTTCCATTCACTTTCGCATCATATATTCTTTTCACACTCCTTTCTTCGTTCATTCGCTCTACATGCCCAAACCATCTGAGCGTCCCTTTCTTAATCCTATCCATTACGCTCACATCAGCCTTGCATTCTTTCCGGATATCCACATTTGTAATACGGTCATACATGGTTTTACCGCACATCCGTCTCAAAGATCTCATTTCCACAGCATTCAGTCTACTTTCATCCTTCCTCTGCCAGTTCCATGCCTCACTGCCATACATCAGGGTTGGTATAAGCACTCCATTGTGGACTGCTAGCTTCGCTTCTTTGGACAATTTCTTATTTGCCCCAACAGCGTTCAGTCCTCCATTAATGGAGTTTCCTGCATTCACCCTTCTTTCAATATCCTTATCAGCCTTTCCGTCTCTTGTAAACATACTTCCTAAATACACGAACTCATCCACTTGCTCCAAGTATTCATCATTCACAACTATATTGCACGCTGTTCTCGTACTCTCTCTTTCAAACACCATCACTTTGGACTTACTTACATTCATCATCAACTCATTTTGCATACATACTTGGTTCATCCTAGACACGAGAAACTGTAGATCTTCCATATTGTCAGCAATCAGCACCGCATCATCCGCATACAATAGGCAACATACTTTCACACTGTTCATTTTCGCGCCCAAGCCCACACCTTTTAATTCTTGCATACAATTATCCATGTACAAATTGAACAACCACGGTGACATTACACAGCCTTGTTTTACACCTTTTGTGATGTTAAACCACTTCGTAAAATCACCGTTCACTCTAACACATGCAACGCTTCCCTCGTACAAGGACGCGATTGCCTGTATAAGATTTGTGTTAACTCCATACATGGATAATACCTTCCACAATTTGTCCCTATCAACTCGATCATACGCCTTTTTGCAAATCGACAAAAGCACAGAAAAGTTTCTGGTTTTTTGCCAAAAACTTCTCTGTAAGCATCCGCAATGAGAAAATTTGATCCATGCACCCCTTCCACTCATGAAAGCACCTTGAATGTCCCAAATTTTGTCTTTTGTTTTCATTCTTACCCTTTCAATCAATATTCTACCATACAGCTTGCCAACTGAACTTAGTAAGCTTATAGCCCTATGGTTCCCACATTCCATGCGTGACCCTTTACCTTTGTACAGAGGCATGATCACAGCCCTTCTCCAATCTAATGGCGTGTAACCCTCCTCTAAACATTGGTTAAAAAGTTTGCACAGCCATGTGAGAACTACATGGCTATCTCCTTTAAAGTATTCAGCAGCGAGATTGTCGAATCCAACAGCTTTACCATTCTTCATGCATTTAATCGATCTTTTTTATTTCATCCATGCTGATTTCGACAACATTCACTTCATCATCATTCATACCTGATTCGACACTGGGAACACTGTCGCTTGGGGTGCTTTCAAAAACCTCTTCGAAATATTTCATCCATCTTTCTTTTTATTTCTTCCTCATTTGTCAACATTTTTCCATCTTTCGATTTTACAACTTTCACGCATCCGCTTTCTGGGCCGTTTCGGGACCTCTTGACCTCCTTCCAAAACAATTTAATGTTTTCTTGGAAGTGATTTGTCATTTTTATTCCCTCTTCTTCTTCCAGGCGTTTCTTTCGTTCTTTCACTCCAACACTTACTCTTTTCTTGCATTCCTTGTATACTTCTTTCGCTCGATCCCTCTCCGCGCTAGAAACACTGCCAGTCGCTATCAGACATAACCATGCTTTCTTCTTCTCTGAGACCAGTGCTTTAATCTCGTCATCCCACCATGCGTCACCTTTCTTCCTACCTTGCGTGCTTATTCCGCAAACCTCTCTAGCAGATTCGCATAGACTCACTTTTATATGGTTCCATGTTTCCTCTATGCTTAGACCATCCATTCCCTTCTCATTCAATCTTGTATCCATACATTTCTCATACTTACTTCTCACATTATCGTTTTGCAGTTTTTCTATTTTGACTCTTGTTGGAGTCGACACCGTTTTCACTTTAGTTCGCCAGCCGCGAAAGAGGTTTAATCTAGAAACTACCAAGAAGTGGTCAGATTCAACCTCAGCTCCTCTGTAAACTCTCGTGTCCACGGTATTGGCTCTCAACCTAGAGTCAATTACTACAAAATCGATAATTGACCTTTCATTTCCCCTTTCCCACGTATATTGGTGGATACCTTTATGATCAAAGAAAGTATTCGATACAAACAGGTTCCACTCTAAACATACTTCGAGTATTCTTTTACCGTTATCATTCGTCCTTTTATCCCCAAACATACCTAAAGCCGACTCAAACCCGTCTCGTCTGATTCCCACCCACCCATTCAAGTCCCCTGCCATAATAATCCTTTCATTCGTATTTTTAAGCCTCATTACACTTTACCTTAACTAGTGATCCGGTGGCCACCGCCGAGATGGAGTTGCACAGTCCGTAGCAAATCATCACGTAGCCGATGTTGCCCGTACCCCAGGCACAAGCCACGTACGACTGCGGATAGAAACATGACAACAACATGATCACAATGTTTACTTTTACTGTGGCATCGAATATCGAGTTAATGGTGCTGAAGCAAGAACCTACATTGTAAAGGTTGAAGAAATACATGAAATCATGTTTTTTTTCAATATTCAACTTTACTTAATAGCACGAGATTTTTCTTTTATGATTCGAGGTCAAAAAAATTTTTTTATCAATAATTTGTCTTAAAACATAGTGTGAGGAAGACGAAATGATAAACTATGGCCTTTTTTAGTTTCTCCGCTTTTGCTTGGTAATGAAAAAAGCCATAGAAGCCTTATCAGGAGGTATGATGTATGAAATTATGGGAAAAAGCAATAATGGCTAAGAAAAAATTGTTGGTAAATCTAGCAATTAAATGTTTTTTGTAAATAAAATTGGAATTTTTGTACCCAATATGCTGGTCCCCACCATGGGATAAGAAAGAATCAGGCGTTACTGGATCATCCAAAAATTGCAGAATATCGAATTAACTCGCTCAGAAAATATTTAGATAGAGCAGATGGTGCTTGTTGCTGACATTTTTAAAATAAGATTTTTTTATTTCAGTTTGTACATTAAGTGTAAAATAGTACCCACATATCCACAAACTCGTGCTCTTTTGATCACGAAATGCGATGCGAGCATTGTTCAAATACCAAGAGTGCAATATGAAAATGCCTTGCGGCCGATCAAAAACCACCCTTTATTAGAATCTTTTAATAAACGTAAAAAAACAGCATGAACATAATATTTTTTAATGCAGCAAAATATTTTTATATTTAAAATCCGCATTGACTGAAAAATTGCATATGATTTTTGCAAGGAAGATTAAGAATTAAAATTATAAATAAAAAATATTTTAATACCCTTATTAGTAATTTTATGCATGAAATATATTTTTAATTTCAACAGCAATAGGTAAACAGCAGTTTATTTCATTAATATTTTGTTTTTTTTTTTCAAACTTAAATTATATTATTTAACGTTTTTTGAAGAATAATAATGAAATTCACATAAAGTATATAAGGAAGATGCGTTATTATCAATCCACGTGAAATACACGGAATATAACCTAACTTATTTCAAATAAAGAATAATATCTGCTAAAATACATTACAGGTAGTACTTTATTAGGTGGAAAGGAATTTGTAAATATTGCATTTAAAAAAATGATAATTATAATTAACATCAGTTCCAAATTTGAAAAGTTCACACTCGTTCGGTCGTACACACTCAGAAAGGAAAATATATAAAGTTAATTTATGCAGAGCCAAGAAACTCCACTCTACCGAGTAAGTCTTAAACGAATAAAGATGTGTTGCTTTACAATTCATTTTAACCGTATTTGGAGACATTTTATTTATACAAACTAACTGTCTCTTTAAAGATCCAATGAATGTAATTTAATAAAAGGTTTTTTAACTGAACTACGAAATGTCCACATAATCCTGGCATGAAAGCATCTTTTTCTATACAAGGCTATTTAAATAATGAAATCTTTTAAAGCAAAATTGAAAAAGTCTTACCCTTAGCTGAAAGATTTAAAAAGGAAATTAGAATTCTTAAATTAAAATCACAGCTTACTGAGCTAAATCCATCGAAAGTCTTCTATTTTGTTTTTTTTAGATCAGTTCTTTTGTAGGATTTAAATATTTTTTACTGCTTAAGTTTCAAAACTTGCGGTAGTGTAGTAGAAAAAAGCAATATATCACGTTGGTAATAAGTACTTAGAAAATATCAGAAAAAAGTAACACAAAATTGATTAGAGTTTTAAAATGATGAAAAAATCATCACCGTTAGTGAGAAAATAATTCATAACAAAGGAAAAAGTGATTGAATAACCAGAAATATAATCACTGAAAAAAAATCTATTATGTTTTTTCTTTAAATATTTACAGAATGCTATATTTTTCAATGCAAAATGTTAAAAGTGTATTTAAAAGTTGCTTATACAAGTATGCACGCCTGTGCTTACGTATAAAAATTAAGTTTTACTCAATAGGCACAACCTTTTGCTTACAAAGTCAATATAATGTTATTCCAGCCGTTACGGCAAGGTAAAAAGTGTTGTTTATTCTGTAATATTAGTTAAAATTGATTTATTATCGCTTTAACGATTTCCTTACCGCTTGTAAATCAGTTAAGTTTAATTTATAATTTGACTAAGTGCCATACTGATCAATTTATAACACAACTCTGTGTTGTTGTTTTCGTAAGGTTGTAATATTCAGTGAAAAGTTTTCTTCTGGTGAAAGAATATTAAAATATTATTTTGGTAAATCAATCAATTCGGGAAAATAATTTTCTTACAGCAGTATAATCAGCTCCCAAGAAGGCCTGTCCGAGTCCGAGCCACGCCGTGATGACGAGAAGTAGAAGCTGGTTCTTTTCTTTCAGAAGTTTCATCGTGATAGCCAGAAGCTGTAAGCCAGTCAGACCAGTTCCAGAGCCTTTGCGGTTCTTATCGTACCTGTAAAATAAAATAAACTTAAAAATAACCTTGTTTAAGACCACGAATATTAATTATTTTTTTATTGCCGACCGGTTTCGCTTAGCCTAAGCATCATCGGTGTACAAAATAAAAAAAAATAAAAAATAAATGTGTGGTTTTATATACATACAGAGGGAGAACAAAATATAAAATAAAATAACGAAACAATGAGAAAATAACATTTAAATACAAATATAAGCTTTTGGAAAACATGAACGTTAAGAGTTACATTAAATAAACATCCCGATGCTCTTTCTTATTAGAGTTTACCTATAATCAGGGTATTCATCACCTCTCAGCCTGCCACCCGAAAACCACTCTTGGATCTTTTCTCATTCCAGTCTCGTAGGTCTCGAGATCATAAAGTGTGGCGTCTTCTTTCAATCTTCTCGTAGGTTGTCAGTTCGGTAAATGATTAAAGAAGCTTAATCAATCTTTACTGGCGCACGAATTATTGCTAAATGCTTAATTCAATACAAACAAAAAAGAAAAGCATCCACGTAATTGATGATTATATATCGTGGCAGCTTTTTTCAATCGCTATTCTACGAAAAAGCAAAGTAACTTATTTATAATTTTACATTTGATAGTTTAAAGTTTATTTTGTATAAAAATAATTTATCTTGTAAACCGTCCGCACATTTTTCTTAGATATGAAATAAATATTTACTTTATTATTACCTATATTTTTAGTTTTACATATAAAATTACTTATGAACCTTTAAATACATGCAACTTCTTGGAAACCGTTCGCACATTTTACATAGATATGAAATAAATATATACTTGTATACTTTATTATTACCTATATTTTTAGTATTACATATAAAATTACTTATGAACCTTTAAATACATGCAACTTACATATTCTGTTATAAGGGATACAATTTGATCTGAAGCTGAAAAATATGTAACATACTCGTACATATAAATTGAATTTGAAATTGTTAAAAGATTAGACTATTTTCGTAAATTACTTCTGATATACAGTATATGCATATAAGAATTATTAAATAAATAACTTTATATTTTCTAATGTAATAAAATAAAACTTAGTGCCTACCTACGTATGAAATAACATTTATTTAAGTTAGAAAACCATGCTCATATTTTCATTGATATCTAAGTTGGTTAAACATTCAGAAGGGCAACGAAATGGCTTTGGCCGTGTTTGGTGACCAGATTTGAATAATCGGTTACTTTTCCACCTTCCTTTTCTCCATTTTCTTTCCCTCTCATTTTCTTCAACCTCACAACATACCCCAATTTGGGATTCCAAAGTACTACTGGCTCTGGGTAGTAGAAAGCAATTCGGACTCTTGTGCGGTATTCACACGAAAAAATCCCCGAAGACTCTTAAACTGGCTTTATTTAAAAAAAAAAAACTTAAAAAATTAAATCAAATAAAATAAAGTACTAAAATTATGTTGGATTATAATACACGCAAAAACACATTCACTCTGTGCAAACTTTTTATTAGTGTTAAATTTCTAGTGGTGCGTAGGCCGGATATTTGCTTGGACAGTGTTTCGAACTTGTTTTGTGGGTTTCGGAATGGCAGTGTTCCAGAATATGGAATATTTAGTCGTTTGAGACCATCAATGAAGTGGCCAAGAATAATGTCAGTCCTTTTATATTCTCCTCCCAAAATAAAGGCATGGAAATAATTATGTTAGCATTGTTGTATAAGTATAGAGTGATATTGGAGTGGAAGACCGTTTCCTCCAATAAAAAAATTTATCATTTTTGTTTACGAGATTTTTTTATCAAGAAACTTTTAATTATGTGTCACATTGTACTGTACCTACGCTGCCATGGGAAAGGATGAGCATAAGAACGTGAATGTGATTTATTTTTTATTCTATTTATTCCTCTATAGCTTTGTTGAGTTCCACTAGCTTCAAGCAAAAAAAAAAACAAAAAAAGCTCAGGGTGAGAACACTCCATGTTTTAGGAAAGTTTATTTTAATTTTTTTATAAACAATAATAAATATTCAGATTAAAAAAATATGTAATTATTTAACTACCTCCTACTAATATGTATTACGTTGTGGGGCGTTAAGAGCCATTTAATACCAACGTTACTGAAATTATAGTCTTGACGCGAGAACTGATAGAGGGGCCTATTTGGTGCTTAAAATGGTTTGCGAAATACTGGGTGCCCTCAACTAAGCATATTTCAAGAGTAATAATCTCTATATACAAAAATGGATGCTTGTCTGTCTGTCTGTTTTCGATTTTCTCCAAAATTACTAGACCGATTACGCTTGAAATAATACATTTTATTTTATTAGTGACGGGAAGAGAAGGTTTAGAGAGTAGTAATCTAATATGTAAAACTCTTGTTATAATATTTTAAAATTAGTATGAAAAACATTGAACCCGCCATGTTGTATTGAGGTTAGCCATACATATACTACTCTCATCGACATATTACATATTCAAAAGAAGAGGTTTGTTTGGGTAGAATATTTTAAAAATGGAAAACGCAATTAGGTACCTAATACGGATATACGTATTTATCAAATAAATTCTTAGAATGAAATAAAATTTTCAAATTGATGTTTCTTTGTTTATAGATAGTAAAAGTTGTCAAAATGCATTACTTTCGATGTCAAATTAATTTGGTACCAAAAAAAAGCAGTTGGTCGAACTAAACATCGAGCAAGAAAGATAAAGGCATCACAAGCTTCAGAAACAATGGAGCGAAAGGAAAAAGACTTGAAACCGATCGAGTTAGAACATCTCAAGCCTGTTCTTCTAAGACAGACGAGCAAAGACAGGAAAGAATGAAATAATTTAAGCGACTGTTTATGTGTTTTTTTTTTCATTTCAAATTCGATTCGCAGTGGAAAATTAAGATATTAAAATTCGAATACCATGTTTTAGTGATCATTGGGATGCGTGGCAAAAGTTTATCTTATTTTTTAAAATTAAATATTTAAAATTGTAGCATCGATGATATTTTTAATTATATTTTTCAATAAAAGCTTGGTTCCATTTCAAAGTCTTTTTGGATTCATTTTTCGGGGAAGAATAATACGCAAGCTAATTTGGTAATTGTTGTATTGTAAAGCATGCCGGGTACTCGCTAGTTCTTGATAAAATTTCAATACTGGTACGTACATCTTCAATTTGTGCTAGAGGCCTAAAACTTTATTTATACGAAGTCTCCCTAAATTGTGCAAGAGATCCCCGACACCACCTAGTCTCTTTTTTGTGTGAAAAAAATGTTCGACTGAAATAAAAATATATGTACTATGGAAACTTCTTACATTTTTTCCAACAAACTAGTATTTGCGGTTTTTTGGTTATGTTTTTCTTAATGTATGTATTGTACTTAATAAATAATGACTATTACCATCCAATTAATTTGTTCATTTCTGGCACCGTATTATTGTTTAAACGGTAGTTGTGTTTAGCAGATTAGCACTAACCACGTATTTTGCATGGCTGGCAATGGAAAATTTGGCTCCTTTGAATGCATCCTTTACTGGTGTTAATAATGTGTACGTTCGTTATTACTTCCTAATGTGGTCATATCTAATGGCAGAATATAATATCTAAGAGTATGCCTCTTACGAAAGTTGTGATTACCTAACTGCGGGTTTCATAAGCTTACCACAATTAGTACATTTGTACTGCTGCTAGTAATGTACAGTTTTTCTGCTAAGTGTTCCTTAAATATTTTGATTAAGAGCAAGTAAGATATATAATATATTTGTGCTATGTATTATATGTAAATTTTTATGATTCAACTTGTGATTTTAAATACAGCTTAACAAATATCTCATTTTTACTCTTTTTGAGGCTTCTAAGTAACCACAATAACGTACCTAAAATAAACATAAATAAATAATGTTTGTTTTGGGAGAATTCTTTTATAAAAAAAATGGAATATGTAATAAAATGGATCAATGCAACCCTTCGGCGTCTTGTCAAATTTGTTCACGGTAAAATTGTTTTTTCAAAGTCTATAATAATTGGCTAATTTCCAAAGCGCCGTTTTTGTGAAATAATATCACCTCAAGGTCACTTTAAATTTATATCCCACCACCCCTTTGCAACCAGTGGAAGAAATTTTTTAGCTGCAATGTGCCACACCAATAAAGCTTTTAAGTTTAGTCCCTTGGGCTAGTGTGAATGACTAGTTCAGCACGTTCGATCTAAACCGTCTTCGTTCCCAAAAACGGATAAAATTTTATAACGTATGAAGGCGGGTGAAAAGGGTTATGAGAATGACGATGGTGGCTGTAAAAACGTTGACCTAGACATTTGAAACAATAAAAGCATTGTGAGTTTTGTAATAGCAGAGCTCACCGATGAAGTTTTTAATGCAACATTTCACAAAAAAATGTGTAAAAATTTATTAACGGATTTACAGTACCAGTAAATAAAAACTTATATTAAATCTTCATACAAAAACGATGACGTGAAAGACGCTGTATCTCATGGTTTCGAAAAAAGCGTGACTGTTACAAGTTCAATCACGCTAAGTCGTAACAAGCTGCAGTCTGCTGAGTAAAGGTTAACTTCAAGATAACTAACAAGCGGTAGGAGTGAGATCACCAACATTAGTTGTCCATAGTTTCCTTACTAAATGATAATCGAAATCAGTATATTAGAAACGAGTATTTTTACCTTGAGAGAGGGTCCACTCCTACAGACACGATTATGACAGCCCCTACCATGCAGGCTAGGTAGATGCCAGCGATCATCTGGATCTTCTCGATGGGCTGCGAGGGGAGAGCTTCATTGGCAGAGTCGCTGGGAAGGAAGTTGGCTCCGCAAATCTCTGGGTCAATCGTGGATGGCGATGACGCCCCACCGTCGGATAAAACTGAAATAAAAAATATATTTAAATGGAAAACAGCACGAAAATCCAAACTGGTCAGAACCTGTGGTACCATGGGTATGACAATCTCTAATCAGGTTATCTCGTGTGACTAGAAGGGAGAGAAGGGAAGAACTAGGGGGATAGAATGAAGACGGCTGAGAAATGCCTGGTTTTTCTTAGGATCATTATATAGGATCTGATCACTAAAGCATGACTAAAGCAATTTCAAAAATCGTTTCCATTCTAAATGGTGGTCTTTCCTTGATCAAACTTAACTACAAGTAGGTAGATCAATATCAACATTTTATTTTTATACCGGTTTCTTACCCGGGCGTCGTGGGTTTAATTATGATAGCAGTAGGAGTTTTGTCAAATGGTGTCAGGTTATTTGCAAATCGGGAATGTTTTTCTTTCTTTTTAAAAAAAAAAAAAGATTTTTGAAAGTCAATTATTACAAAGCACGACACAATTTTTGCTCTCTGCATTTATTGTGAGGCTTTCAAATCATCTGCGAGATGATCAAAGTATCTGTAGATCATTTGAATATTCGTATCGAAAAAAGTTATAAATGGAGACAAACAAATAGTTTTCGTTAATCTTTTGATATTTCAAAAAAAAAATATTTACTAAGATTTATTTAGTGTGTTAAGGTGATAAGGGATGGCCGATCTCAGTAAAAGCAGAATATCCATCAAATATATCCTCAGCAACGGAAAACCTTAAACGTAAGTCAGAAAATGCTCCTAAAGTCACACAAAATAAGTGCGAAAAATAGCAGGGATTTCGGGCGCATTGACAGCAAGTAAATAATACATTTTACCTGTAAATTTAGATGTGATAAAAGTTTTTTTAGATGGGTGCTACGAATACTGACTTTGAGAAAAAATACAAATTACTTATCATTTGACAGGATTATTTGACCACGATAAATCAAAGTATTTTTGTAACGGTTAACGACTGCTTGGATTCACTCTTATCAATAAGAAATAGAATAATTAAAACAGGACATTAAAAAGGCTTTTATTTAGGTTTCAATTTAAATTCCCCCCGAAAAATTACGTAAACAAATTTTACAGTGTTTTTCTAAAAATTTAATCATATTTTAAAAAAATCTGTAGCAAGTTTTTTTGTAGTTTGTCATTTAGTCACAAATAATTACCAAATGCGCCTATAAAATCATGAAAATTACAAACAAAAACACTCTAGAACTACTAGTACTAGCCTTAAATCCAAAACAAAATATTGTATGAAATGGACCCCGACTACGTTCCTTAGAAAAGTTATTTTGAGAAATCATAAAAAATGACTACCCTTTCCATTGTACTTATATGGAGGTCTGAGATTTTTTTGAATTCCCTACGTACATGTTTAAAATGAATGGCTATTTCGTATTTAAATTTACTACGGTTCATGAGGAATTCACTCACCTTTCTTCAAGGGCAGTTAACTTTACTCACCAGGTAAGTCTTCCCAGGGGCATTAACGTTGGTAAATTATTCTGCACCTTGAATTATCGACTTTGTACAGTCATTTTCCCACTTTAAAGCATCTCCATTAAAATAATTCCTATGTGTAGTAACTGAGATTGCACTCTGTTGAAACGGTGACGGAATATTAATCTTTCACGAGAAAATATAGCACCCTTGGGAAATATTTCTCAAAAACTTTGTACAAAATACAAGCACAATTTTTGTACTTTACGTTCTTTTGTTCTTTTACATCCCTTTTTTATTTAAAAAAATTATAAAATGGGATATCTACCAATAGCAAGTTAAGAAAATTGAACCGGAAAACATAAAATCATCCTCCACTTCTCTGAATCCGTCGTAAAAAAATCTGCTCATTTTTTTTAAGTCGTAGAATTAATACGCTCTAACAAACTTTATTTCTGACTGTCTGAAATTGGAAACGAGAGTATTACCCAATTAAGGGCGATAATGATTCAAAATAAACCCACCGAACCCAGAAAAGCGAAAAAACTATTTATCTTTTGTAATTTATTGCGTAAAGAATTACAAATATGGTTAGCTTGTTTATTATTATAAAATACTCTCAGTCTTCTTACAATGTCGTAGAATAAAAAAAACATTTATTCAGCAAGCTTTCTCTCCTAGTTAAACACCTCATCTGTTAGCCTTAAATAGGTGGGCACTAAATTGACTGGGCTATCCCTTGTATTTAGATGCCACATTGCCCCTCTTTCCAGATAAAACCTAAAAGCGGGTACTACGTAGCGGTCAACAGACATAATGGTTTATTTCTCAAAAATAATGCTTCTTTGCCAAGTTTTTTAATTTGTAAACTTTTGTGTGTCTCTCATCAAACAGCGGCGATGGTTAATGATGTTAATTTCACAAAGTTATCCGCCTAATTGAAAATACGTGAACGAAAATCAAACATATTTAACATTTTCTTCACCCTCGTTATGATAATTGTTACATTCATAATGAGTGTGTAAAGTTAGTTTATTTTATAGAGGACAAGTCAAATGTGTCTGATATCTTTCCAGCGCTATTTTTACATACTAAATCTGTAATCACTGTGAGATAGAAACGAATCCTTGAAACGGTATTATAAATAATTGAAACTGAAATTTTCAAACCAAATCTTATTTAAGCTAATAATCGACGGTCTAATCTTCTACTTGTCGAAACCACACTATAATTAGATGGACTGAAATATATTTACTTGCGGGAGTTTAGTCTGGATTTACTGGAATCTCAATTCAGCCCGGGGCTGAACGCGGGTTTAATTAAATGTATTTTTTCATCTGATTTTCACATCTCGCGTACTCGGAGAATTCCAAGATTGAACCCACTGATATTTTATTTTCCACCATAAACGCACAAAAATGCATGGTAAACAAATATATGCAATCTTATTTTATCAAGATAAGCTCATTTTCGTCACCGCAGAAAAGGTTTTTATTGAAGAAAAAATGTAAGTTACGTTTTCTTTGTACTGCATTTTCTCGAAAAATGATTCAAGGAATATGATTTTTTGCTTAAAAATTCATGACGGGAATACTAAATTTACCTTGGCGGAATGTAGTTTTGACTTCATATTTGTCTTCCACATTTTATGTTTCGATTGATACGAAGAAAAATTCAATATTTTGTTTATAATATATTATATTTTTTTTGAATATAGTTTGTTTTAGCTGAAAATAGTACTTTTTATAGAAGTATTAAGGTTGGTATGCAAATTTTGAAAATTGAAGTGAAACTAATTTGAGTTTTAAAGAAAAAATATGTTATTCTTCTTTTGGAAGTGGGAAAATGTATTTTTAGATAAATGGGTCTGACATTTTTAAAAGCATGTGATAATATCTTAACGAAATAATCACATTACGGAAACGTCATTTTTAATGAAATTCCGGTCGGTAAACTTTTGGAATATTATAATTCATCGTCCCCCATTGAGAGTGTGTGCAGAATATTTAATGGGTTTTAACCAAAAAGTTCTAACTAAATGAGAAAATATGAATAATTCCATACCACAAGCACCCGAAATTCCCCTCGAAACGCAATATGAAAGAAATTAATAATATGGTCTCTGGGAACACCTAAAGCACTCTCCCAACCAGTCACCAAGTCATGGATGTCTCGACGTGATTAATGAATACGACAGAATCTTCTAGAAATAATAATTAATTATTTCAGTACTGACCAGCCAAATGATAATGACTTAAGCTTGAACTCTTGAAAAAAAACGAATTGTTCATGTTTTATAAAACGTATTTAAAAAATATAATGAAAACTAATAATATTTAACAGATATAGGTGATCTATTAAGAGCCCGGTGGAAAGGACACTTGACCATTTTTAAGAGTCGGATGGATTGGGTTCGATTATCACAAAAGGTAACCGACAAACTCGCTTTTCAGCGCGAATGCTCACTGAAACAGTATGATTTATGAATCTTAGGTTTAAATTTTAAGTTATGGAGAGATTAAAGTGTTCCAGGAAAATGGTCAAACATAAAAAATATTTATTGGCACAAGTCAATTCTCTTTATATAAAAAACCTCTACATAATGTCATGTTTATAAAATCTCTGCATTTTCTGAGTGAAGTTTATAAAAGTGTTGAAAAAGTTAAGACAGGGTACACGAAATAATAACATCCCAAAAGCTCCATTTACTTTTTTTTTATTTTAACTTCAGGTTTTTTGGTTGAAAATTATTTTTGATATTAATACTTTTTATATGCTTTTCATACTAACTCTAAAGATTGACTTCCAAAAACAGTAGAAAAAAATCAAAAATGCGTTCTTAAAAACTAATTGTTTGACTTATTTAATCAAACAGTATAATAAAACTCGAACGATGTAATACATTTTCGTCAAAACCATGTTTAGTAGTTAACTAAAACCCCAACCTTTCCCCCTAATCTTTTTTCCCGTCGCAAAAGCTTTATGTTGGTAAGCGCGCACCGTTTCGTGGTTTACATGTAAATTGCAACCAGACACCATTATTTTCCTATTTGCTTAGTGTTCGCCAACGAGGTCAATATACTCATAACCCCCATATTTAACCTTTTTACTATATTCATTTTGTAAGAAACCGATGTTTTGTACATTTTATAAATAAAATTAATTTACGGTGTAAAAAATACTGTATTGCACTATTCGCAATAAATTTTACTAACCGCGCGCGATTTATTTTACAATGCAATGAACACACTTTTCGACACTTCGACCCCTTGGCGTAAAAAAAGTTCCATCTGGCACCGCACTGGCCTGCAATAATAAACTCTATAGAGCCCTTTATCGCATGAAATTTCCGTGCCAGATGGAACCTTGTTATTCCAAGGGGTCGACTTGATGTCGAGAAGGAAAAAATTGTATGTGCTTTATTGTTGAAGACTACATACCATACAAGACTGTGGTTGCTGTTTACAAATAATTCTTCCTTAGAATTTGTTTTCTTTAGTCACAAATTAAGTAAAATTAGTTTTTATTAACATGTTTCTAATCTGTTTTTTTTACTAAATAAAAATCGAAAACTTATGGCACTAGCTTATTTGTTACTGTAAAGGTTTCCTTGGTATAAGCGCCTTCAGACTTGTACATTTTAAATCAATGAAATTTTTAAAATGTTATTTTATAATGTCTTCTTACCCGGACCCCTCAGAAATAAATCATGACTTTACTAAAATCATTTTTTATGAAATGAAACAACAACTTTGTAAAAGACCACACATTTAATTTAATTTTTTATTACCAACCATTTTCCGTTAGCCTAAGCATCATCAGAGTACAAAATTGAACAATAAAAAAACACAGTATGCTGTTAAATATACACAGAGGGAGAACACAATATTAAATAAAATTAGAGAACAGTGAGAAAACAAAAAATAACATTTAAATTATAACAAAGGAACAGAGATAAAGAGACAGATAATATGAAATGAATGAGGCAAAACGTAAACTGAGAAGGCTATAAAAGAAAAATGAGAAATTTCATGACATTACGGGAAATATATCTAATATTGTTCTACTGGACGAATTAAATTGATTATTAAGAATATGACCATTAAAAAAAGAAGAAAAAAAAATCTCATTGAAAACTTGGAATAAAATCTTAATTATATTTACGGTATTTAACAATTAATAATATGCTAAGTTCTTACAGCGGGGAAACAAAAAAAAAAGAAATGGATTTGTGTGGGTACGTATAGTTTCAAAAGTACACCGTACACAATTTTTTCAAAGATCGATTTACTAAAATAATTTATTTTTTAAAGTTTTTCGTCGTTCTTATTTTGCAAATTAACCTTAAAGTGAAATTACGCAAAGAAATGCCCAATAATTTTCAAGTATTAATGTTATTGGAATTGTTTCATACAAAAACCGAAAAAAATCAGCTTGCGAGTACTAAAAGGAGATTTCAATAATCAAATTAATACGAAATATGAAAATGTTTCAGAGAAATATGCAAATTTATGAAAGTTGAACAAAACTCTAGGATGCTACCTGTGCTATAAAATGGTTGAAGTTGGAGTTTTATTTTTGGAAACAACATTAATAACTTTCATTTATTGAAAAAGTTTTTAGAATCTATGTAGTGTTTTCGTTTCAGGGATACTTTTAATATTAAATTGGGTGGAGCACAAAGGGTAGACTGTGTGCAAAGTAGAGTCAATAGAAATTCGTTAATGCGTTTGGAATGAATTACTGAAAAACATGTAAGAATAGTATTTCTTAATCGAATATTGAAAAAAATGGTTACAAGCTCTCGTTTCAGATTTTTTGGTTGAGGTTTTTACAATAAGCATCTATAAATTACTCTTGTTAAATATTTAAAATATTGCGATTATTATTGTTATTATATAAATATAGTAAAAAAACATTTCTTGGTATATTTTTCTCAAGAAGTAAAAGAGAAACTAATTCCGGGAAAACAAATTTTAATTTTACGAGAGAAAGACTGAAATTCTGGAAATGAACTATTTGACTCTTGTAACATTCAAGGCAAATCTGAGAGTAAGCAGTAGTAAAAAAAAATAGAAGGTTGTTTTTTTTACTTTAGATAGATAGTTAAAAGTGACTTACTAAAATATGTTACATCACCAATTTACCTTTTTTTTGTTTTATTTTATCTAAATAGGAAACATCTGCAGACGGGAATAAATGAAACAAATAATATTTCTCTAACGTTAGACTAATCGTATGTACACATTTTAAATTAAACCTTTATTGCATGTAATTACAAGCCTAGAAATGTAATTAATTTAAAGTTTTAAAAGTTAATAAAGTAGTTTTCGTAATACGCATACTGAAATGAATATATTTTTCTTTTGTAAGCTTTTAAAAGCTTTGGTTATGTCTCGCACATATAATAATCGGCCTGACAGTCGGTTAAATACGTGCCATGCCACTAATAAGTTCAAAACCAAAAAGATTAATCTTATCTTAAGGGTCAGCACCCAAAAATACTCTAATTTTTTGGCTTTTTAGTGCACACAAAAGTACACATTATTTATCTGTTGATTCTATACGGGTAGTTAGAAATATGTATAAAGTTTCCAGTAAATACAATTTTTGAACAGCAATTTTTTAAATTCTTTATGAAATCCGTACTGGAATTTTAAGTAAAACGTTCAAAAACGCCTTTGCTGGTTTTCAAACTACACGTTTTACTGATATTTTAGTATGTTTTTCATAGAATTTAAAGGATTACAGTAAAAAAATTGTATTCGCTAGAAACCTCAGACATTTTTCTAGCTATCCATAGAAAATTTGTAGATAATTTTTTTGTAGTATTGCTTGTATTAGAATGCTACAAAGTGATGTTCAGCGTCATTATTGAGTGCTGACCCTTAAATTTGTTTCATAAAAATTAACTTTACTCCAAATCGGGTGTATCAGATATTTTTTACATTTTCACGATGAAAGATATTTGGTGATTACATTTTAAAGTACATAAATATCACAGAAAAGGCATTCTTTATTAGACATTATCGGGTGCAGGAAAAATGTAAAGGATATCGATACATTCAACTAGATTGTTAATTTTCTGAATGGAATACGAACCGAAAGGACATTGATGACGTCCTCAAACGGGAAACCCTGAAACGGAAATATTTATAACAAGGGGGGGGGGGGAGATTTTAGAAACTAGTGTTTTCTATTTACTTACATACATTTTATTGACAATATACTTAAATATTTAAATTAGAATGAACTTATCGGAGGCTTTTTTAGTTTTAATATCAATTATTAACACCAAATAATTCATTTTCTACGACAAGACAAAACACCGATAGAAATAAAAAAAATATTGTAAAAAATATATTAATAGTTTTCAAGGAAATATGGATTCGATAAAACTGAAAGTATTTAAATAGAAAGGTTACGAGAACTCAATTGGTAAAGACGTTACTTCCGGATAGAGTAAAGGTAACGAGTTCAAGTCTTAGTTGCAACCTAGTTTTTTTTTTATTTTCTGTGCCTTCCTCTTCATATTTCATCAAAAATTATTAATATTTTTTCACAAAATAAACGTCGGTAACATCGCTTGCCCTTGGCAGAATTAGATTGGTACGGGTTGAAATAAAGCAACAATATATCAGTTTACCTTCATACTTGCGATTCACACATAATTTATATGTTTAATTTAGCGCTTCATAATATGTTAAAAAAATATGATTTTTTTACATTTCCTTTTCACCTTTTAATAATATTTGCAGACAAATTCACAGAGAAGATTCTTTTTATGTGGAACGTTGTTCGAAGGCTAACGCATTTTTTGTTTGTTTTCTTCGCAAGAATTCGCAATTTCTTTCTGGGACACTTTGTCAATCATAATTTCCAAATATGAAGCGCAAGACGAGCATACGGTTTGAGCACGTTACATTATTCCGAGTCTGTAGTACACGTGTTCAGTAGTCGTCTCACGTTTTATCAGGGGTTGAATGTAACTGAAATTCAAGTAATGCTGAAAGCATCTGCAGTTTATGGTACGTTATACGAAGTGAGTCCTGATTTTATTCTCTCTCCCTTCAAATTTTATGGACTTGCAGGATTTTATCTGTTATTTCCTATTGAGGGCGGAACTCACCTTTATGGCCGATTTTGCATTGATTTCGTTTTTAGAAGGGTTGAATAGAGAGAGTTCTACAGGTACGGATGTAGGAGGAACTTAAATAAAATAAAATTGCCCTACCTCCTAACACGCGCCCGACACAAAGATATTTCATTATTGTAAAACGTGGATCAACCCACAGTAAGTCAAGGCCATATTTCATAGAAACCCCATTTAGATGGACAAGGGAAGGATTGAAAGCAAATAAAATATTCAAAAGTGGAGAAAGGTGTCACGGTCATTTCTGAAATTGGTGGAAAACTTAACTAGATCAAATACTTGAGGTGAATTGGAATTGTAAAATTTGGTATAATAATAAGTAAATCTATATAACTTAAATCATGTATTTTTGTATTCAATACTTAACGCATGATAAGAACATTTTGTTAATGGATTTCTGATCCAATTTTTTGTTTTGCTCCTATCAATCTATATCACATATCGTCAATCTGTTAAATGTTCCTAAATAATAAATATACAAAGCGTATGTATAGTGTGAGATTGTAATGCTGTGTACGTGACTTATTTAATCTTTTGTATTATCGGTTTAACTTATATATTATGATTTATTTCATCAAAGTTCCACGAGCTACAATAGAAAACATACTTTGCCATACACACACCTTTTGGCGGTATTTGATTATGATTAGTTTACATACCAAAGTGGTTTTCGTCAGAAAATGACAAACGTTTTCGCAATTTCGGAAATTTAATTCATCTCGTTTCTTCCAAAAATTTTCAGGTCTAGTAAATAATTTAAAAAAATTGCTCCCCCTACGATTATTTGCTTCAAAATATATATGTGCACAAAAAAAACTCTACGTTCAAAACAAAATATAAAAAAATAAAGACAAAATTTACTTGTACGAGTATATTATTTGGTATTGTTTGTTGATTGATTGACCTATTTTATTGGAATAGAAACATCAAAGAATGGCACATTGATGTAATCATTATAACGGGTGGCTAAACAGTTACTTTACATTTATGTCAAGCGCTATTTCAGTTTGGTTTATTTTCGGTAGGTGCGTAGAGTGTAGTTATGTATTTTTTTCTGGAGTATTTTATAATTTAACAATGATGTACGATGTTTTATAGTACATACCAAAATAATGAATGGATACACCTGAACTAAGGAAAATTTTGTATTGCAAGTACGCATTGTAAGCAGGTTTGATTAGGTTTTTAAAAATGGCTGCTATTATTTTGACTATTGGCTCAAAAGCATTGTTGAATTTGCCCGGAATAAGAGGTTTTAATAATCGTTGCCGTAAACCAGAGGTTCCCAAACTTTTTTGTCCCGTAGACCACTTGCCGACTTTTTCTGTTTTGTATAGACCCCCTGCTTGAAGTCGAACTCGCCAAAAAATAGTACTAGTCGGTAGAGATTTCAAATAGAAAAGTGCTAGCAAACCAACAAAATTTACCCTCCGAAAAAAAGAACTAGTCGGTAGAGATTTGAAATCAAAAAGTACTAGTAAATCGACAAAAAATCCTCCGCAAAAAAATTCTAGCAAACCAACAAAATTTACCCTCCGAAAAAAAAAGCACTAGTCTGTAGAGATTTGAAATCGAAAAGTACTAGCAGATCGACAAAAGTTCCTTTCCAAAAAAGTACCAGCAAATCGACAAAAAGGTGAAACTGAGGAAGAACCAGTTCCTCGCCAAATCTTTGTAGTTCTTTGGTTCTTTGTAGTCTTTGAAGTCGAACTTCGATTGAAGTACTTAGAATAAAGAACTTCATTGAAGTACGACTTCAATTGAAATATATTAACTGCCGCGAAATGAAGTAGTTCGCACCAACGGAACTACCAACTTCAATTGAAGTATTTGTTCAATGAGAATTGAATGAAGTTGGAACTGCCGCAAAAGGAAGTAGTTCTTTGAAGTTTGCGGGAAGCCATCATTTTGGTGGCAGCCTGCCTAAATAGAATCCACTCTCGTGGACCCTCGTTTATGTCTCATGCACCCCTAATTTTTTTTGTTCATTGACGTGGACCCCTTGCAGGTCGGAAACGACCCCTGGGGGTCGATATAGACCACTTTGGGAATGACTGCCGTAAACACTATATCGCTTCGCGCACACTGATACTTACAAGAAAGCAATATTAATTAGGGGAATCATCCTATAATTTGATAGTAATTTTATTTCAGAAAATGTAATTTATAACATTATTATAAAAGGGGTCAAACCAAATATTCGAAGGAAATATGATGTGGTAAACATGTAAAATTTTGTAACGTGGGTAAAATGTGGTTTAATATAATCGTTTTAATTAATGGGTTTTGGTCTCGAAACTTATATTTTCCCTGTGCTCCAGACCAAAAATTTTCGAGGAGCGATGCCAATAACTGGTCGGAAAGTACTCAATATTTTATCTTATCTGTTATAAACTTTTTTTCTACTGTACACATTATTATGATATTGTTTACTTAATACTAACAATAGGTACACAATATTTAATTTTGAATGGGTTCGCATTTGTATAAATACTAGTTGTTCACTCATAAAAATCACGTGGTGTTACTGGAATTACCAAGAAAAAATAATAATAGCTTTTATCCACCCTCTTCAAGTACAAAATTATGTCTTTGAAAATACATTTAAGTTAGAAACTTTATTAGGTATGCTGAAATTGGAACATATTATTTTTCAAATTTGATAATTTCAATTAACTTTTACGTACATACTTTACATTCAAATTTGAAAATTTCACACTTTACGGACGTGGATGGATACAAAGGAACTAAAGATGTTTAGTAACAGAAAGAGGTGGCTATTTGGCTGAAATTATTTCACATTTTTTGTATATTATGTGTTCACGTATTATATCGCCGCTAGAAAGACAAAAGGGCTGAAGCGCTATTTTGGGAAATTACACCAGAGCACTTTAAAGATTTTTGTTTTACAATAATTTTCGTAAGTCTTCAGTACTTGGTTAGTTTAAATAAAACTCAATCCTATCACGGAGTTACCTGAAGTGACGAAAATCTAAAAAAAGTGATAAACTTTTGGCGCTCGAATCAAGCCTTCTCCCAAATGGAAAATATATTTTAGATAGCTGAAGCGCCACAAAAGTCATCAGAATCAAACGAGATTTAGAGCATTCGACGCAGAAAAAAAACTGTTAAAAACTGCATATTTAACTATTTTTCGATCAATGTGTCGCTTGAGCCATTTTGCCTTTCAGCAAAGATATGTTCACGTAAGAAAAAAATTGTTTTTTATTTATATAGGTAATTTTTTAACCACCCTGTATAATATGTTTTTCTGTTTACCAAAAATGTTGATATTGCTGTAGCATAATCAAACCCTTCCAAATAAAAAAAAAACAAAATAACACGCTCACATATGTACCCAAATGACAGTATCTTCCACACATCCAATTTTATTTTCATTGATAATAAAATACTCTATGGCGGAACGCCAAATCTATGTGACAATTCTATAGAATGTATCCAAGCGTAACACTGCCAAACACATACAAATGTATTCTAGGGGTCAGTTTTCAAGTACATAGTTCTTTTCATTTAAAGTCCGCTAATGAACTGTTGTAAAATTTCTAGTTTAACTCGTAAAAAATCACGGAATGTCACTTGACTTGGCCAAATGAAAACTGTGAGAAAACGCTTTTGAAATAATAAAACAGATTCGCCTGGTAAAAATTATTAAAGGTAGGTCATTTTTCGCGTTTCTGGATTTGTGAAGATTCTCTTTTAATTAATTTCTCGACACTTACATCCATTGGTTTCAATTTTTTAAAGTTCACACTCATACATACATACATACTTAGACGGTAATAATCTCGTTTAATGATCATGACGAGGAACTAAACAACGAGGCGCGGGATCTATTAACGCTCTTAAGGTGATATATCACAAAGATGGCGCTATATAAATTAGCTAAGCATTTTTGATATAACTGTGTTCTCAATAAAAAAATGACAAAGCGTTTAACAAATTTCACCTTGAATTTGACTACTCGTATTCAAGTTCACGTTTTTAGTGAACATTTAAAAACTTTACATATTAAATAGGTAGAATGGTTTGAAATAATATGCTTCTTCTGATACGAGACCGAGAATTTGTAAGAATTTTTTAAATTTTTTTATTGATTTCTACTGCGGTCTGCGAAATAAGGTTTTTAATTAAATGCGATACCTTATATTTACACTTGATTGCAGAATTTTATGCATTAAGTCTGTTGAAATTATATATATATATATATATGTATTTTTTTATCAAGCAAAAGCGAACCAATTAATGGTTTTTAGTCAAAGTATAGTGTGAGAGTGGACTATTTTTTTGAAGTGAAAAACAAAATTGGGAAAGAGGAACAGATGAGAGAGAAACTGCGTTGAACCAAAGACTTAAAAAACATCTCGAATGATATGAGATACAAAAAAGATCATCAAAACTGAAAAATTTTGAAAATCCAGTCAAGTTCATTATACGAATGAATTTGTGAAAAAATATTTTACATATTTATTTCTAAATTAACCTTATGGCTACACGTCTTTCCCAGTAAGCCGGTATGTTTTACTTCACGAAGGTTCATTGTAGGTCAATTTAAAACTAGATGCACCCGCTCCTAGTACGTTCAGAAGACAATGGGGTCAGAATGTACCCGACGATCTGATTTTGGGTGATCATATGAAGAGAACAACCAAAATCACAACCTCTCTTTTGTGTGTCCTAACGTCCATTATTTATGCAATATGTATGTAGAAAGCTCCTAGTAATGTAGTTGTTTCGCCAAAAGTTTCACAGAAGGATAACTAAGATTGTGAAATGCACTCTGGCAAAATGGATTTTCCGTACGGGGAAGTTTTGGTACTTCAAATACTACTCTTGCAAACGTATTCGTTAAACAAAAGTTGCAACTCAATATTTCTCATCATCAATTTTATAAATATTGGTAACTGGTGAATCTTTTTGAACTAGAAGGCTAGTATTATTACTGCATAAGATTCCCAACCGGCCGGAGCCAGTGATACTACGGAAACTGTAATTGGGGTATGTTGTGAAGCTGAAAGGAGTGTGGTTGGGGAAGGAGGTAGGGAAAGGGAAGGTGTTAAAAATGAAATAAAAATGATATACTTATATAATACTCCGAATATATCTCGTCAAATATTGTATTTTAACAGTGGTCTATAAATTTCGAGTAGGTGGCTGAAATAATAATAATACTTGGCTAATTTATAAAGTGCCATTTTCGTGAGATATCACCACAAGGACGCTTTACAAAACTAAAAAACTTTCGCTAAATTCAAACTATCTAAACTATAGCTAAAATTACCTTATTGATATTTACATTTGTCGCAGGCTGTGAAAAAATAACGAACTTTTTGTCTAGCAGTAGATCAAGGATGAGGATCGCGGATTATTGCTTGAAAGTATATTATTATACTGGTTAGTTTAGATGCTGACGGGTTAGCCTAGCTATATAAATTAGGGCAATTCTGTTATTTATGGATTTAATTTTCAAAAAAATGAATTTTGAGACTAGCTCTGAACTCTGTCGAGTCTTTTATTTTTATCAGATCATGCAGTTATCTATCCACTTCTGCAGAACGCTCTCCGAACTTAGTGTTTGGTGTGCCTTTCGGTTCCTTCAACCTTCCGATAGCCGATGACATTTCCATTCTAAGGGTTGACTGTCACGAATACACAGTTCCGATAAATAATACAATGTTGGCTATTATAAAAAAAAAAAAAAAAAAAACGCTTTCATCTGGAAACTTAGAATTCGTATATTTTTTCAAAATAAACCACCAACCACCGCCAATGATCGTTAAAATCCATTTGATTATCTACGGATTATTGTTGTTCTATTCGAACAAATAACTTTGTACTTAGTATTGAATTATATCAAGTAATGGTGGATGCGGGAAGCGTAATACACCACACGTCCCATATCGATATATTACCTAGAATTTAGTTAACGGCACTCTATTATCTGTGACATTACCAAATGTCTTCCTATCGGGAAGCAAGGTACACGCCGCACAGATTAATGGGCTGGATATCGATATTTAGGCAAATTATTGATCTCCTTGGTGTACTCTGTATTCATCATGGTCATGCGTATTCCGGTAATAACAGAAAATAAGTGCTATTTTCAGAATTTATGGAGCTATAACTCTGCAAAGCAATAGTCGTTTGTAAAGGATGAATTTTAAATAAACTGGTTTCCTATTTAAAATTATCCAAGGAAAACAATTACTGTGTTGTTTTGACACTGTGTGATCAATGCAATCGTTAAATTGGTATTTTAACATTATGTAAGCAATACAACCATTTTATTTACAAATAACTATCTTTAACTACCCGGCTTCGTAAGTGTAACAGTACTGTTTTGCGAAGTTTAAAAAATTATTTGAAAATTATTAATGAATGAAATGGAGTCAATCGAGTTTTATTTTTTGGATTTTTTGTTGGATATTTTGAAGCATTATACATCTTGAGCAAATTGACAAAGCATTGACCTAAAAAATTCAGAAAAAAAAATCTATGCAAAAGCTCACTGTTTGAAAGTTTTTACTGCTTCAGTCAATAGGTTTTCTGCCTAACAATAAACGAGTTAATTAATTAAATATGTTTTTGCTTTCGGAGATTTTTTGAAAACTTTTCATCAATTCAACAATATTATTGTTTGTATGTTATCATAGTAATACATTTTTGGTATAAATTTTGCACAAGCATTAAAATTTTTTCTACAACTAATACATCTAAAAATAACCACCCTGTTTCTGAATGGCTACCGGGAGCACACAAAGCTGTTGGCAAGGCAACGAAGATTAGGCTCTTTTGTGGAGTAAATACCTTCGTTTCTGAACTAATGAAAATGCATGCAGAGGTAATGCAAGTTTAATGCGAGACAAGACGTAAAGTAGTTCTACCTCATGCACCATAAATGTTATAATAATTTCATAAAACTGTTCTTAATTGAGTTTCTAAAGAAATATAGAAATAAAACAGCAAGATTAATAGTCACATATATAAAATAATTCATAACAACTTGACAATAACTTATTTTCACATGACAATCTCAATTGTTATTTTATGGAAAAATATAATTATTTTAGTCACATTGTTTCTGTCATACACCCGTTATTTATTTTGCCAATTTATCATTTTCTTATGTCATAACTACTTAAGTTTTCTCTTTGTTTTTACTATTCCATTTTTATTAATTTTATTGCGATGCCGCATAAATGTTATACCTGCCTAAGGTCAGTGGAACTAAGATAATTTTATTATTTTTAGGAGTGTTGTGAAGGTACAGTAATAAGGGCTGTGGAACGAGTATAAGAAGATTGAAGAAGAAGAAGCTGGCTGTTCAAATTGAAATACTAAATACAGACTTAGGTATTCCATTTGCAAATAAATTTAATTTAAACAGGTTGCTGCACTTATAAATATAGATTGAAATTCAATTTAAGTTCATTCTGTACTTTAATATTTTTATCATAATACCACACAAAAATTCCAACTCTTCGAATCCAGTGGGCCTATGGTTCCCTTAACTGGGTATATTGCGATGCTGAAGAGAGTGAGAAAGATGACGAACTACCTGACTATTTAAATTGGTTACTAAACAGGGGTTTTGAGTAACGTTTAGATTGTGAATGGTGGTATTTTACCAGGGCAATACTTGAGTATCTACTAATCTGGAACGAGTCGCAAATAAATCATACATTAACATTGTTAATTTAAATAATATCTGAAATAATACATATTGCTTTCAAATGGTTTATTTGTGTTTAACGTGCCTTGAACCTTCGACCTCTAGATTCGTAGCCGGGGATATCAACCGCTCGCCAACGGGGGTTATCTTACTTAGTAGGTAATTTAAACAAAAATAATCAAAAAGCTTATCTACGCTACGGGGGTAAATGAAAATACAAGTTAAACACTAAACCATTTACGGTTGTTTAGGAGAGGTTTAACTCGTATGTGTCCGTTTAGCAAGGCCAGTTGTTTGGTTGATTTTATCATCAAAATAACTTTAAATTGGAATCCCACTGACGATAATATAATACCCTCTTGGCTCGTTTGCCTTTCCAATTTTGTCAGTTTCCAAAATCCGACGATTGCTCTTCGAACTTTATATTATGGACGTTCAACTACCACTGTTACAAATAAAACTTTTAAATTTAAATTTCAATGGGAAGCTGAAAGCTCTCAACTTTCTGGAGTCTGTATGGATGTTCGATAAAGTGGTTCACAGTCCACACAAATAAATTGGATTATTGAAAATATGATTTATATCCGTTAAAAATTAACTGGTTGACTAGAAAGCATTATGCTCGTTTAGATATTTTAACTTTTCGAGACCTCGTAACGTGGTTAATTTAATATTTGTGTTTAATTTCTTAATGGAAGCATTGGATTAATTGCTGAAACCGATTATTATTATACCGAAAGGTGAAAAAATAGTGCTAAAGATGAGTACCTATCTATTCAACTTTTGTAATATTAATACTAGGTGTTGAATCCGAAGCTGCGATAAAATACCAAATGTGTTTTCAGCTTCAGATGAATTAGAAAATAGTGGACTGTAAAACGATAAACTATACCAAATTAATGGAAGTGTCTAATTATGGATGTGGAAAGATTATTGGGATGAAGGGAAGATATGAAACCATTCACTCACCAATGTAGTTGAAGTGAAAGGTCTTGATTCTTCTTACACAGTTATATTATTAACAAAACAAATCTCAACAAAAAAACACACTTAATATTATATTACTTGAAGAATAACAACAAACCGACGACCAAGCGTAAGACCAACGAGCAACACGAAACACGCTTTTTCACATAACTCTCTTCTGTCACATGTTTTGAATACTGTGTTGTTGAATACGGAAATCGAATAAAGTGGTTGGATAACGTAAGAACTGGATGAAAAACATGAAGGTAAGAACCTATCAAATTATCACTTCGAAATTCAACATTAGGACTTATTAACAATGCTATCAAACGAAAGTTAGAATAAGTCGTTGACGCCCAAAAGAGACATGACATAATTAGGTGAGTTTATCAATTGTGTCGAGTAACGCCAAGAATCGGTAAATAATTGACGAGTACGAATAAGACGATGTTTGAACGTAATCACGTTGAAAAGAAGAAGTGTGTTTAAAGATAGTAAAATTACGTGATGGTTAACAATATCAGAAGCATGTGCATAATAAAGTGTAGGTACCTAAGAAAAATATTTTAAACACCTGAAATGAAATACATTTTACTTCAACTATTTTGACGGTATTAAAAAAATCATGATTTCATAATAGTTTTCGTAGTTAAGTTCTGGAAGACATTTGGTAAGCATTATTTAGTAGGCTTGTTGTAATAGAGTGTATTATCTGGTAATTTAGCTATGCCGTTTTATGGCACAATATTTTAAAATAAGAGCATTTCAGGTGATAAAACATTTTTTTTATCACAAACTTCAAGCAGATGGTGTGATCATATGTAGATAAATATCTACGTAAACAGTTTATATATTGTACAGATATAATGACATGAATGCTGTATTCAAAAATCAATGTACGTTCTTAACTACTCATCGTTAAAAAAAATGATCGAAAATGTCGAATCAAGTACTTACTGACATTAATTTTGTCTTCATATTCATACTCAATGAACAAAAAAATATTAATAATCCTTTGAAGTATAATAATATATGTTAAAGCGGAGTAATTTTTTTTTCACAATCTGTCAAAAGTCGGCTGTCCAAAGTTTTAATATTAGCGCAAATAAAATCCAAATTAAAAAAAATACGAAACGTTTTTTCGCGTGGTTGGGGTTAAGCCATGGATGAGCGTATAATTAGTATAAGTTTGTGTGGTTGTAAGAAATTTATATTTGAAAAAAACTGTCTTTTTGGCATTTCATAGTATCATGGTGTTCTACGTTAAACGATATCTTACAGCAAATATGTAACTACTTTATAAAAAAAAAAGTCTCGCTCACAAAATGCCTTAAGTAAATATTTATTTAAAATATCTCGAAAGACTTTATTTGTGACAGCATCCAATTTTACTTTCACACTTTCTTTCACCGTACATGATGACGATAAATAAAGTATGTAAATAGTTCTTGAAATACGATGATCAGAAGTTATCGCTATTGGCTTGTCCACATGATGCCGATATTCAGTCGAGTAGCAAGTGACAACTCAATCATTTAGTAGAATTTTCAGGCGCTGGCCACCTGTGGGCAAAACGCTTTAGTCGTTATTTTTGGCAATTTAGTTGACTGGAATAGAATTTGTTCTATTTTGGGCGAGTAGCCTCTACCAGCGTCTGTTCGCGCACCCTTGTAGTGTATGAGGAGGCAGCTGCTGTCTACTGGCCGCGTACGGACACTTAACACAATCTACTATCTCATTTGAAATTGGCCCAGTCGCCGCTGGGCGCGCTATTTTGTAGTTAGGTGGGGGCATCAATTTACTTAAACAGATGTTTGGACAGCACTGGTGGGAGAGTGTTTTAGTGACCACTTGCTGTTCGACTAAATACTGGCATCGCGATCGTGTGGACACTTCATATCATATCATTTGTGATGCAGTAATAAAACAAAAATTTCATTCTTTATTTCATTATCAGGTACTTAATTATTTTCCATATCAATCAATTATTTTTAATATCTCTTCATCGTCAAGTCTTCCTACTCAAAATAAAACATAGATGTGGAAAAATGAACAGGACAACTTACCCAGAGACGATATCAGATTTCCCCAGACTTGTGCAAACTGAAAGATCATGAAGAACACTCCGAAGAATCGAACCACCAGGACTTCAGATGGTATTCCTGTGAGTTTCTCGTAGGCAACTGATACCTGAACACACAAAAAAGTACAAAACAAAAGTAATTAGTTACCTATGGGATATTTTTCATGACTTTGTCAGAGTTCGCGAATTTGATATTGGAGTAAATGTTATTGTTTTTCTTGAAGATTTCGTATTTCCATGGCTTGAAAATAACCTGAAGTAAGTTTGATATTACTTTATGTATTTATCTTTGCTGTGTAAATTGGCTTACTCTGAGTTTTCAATTCGATTCAAACCTGCTTTATTACGTAAAATTTTGGAAAATTCAGTTATAAAATAAGGATTATTTTCCGTGGCAATTAATTTAAAATGTTTTAATTTTGTTAACTAACTTTTACCTTTCAAATCCGGTTTAAAATTTAAATCATATTAAACGTAAAAACCTATTAATTGGTACCCAATACGTTTTCGGGTATGAATATTAAATTTCCTTCATAATTTCACAAAATTAATTAACGGATCACCATATTTAAAGATAAAAAAAACTCGCAGACTAAAACAATTACACATTTTAAAGTTTTCGGGACCATCTGGCTTTATTTTATGTCGTGTTTGGAATAATGGTGGCAATTATTCAAGAAAGGACTTAAAAGTGTGCTGTATGCTTTCTATTCTATACATTGTTAGGCAGAGATGCAATGATACGGATTATAAAACTTTATAGAATTAATGTTTCACTTTCGTGTCACTAGGCGGTTCCGCGTTTGCTTTTCGATATAATTATATAATACTCGTATTATTAGTCGCAAGAAAACACTAAATGTAACTTGACTTGCCGTTTTTTTTCGGTTTAAAACTCGAAAAGTTTACACTCGTACTGTGACCGTACTCACAATGAAATCATTTATGGTTGATAAAAGACAGAAGTCAATTTTTTTTTAATCGAAAGTCATAACATTCTTATTTTGATATTATTTTCTCTAATTGATTTTATTTATTTTAGTAGCTAGTAGCATAAAATAAGGAACTTATTTGAATTAGTTGTCTCTTAAAGAAGGCGGTTGATTGTCCAAAACCAGCTGGCTATGTGCTCAAATAAGGATGTATATTGAAAAAAGTGTTTACAAGCACTAATAATTGATATTTTTTTCGATAATGTGATCAACATAATATTTTTCATGTTATACCACTTCTATTTCCTCTAAGTACTGTGGTAAAGGTGAATGTATTATCATTAGACATATTTGATACTTTTTTTGTCTTTGCTACATATTTATTAAGACTTTCCTTGTCATCAATGCATATTTCAGCCAGTTCATTCTCAAACTTATAGTTAACGTTTTAACATTTTGAGAGTGTATATAATCCGATGTCTGATTATCGAAAATAAGAACTAACTTCCTGGTAATTCGTTTGCGTTCCAATCACCCAAAATCCATTTGCCTAAAACGTGAAGTTGAAGAGAACTCTTGTTTAAAGATCATTGCCAAGGGACTTGGCCAAAAACTTGCGTCTCTTTGCTTAATGATCCGTTCTTACTTATAAATGAGGTAAATCACTTAAAAAACTAAGCAGAGGAGGAGTTTCTTTGGATTAGATACTTTCAAAATAATTAAGGAAAAGGTGCAACATGTTAATTATTTTAAACCACTTACAAAATTACCACAAAACTTTACCCCGTATGGGTGGTGGTTCCAGTAAAATTAATATTATACTACCTTAAACAAACGTGACACCGAAATAATCAATTTTTTAATGAGACAATGTGATATAATAATTTATTGTCACACATGATCCAATTTTAATGGAATATTTAAATAGATTCGATACATTTTGTTTTTAATTGATGTAATCTAAAGTTTTTAATTTTTCACCTGATAATGTGTACATTATTAAGAATGTTTTGCCTGGGATGTTTTTCTGATCGACAGTATAATTCGATTTAAAAACTCACATGAAACACAATACAGACCGTGACTTTCGTTCATGGTTGAAACATTTAAGCGGTTTATCATAAGTAAAACAAAACTGGTTATTCTATAGAAAATTAACATACGTTTTTTTTAAAAGAGGTATACTTTTTTTTGGTGACAGTTAATTAGCAGCTAGTAATTAAATAAGTTGTAAAAATTATTTGACCACCGAACTCAAATATATTTGTTTTGCGAGATGTCGGTTAAAAAAAACATTTAAGTTTTACGATACCAGCCTGACATATAGTGATAATAATAATTCGAGTTCTCAGATAATTGACAGTACGCTATTTTTGTAAAATACCACCGCAAGGGCGCTTAAAAAGTCTAAAAACAACTTAAAACTATGAATGAAATTACTAATAAATTACTTTATATGACTCAACTTATAAGAGAAGAACACAATGTTTTGCAAGATGCAATATATTACACTTTCCATTTTTATAGCTTATATCGAATAAAAAATATATTTCTTGAGATTGCTTTAATTTTTTTAGTTAAATGTTTTAAGACGAATTTCGTTTATTATTGCTTGATTAATTAAATGATGGTGAAAATTTTCCGATAAGCATTTTTTTTCATTTATTTTATTAAATCGCATAGAAACATTATATTCAATTTGACTGGAAAAAAAAAATTTTATGTGTCGTAAATCAAGAAAGTAAGTTTATTGAGTAAGAGTGAGGTTTTGTTTAATGACAATTCTGCTCTAAAACGAAGAGTGGTGGGTGAAGAGACTTACTACGGTGAGGTAGGTACACTTGGCGCACCACAGCGGGCCGCCCCCCAGCCCTACGAATATCCCTGCGGGGATGAGGGTGTAGAATTCGGGGTAGAACTGCGCCGCAATGTAGGGCATGTAGGCTACGAAGGACAGCGCCGTGGTCCATTTGCATCCCAACCAGCTGGAAATTAAAACAATTGTTAGTTAAATAATGGCTATGTAATCTACGTGACTGGTGCGAATTCAGTTCCTCAGAGTTGTTCCGCACTGCAGCCTGCGGGGTGAAAATTGCCCCGATGACAGCCAACCACCGATAGAAAGAAAAAGTTTTTTCTAGGAATTCAAATCTTATATGGATGGTGAGGGAACGTTGGATTGACAGGAGATGTTAGGGGCGATGATTTGTACAAATAATGATTTTTTTAAATTTCATATCTACCTACGTTGTATGAAGAAGGGGACATAGATTGCATGTAATTGCACATTTAGTTATTTACCACAATAATACAAATGACAACCACGTGGTGAGGTTAAAACTCGTTTGGCGCATCTCGGATTGCATGCTTACACTTTTGTTCGGTGATTAAATTAACAATTTGAATGTCTTTAGGAATTCACATTGCACAACTCTTAGAATATTGAAAAATGAATCAATTTATTATAAATACACTTAAAACACAACTGCTCCTAAAAATATACAAGTCCCCAACGTTCTAACATGGTGGCTGAACGAACAACCGGAATTATCTGCAAATCGGACCTTAGAGTAGCCAAGCAAAATGGTCCTTTGAATCGGATCGGATATCAAAATGTACTCAGATAATCCAGCAAATCGCAGCTAGAAACAATTCCTGTATTTAACATATTGAGAGAATCCAGATAAGCTGCGAATTACGAAAGATGCCTCATACTTAAGTCAAGTATTTGAATATTATTTCGTTATTTTATATTTAATATCGAAATGCAGGGCTTAAAATTATGTATTGCTTAACTTATAATAATTTCGAATTTGACAAAAAAAATTCTACCACGTTTGCTTAGACATTTTTCAACATATTTCAATTTTAAAGTATTGAAAACCAAAGTCGAACCGTCAACTTAAAAGATGGATTGTTGTATTATTTTTTCTTACAAACAACGTTTGCAGGAAAGGGGGATAATTGTGGTTAGAAGGGGCTTGGGATTGGCTGGAGGTCGGATGATGACATAAAAAAACCTTCTGTATAAAATAAGCTACTATTTCATTACTTTATAAGATAACTTCCTACGCGTATTCGTTCCTGGCGTAAGATTATGTTTATTCTCAAAATACTTTCATACGAATTCCATTAAAGTGCAAAGATTTTTTTTCTCTGTTTTAAATACTCGGGGATCACAATCAGGACGAACAACCTTACAAAACTTATTATTATATGAAAATGAAACAATTACTTTGAATAAGATAACAGATTGTATTTTATTTTTTAAGACCAGCCGGTTTCGCTTAGCCTAAGCATCTACAAGGTACAAAAATAAACTTAACAAAAAATACAAAGTGTGCGGTTATATATACATACAGAAGGAGAACACAATTTAAAATAAAATTAGAGAACAGTGAGAAAACGATAGAATAACATTTCAATTATAACAAAGGAAGAGAGACAAAGAGACATACAATATGAAATAAAAGAGGCAAAATGTCAACGGAGAAGGTGATTAAATAATCCTCTAAATGAGACAGTTTGTTTTTACCCATGGCTGTTACCAACAGCGTTTATCTCGGGAATGCTGGGTTTCTGCAACTATAGTTCGAGGAGGGATATTGCATTACTGCTTTTTGCTCATAAACTCCTTAACGGTGTATTATTAATACTTGACAACCTGGCGAAAATTAAACTTTATGTCCCTTTTAATTTCAACACAGGCTTCTGTTTCTTCCCAGGTGCAGAACTAACTTACCAATGGTGTTGCCCCTGGAAAGACTAAATAGGTTAATTAACTGCCTCGCAGGAAATTTGGATATTTTTCACACGAGCTATAACAAGTTTAAGCAAGAACTAGCTATTAAGTTTTAACCATATTATGTACTTCTGGAAAAAAAAATTGTTTGTTTTTGAACTTCTTTTTGCCTTAATCTTTGTGGAATTATGATTACCATTTTTTGTGTTTTTTGCAATGTTTTGGTGTAAAACTGTTGCAAATATAAAATAAATAAATAGATAAATAAATAAATAAATAAAAAAACTAGAAAAATTTAACAAATTTTTAAGAATATGATTTTAAATTTTAATGTCTTTCTTTTTTCTCTAGTACTTCTAAATTATTTAATATGTTGCCATGACCATTTTTTATGAAAAATATGAGCACCGGTGCTTTTATTGGAGGTATGATCTTTTTCAACAAGATGATTTGCAGATTCTCAAAATTTGTGGTTGTTTAAACTATTTAGAATGTTTTTTGGTTCTTACATTAACATTACGGGTTGTTTTACCAATATAAAATGCAAAATTAATATATTTTTACTTGTTTTCAAAATAAAACCGGTTTCATTTGAGCATTTACTTGTACACATAGAAGGAAATTTGGTTATCCGAACAGAAAATCGAACATTTATTCAAAAGGTAATAGACTCACATTGCTTTTTATTGTTTAATTTAAGGAATGCTGGAAGGACAAATATAATATTGTAAACAAACATTAAGAAATCATCTTATAATGAAAGATTTTTTTTTAAGATTCTTAATAAATGAGAAGAAGCAATTTGCTCAATGTTTCCTTAATTATAAAATATATCCTATTACAAAACCTTTATTTAATAAAAGTAATCTTATTTAATGAAATCGGCTCATTCCAGGTAATGAGAGCTTTTTTTTTAATTTGACTGTCGAAGTTTAAGAAAAGTTCTCTTACCGGCGTAATTTTTTTAGATATTTTAATAAACTTGTTCGATGTCAGATACGAGCATTCGAATTCATCAGAACAAATCCCCAAAAGTGGTAGTATACATCATTTTTCCATGATAAATTTTCTTGCGAAAGACAAAACGTTGGTAAAATTAAGGAGAGTATGAACTCTAACTTTATACAGCTTAAAATATCGATGCATAGTATATACAACTCGAATAAAACTAAAAGCTTTAATGCTTCTAGGATTTGTGTGGCGTTGATAAATAAAAGGTATATTGCTTTGGTGTTCCAAGTGAACCCTACTTTTACGAAGAATAAAGGTCACCTACTATTAATTATTTTTATACTAACGGACATTTGTCCAATTACAAAAAAAAGTACACAACATGAAATGGGAAACAAGAAAAACAATGAAGAGACAGTACAAACATTAGATTATAATAAAGCAATGACAAAAACAGGACTAAAATATACATTAGAAAGAAAATTCAGATCAAAGCCAAGGTCAAGTCAAGATTTTGCTTCAGTCGTAAAGAATGACAAAAATCATTTAGACTGGTACCAAAAATTTCAAGACCATGGCTTGAGTTAACAAGCCTCGATATTCTGGACCGCAGGAAATGATACCCATAATTTATAGATTGTTGATTGAGGAACAGCAATTTATTGTTTGTAAGTCTACGGCAAGGAATGTTGAACTGGATTAGTTGCAGCAAAGAAGGTGAGTCAATAATACATTTAATAGTTTTAAAAATGCAAATTACATCAAAGTCTTTTCTAATGAAGGAATTATTAATGTTTGTTTAATTTCATCACATTATTGTGATATAAATTGTATCGATTGAATCAATTGTAGTTTTTGCAGCTTTTTTTAAACATATTCTAGTCAAACACAACTGAAGCCAGTGTAATTACGGCATCCCCTATTTGGAATATATGGTGAGGTTGAAGGATTAGGTAGAGATGGAAAATAAGAAGGTTAGGAAATACTTGGTTATCTAGATCTGGTCACTGACCACGGTTAAACTCAGTTCAAGCTACGTTTATGATATTTTTAATGGTGGTCTTTCAAGGTGATAGAATGAGTCTCTTCGACTTTGGAAAGTTCCGTAGATATATTGAATATTTTATTTGAATTATTATTGAAAAAACACAAGTGAATTAAATGTATTCTTTTTGCGTACGTCGGGCTTGTGACCTTAAGATTTGCAGCAGAAAATCTTTACACTAACCAAATACCTTTAAAACATCCCTTGAATTTCATAAAAAATAGACACAACCATATCGTTTATTCGATATTGTTGTGTTCAATAAAAAAAACCACCATAAATATTTTGAAAAACGGGTGTTGAAATCTGGGGAAAGTTGGATAGGAACAAGTTCTAAACGATACGAATGTGCTTTCGACATAATAACTAATTCTTTCTATAACTGTTCATTTTAAGGTACATATTAACTTCTTTCTTATAAAAGTTCTAAATAGACGGAGAAAAGTGTAGCTGCCAAAATTCATTAATTAAAAATTTCAGAAGCACGGGTTTTTACACCGACTAGCTTTTCATTCACCAACCCGACACTTAAAAATAAATCCATCTCCCTGTCGAAGATAAAGTAAGTAATTTAATTATTTCTTTCTTCTTGAATCGAAAGGAATATTTTCAAATAATTTCATGAATATAAAACCGGGTAAAAAACACTAGAGAAAATAAATTATTCAGTTAAAAACACATACATATCTATAAATGATTTCTTTTCTAAGTACGTACGTAAGTGAGTGTGAACTTTTAAAAATTGAACCGATGCTAATTGAAATTGAACTGGTGTTAAATCAAATTTAAAAATAATCTTTTAAAATCCCTACCTACCTAATAGAGTACCTACCTATACTGTAGCTTATGTGACATTATTGTATATTTAAAATAAGTGGCTTAAAGCAACTGTGTTGTTTAATGGCAAGTCATGTAACATCCCGTGATCTGATATTAGTAATAAAAAATTGAAACGAAGTTTTTTTTTTTAAAATTGAAACAACATTTTTTTAAGTGATACGAAAATGCATACCTACTTACATAAATATTTTTAAAAAGGCTGATAATACTCTTTCAGTATTCGATAAACAAATACTTTAATGATAGTGGATAATGTTATAATTGGCATCGTATTTTACAATTCGTTTCTAAGATATTATTTTTTAATCAGTTACGAAATTTCATCAATGATTATTTCGTCATGCTGTTTTTAAGAAGCTTATAACGTTAATTTTAATGTCGCAATTATTATCATAAAGAATAATAACAAATAACGTAAAAGCAGAGTACGAGCAGGTACCTACTTGTCAGAATTACTTTTATCAAATGCAAATACGTTTGGTGAATTCGGGGGTGTGTCATCATAAATATTGTAAGCCAGAACCTTGAAAAAAATCTAATCAATTGGATAATGCCGAAAACTCCATATAAAAAACTTTCACCTTATTTAGCCTCCAGAAATACTCTGGTAGTAGCTATCTACAAACAATAGAAGCAGATACTTTCAGAATCGACTTGGTTATATTTTTAAACTAGATCTGATAAGATTCAGAATTGGGGATACTACAATATTTAAATAAAATAGAAGTAAAAGACCCCAGATTTTAATTTTTTTAATTTTTTATAACAGACTGGTTTACTTAGCCTAAGCATCATCAGGGAAAAAAATTAAACCAAACAAAAAATACATAGTGTCTGGTTATATTTACTCTCACATACAGAGGCAGAACACAATATAAAATAAAATAAGAGAACAGTAAGAAAAAAATAGAATAACATTTAAATTATAACATAATATAGGAAAAGAGAGAAAAAAACAGATAATATGAAAATAAAAGAGGCGAACCGTCAACTGAGAAAGTGATGAAAGAATAATGAGAAATTTTATGAGTTTTCGAAAATATACTTTAATAGTTCCGCTATCTCCGGGTAGAGGGAATTCTTTTGTGGTTACAGCATAAAAATAAATATTTTTAATGTTATTTTAATTATTAAGCTATCGATTTGAAACTTACTTGATCATTACTACTGGAAGGAAAAGGTTGGACAGTATAAGAGATGCATATATGGAAGCCAGTGACGCCGTTCCCAGCCCAGCCTCTGCATTGATGGAACTCTGAAGATTTGCGGCTCCCTAAAAAAAGTATACAACATGTTTAATACAAAACAAAATAATATTCAGAAACGGCTTAAGAAAACTCGCTCGAATATTATAAACAAATTGATCAAAAGGTAATTAATTGTGAAGTGAAAAGTGTCTTTAATATTTCTAACAATCCATTCACTTTACATCTTATTAATTAAGCCTCTGCAGGATAACGATCAATATGTCAATGACTATGAGTTAAAAATTGTGAACATTTTTTCATTACAACCCAAACAAATGTTGATCACGTTATTTTAATTTCAAAACACAATATTAATAAAATGTATATTTTTTAACTCTCCATCGTTTAAGAGGACCAACAGTATAAATAACGTTTTCACTAAATAAACGTTGTTTATTTGTAATTTTGTGTTCTTTCTCTCTCTTAAAAGAAACTTAATGTTTTGGCACACAACGTTACATTTGTAGTTAGATGGTAGCAAAATGGAGGGAAAAATATATATTTTTCTTTAATCTGATATTGAGTGAGGGAATATGAAAATACAATCCCTTTTTATTGCTGTTGGATACCAATTTAAATGAATCCCTTCATAAGGTTTTCCAAACAAGTGCCTACGAAAATAAACACCTATTAAAACAGAAGGGTTAACTTTTGGGAAAAAATTTGAAATATTAAATTATAATAAAATATATTAAATGGTAAATATTCAAGCATGTATTAAAATGAAAACAAAATTTTGGAAACTCTCCGTTTATTAATTATTGAGGAGCTAAAATCATGCTTCAGTTAGACAACGAGAATCGATTGATTCCCTTATCCACACTACATACAGAGCTAAAAGTTTTTTGATTACTAGGAATCCTAAAATAATATATTTAATTGAATATTACTGAACGAGTTAACAGCCCATAAAGTCTGTAAAATATTACAAACTCTCATAAATTGCCAATTCTTTCTCTAAAAAAACATGTAAAAACATACATAAGTCGATATTTATTAATGAAAAGTCATTCAGTTAGTTGAATAAGTTTCAATTTTTTTAATTTTCCTAATTTTATCAACCTCATTAAAGCTTTTATCAAACGCCAAGGGAAACTACCTTCTTTGAAACATTTTAGCAGTTAAATACGGCAAGGCAATTGTTCCTTTCGTGAAATAATTTCCTTTTGGACGTTAACATTTTATCACTAAGTATGATACCTACTACCAATTTTGGAGGCTCCTAGTTTCTTCACCATCGATAGTAGGTAATTAATTTCACTTCAACGCATCGACAAAGGCGAGTGTTTGACATGAATACTAATTATATTACTACTGGAGAGAAAACTACAGACAATCTTCGATACTGGCTAGCACTTTAGGTAACGTAATTTTTAGCTTGTTAATATTTTATAGATACAACCTTCGCCACTAACGGTGTTTAGTGCAATTATCCTTTTACTCAACAAGAGGAATTTCTAATATGTGACGTTCCCGTGACTATCTTTAGTATCAAGTAATTTTAGATTTGTTTCGAAACGTGAGGAATAAAAAATAATCTCTTCAACCTACATAATAAACTCTATCAGAGAAAAATCATCGCTCTTTCATAACGCAATCTTTAAAATATTCAATTCTCAGAAGAATTTATTTTAAAACGTTGGGAATAAATTATAATTTATTGTTCATTGTTAATGTTTTCAGGTTAGATTCATTATGTACGGTTTATTAAAAATACACCCAATTATACCCATTTTGGTTAAATTAAAATAAAAAATAAATTAAAAAGATAACAAAATTAGCTTAAATGTGTACATTCGTGAAGAAGGTTAAGTCCGACCGAAACCGGCCGAACGCAGACACATATTTAAATAAAATAAAGAGGCTTAAAACAAAAAACATTTTTCATTTAAATTATAATGTCAAACTACAAAGTGATTGCTTCCTTCGATAAATTAAAATAAACACAATGAAGAAAAAACTTTGTGCTACAAACACGCGTTGTAAAAAATGCAAATGCATATTTGGTCATCATTTGAGCTTTCAAAGACAGTAACATTTTTATTACAAATAATGTTTTATAGCAATATGTACTATTTTGCATCAAAATGTTGATACAAATACTAAATTATTTACTGAAATACTAGTTATATAATGCATTATAAAAAAAGCAATAAAATCTAAATTTTATGTATATTGACAGGCGATGTCAAATATAAAAATGCTTTCAAATGAACTCCAAGTAAATAAAACTTTTTTATCACACATTTCTGCCAGCAAGATTTTCATTTAAACAGTGAGTTTAATGGTAATTTTTTGCTTTATTAAGATGATGAACTCACTTGGAATGCAGTAAAATGAACCATGAACGCCAAACTAAGGATGACCACATTCTTCATAATGCGCCATTTCTCTCCTGGACCGAAAGCGACTTCGTCTGCATTTTCTAAGTCTTTAGTCGGTCCGACCTCATCTGACTTTAAAAGTACAGACGAGATGATTGCAGCTGATTCTCTTGGTGCACTTTTTTCAATTGCACTCTCACTGTTACCGCTTTCACTGTTATCACCCATTGTTGTAAATTAATAATATATTTTTAGTTTTTTATAAAATTTCCATATCAATGATAATGTTCTTGAGCACGTTGAAACAACAGTAAAATTGAAAATTTATGATTTTTTTTCAAGTGCACTTTATTAGACTCTCCAGACGTAATAGTGAAAGTTGATACTTCAAATATTACAATTACACGTCCGGGTTAGTGAAAACTTAAAAAGAAACAATGCTTGAATACACATTTATCTTAGCAAACATAAATAATCAGCAACACATCGATTTATTATCGTTGTTATGAACGTAAGTACACTTAGAAATCAATAAACAATTATTTTTATTGCATATCATTGAAATATTTGCCTTATCAATCAGTGAGATTATGATTTTATCTGTTTTGTTTTTAAATGTGCGAAGTCGGAAGATATGAATGAAATGTTGGTTTATCTATTTTATCTTTTTGTTGCAAAGTATGTGTCATAAAGTAGCTTGGCAACATGTTAAATATTATCGGATATATTGAAAACTACCACTAAATAATGATTGATAGTAATCATTTTTTAAGATCTCGTTACAATAGTATTAATCATAATATTTTCTATCATTTCTTTTTTTTCAATCCATAACCTTTGTTGTCCCTTCGGTACTTTATAATTTGTCAGTTTTTAACAGATTAATTATATTTTACAACGTTTTATTACTCAATGGAACATTAAAAACTTTTTTTACAGAATATTAGTATTTACTTTTAGCATAACCAATTTTGGGTTGGTAAAGGTATTTTGAAAAATTAATATATTTTTTTGCCATATAGGTTTTAATTAGGAATACAGTCCAGGACTTTTAATTATACACAATTCAAAAAATACTCTTGTCATTTTAATGTTTGGTCTGGTAATTTTTAAGTATATTTTTAAATTTCATAAAATCTATTTCAGATTCATATTTTTGGAAAGTATTATCCTACCCTTAATTTTTTTAAAAGGTCATAGAAACATTGATTTACAATATGATAGTATTTTTATGCTATTAACAATAAGACTTGTCTCTCTATAAACGTCTCGGTTGTATAAAACCGGTTACTATGATAGCCCAATACTGATGTGTCGTGATCCTGATATCAATATCCTGATAACATAAATATAATATCTTCAAACTTTCGTGATTTATTTGGGTTCGTTTTCCTTACTATTTTTTATGTTAATACCACATAAGCGTCTCAACTGCTTTTAACTGTCTGGTACCAGTGGAATATTGGCATCCTCAATTGGGACATGTTGTGAGGCTGAAGAGAGTACGTAAGGAAATGAGATGGGTTAGAAGAGGGTTTGAAAGTATCTGGCTATTCGGGTCTGGTCGCCAAAGATAGCTAAAGCCATTTCAAGCATAGTTTAGATTCTGAATGGTAGTCTTTCACTAGAACGATACTGAGGGTTTCTACCATTCAGATTTTATTTTATATGTTGCTCTTTTTATGTGAATACCGCACAAGAGTTCCTCTCAACTGATCCTAACCGCTTGAAGCCAGTATAGCATCTCGAATTAAGGTAAAGCTGCAAGTAGTAGGGAGAGGAAAGAAATGGTGAAGAGGAAGGTGAGGAAGTAGCCAGCAATTCAGATCTAGTTACCAAACACGGCGAATCGTTTCGATTCCGAATGGTGTTATTTACCCAGGATAATACTGAGAGTATCTTTCATTCTGGAACGTACCTCAAATATAATACCAAAAATATATTTTTATTGATTAATTGTGAAATAAAACTTTTTTTATTTTTAAATCTCACTCCGGTATTTGAACCCGCGAACCGTGGATTGTAGTTGAGGCTCTTAACCACTTGAATACAGAGGCTCTAAGACGAGTCTACAATAGAAAAATGTAGTTGTCTCTTAATATTGCTTAATTACCTAAGTAGGTACTGTGTAAGATATCAATCCATATTATTTTGTGTATTAAAATATTTTATTCTCAGTTATATTTTGGTATAATTATCGGAAGAATTATATATTCTCATATTTATCTAATAATCTTAACGGGTAAATCACTTATTTATAATTAACGATTCGCTTCATTTATTAATTTTCTAAGGTTAATAACATTCCTTAAATATGATATTGGCTTCCTTATTAATATCTTTAACCCTTATATGACAATTACACCTTTTTAAAATTGACAAAAAGGTTTCTTTTACAGTTCTATATCATTTGCTGAAGTTTTTGTAACCACTTTTATGACGTAATATATTTCGACTCAGCTCGATACTTGGGGAAGTGGATAGGAATTTTACCCAGTACCATCTTTTCGTGGAGTTTTTAGTTAAATAGGTGATTAAAAATAGTATTAAGGATACAGGTGATGTGCTTTAAACACAACGGTACATCATATTTATCATTTAAAATAATATAAAATGATTAATCAATACGGACAAGCTTGAAAAAATCATATAAAACACATGAGGGTACCCGGGTACTCTTTCGTTCATCAGTTGTTAATTATATTTATTCGCCTTCCGCTAACATACCACCCTCCACATATCTAACGGTTATGTTGAATTGCTTATTTTCATTACTGTGGAGAAGTCAGGAAGTTTCAGCTGGTTAGACTTACTGGAACATTAAAAGATCTATGTTGAAAACCGAAATGGGTACCCTTTCAGTCACATAAAGGTTGATCCTGGTACATTATTTCTTAGTTCAAAAAATGAATGGGAACTACGTACTAACTATAAATAAAGCTACCTCTATGTTATGTAACCAGAACTGTTATTTTAATTCTTTTTCATAGTCTTAGGAATATTGACATTATCCAATCTGTTAAATTTTTCAACCATAATTTCCTTAAAAAAAAAGTTATGTTTATACAAATATTTTCGGTGTTAAAAAATTATTTTTATGCTTCATTTGTCATGTTATACCACGCTTTTCTGGGATCTCCCTTCCAATTATTGCACGTAAAATGTTATTCTGATATTTTTTCTACGTCAATCAACAATATATATAGGATGTTCCAGTAATATAAGCATTACATTGCTATTATCGTTCATTATGGTCACATCAACCATGCGTTTTATTGGCTCGTTTGTAATTTTTGATCTTCTGAATAATTTTACTGGACACATCTGTCTATTCTAGTGTATTCAGACTGCTGTAATTATTTCTCTATCATTTTTATAGCTCATTCCTTTACAAAAGGTTTGGTTTCACAGCTAAATAAGGCTTACTTTGCAGTCGGTGACCTCCTAAGTGCAGATTTTGTGGACAGAAAAAAATCTATGAATTAAAATAAAATCGTTACTTTTTTCTTTGGACGCCTGTAAAGTTAAGTGCGTCAATTTTAGATATTTGGAGAAAGTAATTAGGAAGTTTGTTTACGAGAGACGGAAAGAGTGATACGGTTATTGTAAATATGGTGAATGCAGGAAACTCTATTAATGGAGGACAGAACGCTGTTGGCGCTAATAAAAACTTGTCCAAAGAAGCGATTCTAGCAGTCCACAATGGAGTGGTTATACTAACCCTGCTGTATGGCAGTGAGACATGGATCTGGCAGGGGAAGGTTGAAAGTAAACTGAATGCTGTGGAAATGAGATCCCTGAGGCGTATGTACGGTAAAACCATTTATGGCCATGTTAAAAATGTGAATATCCGGAAAGAATGCAAGGCTGATGTAAGCGTAATGAATAGGATCAAGAAAGGAATGCTTAGATGGTTTCGGCATGTGGAGCGAATGAACAAAGAATGGAGTGTGAAAAGAATATATGATGCGAAAGTGAATGTAAGAAGAAGTCGGGAACGCCCAAGGAAGACATGGCACGATAAAGTGAATCAAATACTTGAATCGAGCCATGTGAAGAGTCAGAATAATAGAAGAATATGTATGAGACGAAGTATGAATGCGAATGAAGCAAATAGTGTTTATCAAGACAGAGTAGTATGGCGGTTCGTCCTATTTGCCTGCCCCTGTGGAGAAATGGCGTGATGGTTAGTTAGTTAGTTAGATTAGTATATTTTTTGTTGTTTTTTCGTCAGCCCTTTAAATAAAAATTAGACAAGCTTAATATAGGTAGGTATTAAAAAATAAACATTATTTCGATCATTAAATTTTAATGTTCGAAAGTTATCCTCTCTATCAATTGCCCACTGGAGTAAGCCATATGATCGCACATTTTGAATAAAATTAATCGTCTGACAAAAATTATATTCCACTCTCATAATTCCTTTGACGGGATATTGTTAAGAGATTCTTAGTTTATTTTAGAATTTCAGAGGGCTCGATGTACAAAACCACATTGAAAGGCAAAACTGGTTAGATTTCAAGCCGGGTATTATAAAGTGATTATAAAAGTTATTAACAAAATTCAAATGATCAGTTTGAAGACTTTCCAACAAAACATCCAAATAAGAGTCGTTTTTAAGCGAATTTATTGCCGGTCAGTATATAATTTTTATACTGTCGTCGAAAGCAATTACTTTGTGGTTTGACATATATTATTTAATGAAAATATAATAATAACTTTAATATAATTTTAATTTTTATGACCGACCCGTTTCGCTTAGCCTAAGCATCATAAATCAGGGTACAAAAGTAATTTAAAAAAAAATAATTGTGTATGGTTATATGAGTATATGCTCGTACATACAGAAGGAGAACACAATATAAAATAAAATTAGAGAATAATAAGAAAAAAACGCAAAGTTTCCAACTAAATCGGTCGGTCATAAAAAATAAAATCAAATTTGTGGTGTTTTAAAAGGTTATTATATAATTTCCAATATAACGTTTTTTAGTTTTACATATATTGTTTCTTGGTGATCAAAATGACTTAAACCGTGCTATGTGACTAGATATATGAGTAACTTAGCAACCTTCCTCTCATTAACTTATATTACCAACATCCTTCGTCCTTTAGGTTCCACTAACTCCGGGCACAGTCTCTCGGTAAAACTAGTGTGGTAATAGCACGAACCAAAAAAATACACAAAAAATAATAAAATATAAACTGAGAAAATTTATTTTGAAAGTAATAAGTAAACATGTAACAAATGTAATTTTTCATACTTGTACAATCAACGACTCTATGTTTATCAACTGCTAAGAATGTTATTACTCGTGTTATCGATTCCTAGTTTTTATAGCATGGCCACTGTTTTATGACTTGTGCATAACTGACAGAAATGATATTGAATTTTCCCAATTTGTCAAGGCTTAAATAGTAATTCAAGTTTATTAGGCCTAGCTCACGACTCATAAAACATATACTTTTAGCACCTTTGAGATAAGACAAAGAAATTAATTTGGTTATTTAAAAAACGTTATAAGTATGATATCGCTAACGCATTTTACCACGAAAACATCTTTTACATGGAAATTTTGAAAATTATAATTTTTTTATTTGATTTTTATTATTATTATTTTTTTCTTCTTAATATATATATTTTCTAATAACTTTGTTCAAATAAATGTAACTTAAATCGCGTCACAACGATATAAAATTTCGCAATAGTAAAAGGTGGGTATAATTATTTGATATAATTTGAAACACTCTTACTAGTTACAAATTAAGTATCAAATGTTTTGGAAAAACACAGAGTTGCCGCAATATCCCAGTCGTTAGAGTCATTGCTTATCCCGGATTCGTGCGTTTCTCCCAATTACAGCATTAATCTATTTCTTGTGTTTCTCCAAAGCCCGTCTTTAAATAAATAAAATAGTTTCATCATTATTTATTATCTAAATAAAAACACATTTCATATTATCTTTTTTCTTTCTCACTGTTCCTTTTTATAATTTATTTTTTATTATTTTGTTTTCTTACTGTTCTCTTATTTTTTTTTATGTTGTATTCTCCCTCTGTATGTACGAGTATTTATAATCGCACACTATGTATTTTAATTTTGTACTCTGATGATGCTTAGGCTAAGTGAAACCGGTCGGTCATAAAAAATGAAATTAAATCTGTGGTCTAATACAAAGTTATTATTTCATTTTCATCATTGTTTTGTTTTGATGAATACTTGGAAAGATAATTTAGTAACGGGATTATGACGATTTCCAAAAAAATATTCAGAATGATAAATTTAAAAAAAAACAACACGGTGAAGAAGTTTTTGTTTATTTTAGGGAACGTGTTTATTTCAGAACCCAGAAAATATTTTGATTTTCTTAATATTAAGACGTTACTTGATGTTAGCTTATTTTGCTTGAGTGAAGGAATCTTTGGGCTGTCTGAAGTTTTCTTAAGTAACATCATATTTTTGTAGGGAATTAATTACATGGTTTGCCTGGTCCCTTCAATTTTTTAACAATATTTTTCTTTCCACATTTTAGGGCAATATTATTTTGTATGCCTTTTTAGTGTGTTCAGTTAAGCAAATTGAGAATCTCAACGTATCCATGTTTACCCGAAACGTTAATAAAAGCACTCTATTGTGAGATTAAGATAAATACGTTTTTACTCCGCCGAACGTCTCTTCCAAAAACGCACATCTAAAAAAAACCTTAATTTTTTTCCATCTTCACGTAGCTTAAAAGCTTTAAATTGCATGTATTGCCAACATTTCTGATTGATTATGATTCACTTTTTCTTTTTGACGAGGACATACATTTCCTTAATAAGAAAACGCACTGCCCTACGAATAAATATATATGAAAATATTGAAATAAGCATTGAAATTTATTATTGTATTTTAAATTCAGATATCGATGTACAATAATTTAAACTGTGGGTTTCAGATTGGTGAAGGTATATATTTATTCCAGAATACATCTGACTAATGAGTACTGAACGTTTTACAAAACCTAGAATTATAACCTATCTTCGAAAACGTAGTATTCATATGAAGCTATCCCAATGTTCATATACTAAGGTTTAACGATGAGTAGAATTTAAATTTAACGCTAACATTTAATCATCATGTTTGACGGCTCATCATAAATATTATCACAGAGGTATCTATCAGCATAACGCGACCTTACTATGACAATGTTGTATCGAGAAGTGCTTATCTTTGAAATAAAAATATTAAACAACACGTTTTATACTCATTCTTCTTCGAAAGTAAACAGCATTATGAAGAGAGAATTCTGTTTATATAGTATCGTCGCTGAAAAGGCTTAAGCGACACTTTGGTCAAAATGAGTTTAATATGCAGTTTTGATCAGTTTTCTTTGAAGACTTTTGTGCCCTTCAGTCATCTAAAATAAATTTACCATTTGGGAGAGTGCTTGATTCAAGAGACACAAGTTTGAGTCTTGTTTTGTCGCTTCGGGTAAATCAATGAGAGCATTGATTTACTCGAGTTAACTTTTTTTTCAAAATCCAACCGAAAGTAAGGAACTGTGAATTTCATTGTAAAAAAAATGGCGCTTTAGCCTTTTTGCCTTTCCGGCGACGATATATTATATGATAACTTTCTAAAGACTATGGATATACGTGTTTTTACATAGATTCAAAACCATTTGTCTACCTGCTTATTATTTTATATATATATATGTTACAATTAGATTATAAAGAGCACAATCAAATAAAAGTAAACTTTGTTTTCTTTTTCTACTTATGTCTTAAGAAGTGTGATCTATACATTTTCTAAAAAAATAACTGATGTTGACAGTTTAAATAAGAACTGCCAACTCCTAGGCCCCAGACAGGCCAATAAAATTGTTTTATCAATTTCACAAGAAGCAAATAAAAAATAGCTTACTTCGGGCACACAGACACGCCCACAACACACTTCTATCGGCTATCTCTTTAGTTTGTCAAACACTGTCATAGCGGCCTCGTGATTCAAATACACCTATGTAAATAAATCTAGCATCACCTAGCTATAGCTAACGACAAGGTTGCATAATTACCTTCATAACACATTATTTATAGCATGATAAGCCATACGGGTGCCAACATTTATTTGTATGGTGTTTTAAAAAAAAAAATTCTAGAAAATATATAAGCTAAAAGAATGATGGATTTTTTTTTTTTTTTTTTTTTTACATGAATACCGCACAAGAGTCTCAACTGCTCCCAACCGTCTAGAGCCAGTGAGACTATGGCATCCCCAAATTGGGTATGTTGTGAGGCTGAAGGTAATGGGGAGGGGAAGGAGATCGGGAAGAGGAAGGTTGGGAAGTACCTGGCTATTCAGATCTGGTCACCAAACACGGCTTAAGCCATTTCAAGCAACGTTTCGATTCTGAATGGTGGTCTTTCACCAGGGCGATACTTAGAGTATCTACCACTCTGGAACGTGCCGCAAATATACTTGTTATTATTTTTATATGAATTAAATGTGTTATGACACATATTAATTAAATAAAAGTCATTGGCGCACGCCGGGTTTGAACCCGCGACCTTTGGATTCGTAGTCGAGCGTCTTACCCCTCGACCATGGAGGCCGTCAAATTGATCCAGTAAAAGTGTGACTTTTTTTTCAGATGACGCGTCGTTCTATCTCACACAGCGATACTGAGAGTATTTTCCATTCTAAGACAAAGAATTAAAAAATTAAAACATATATATATATATATATATATATATATATATTCAAAAACAAAAAAATGATAGAACAAATTAAATGAAAATTATCTCGAGTTCTACCATTTTAAGCTAATACGTTTTTAAAATTAAAGGAATTCGTTTAGTTGTAATCTTTCTCGAAACCAGAAGGCGCTGTTCTTGTATTGTAACAAACATGCAAATACGGTGCAACTACACAAATGCTTGTTACAAATGCCGACAATATACTAACAATATTCATTCCGACTTGCATGGTAAGAGTTTACTACGAAATTCACGTTTTTAAAGTTGCATCTGTAATATTACAAGGGAAAATTTTTATCTTTTCTTTTTCATTTTCACCATATCTATTCCAGGCGAATGACATTTTTTAACACTGTTTACATATGGGTACAGAAATGTTTTTCTTGTTCATGTTTATTACATTTTTTTAATTTATTTTTCGTTAAATTTCTATTGAAGACTTAGAGATATTGAAACAACATTTCTTTTAACAATGTGTAAAATGCCTGAATCGTATAAAATACCTAAATAATATTAACAAATAGTCTCTCCACGTGCTGCATCTTTACTCTCGTATCGCACAGTTGTTTTATGGATTGTTATTGATTTTCAGCCACTGGCTGTGTTTGATCATTAGTATGATTAAGATGGGATGATATTAATGATTCTCCCTGCGTCCATTGTCTTGGGCACAAAAAGTCGACGCGGCAGCGGGTGCCGGCAAGAGAACGCGAGGACTATATGTATTTTTGCCAATGTTAAAAGTAAATATTTGAATGTTTTTTTATAAATAATTTTCAGTAAAATAAACAATGTCCTACTTAATATCTTTTGATTTCAAAATAGTGTTCCTATATTATATTAATTTAACATAGAAATGTTAGAAAATTCATTAATTGTGATTGCTGCCGGGAATCAAAAATTTAGTGCATTGTAATATTAGCGGATGAACTTGACAGATGTTCTTTGGGTAAGGTGCGCTTTTATTCGGGGATGTAGAGTAAAATATAATCACTTTACTTAAATAATTTTTATTAGAAGAATTTAAAAAGTATAATAATTAAACCTTTAACTGAAGATATTTAAGTACCGCACGGCAGTGCGATCTGAAAAGGAATGGATGAGATGAAATAGTTCGAGAATAGAATAGATAGTCATAGTAATGGTCAACTTAAAGATCATAGTCCACCATGTGGTCTATGGGATAATGCATGTTTAAAATAATTTTAGAAATCGATCTTTACAATACAATTTAAGAGACAGAAAGACATTAAAGGAAGCAATTAAGGAATACAAAAGGACAGTGGTATAAATGGTTAGTGACATGTGGTAAATTGCACATGGGCGCAACTGGGTGGGCCATTACAGCATAAAGGTTGGTTGGAAGGAGATTCGACCATGAAATAATCCTTCCAACATATAATTAGAGTGTCAATTCATAAAATAACGCGGTTAATAAAGTAATTGCGTTCCAATGTTAAAATATTAAAGTTGAAACATGCTCCGTAGCTAACCGATTCAGCGTAAAAGTTTTTCAGTAAAAATCATTCTTAGATACATCAATAAATTCGTAATCTTCGGAGCACAGCTCACCAATATCGCACGTAGAAACACGCAAGACATGAATAATGTTCAAGTACCTTCCAACCCTTTTATCCTTTCTTTACTTTAGATCGATGTGACTTTCAAATAGCGTTGACATGACTAAGTGACCCATCACTTGAGCAAACTACTAGAAAATTGCCAAAATAAAACGGTAAACGCTGATTGGATCGAAACTCAATGATCATCGTGCCTGTAAAAATACAGATCCCAGTCATTTTACTCCAGAATAAATAATGTAAGTGGAAAATTGGTTAGAATTTATTAAAAACGAAGTAACATTTGGCTTATTTTTCAGGGGGGAAGTATGATGGAAATACCTTAGAAAAGCCTTTAAAAATTATGGAAAAAGTTAACTTTAATAATTTATTGATGATCTGAAAGAAAATACCTTTATCATAATCACATATAAAAAAAATATATAACAACTAAAATTCTGAGTTCAGATAATAAGATAGTCATAAAGTATATTCGATAATAACAATATCATCTTAAATTATGTTTTTACTACCTAGGCTAATAAATATTTTAAAATGATTAAGAGTCAGCACTCAAAATGACGTGAAACGTTAACTTGTGGTATTCAAATAGAAGCAATACTACAAACAATTTAACTGCAAATTTTATATGGGTAGTAAGAAAGAGGTTTCCAATGAATACAACTCTTTAACTTTTCTTGTAATCTTTTAAATTCTATGGAAAACATACTGAAATATCAGTAAAAGGTGCTGTTTGAAAACCAGCGAAGGCATTTTTGAACGTTTGACTTGAAGTTCCAGTTTGCATTTCCGAAATAATTTATAAGATTACTGTTTAAGAATTGTATTCACTGGAAACCTTAGACATTTTGGTAACTGCCAGCATATAATTAACAGATATATAATTTGTCGTTTTGCTTGCACTAGAAAACCAAAAAGTATGTATTTTTTGGTGCTCACCCTTAAATTTTCTATTGTTTCAATCATTGTATCGTGGTCCCACTGTAATTTCATCGTTATTTTTTGGTTATTAATAGTTTTGTTCCTTTTATTTGTGTAATTTACGTAAGTAATGTGACGGCCTCCATGGTCGAGTGGTAAGACGCTCGACTACGAATCCAAAGGTCACGGATTCAAACCCAGTGGGCGCCAATAACTTTTATTCAATTAATATGTGTCATGACACATATATTTCATATAAAAATAATAAAAAGTATATTTGCGGCACGTTCCAGAGTGGTAGATACTGTAAGTGTCGCCCTGGTGAAAGACCACCATTCAGAATCGAACCGTTGCTTGAAATGGCTTTAGCCGTGTTTGATGACTAGATGTGAATAGCCAGGTACTTCTCAACTTTTCTCTTCCCAATCTCTTTCCCCTCCCCACTACCTTCAGCCCCACAACATACCCTATTTGGGGATGCCATAATCTCATTGGCTGTAGACGGTTGGGAGCAGTTGAGACTGTTGTGCGGTATTTATATAAAAATAAATAAAAATTAGACCAAATTGGCTTAACCTTGCCACTGCTTGCCCTTCACTTTAAACTGATGCTTGGATGTTAAATTTATCGCACCTAGAGTTAATGGTTAAAAACATATTTTCCACGTATTATTAAATTAACTTTCATAAAATTATTTCAAAATATTGTTAAATCTGATAGACCCACACTCGACTAAACACATTCCAACGTCCATACTTTTGTACCGGTAAACGTATGGTATATTGAAACTGTCATAAAATCGATAATCATTCGTAGAATTCGATCGAAATTAAATCCATAAAACAATAATGTTGAATTATTTTATAGCTGATTTCCTTTGCACTTATTACAAAATAACACTGGAGTAATTACACTTTTTATTGATCGTTATCGCACTGTATTTATGAGTTTTAAAATTGTTCACAATGCAACGTTTATTGTATTACAACGCAAATCTTTTAGCCAATAACGGTTGGAGTTAAAACAATCTCATTAATTCATTAGCAAACACTTCATTTAAGGCACATTAAATAGGTTTTTATAACATTTGTTTTCAAACTACGAGATCCATGCGTTATGAGAGTTAAATTTGCAATCCGAGAACTGAGTGAATTGAAAAATTGCTCACTGCTGAACAGTCGGCCAATTTGAACTGAGTTGGAGTATGAAAAAATTATAATCTTCTTTGCTGGCGGTGTGACCCGGTTTCAATAACTAAGCATGAATAATGAAACGCCGGCTGCGATAGCATAATGTAACGGATAATCCACTGTAAAATAACAACTCAAAATGCTGAGAGACTTTCGGAGTGAAATAATTTTTTGAGAGATGTTATCTCTCAGTTGTAGTAAGCCCAACGTATAAAAAATAAATAATTGCAATGTATTTTATTGCCGTTTAAATTCTGTAACAATCGGTGTACCGATGGTTTTGTTCGTTTTTATTCTGTACCTATCTCTCAAGCAATTGTAGAAAGATGTTTTATTTTATGATTGCTAAGATCTAGTCATATAAAACAAATCCAGAATGAATAATAATACTAAACGTACTTTATGTACAAAAGGAAGTTTAATATAAAACCTTATTATTAAGTTTTGTTAAAGCTAAAATCATCTCAAGTGCGCAACTATGTTGTTGTATGTTCAAGAGTTTTTTGAAAAATATGTTTTTATTTGAGTTTTAAAGTTTTTAAAGCCGTTAGCCAAAGTAGTAAGATCAAAATGTTATTAGAAAATAAACCTTTCTTCCATTAACAAAACACTTTACCTTCGCACCACTATATTAATTTTCACTCAACAACTTACTTAAGGGTATTTTTTATGAATTTCGTAAAAGCATAAATGGTGGTGCCACTCTCAAAAGATTCAGAAAAAAGAGCTTACGGTCGGTCTGTGATTCGAATGGGTGAAAAAAAAATGGTACAGCCATAGTGTAATAAAATAAACTAAAAGCATTTATTTACACCCTGAATATATTGAAATAAGGTATATCCAAAGGAGTGATATATATTAATAGGAGGCTGAAGATACATGCGTAATCATGATTTAAAAAAAAAAAAGTTGAATATGTCAATTTATAGGTATTAGGCATCTACACTAGTAAGTAATTTAAAAATTCGATAAAACTCACACAAGAAAAATGAACATAAAGTTTTATTTCATGCGGAATAAACGTGAAATGTAAGTATCTTATTTTATCTTTTTTAAGTTTTTATTATAATTAAACTTTAAAATGTTCAATTAAAAATAATGACATTCAAAATATGAAAACATGTAATAAAATAAATGTGTCAAAAAAAGTTGACTATGTCGAAAATTTACAAAACGTGAAATGCAATTTTCTGCACACAATTTTTGTTTTTTTGGTATTTAGTACCTATCTTATTACGTGTATTAATTAATATGTGAAAAAGACACTTATTTCATAAAAAAATGCTTAAAACGGTTTTTATAATAAAAAAAAAAAGTTTTTCCAATTTATTTTATTTATTGATGACTACTCATGTTTCTTCGGCCTACCCTTCAAATATTAAGACTGTAACTTATTATATATAATATACGAATAGTGTGAGAATCTTAAGAAAAAGGTATGGGAGAGGACAAATTTATGGTAGTATTACGTTTACTCTTGTACACATCTTTAGAGGTATTCGTTGTTTTGTGAATATGTATACTTAAATATGTCTATGGTCATCGGCCACCCTATCTCCGTCATCCTACTTCTTCGCTTCGAGTGTATAACCACCCTGACGTACTTAACACATATAAACTAATTTAGGTATCGCAATCTGAATTCGTTTATAGATCAAATTAGAATCGTTTAATAGCCAGTGACTGACTAACTATGTACTAACCAAGTACCCCGTTTGTTGTAATACAATTACTGTTTTAATAAAATGTCTCAGTAGTAACTGTTTTATTGTTAGAATGCCCTCGATTCCTGGCCAAAAACACCACCTTAAGCTTTGATCCCATGCCTTCAGAGAAATAGCTTCTAGCACTCGTATAACTTACTCGCAAAAAGAACTAGTGATGATTTGTGTTTGAGCTATCCGAATGTGATATTTGTTCGAAACACAAACCTGCCCAATGCAGGATTCAATTCCAGCCTGGAAGAAATAACCCCTTGCTGGGAAGTAGTTAGGCGTTTCCATCGTTTTATAAATGTAGGTGTGTTTTAATGTACTTTTAACCTTAAGTAAGCGTGCTATTTACAGTACATAAAAAAAACATCCGTTTATTTATTCAATATTTATTTTTGTATGTGCTGTTGTTGTGTTGCTCAATAGAGATTATTTTAATTTTATTTATTTTGAAATACACAGTTCATGATTATTACATATTATGTAAATACATTTAATTAACATTGTTTTAGTATATATTACGTGTTTCAATATAAAATCATATTTTCTCTTTGTCTGTAATAAACAAAGCTTTATTTATTCTTGTGTGTGCAAGGAAGAACGGAATGAGTCAATACACGCAAATGTTCAGGAGAACCGAAACAAAATTTAGGAATTTTATTTTTTGTATGTAACCATGACATATGTAACATGTCTTTTTTCAATAAATAATACCAAATTATTTCATTTTCTGTCTCATCTCAATTTTCCCTTCTAGATATGTATATAAAGAACAATTCTGCATACTTAACTCAAAACATGATGTTTGACTCATTCCGTTCTTCCTTTCGCTCACAGATATAAAGTCTCATTATTCAAAACCTAAGGTTATGTCTACCTATTATTTCAGGGTCAACACAAGTTCCATTTCCATTTTTGTTTCAAAAGAAATAAAAGTCTACCATATCGTTTGTAACATATTTTTCGTTATAATTCTCGGGCATTACCGGGTAGTGAAGCTAGTTCCAAAGATCTGAAAACTTGATATATAGACGTATAGATACATAAGTATGCTGGGAGCTATGGGAATGATTATGATTGTAGGTGAAACTAATTTTTGTCAACAAAGTATTCTTCACGGTTGTTGAACATCGTAACAACTGTAAATAAACACATATTTGAAAATTATGTAGGAGTATCTACCTCTGTACTGCGCTCACAACTCACAATAGAGTCAGACTATTGAGAATGTCGAATTTACATGATAAGTGATACGATACGCCATTCCAACGTATTTGGGTTTTTGTTCATTTAAAAAAAACTCCATACATTTTTAATCAAATTTTATTTTGACATTAATGGTAACGGAACATATTTTTGTTTTAAAATTGATGAAATTAACCAAAATATTGAAGATCTTATTAAAACCGAGAAAAGCACTACGTTTAAGCATAACGATTGATTGTTTTGTCATTAGATCTGAAAAGATAGATTACTTCGACCTTTCTGTATGTACCCGTCCTCCAAAATGTCTCCCATAGCTATCAGAGAAAAAAGTTTTTCAAACAGATTAACAACGAAGAACAAAAATACAAACGCTATTATGTTTGTTATTAATTAACATAAGTTGATGTTTTGTTGTTATAACTGAATTGAAAGTACTGTAATAACTAAATATAAATTAAGTTATTTAAAAGTCACAGAGTTCTAGCTAGAATCGGAGTGTTTTTTTTATGAGGCACATTAATAAATGTGAATCAAAATGTTCCTTTTGTTATAAAAAAATACCAAATATTTACAAGATCTTTTTCTTGGATTAAGTTTAGGGTCAGTTTAGTGTAATGGCTGCTCTGGTTTTCAAACTCCACCTTACACTAATATTTGAGTATGTTTTTCGTGGAATTTTAAAAATTTAAGGCAAAAATTTATATTCAATGGAAACCTTGGATATTTTCCTAACTGCTCATGTAGACTTTGCAAATAAATCATGTGCAGTATTGCTTGTATTAAAATGCTACAAAGGACGTTTAGCGCCGTTTTGGGTGCTGAGCCTTAATTTGTTTTATGTCAAATATTTTAATGTAAAAATAAGATTAAAAAAACTGTATTTCTTTAAATAGCTTAGAATCAGGGGATTTTAAATTGCTTAAAAAGTGCATTGAATTCGTGTCAACTATAAACCAACATGATGGGCCCCAAGACCTAATAATTAAATAATATTATTACACAGTTACAATGCCTGTTTATGACTTGTTACTATGCTACTTTATTGAAATAATAAATATGGAAAATATACGTTCAAAATAATTTCACCTAATAAAAAATGCAGCTTGTCTTTCTGTCAACATTTATTCAAAAGTAAAATAAAGACCAATCACTGTCAACACAGTTCTGTAATTATTAACGAATAGAGGCATTTATTTTTGCAGTGAAAATATGGTAGAAAACGAAACAGGCACTGATTAAGTAAGCCAATAATTAACTACGGCCTCCGTGGTCGAGTGTTAAGACGCTGGACTACGACTCAAAAGGTTGAGGGCTCAAGCTCGCCTGCGCAAATAAATGTTATTTAATTAATATGTGTAATAACACATTTAGTGAATAGAAAATAATAAAAAAGTACTTTTGCGCCACCTTGCAGAATGCTAGATACTCTTAAGTCTCGCCCTTTTTTAAAAAATAAATACAAACATTTCCGGGTTACGAATAACCTGACAATATTTGAAAAACTCCTACTGCCATCATAAAAAGTGAAAGATGTTGCTAGTACAATGATGGAGGACTTTGATAGCAGAACAATTGATCCCACGACGCCCTGGTGAAAATCCGACCCGTTTGTCCTTGTAAGCTACTAACCGGTTATTTCCATTTAAGATATGTTTCCTCCTATTCTTACAAGCAACAAACAAAGGGCCGTTTTCCACCTTAAAAGAGTTTCAAATGTCTCCTGTTTTCTTCACCCTCGATTACCATCAGGGGAAATATTTATAAATGTTAATTGCAACGCAAACTCGAGAGCGCTTTAAGCTGCACGGATAACCGTTACGTTATATCATCGAGATTGTGAGATGTGCATTTACTGCTAGAAAACTAATACAATATATATCGTCGTTAGAAAGGTAAAAAGAATTTAGCGACACTTTGGTCAAAAATGAGTTAAATGTGCAGTTTTGATCAGTTTTTTTTTGCGTCGAATACTCTAACTCTCGTTTGATTCTTAAGACTTTTGTGGCCTTTCAGCTATCTAAAATATATTTGCCATTTGAGAGAAGGCTTGACTTGACTTGATACAAGCTTGAGACGTGTTCAGCTTTATGTTGCTTCAGTTAACTCAGTGAGAGAATTGAATTATCTGAGTTTTTTTTTTAAATTCAACCAGGTACTGAAGACTTATGAATTTTATGGTAAAATAAATAAAAAAACTTTAAAGCGCTCTAAACTTCTCAAAAATGGCGCTTCAGCTTTTTTGCTTTTCCGGTGACGATCTAAGAGTACTTCTAGGTTACCTGGGCATTATATAATACAAAAACTAATGCATAACCCAGTAAAAATTGGTTCACTTGACGCTAATAAGTAATATGATCTATGTGCATGTATAACCGTTTGTTGTAAAACAGTATTAAGTCGAAGTAGGGTTCTAAAATAGGAAACAATCTGCAAACTTCAGGTACTCGAGATGTATACGCTGAGGAAAATTCTAGGTTTAAAATGAAATTCCTTCCCACACAATGATTAAGTTTGGTCCGCGCGAGGACGGCACGCGAAGATGGTATTGATAACAATAACTGTAAATACATAATCGAGGTATGTTGTGAGGCTGAAGGCATGGAAGAGGGGAAGAAGAAAAGGAAGAGGATGGTTGGAAAGTACCTGGCTATTCAGGTCTGGTCACCAAATACGGCTTAAGTCATTTAAAGCAACGTTTGAATGGTGGTCTTTCATCAGGATACTTAGAGTATCTATAACTTAGGAGCGTGCCGGAAATTTACTATATATTACTGTATATGAATTAAATGTGAAATAACACAGTTTAATTAAATACAATTTATTGGCGAACGCCGGGTTTTAACCAGTAACTTCGGGATTCGTAGTCGAGCGTCTTACCACTCGACCACGGAGGTTCTTAAGTTAACGGTCAATACATTACATTTCGTTATTAGTAATTACCTAGTCTTAATATACTCTTGTACCTTTGAATGGCCTTAAATGACGTAAGTTTTATAATTCTGCCAACAATAATATCGAAGAAGTTAATGAAAATCGTGTAACTTCATCACGGTTGCCCTTGCTGGAGACGATTTGCATGATGTCACCTTCTATTGTTGTTGACACTGTACTCGTACATACACCGTTAGGGCATGGCCTGAGCGATAGAGCATTGAGTAAGGCGGAGCGTGCGACCATTGAGTGTTCGCTGCCTGGCCTCAGTGAACAGAGGAAGGAAACAGTCGCCATTGAAACTGCTACCATGGCTTCACTAGACATTTTCAACATGTATTTAGAAAAAAAATCTTTTCCAACTTTTGATTTATTGCGTAAGGAAAGTCAGAGTGATATTGTAAAACAAAGTACAAAAAAAGAAGAGTTTTCTATATTAAATGAAAGTTTAAGATTAAATGAAGACAAACTCCACCATTTTACAAAAATGTCAGCGTTAACCTTTGACTATATTCTATATATTCCATATGTCAGGTTTAGATTGAATTTCGGATTATATTTCTTCCAACGACACACGCATGAGTACTACAAACGCTGTTAAAACACAAAACGATTTGAACCTGGAGGCGCACGCCCCGCTGAACAAAAGCGAGAACGCTCTGTCTACCGCTCAAGCATCCATCACTCAGTACACTTGCATGTAAGGAGATGTCAATGTGTTTGTGGTGCACGCTGCACGCTGAGCGCTCGACTAAAGCGGGTACTCAGGCCTTACGCTAATAAGTTATCACAATGATAAAAATGGTTATTGTTTTTTTTTTTGCATAAATGCTTACATATTTTATTGGATTTATTATGTAGGTACTACGTCTTCTCGGTATTAATAAAATATCTCACTGTTATAAAAATAAATAAATGTATTGACATATGACGTTCGATCATGATTAAAAGTTATGTGAGTTAATGGTTGAACAATTAAGATAAATTAAAAATCATAAATCATAAGACTCCGTATCGGACTGCACGTTTTTTTTAAATTGTCTTAAAGTAACAAAACGTGCTGACTATATTTCGAATAAAGTCAGCAGGTTTTGTTCCTAAAAGTTCAAAATTACAATTTGATTTAAATATATCTTAAGGTTCAAAGGTTATATTTAGCGTAAAAGTTAAATTATAAATGCATATTTAGCAGCAATTAAGAGAAAAGATTTAGTATAGTTAAGTGTTTTACTTTGACCGAAAAAATAATGGCAAAATATCTTAGACAATCCTCTCTGTCCAATCGTTCTTAAGAAGTGAAGGTTAAAAATAAACAGTCTTTTCACTTCACAAAAACTACTTCAAGGGTACCACAGGGATCCGTTTTGGGTTCACTTCTCTTCATCCTATTCACAATTGATGTCGCAAAAATTACCGAGTTATATGGTAGTTTATTTCACTATTGCGCTGACGATCAGCAAATTTACTTCTTCTGCACACCAAATGAAATTGACGTAATCCTATCAATAAGTTTGGTGATCGTGCATTCCGAGGATCCGGCCCTAAGGCTTGGAATGAACTTCTTGTAGAATCGAGATGCATAACCAGCCCAACAAAGTTAGGATCCAAAATAAAAACTCACTTTTTCAGGCATTCATTTCCATAAATTTGCCATTCCACTCATACTGATTAATGATTCTTTTAAAATTACTTATATCATTAGCTTTAAGTTACTAGTTGTAAGTATTAGTTGTAAATCACTTGTTATAAGTAGTATTATAAGTTATAATTAAGTCTCAGCAGATAGTTAATAGCAATAAGTCCTAGATGTAAGTCATTGGTTGAAAATCTTAGTTGTTAGCCATTAGTAATAAATTTTAGCTGTAATGTATTAGTTATAAGTCTACGCGATAAATTGAAGGTTGGATTAATTAAGTTGTAAAGCGCCCTTGAGGTAATTTTCTCACGAAAATTACCCTATGGAAGTAATCCATTTATTATTATTGTTTTTGTTATAATTTAGACATTGAAACTTTGTAGAACATAATTTATTTATCAGGCAAATATTATAATGCAATATTTTTCAATATGACTTTCGACAAAGTAGAATTTTTTATATCGATTTTTTTATGTTCTAGTTCAGGTTTTCGTTAGGCAGATCAAACAATTTAATAAGCAAATTTCTAAAAATGTGATGACGCGACCTCTATGTGTTTTTTGCTTTATCAGTTTGATGTTAAAATTTGATCTTCTGTACGAGAAAATTTTACCGTGAAATTGGTTCGGGAGAGTTCAAGTGAAACGCCAAGTAAAAGCATTTTATTTTTATTTTAAATTAACCGACGACTTTCCTTTAGATTGAAAAAAAAATAAAACAGCTGTTAAAACGCAAAGCTAATTATTTTTTATGATAATCACAAACAGGTAAAAGAAAGTCAAAGCTTCAAGATTGTCGGAACTAATCCTTATCAGATTTTTTTTAAAGTTACTAGTTGATACTTTTGTATGATCTAAAAATATAAATCCTAAAGTTTTGTATGTTTCTGTATTCTTCATAAGATAATAACATTTATTTCTTGACAGCATGAGAGACAGCTGCAGTTGTGTAGCAATTAAGCATTAGAACATTAGAATCGAAGAATGTGTTTAATTTGTGGAATGTGCTTTTACTGCTAGAAAACTAATAAACGATGAATCGCAGCTGGAAAGGTACAGGGGCTTAAGCGACACTTTTTCACACAAAAATGCAGCTTCGATGAGTTTTTTTCTGCATCGAATGCTCTGACTATCGTTTGATTCTGAAGACTTTCGTGACCCTTCAGCCATCTAAAATACTCGTATATTCACCATTTGGGAGAAGGTTTGAATCAAGCGACACAAGTGACTTCAAAAAAAATGTTGCTTCAGATAACTCAGTGAGAGCATTGAGTTACCTGAGTTAACTAATTTTTCAAAATCCAACCAGGTACTGAAGACTTATGAATTTAAGTGTAAAAAAAAACTGTAAAGTGCTCAGGAAGAATTGCGCTTCAGCCATTTTGCCTTTCCGAAGACGATATGTATATGTCGCTTTCATTTTATTAATCATCGTGCATTTACGGGTAGATTAAGAGTCTAATAAATGTTCATTCTAGTTTGATTTTCAGAGGATTGCAGCAAGACAGAAAGGTTTGAGAAATGGAGACGAATGGCAAGGAACCAGAGGCGGTGGAGTGCATTTATAGAGAAATCCTAATCCTGCCTTGATATGCAGCGCCGTGATGGTGTTTGCTGATGAAAGCAAATCATTTCTAAATATCAACAGGTAAAGAAAAGTATTGAATAGTAAGAGTCGTATATTGCATACTAGATCTTAAACTTATTTTAGGCTTTATAGATTTTATTAGCCACTTGAGAATTGACTACTCAGACAAATTACAATGCAAAATTTTGCAATCTGGTCAGATTTTTCTCAAAAGCCAAAAAGATAAATTAGCATCCCACAATAATATCTGTAATCTACGACATTATGACTGGTGCATACATTTGCATTTGTAAATAAATCTGCTTAAGGATATTTTTAAGTATATTATAAATGATCCGCATATTTTGTTAAAAATGAAGACCCCACGGGAAGAGCCTGTCAACTAACTGTCATTCTCATTCTGAGTCATTCTGAGATATTCAGTCTTTGGCGTTTCGTTAAAACAAAGTGTGTACCATCACAAATTCACGAACTATTTTTCATGAATGTTACAGCTAACATACTAAATTCAATATATAATTTAGCATTTTTGCAATACAATGTCATTATTGTAGATAACATGTTCTTGCCATTTTCATGATCTAAAAGTGTGTTTATTGGATAAAGCGTACCAGAATTAGTTTAGTGAGAATACAAACTCATTTTTGGAAAAAAATATAAGTTAACAGGTTTTTGCCGTGGGGTCTTCAAATAATAAGTCCTTTGCAAAGCCCCACCATTTCAACTTAACAAATCCATGAATAGACAAAATCATTGTGTTAAAAACAAAGTTTTATCTGCTGTTGATGACGTATAAAGAAAATAACTTTCATCATCCTTCGACTTATTTTGCTGTCCTACTATGTAACAATGTAACCTACATCAATAAAAGAGAATACATTTCTTGGGAAATAGGTTGGTAATAGCTAGTTAAGGTGAAATGAAAATGTTGTATTAAAGGACATGGTATTATTGTTCTACCGTATTTATTCAAGTATATGATTGGCCCTTGTATTTTACGTTTTCGTATTTCTATCAAGTAAGGCATGTTGTTTGAAAATTCCAGAAAATGTCCACGTAAAGCTGAATATTGACAAAATTATAATGGTCAGTTATCGATAAAAAATGAAAACATTTGTTTTACGAAGGCGTTTATCTGATAATGAAGGAATAGAATATCTACTTTGATCTCGCTTTCCTTTGACTTGCTTATTTTATTTCACGAATATTATCTTTTTCAGAAGCCTTAACTGGAAATAGCGACAATAACCGATAATGATGAATTCTAAATGTGCTTTTGCGTAATTGTATATGGTTGTTGCCACTATTTTTATTGATTTAGTTTGTCAAACTTCTTACTGATATACAGATTTGATACATTTACGTTTATGGAATTGAAATAATAACTTTGTATAAGATCACAGATTTAATTTTAGTTTTTGTGACCGATTAGTTTTACTAAGCCTTTGCTTCCCAAAGTTGCTCTGCAGAAACTCTTAAGCCGGTATTCACATAAAAAAATAGAATATTTTGTCTCCCGTGAGAGTTTTTTCCATCTAAGAAAACCATGTTTCCTTCAATATTGCTTTTGTCTTCTTAAGTCTTTTTAGTCTTCTCTTTTGAGATACTGTTCACTATGTACCATATTTTTAACAAAATACTATGCTGTATTTAATTTTATTGCTTATCTGTTCGCTTTAGTGTAACCCAGTAAATCAAAAACACAAAATAAATTTAGATGAAACTGTTTTCCTCGGCACTGACCATGGTCTAGTGAGAGAAACCCAGAAAAAAAAAACTCTGTTGCAATTTAATTTTTTTATATTTAGATACTGACATTAAATTACGTTTGAAACCAAATTGATAATATTGAAACAATAATGACATACGATAAGATGATGTGAATACCGCCTAAGAGTTCCAAATGCTCCCGACCGTCAGAAGGCAGTGGAACTGGGGCATCGCCAATTATTGGGGTTGTAGGGCTTAAGGCATAGGTGAAAGGAAGGAGAAGGGAAGAGGAAGGAGAGGAAATACCTGGCTTTTCAGATCACGTCACCAAACACGACAAAAACCATTTCAAGCAACGTTTCAATTCTGAACGGCAGTCTTTCGTCAAGGCGATACTCAAAGTATATTCTGCTGTGGAATGTGCTGCAGATATACTTTACATTATTTTTTATGAATTATTTGTGAAATAAATAATTTAATTATTGAAAAATTGTTTTTTCGTAGAATGTAATCACTTAGTGATTTGATATATGTAAAGAAATTTTTTGAAAACTTTGTATAGGGTCCGCCAAATAACTTTTTTTTTTTGAAAAAAGGGCGCAAAACATCGAGTGTAGCTTCGGCTGTGTGGCACGTAGCGCCGTCTTGTTGAAACCAAATGTTGCCAATATCCTCCTCTTCAATTTTTGTGAACAAAAATTCGTTCAACATGGCCCGATAACGATCGCCATTGACTGTAACGGCCACTCCTTGCTCATTTTCAAAGAAAAATGGCCCAATTATGCCTCTGGACCAAAATCCGCACCAAACAGTGACTCGTTTTGGGTGTACCGGCTTTTCAATGTATGCGTGCGGGTTTCTGTGCCCCAAATACGACAATTTTGCTTGTTTACATACCCGCCAAGATCAAAATGAGCTTCATCCGAAAAGATGATTTTTTGGCAAAATCGGCATCTTCTGTAAGTCGATCGCAGGCCCACTCAGCGAAGCGAAAACGCATTGGATGGTCAGTTGGCTTCAACTCCTGAACCAATTGGACTTTGTATGGCGTCATACCAAGGTCTTTATGCAAAATTCGTCTCAATGATGTCTCCGAAATGTTCAATTGTTGAGAACGACGGTGAATTGATGTTGATGGCGCTTCACGCACACTTTCTGCCACAGCATCGATATTCTCGGGTGTACGCACTGTTTTTGGCTTTTCACGCTTTGGTTTATCGATGAGGATGCCAGTTTCTTTCACTTTTTTCACAAGATAACGAACATACGGAGCTGACGGTGCTTCTCTTCTTCCAAAAACCGTACGCAATTTTCGCACACATTCTGCAACATTACCATGATTTTCAAAGTAATGTCGCAATATTTCCCAGCGTTGTTCAAGCGTATACACAACCATATTCGCTCAGCGGAAGGATAAAACTAATTATCTGTCAAATCAGACATGAGCTAAGTGTTACCATTCACGAAATAAGCACTAGTTGAAAAAAAAAAAGGTATTTGGCGGACCCTATATAAGACCACGGAATTTTTTTTTAATAACCAACCGGTTTCGCCTAGCCTTAGCATCATCAACATACTAAATTAAACTTAACGAAAAAATCTAATTCTGCGGTTATACTTTAAATACTTACAGAGGGAGAATAAAATATAAAATAAAATAAGAGACCAATGAGAAAACAATAAAATAACATTTAAATAATAATAAAGGAACAGAGAAAAAGAGACAGATAATATAAAAGGAAAGAGACAAAACGTCAACTGAGAAGGTGGTGAAAGAATAATGATACATTTAATGAGTTTACGGAAAATATACCGAATATTGACTACGAGACAAATTAAACTGATTATTAAGAATATGATGATGCTTAGGCTAAGCAAAACCAGTCGGACTTAAAAAATAAAATAATATCCGTGGTCTTACAAAGTAATTTTTTTCATTTCATTTGAAAATTTATTTACTCGCGCCGGGATTTAAATTGCGACCTCTGGATTCTTAGTCGAGGACCTTTACCACTTGACTACGGAGACTTCAACGAAATCATTATAAATTGAGAGGATTGTAAGAGAATTTATATTTCCTCAATGTTACAAGAGAGTTTGTAATAGTCAGTCTAATAGTCGATTCAAAACTAAAAGCCGGCTTATCCAACGTTGAAAAACAAGCCATTATCTCACAAGGCAACTTCAATTACCATTCTAATGCAAGAACAAGATCGTGACTGGAATGAAATTTAATGTAAACAATTGAATTTGATTCCATCGGAAAACACCGTCGCCTCCGCTAACGACAAAGTGATACCTAATTTATTTTACATTAAATTTAATTAGATTGTTTGAATAATAGTTGTTAAAATAGTATAATAAATGAGGCAGAACGGTGAAGCCCTCGTTAAGTTTCTGAATAAGTTTGCTCAATCTCGATTCAACAAAACTTCATAGTTAAAGGTGAAAGAACAACGTCGAAAACTTGTGACGTGTTGCCCATACAAAACTTTGATGCAACGTTATTTTGTTCGTTGTACTTAAAAAAGTTTGAACTGACGCAAGCAGCTTCCAAAATATTTTTAATTCTAGTAAACATATCAAATATGACGTTAAAAACAAAGTGTTTTGTTTTTAACGTCTTAGAAATATTTCCTGACAATTTTTGTGTATTGTCAAGAAATGTACTGGACTTGGTTAAGCTTGGAATATATTTAAAATAAATGTTTATTTAAGTTTGTTTTATACGAACATCTTTATGTTTATACAAAATACACCGGTGTAAAGTACAGTAACTTTGGGAGGTTATTTTACATGATAATACAAGTAAAAAAATAGTTAATAAGTTTTCGAAATTCTGCTGTTGTGAGGAAATTTTAAGGTAAAATTGTTTAATTGGGCGTATGTAAAAAAAATCTTTTTATAAGAAAAAATATCTCTTAAGTACAGCTTTTCGTATGGAAAAAATGGAATCATTTATTTATATACTGACGGATCTTTGCCCAATTAAAAAAAAATGCATAACACGTAATGGGAAAAAAGAACAACAGCGAAAGAACAGCACATACATTATATTTAAATGAAGCAATGCCAAAAATATACATTAGAAAAAACATTCAATTCAAAGCCTGAACGAGGTTTTAGAAGAGTCGTAAAGAATGACAAAAATCGTTTAGACTGGTACCAACAATTTCAAGAACATGGCTTAAGTTAACAAGTATCGACATTTTTGGACAATGGAGAATGATACCCAAAATTAGAATAGTGATAATTGAGGAACAGTAATTCATTGAAACGGGAACTAAAACATTTTTTTTTCTTGAATCATCATGTAGAATCTCCCTTTGAAGTTACTGCACTTTACCCCCAGACACATTGTATATAAAAACTTTCCTATCGAAGTGCAAGTAAGTTTATTTGAAAACACTTCGTTGCAAAAGGGAAGTATAGATTATTATTTATTTTCTTTACACAAAAGCTTTTAAAAACATTTTGACACAAAGCTATGTTACGGCTTGCGTAACTTTTGTACAGTGGGTATTTGTGCAATATACTCGTAAATGTATCCACAAATATTGTATAGATAATGGAAACGTCAAAAGACGTATTTATTAAAACCTCAAACGTTATTTTAAACAAAAACATTATTATTTCTGAACTCATTCCTATGAACATGAACATCATGTCAGATTATTATTGATTTCTTGCAATGTCGAGACTTGTTAATTCAAGCCATAGTCTTGATTTTTTTTCGTATTCGTCTAAATGTTGAAACTAGTCTAAATATTGTTGTTAAAAAATAGTCTAAATGTTGTTGGAAAACCTGTATTTTTTTAAGAATTGCGCCACCATTCTTGCATATTCGCAATATTTTCTTTTAAACCAGTCATTAGAAACAGGACACTTTCCAGATAAATGGAAATACAGTTAGCTCACCCCAATTTTCTAAAAAAGATAAAAATGAAGTGAGCAATAATAGACCGATTAGCCTTTTATCACCCAAATTATTTGAAAAACTTATTTTAAATACAATCATTCACTGTATCAAACCACTAATCTCACCTAAGCAACATGGCTTTACTTCAGGAAAATCTTCTTTGTCTAATTTTTTTAATGTATCAAAATTATATATCCGAGTCCATGTCCATGAAGCTACAAATTGATTCTGTCTACACCGATTTCAGCAAAGCATTCGACAGAATTAATCATGACTTATTATTAAAAAAGTTTAAGAAATTTGTCATAGCCGGGCCTTTGTTTATGTGGTTTAGCAATTATCTAAAAAATAGGGAACTAGCTGTTAAAATTGATAACCTAACTTCGTATAAATTCATTCATCCGGTGGTGTTCCTCAAGGGTCACATTTAGGACCAATTTTGTTTCTACTATTTGTAAGCCACGTTTTATCTATTTTCAGCGATGTTGAAGTGTTAATGTTTGCCGATGATCTGTAAATTTACAAAACTATAATAAATGTTCATGACTGTCACACATTGTTAAGTAATTTGTCAAAACTCTTTTTATGGTGCCTAAATAATGATTTGCAACTTGTTATAAGTAAATGTCTAAATATGAGATTTTGTAGAATAAAAAAACCTACTAATTTATGATTATTCCATTAGCGATACTTCACTAACAAATGTAACCGAGGTAAATGATTTGGGAGTATACTTTGATCAAAAACTAAACTTTAATAATCATTTGAAATAGCATCAAATAAAGCTTAAAAAAATTATGGGTTTTATATTACGAATATGTAACCAATTTAAAAACATTGTATATGTCATTAGTTTGGAGTCAAATTGAATACAACTCAACAGTGTGGGCACCAAGTTATGCTGTTCATTCCCTCACAATAGAAAGAGTTCAAAATAAATTCTTAAGATTTATCAACTTCAGAATGGGCATATTAAGTTTATGTATCAATAACGATTATCTTCTTTGTCACCTTAATTTTTTGAGATTGTCTGAACGGAAAATAATTACCGACTTGATTTGCTTATACAAAATTATTAATTCAATGATTGACAGCCCTGAACTATTAAACTTGATTTCATTTCATGTTTCTAGCAAGACAGTTACAAGGCAGTACCTACCGTATTATTGTAGCGATTCTGCTTCAACCTCGCAATTCAACACGCCAATGCGACGAATGCAACATCTGGGAAACACATACTCCGATGTCGCTGATATATTTAACACGTCAATATCAAACTAAAAGTCTAATTTAGTACAGTTGTTATCATCTGGTTGAGCTAAACTAATCTGGACCTGTTACATAATATAATTTTTTTCTTTTCTTTTACAATATTTTTGAACCTGTTACTTATTAAATATTATTGGTTATTATTATAAATAATATTACGTACAATATGTTTGTATCTGCTATTCAATACTCTTTTTTCATTTTATTTAATTTAACGCATTTTTTGCACTGGTGAGGTTATTGTTTTTTTTTTTTAAATGTTAACATTTGTGTAAAAGCCCATAACGGGCGTAAATAAATAATAAAATATAAATAAATAATCGATTTTTGTCATTCTTTACGACTCTACCAAAACTTTGACTTAAATGTTCTTAATAATGTATTATTAAACGTACGAATTGAAATGGGCTCGCCCAAATATGTCAATCAATATGTGGCAGAGGAATGCACTTGACAGTGCAGATAGGGACAGCGTCCCCAAGTCTCTACCTCTACCCAAACAGTCTGGATTCTATCCCTGTAAAAACTGAAACCCACGATACTATTGTTCAGTTATAGGTATGATTATTATACCTATTCGTGATATAAGTGTAGTTATCTAAATTCGCAATCAAACCCTTCAATATTCATACAAGTTTTATTTTCACGTTTATACTATATTTTGTCCTATTTGTGTCATTGCTTCATTATTATATTATGTATGTGCTGTTCTTTCTCTGTTGTTTTTTTTTTATCTCAGTTTGTGTTATGTAGTTTTTGTAATTGAACAATAGTCTATTAGATTATAAGTAAATAAATAAAAAGATTACAAAAAAAAAAAACACTAGAAATGTTTTCAAATATACTGGATTGTACATTTTATTCAACTTCACTTATGGCTGTCATCTGGCAAATGACGTTTCGACAATAGCGAACCGAATTCATGGGCGCCCAACTGCCTTCACTAAAAAAAAACTACCAGGGAGAGCCCTTGATTGGGTTGTTGAATATAAGGGTTTATTTTATAAGAGAAAATAATCTGATCTGAAAAATTAGCCTGGCTTTTCACTACATACCTACCTACAAGATATTGAGCCTTATACCATCTGCTGCCTCTTTAAACTGAGCTCTGCTAAAGAACTTCTGATATCTTTTCATCAAGACAATCCTGTCCTATATTGTACTCTGCTAGGACCGGAACTAGGCCCAACCAAACTCAAGCTCAGTCAACACTCTGATCGAAGTGTTGACTGCAATATTCGTTGTTTGTGACACATTGTTTCTTAACTTGTAAAATTCTCTTATTTGAATTTATAGTAGCTTCTGAGACTTTTGCAATCAGGCTGTAAAGTTCCTACCAAAATATGAGGTGCAGTGAAACTGCAATACCGTTTGATTTTTTGTATTTTAATTTTCTTTACCTGCCCTCTTACTGTACGCAATATCTATCGACTATCGTTAATCTCCAATACTAAATAATTTTTTTTATAATCTTATGCAAACACATAGGTGAGACACGTCACGTAGCGAATTTATTTGGTTCCTTAGAATAGGCAATCTGCCTAGCTAGGAACTTATATCGACCGAACAAAACATAGGAGCACTTATTGTATTACAATTATTATAACAAATGTACTTATTATTATGAAATGAAACGAAACGAAATAAAACCATGTATTAAATAAATAAATAAATAGGCCAAGAGCCCCCTCGCCAGCGTGCTTGGAACCATGTTAATAACGAACCTTAATACAGTTATTGTGCGGGCCAAACACGTTTAGTACAAGGGGGACTTCCTTATATTAAAAAGCTCTCATAATTCAGTGAATTATATTATTACTCACCAAAAATAGGCTGAAAAGGATAAAGTTTGAGTTTGTTTACAACCCTTTATCTCCTTTACAAATGTACGCGGGTTGCATAGTGGAATAGGAAAGCAGTTCCCCGGAAAATGTTAAGCATCGGCCATCTTTACTAAGATACGCAATTTTTTAAGGTGACCAAAACTGGCACAACCACCACCATTTTAATATTCGTTTAGAATACGGGGTATGGATTTGGTCGGGCTGCGGACCACGTAAAATAGACCGCGGACCGCTCGAAATGGGCTTGCGGACGGCATGCGGGTTGTGCATCATTAATTTAAAGTAGTAAATCGATTTACGGCAAGGTTCTCCCTCAACACCTCTTTTCTACATGTTATGAAGCACTTGCGTACGAAATGTACGTGATCACGAGACGTGATAACATCGAATAAACAATAAGTGATCGTCTATATGCACAAACCGAAAAGAAAACCTAGGAATGAGAAAAATAAATCAAATTAGCAGTCTATTAATGCAAACACTTGAACACACTTTTTTTAGATCAATGTGTTAAAACATAAAACCCGTTGGAAACCAAATGTATGTCATGCTACTGCTTTAGCTCGAGAACCTAACTGAGCATGAGATCGTATGATTCTCCGGTCGGTCACGGATCCGTCATAAACCATCTGTGAGGAGGGAAAGTACAAAGATGGAAAAAGAGAGAGCAGAGTGGTTAAAAACCTCGACTGCGAATACGTCACGGGTCAAACGTTTTTATCAGGGAAACGTTTCTTGAAATGTTTTAGCCGTCTTTGGTGACAAGATCGGAATGGTCAGGTCCTTCCCCACTTTTCCTCCAAACAGTTGGGAGCAGTTTTGACTCTTATAAGGTATTCACATAAAAAAGGGATCTGAGCTGCGGCCTAGTGAAATGTAACGCAATGCCGTCTCGATGATGATGATACTTTATACATGAAGGTAGGTACTTACGTATAATATGCGGTAACAAGAGGTCTTTGATAAATGTTTATCACTCCAATATCATAAGTGTTTCTTTTTCTGGTACCATACGTAGTTAATTTTTTTATACATCCCACCGATGAATTTACAAGATTAAGTTTTATCCTTAGATCGTAAACTTACATGAATGTTTTTTTGCTATCCGATAAGTAGATAATTATACAAGTTTATGTACACAAAATGGAGACAATAGGTAAAAATTGATTACATTCTCAACAAAACGCAATTATGTAGGTTATCGAATTATTTTATCTGATAGCCAGACATATTTTTAATCTCCTACGGTGATTGCAAAATAACGACTTTACAAAATAAAAATGGTTTGTTTGTACATAATTATTAATTAAGTGCGGTAAAATCATGTATGAGCGTGTTAAAAATGTGGTTATCCTAAAAAATTCAAGGTTGATGTAAGCATAATGAAAGGTTTAAGAAAGGGACATAGCAATCCCGATGAGTTATAAAAACTCACTCTTGGACAAAGGACATTAAAGAAATACATGAGATGGTTTAGACGTGTGGATAAGATGGACGAAGATAAGATTGTGAGAAGAATACAAGACGTGAAAGTGCATGGAAGAAGAAGTCGGGGACGACCGAGGAAGACATCAAGTGAATCAAATACTTGAGTCGGGCCATGTCAAGAGCCAGAATAACAGAAGAGTATTATGGGACAATAATGTATGCGAAAATGAAACAAGGAGTGTGTGACACGAAAGGGTTTTATGGTGGTCCTTTCTCACCACCTACCCCTGCAGGAAAAACGGCGAAGTGGTTAGTTAGTTAGTTAGCATATATAATATACATCGACCAATTTCTGAAAAGCGGTTTACAACTTCACTTTAATATTCAATCGTATCTTTCTTTGTCTTCTCAGTAATTGCATAGACACTAGAGATTAAAATTGCATTTTATGACCGTTACAAATTTAATAATTTAAGTCTTAATTTTGGTTCGTCGTGACTTTTTCTGTTTTTCAAGAGCAAAAAGTTTTGCCATCTGAATTTTTAAATCGAAATATGAATATTTTAATACAATTTCCCTTTTTTATTAAAAAAAATAACACCCAAAAACTAACTAATATTTAGAATGTAATCATAATAATGTCTATGAAAAGTAACTAGATGTATTAAACCACTGGCTTAGAAGCAGTGGGAATGAAACGAGCCATATGAAATACCAAAACAACTTGACATTTTGGTTTTAATCGTGATACCAAAAAATAACATTGATCCCGTCAGTTTTGAGCTCTGAAATGCAATCTGAACAAAAATGTCATGAATTTATTGTTGATTGTCTTTGGAAACAGAACGGAAACGGAAAAATCATCACCATTTTCGACCAGCTATGTGTGTTAATGAAATAGTTTAAGCGGATTTTTCATTTAGGGAGAGGATTCAGAAAAATATAAAATATAATTAAACAATTCTGACATGACGGCTTGAAACATTTTTCTATTTCGACTGACTTTCGTTATTCAATTAAACAATACATAATAATTATTTTTTTTAAATCACCACATTTGCTAAAAGTTTCATAAGTCACATAAAACGTATATTGTTTATGCTTGTTGATCGAACTGAAACTGAACAATTTGAACAAAAATCCTTTTTTTTGGTAACTGCAAAATTTTTTTTTTTTGCTGTTTTAAGCTCATTGCTTAGGCTTACATATGTTTTTGTAAAAAAAGGCTTTTCATAATGGATTTGAATTTGGGTATTGTAATATTCACACATTCCAATCCACTCAGGAGGCATGCTGCGTTACATCCAAATTACCATGATGGGAAAGCGAAAAATTCTTTGCAAGCCTTCATGCAACCGTGGGTTGAGTATGGCTGATTAATAAAACATCTGATGTTCTCCTTATGGCCCAACCGATCTTTATTAATTGAACGTAGTTATGCAGAAAGCGTCCAACCCACAATTTACCAATATCGTGTTTTACATGTTTTTCTATAGATAAATACGAGATTTTCTATCTGCTTCAAATATCTTAGCTCCAAATGGAATAGATTTTTGGTGATATTTTTTTTTTCTAACCCGCATTGTAGATATTTGTCTTAAGTTGAAGTTTAAAAATATTAAAATGTAGGGTGACTTTTGAATTATTTTTTTTTAATTTGAGAGATTATAAATTACCAATTAAATAATAATTTCCAATAATAATTTCATTAAAAAAAAATATCAATTATTTTAAAAATGCCGATTACGCATATTAATGCTTCTGTATCGTCATACTTTCAAACGCCCTTTTCTCGGTTTCATCTTTTTGGGGCTGGATGTTTTCTGCATAAGTACGTCCAATTGATTTGTAATGGTGGATGATCACAGCTAGAAGATGAGAAAACGACTTTTTTAGGAGAAACTTCCAAGAAAACGGAAAAATTGTTCGACTTTTCCATTATTTCAGTCACTTCGCTAAATAAACAGGAGCGCCCATTTAGTGCGTTTGTGAAACCCATTTTGAGCCACTTTGTAGGGTATAAAAGTATCGTGGAAGACAATAAACGGGATCAGTATTTGACTAACGACTTAGGGGAGCCTACTGGGCTTAGATAAATCTTTACTACTTATTACCTCTCAGGAGTATAGGGCGGCTTGCTGCCCAATTGGTCTATTAATCTATCAGTCAGACTGGATTATAATACTATACTTTGATCTTACGGGTAAATGTAGAACTTTTTGGTATGGTGGATAATTACTGCTTTGAAATAATGGTCGGGTATAAAATTTCTACGTTATTTCTCACTCCGCATATCACTATTATTTTTGTTTTACAGTGGCTGTCGTCAGTGGAACTTAAACTAGATAGTAAAATTGAGACACACTACTTTAACCTACCGCCTGGCGCGCGGCCGAACTGCATGCGGCGAGTCCACCTTTTAGCAGTTTTCGAGGAGAAGCAATGAACGAAATGTCTCGGGACTTTAGGTAATCCCTTTTCACTATGTTTCGACTCTATGGACACCATCTGTACTCATCTCACCATCTCTAGTCAGATAAAAATCCAGTCAAAAACTGATAAGAAAACCTTATCCTTCTGAAATAAGCACTTCCCCCTCATAGATGACAAACATTTTGTTGAATAAGGTAGAATTTTGATATGCCGCACTCAGTGCGGTGCGCGCCCTGTCATGTAATTCACAACAACGTGCCTGGCAGTAGGTTAACCCTTTCTTCCAAGTAAAAATAACAAACTTGTTTCCATTTTTATTTTGTATCAACTAATATTTAAACCAATCCTAGATCCCGCAACCTGTTTTCTGTAACATTAAAAAAAAAACATTTTCCTCAAAATAGAATTGCAATAAATTGATATATTTTTCAAATACACAAACTAGTAAAGACACGAAAGTTTGCAGAGAGTTTCAAACATTTATAGATATCACAATAAGCTGGATACATAAACGGCCAATTCACTTGACTAGCAGTTTGCAAAGAGTGCTGCTAATGAGCAGGCATTCAAACAGGCAGACGATAAAAATACTTAATAAATACATTGCATGCAACGTGAAACGAGTTTCCACTTCATATTTTCACTTTGGCAACACTGGGTTGCGATTCACTAACAAAACGAACAAAATAAATTGTAGTATTATTTTCCAAATATTTTTTATATGATTACCGCACCAGAGTCTGCCGAAGCCAGTCCGACTATGACTTCATTAAATTGTCTCTCGTAAGGGTGTGGGTGAAAGTAGAGGGTTGCAGTCGAGGAAGAAGAAGATTGGGATATACTTGACTATTCCTTTCTGGTCATTAGACACGGCTATTGCCATTTCGTGCAATATTTCGATTCTGAATGGTTTTCCCTTAACAGGGTGATACTGTGAGTTTTATTTAAATTTAGATATTTAAAATCCGCTACAGTGTATTTATTTGAGCATATTAGTGAAATTTAAATGGTAGAAATAATTAAGTTAAAAAAGTGGAATGTAAAATATTGACATTTTTGGATGTGTTCAGAAAATTATCAAATTAAAAAGTACATACTTAAAATGTATTTAAGCGGATATTATTCCATATTTAAAATGGGTGAATAGAAGCTATTCACATATTTTCTTGGTAAGTGAAATTACACCCTATGATTTTTGACGTGTAATAACTAGTGTAAAATTAAAATGGGAAACATTTGAATTACTGCTCAAAGATTCTCTTCTTGTGTAACGACAAAGAACAAAACAAGTTAAGATTTCTACAAAATAGAGCAATGAGAATAATTCTTAGGCGAAATAGTTATTAAAAATTAGCTAAAATGTCAGAGGAGCTAATTTGGCTAACAGTGAAACAGATGCTGACATTAAACATAATGATATGTATACTAAAAAAATAGAAACAACTCGTTACCAAAATATTTTTCTGACAAAAATATTTTAAACGTAGTTATTCACATATAATGCGCTGTCGGAAACCAAAAACATTACACCGATGAATACATTAAAAATGGTTTGTAAGAACCACAAAAAAATCGTTAGTAGGTAATATCCAGAAGTATATAAGTTATATTTAATATTGTTACATCATTAGTTATTTTGTAAACTTAAATGTATAAATCACTTAAGGAATAAAAAAACATAACTTAAACTAATAATGATAAGAGAGTGGATTTCATCATCTTAAATACAAAATTAATTTATATCACTTTTCTGTTTATCAAAAAAGTGATATAAATTTATTAATATTTATATTTATCAAAATTATTTAACAGCTTGGAAATTGATTCCTTCTCGGTAAATTGAAAATTGATTGTTGCAATTCGATTAAATTGTATTTGCTTCCAACAAGAACAAGTTCTAATCACTAACTCTAGGAATTAAAAACACTGGTGTACGTTAACTCAATTTGTATTACAAACTAATACTGATGAAAATGCAAAAGAACAAATAAGGAAGTAATTTACATCAGAAAGCCCCATTAAAATATAAGTAACTTGTATGGCACTGTTTAGTAATTACATCACCGAAAGGGCTCTTCACGTAGTCGTTTAGGAATAATGTACCCTTTTTTGAATAAATTGTTTTCAGGTGCTTTCTAAAGCCTTCAACGCCAATTACGGACGTGAGTTTAGATGGCAAGTTATTCCGAAAACACAGACCCATTTTGTTAAAAGCTCTGTTTGAAATGTTGCAACATTTTTTACGAGAAGACTCCGACAGTCTGTTCAGTCTGCTTTGAACGACCAGAGCATACATGTGTTGCCTCGGGGTAAGAGAATCGCTCACTCAGAGAGAAGCTAAGCACAATGGCGCCAGACCATTCAGTGCCTCATACACTGTAAGACTATTTCTCAACTTTACTATTTCTGTGAAGATTCGGTACATTAGGAGTACGTAAGTGCTGAACATTTATTTCTGTGTTCAATTTTATATAAGTGCATTGGGCGAACCAGATTTTAAAATAAATAAATTTATCAAAAAAACAAAGGTTATTGCGTGAACACTGGTATAGAATTATATAAGACGTAGGTACATAAATAAACCGAGCTTTTTCACTCTGATTCGTAAAAATAATTCATATTATTGTAGTTGTGCAAAACAACAGTTTCAGCAAAAATCCATAAAAGTGTAACTACGTATTGAACTAAAATATTATGTTTCCAGCAACGCAATAATATTATCAAAGAAAAAAGCACTCGTACTGTTATGTTTCTTTAGTTGTTATAAGTAATGATCCCGCATAAGTTTTCTCATAAAATAAATACGTTAGCTTTGCAGAAGCATTATTTTACCAATGTACGATAAAACGCCATGTTGACAACATGACTTTTTTCAGATTTTACTAAAGACTTAGATTTCGACTTTTATTTTTAAAAATATCTTATTTTGGGACTCGTATATTTTATGGAAAATAATACCGACGTCAGAACACGGTGAACTGACAAAAAATATTTCAAACTTGTGCAAGTCATTCGTGTATTGGACCTCCGTTTCACCGCGCTCATAGTAATAAGGAAAATACATCCAAACGAATGCGTGCCGCCCTACAAAAACCTCGATATAATGGAAAACCGGAAAAGCTGAACCCCATTCTCATCTCTGCCCCGGAATAATCACTTTATGTTCTGGTTTCCAACAAGAACATTGATTAAATACTTTCTGCTCAGAATAATTTTCGAGTTCGAAGTCTTTTATCTCAAACATTAGTAAGTTTGTCAAATATAAAAAAAACAGCGAATGTGCAAGCTTGTAAGTACCTAAACATTCAGATACCAAAAACTGCTGAGTTATTTATTCAAAACTTAAACTTGTTTTACGTAGACATTAATAAAATAAATGGTTAAAAATAATCTACACAAACAATTACTTTTCAAAATTTACAAACTTATTGAGTTCTAATACTTACCACAACCGTTATATTTTAAAGTACTTAGATGGCCTACGCTGTCAAGTAGTAAGACGCTCGACTACGAAACTAGAGGTCGTGGGTTAAAACCTGGCGTGCGCAAATAAATTTAACCTAATTAATATGTGTCATAACACATTTAATTAATATAAAATAATATAAAGTATATTTAAGGCACGTTCCAAAGTGGTAGATACTTTAAGTAACACCCTGATAAAAGATCACCATTCAGAATTGAAACGTTGCTTGAAATGACTTTAGCCGTGTTTGGTGACTAGATCTGAATAACCAGGTACTTCCCAACCATCCTCTTTCCCATATTCTTTCCCTCCCCACTACCATCAACATCAAAACCTACCCCAATTGACAATGCCATAGTCTCACTGGTTCTAAACGGTTGGGAGCAGCTGAGACTCTTGTGCGGTATGTAGTATGAAAAAAAACTTTGAAAATTAGTTCTGAAATTATTTCAGTTCAGAAACTATTTCGAAAAGACTTTTTTTGAAAATGCCTAAGAGATAATTATTTGAATTATTCTAGAACATAGAGAAGAATATTTCATGGGAAAATAAGGTTCCGTTACATTGACTGAAAGTTTACCTCTTTTTTTACGCCCGCAAAAATAACTAAAGGCAAGAATATTCATAGCTCACTTTAAAACAAATTTAATTTTACGTGGACTTCAAAATAGAAGTAACCTTAATCAGTGAAATTTCTTTCTTTGAAATTTATACCTGATAGGGAAAAACGTGTAGTTTATTAAAAAAATAATGATGCTGGTTTAACTTGTGAGTAATTTAAATAGTTAAAAATACTAATCATTTATGAGCCTAAAGATTGCGAGTTTCTACTACGACTTATTTCAAAAATGTTCCTCAAAATGTTGTCTTTTTCCACTGTTAATGGAGATACGTATTTTTGAACGGTAGATCAATTTATTTTTAAGCGATGTTGTCCATCAAAAAGGCCAAATATCATCAGGTTTGCTGCAATTTAGTTGAGGCAGTCAATTATTACAATTTTTACCAGTGAAGAAAATTACAAAAGACATGTATTCGTCAGGAATAGCATCATTAACACGGCTTCTTAAATTCTACCACTCCGAAAACACATAATAGATTTAGTCAAAACTTCTTACTTCAAATTAGATTCGAACCCAAATTCTTTCATTTCCAACCTTGGCCGCTCCACTTTAAATACAAATACAAAAAAAATCCTATTGTAGCAAAAGGCAGCCAGCTCCCCGGGTAGAAAAGATTATCTCCTCATTAATGCACCTCTAACCACAGTTTACAAAGGAAGAGGGAGAAATAATCAAGAAAAAATCAATGATACGAGATGTACATGTCATAAACGTCGTTATCTAAAGAAAATTATTTAATTTCTTTGGTATAATATAGTTCGAATGCTTATTACTCCATATTGTCTATGCCATTCTTACCGGTCACTCGTAAACCCAGAGTCAGGCCAATGAATTCAATGAATAAATGCCATTACTTTATAACGCCATTTTATTCGCCCACAAATACAATATTTTAGAAACCAAATTCAAATTAACTGATGGAAAAGGATCCAGCTTAAATTTATAACACTTTTTTGTCAAAAACAGAGAGACTGTGGGGTTTGCCACAATTTGATCAAATTACTCAAATACTTTATTTTAACCTTTAAATTTATTTCCCTCTCTCGGTTTTAGAAAACTCTTTTTTGTCATCGGGACCCACGTGAAATTATCAGATTAGTTAACCTTTTTCGTGACGAAGGAAAGGTTTATCCAAAACCGGTCAAGAGTGTTAGTATTGGTGACCTCAGCAAAATATTTATAATTATCTTCAAAGATTTTATGCTCATTATTTTTATATTAATTATTGAAATAATATCAATAATCCTCGTTATTTTTTCTCTTTCATATTTACGTTAAGAGATATTATTGAAGTAATAACAAAAATCCATTGCAACAGAAATAATAAAGAGGATTATTGATTTTATTTCAATAATTATTAATATAAAAGTTATAAACATAAAAGCTTTTAAGTCAATTCTACTATATTATTAATTCCCGACTTGTTAAGAAGTCAAAGATCTTCTGTTAATAAAAATAGATGGTTTATCCAAGACACCATCTAGGTATATAATATGTGTTTGGGTAGAGCTTTGTATACCATACAAAGATGGTAGGCAAATAGAAAGAAAAATTGAAAAAAATGACATTTAAAATTTTCAAATAAAGAACAAGATCGATTAAAAATGTCGGTGTTGTTATAAGATCTTGGTTGCTCAATTCGCAGAAGCGCTACTCCCGCATAGAGTAGGTGATCCGTGTTCGAGTCTCGGTTACGACCGTTATTTCTTCTGTTTCATATTTGCGTTGAGGATAATTGATATTATTTCAATAATTTATGTAAATAAAATTATTTATAAATAAAAAAAATAACTTCCTAATTCAGATACGGTGGTAGCAAAAGCTGGTCGGCATTACATATACATTCAAGTATAATACAAAGTTCCTAATTTTTTATTTTTTATTATATGTATTTAATGGTGTTGTACAGTAAGTACTCACGCCTACCAGCGCCTATTATTACTTAAATAATCAAATGGATGAAATACTTATACCACAAAAACCATGTTTGCTAAAACATCGATTTGATTCAGTATCCCGTCATATAACGCTCACCACCATATTTGTGAAACTCATCAGAAATAGCAGTTATGGACAACAACCACAATATGATGATTAACGATGTTTCTGTACTGCCCGTTTGTCATATCACCGTAAATGAATATGCATCCATTTCAATTTTCCGTATCACAGCCGGAAAACTATGTTTGCGAGGCCCATTTATCTTAACAATCAACATCGCAACACCCACGCCTGGAAGTAGCCAAAATGATTACATAAATACAGAAACTACAGAGAATAAATTAAAATACTCTCTGTATTTAAACCTGCGGGTAAATCTTTATTCCACAGTTTATTGCACTAATCTAAGTCATTTCACAGTACGAAAGTCAGGGCCTTTGAGATGGTACTTGGAATGTTACTTATTAATTTTATATATGTATATTATTTACGCTCTTAAGGGGCAGCACTCAATAATGACGCTAAGGGTTACTTTAGAGCATTCTAATATAAGCAATATTACAGATGATATTTGCAAATTTTCTATGAGTAGTTAGAAAAATGTCTGAGGTTTCTAGTGAGTACTTTTTTTTTAATTCTAAGAAAAACTTTTTATAATGTTAATAAAAGGTGCAGTTTGAAAACTAATAAAGGCATTTTTGAACGTTTTACCTTAAATTCTAGTATGCATTTCATACTAGATTTTTAGATAAAGAATAAGAGATTACTGTTTAAAACTTGTATTCACTGGAAACCTTAGACATTTTTCTAACCACTTTTATGGAATTAACAGATTAGTGATACGAAATGTTAAAATTTTCAAACTCATATTTTATTATAGAACATTAAAAAATATATCTACAGAACTTAATTCGTTTCCAAGCTTACGAAACCTTCAAAGTGGAGAATGAATGACGTACTTTGTTCACAATTCAAGAAGAACATCTCTGGTCTCAAGTCTCAAGCTATGATTTAGTAATCGGAACCTTATCAGCTTTATTAAGTCAGGTGCATCCATTAAGTCATTTACTTATTTGTAAAAAAAAGTTCAAAGTCGCGCATGGTTCTTCTGCGAGACAAGTCGATAGGTATAATATTTGTTTAATAAATTCATTTCTTTACCATATTTTGTTTAAATGAGACTTGCCGCCCGTAACTTTTTGACTCAAAGAGAAATATTAAGCCATTATGATTTTTTTGATATGGGTCAGTAAGGATTTTAACGAAGTGAAACATTATTTTTCGAATAAAGTACTACGGGAGAACACATAATATAATATATTGCTTTTTCAGTTATCCATCACAGCCAAATAAATAATTAAAAAATCGACTCGTTATCAAACATTTTATCACATTCAATAGCTTAAAAAAAAAATTGTTGTAATAATTTTTTTTAACGATCAATTTATCATTTGTGTTGTTAAAAAAATATCAAAGTTTAAATAAAAAAGGTGAATGTTCTACTCTCCGCTCGGCAAACTTAACTTATTTATGGTAGAAAGAGGTTTTATTAAGATAAGTAGTTACTATCCGGCTTTGTTCGAGTTTCCAATGCTCTATTTTCTTATTTAACAAATGAAAAACCTGCAACGAAGAATGCAGGCGAAGTGTTTTCTTATTTTTTGACAGCTTAATGGAATTTTCAAAACTTCAAAGTTCAGACTGAAAACAACGGTTTTAGTCTAGAAAATAATGATTTTAAAGCTATGCAAAATTCACCATGCCATAAAATACTATTTGGGAGCTTATTGCTGCTTAATGCAATAAGTTTTTATATTGTGTGAATATTCCCAAAGAAAAATTTGCACTGAGCACGTGCAGTTGCAATGTACGCACACAGAGAATCATTTTCATCAGAGGAAAAAAAACGATAAAATCTCCACCCCTGTTCTCGGTCTCTTCACAACAAGCCAACGCGGAAGCTCTAATTGTCCTGTGTTACTGCACGTGCGACGAAATTTAACGTAATATAGAATGAAATGAGCACTAACAAGGTTGCAGGGAGGTGCTTTCCAATACTGTAATGGTGAACTATTGCAACTAGCTGTTTTATTATAATATTTGATTTAACAATAACGGAATTATGTGACTGAAAGGGTACCCTTTTAGGTTTTTAACATTGTTTTTTTAATAAATTTCCAGTAAGTCTAATCGGTTGAAACTCCCTAACATCTCCACAATAGTGGGAATGAACAATTAAATATAACTTTTGGATATGTGAAGGGTAGAATGTGAGAGAAAAATTCTTAAGTAAAACTTGCACCTTCCAATAACTGAAAAGGTACCCTCATATGTTTTGTATTGAATTCATCACAAGATCAAATTAAAATATGACTATTGGTAATAATATTTTAGTTTGATTGGGTTATAATGAAAAAAATAGTTACAACGAATGTCTGAAAGTATAATATAGAAGTTTTTTTTGCAATCAAGCATTTTGACTCGCTGATATAACGTTTATTGCAGACTAGTTTCATACAAAAAGCTCAATATTTTCGAGTTATTCGCCACTTATGTTTCAAGTTTCTGCAAAAAAAGTTTTCATTATTCTGAATAAAACCAAAAGTTATTTAGAATTAAATTATGGGATGCATTTTAAAGAAAAGCAAATATACAGTAAATAATCAATAGATAATAGAACTTTCTTGGATTCCAATATAAAAAAGTGAAAAATTTTAACAATGTATTTACTTTGCATTTTTTTAATAAAAGTGTGCATTGTAAAACTTGATATGTAAATAGAATGTGACAACCACATGTGAAAAAGTAGATTTACAGAACTGTTTAATGTATGGAAAACTGATTATTCATAATGCGATGCCTAAAAGTGTGAAAAGTGAGGGATAACCATTTTTTTTTTGTCAAATGTTTTGCATATCGTAAAAACATTATAGGTATAATATAAATTGTAAAATGTCCATGTACGTACCTTCCTTATAAAAATTTAAATACCATGAACGAGTATTATGAACTAATCAGTAAAAAAATAATAGGTGCCACTGAATCTGAAAATTATTGACGATTATGGATGGTGAAGTTAATAGGTAAGCATTTCATTGGTTTTCGAAAAACCTCCAGGAGGTCTATTACGGATCAATTGTATCATTCATTATATGGTCGCTGAAATGGAAAAAATGGCTTGAACGACACTTTGGTCAAAAATAAGTTACATTTGCAGTTTTGATCAGTTTTTTTTCGGCGTCAAATGCTCTGACTCTTGTTTGATTCTGAAGACTTTTGTGGCTTTTTAGCCATCTAAAATATATTGACCGTTTGGGAGAAGGCTTGACTTAAGCGACACAAGTTTTTAAAACTTTTCGTCACTTCAGGTAACTCAGTAAAAGCATTGAATTACCTGAGTTAGCTTTAAAATAAAAAATACAACCAGGTACTGAAGACTTGTGAATTTTATTGTAAACAATGCGTTAGAAGAAGGTGCATACCAAAATATGATTGTAGGAAGATAACAAAGTAAATGAACAAACAACGTTTTGTAGAAATTTAAATATCTATTATAAACATGCATGATTGATAGTACTTACTTTACCACGGAATTCACTAAAATGGTTAGAATGATTTCTATGAGAGTTATACTAGTTTTGGGTATATTTATCATAGCAGTGTTTTCACAAAACGGGTATTTTACCGCGGCTTTCCTTCTTACACTTGTTATTGACTCTCGTACTGAAGAGAGGTAGACTACTCTTTTATTAATGGAGAACTTGCATCGCCGACACCCTAAATAAGAAAATAAATCATGTTTTGAACATCCCAATATAAGTCCGAGATAATATTTAGAGTTTTATTGGAATTATGTGCGTAAAAGCAGAAGGGACAAATTAAAATGTTAATTATTGCGACGTGGCATCTCTCAACGCCGTTAGAGATAGAATACAAGAAGTATAGAACCTCGTATTGTATGGCCGTGAAATGAGGACAAATTAATAAATTACCCGTAACGTCTCTCTTTCCACATACGTCTCGTATAGAGTAGACAAAACTGCGCTCTCAATAAATGTGAATTGATATCGTTGACGCTGTAGAAAAAGTAACAAACTCTTAGGAACACTAGAATATCAACTAGATTAAGTCACATTTCCTTCAGTTAGGTAGGGGTCCTATTGAACTCATGCACGTATTGCGTATTAAACTGGGTTGAATGGCGCTCATTTCTATCGACAGACGTACGGAATAGACTTTATATTTTGCAGGTAATCATGGTGATTTAGTAATGTTGCTAGCTATAAAATAGGATCTTGACGGCTTGCAAGTAGTAAGACGATCGAGTACGAATCCAAAGTCACGGGTTCAAGCCCAGCGTACGCAAATTTTATTTAATCAATATGTGTTATACCACATTCAATTACAAAAAAAAAAAAAAACAATAGTATATATGCGGCACGTTCCAGAGTGGTAGATGCTATAAGTATCGCTCTGGTGAAATGCCACCGTTCAGAGTTGAAACTTGAACTTGTTCAGAGTTGCTTGAAAAGGTTTGAGCCGTGTTTGGTGACCGAATCTAAATAGCCAGGTACTTCCCAACCTTCCTCTTCACAATCTTCTTTTCCTCCCTACTACTTTTAGGCTCACAACATATCCCAATTAAGAATGTCAAAGTCATACTGGCTCTAAACGGTTGGGAGCTATTGGTACTCTTGTGCGGTATTCACTATAAAAAACAATAGAAAAAGAATAAAAGACCGTGAGAAGATTCGATTATATGGTTGAGGTAAAATTTGTGTTCATAGTCGGTTCATGCTTTCAAAAATGAAAAAAACCGTAAGTTTAAACGGTTGATAAATGTTCGAAGTAATGTGTTTCCAAGTACAAATTCTGCAAGATAAATGAACGAACTGCGGCACAACTAAACTCTTTTTAACACTACCACCTTAATATATGCGCCACCAAAACGACGGGTGAACGCTCCTTTCACCTTGCGGCTGACAATGAAAAACATAATGTTTTTAAGGTGTTACAGTTTCTCACCTAAAAAAAACTTTTTAACTTTTGCGCCCTTTTTGGCATTTAGCCTGATAAAGGTAGTTCTAAAGTCATTAAAAACTAAAAGTTGTAGCCAGAGATGATCTGGCACTGAACCATTTTCATTCGCAAATTTCGGGTAGCCGTATTTTACTGAAAATTATATTTTGCCAGAGTACCCCGAGAGAAAAGTTGACTGACTGCGAGTAGGCCGGAACTACGACATTTTTTTTTAATTAGCAAGTTTTAACATCTGTTATAATTAAAGAGAAAGTTGTCGTTTTACCATTGCATTTTTTAAATGCGGTGTTTTAAAGGCGAGCTCATTTGTATTTTTCTTTTAAGTAATAACCTTCTGCTTGTTTTGTGAAAATGTTATAGCAGTGTGAGCTGTGTATAAGTATATGCTTAAAATAATGTTCAACCGTAATACGATTTGGAAATAATAGAAGTTTGATGTAAGCCTAATATTCAAGTTTAAGGAATGAATGCTAAGATGGTTTGAAACATGTAGAGTGGATGGACGGATTTAAGAATATCTAGAGAATATAAGCCGCACTAGTGATTCTACGAAAAGTTGGAAACGCCTTAGGAATACGTGCTATGATCAAGTGATTCAAATACTTGTGACGGGTCGAGTGAATACGATTGGAGCAAAGAGTGTGTAGATAGATACAATAATTAAATAGAGCTCTTACGAAAGTACAAACGTTTAGTAAAATAATACTGTTATAAATCAAAAAATTGGAGTAAATCGAATGTAACATATCAAACATCTTATATTTTCGTAGAAAGTAATCGCTTTGTGATTTGACATTTTAACTTAAAATGAAATAATAACTTTGGGTAAGACTACAGATTTTATTATTATTTCTTTACGTTATTCTTTTGTTTTCTTGGTGTTCTCTTTTTTAATTTTTTTTTAATATTGTGTTCTCTATCTGTATGTGAGAGTTTATATAACCACACCCGCGAAGTGATTGCTTTCTACGAAAAAAAATTAAAAAAAATAGTAAAAATTTAATTTTTCATCCAAGTGGTATTATTTGAATTTATGTAATAATTCTGTTTTTGTTTATAATCGAGAGAGAAAAAAATGTACTCACGAAAGTTGTCTTGCTTTGCAAAATCTTATTTGTCTTAATAAATCAAGCTTTTCAACACTTCATCAATTATTTTGAACTTTTCTTCAACCATTCAAAAGTTTTGAAAGCGAATTCTTTTTGACCGACCATCGAACAAAACGTACACATCACTACTTATTTAGACACGTGAAGAAAGGCACGTGCGACGGCTAACATCAAAAAAGGTCTCTAGTAACCCAAAAATGCCCTGCAGATATACAGTCACAAAGAAAAATGGAGGATCAAAGAATAAGTATGTATTCCTTTTCTTGTAATTTTCTGAAAAGCTCCATTTCACGTTTTTTATAACCTTACATTGTTTGAACACGGTGAAAAATATTTGTACGACTTTACTCTTATTATTTTCAATGTTAGCACCATTCGTGCCTTTAAAGCTTTTCTGACAAAAGTGCTTTCAACTTCAACGTTTTAATGGTTTTGTTGTATGGCGTCACTTAGGACCTAGACCTTTTTTTCGTTATATTTGGGTATTAACCAGACAACACAACGATTAATAACAATAACATTATTGTTATATTCTTAGTGCCCAAATAATATTTTTTTTCTTGTTAACATGGGTATTAAAGACAGCCATTGGAACTCCAAATATTCTAATAATAGTTTATATTTATAGATGTATTTTTTTTTTCACAGAAAGCCATCACTATGTGGTTTGACATAGATAAAAAAGGAAAAAATAACTTTGTATAAGACCACGAATATTATTAGAAATTATCATTATCTGTCGCTTTCTCTCTGTTCCTTTGTTATAATTTAAATGTTATTCAATTGTTTTCTCATTGTTCCGTTATTTTATTTTATATTTCGTTCTCCCTCTGTATGTACTCGTATATATCACCGCACCCTTTGTATTTTTTGTTAAATTTAATTTTGTACCCTGATGATGCTTAGCCTAAGCGAGACCGGTCGGCCATAAAAACTAAAATAATATTTGTGGTCTTATAAAAAGTTATTTTTTCATTTCTTTATATATATTTTTGTCTGCAAGATTGTTGGAATTTTCTGAGGTTTCTCGTGTATATTTTTAGCGTTAACTTAACTTTAATATAGATAGCAATTAAGATAATTTATTTATTTATTTATGGGAATACCGCACGAGCGTCCTAACAGTCCGGATCCAGTCTGATTATGGTATTCCCGATTGTGGTGTGTTGTGACACTGAAGGGGGTGGGTAAGGGTCTTCCCTTACCCACCCCCACAGATGTGGAAGAGAAAGGTTGGGAAGTACTTGGCTTTTCAAAATTCACAATTGCTCAAAGAGCAGTGGCGATTCGTGACTTTTTGGTGCGCTAGAGGGCTGAGATTGAAAAACACGTCACGGTTGCCGAAAGGGATTTTTATTTTTTTCAAATAAATATTTTTCAAAAAAATAGAAAATCTTCATACAAAAAAAAAAAAAATAAAGAAAAAAATCTTTTCAGGTTACAAAAACATCAATGAGGTGGTATTTTTCAATCTTGGCACTCTATCACACTGAAAAGTCACGAGCCACCCCTGTCAAAGAGAGAGAAGCGCAATACGACATAATACCCCACAAATCAATCACGATAATACAACCTTGAAAATGTAAAATCTTACCCTGTAATATTATTGATATAAAATCAATTGTACCAATATTGAGACAGGTTTTATTTGATTAAGTCCGTGAATAATGAAGGTGTAACTTCCGATACAAGGCAATAAGCTACAACCCCACGTACAATGGGATCGGGAAGTCCATTGAAGACCCAACTCAACCCTCGCTAAAGGTTCCCCAAAAAGGCCTAAATACGACGGGGCAGGATTATCTCCCAGCAAGCTTCGGGGCGGGAGGGTGGCGGGTGGGTGTCGGGGTGGTGTAACGAGGGCGAAAATTCATTTTGAAGGGATGAGTGACAAATCTAACAAATTGTATTAAAATTGATTGATTCCCTCTGTTAGAAAGTACTCTTTATCTGATTGATTCAATTTAAGTGGTAAAATAAATATAATTTTTAATTTTAACTTTAAAACTTTTTTTGTGGGTCACTTGATGCATGATTTGCATCTTACTTGGAAAGGCAAAAAGACTTGAGCGACGCTTTCGTCAAAAATGAGTTAAATATGCAGTTTTGTCCAGTTTTTTTTCTGCATCGAATGTTGTCTCTCGTTTGATTCTAAAGAATTTTGTGGCCCTTCAGCCGTTTAAAATACATTAACCATTTGGAAGAAGGCTTGACTCAAGCAACATAATTTTGGAACTATTTTAGCTTTTTATCGCTTTAGGTAACTCAGTGAGAGCATTGAGTTACCTCAGTTAATTTTTTTTCTTAAAGCGCTCTGGTATAAACTTCCCAAAATGGTGTTTCAGCCCTTTTGCCTTTCCGGCGACGATATTTTATTCGTTTTGAAGCAGTCAAAACTGTAAAAGGGTGAGCTCTGGCGTCATAAAATTTGGAAAAAGTAGATTTTGTGTTATAAGTAGGTAAAAACTTTTTTTTTTCTATGAAAATAATTTCCATCGTGAGCTAAAGGGCTTTGTTATATTAATTTAACTCTGTAATTTTATGAAATTAGGTTTGTTTCATGTTTTTAGATTGTTCAAATGAAAGAATGATGAATTTCGAGCGAAAGCCGGGTCCTATATACTTTTGAAAAATGTGAATTTCATCCCAGTATCATACCTACCATTTTTTACCTAATTGGAAAAACAACGCAAAGACTGTTAGGTTTATCTCCCGGTTGCGGTGCATGTGGCGTAGCGATATCCTTTACGTAGAATTTTAAAATTAATTTTGTTATTTAAAAAATGTTCAATTAGTAAAAAGATAATTAATATTTGTCGTAAATATACATTTTTTTATCAATTAAAGTTATTAATAAATCTCATCCATTAGATGCCGACACAACAAATTATTTTTGAATATACAGTCAAGTACCGGCTCTAGATTGTTGGAACTCAAGGAATGTTGAAGAAATAAATTGTGATTTAAAAAATAGAGCGTCTTTATTCCAGTCTCCTGGGTGAATATATTAATAACTTATTTTATACCAGAAATACCATAATAAGTAGGTACTCGCATGTTTTTTTTTCAGGAAAAAGTACAAAGAAGAAAGGAATAATAACAACTGAAACATGTCTGGATGAAAACTTCGTGTATTTGAAATGAATACAACGAAATCACTCGATAATGTTCAATAAATTCAAACAGTTTTATATCATAACCCATCAGTGGGAGGTAGCTAAATACATAATATCGTTGCTGAAAAGGCAAAAGGGCTTAAGTGACACTATGTTTAAAAACAAGTTTCAACATTTATGTTTAGATTTTTTTTTTGTGCATCGAATTATCTGACTCTCGTTTAATTCTAAAGACCTTTATGGCCCTTCAGGCATCAAAAATACATTTTCTATTTGGAAGAAGGCTTGACTCAAGCGACATAAGTTTGGGACTATTATAGCTTTTTATCGCCTCAGAGCATTGAATTCCGTGAATTAACTTTGTTTTTTTAATCCAACCAGGTACTGAAGACTTATGAATTTTGTTGTACAAAAAAAAAACTTGTGCTATGCCGTAAACTTCTCAAAATGGCGCTTCAGCCCTTTTGCATTTCCGGCGATGATATAATGTTCCTTTGCCCGATGTGTTCAAGTATGTGATAATAACGATTATAGGACTTATGAATTTTTTAGCTTTACAACCTATTTTTGCTTATGATTCAGCACTCTATTTTGAAAAATAACGAATAAAAAACATAGGGTTTTGAGTTTTGGCGCCATATCTCATTATCGAAATAATCTTTATAGTAGAAAATTGTAGGGCTAACCTAAAAATCCACATATAAAAAGCTGCTAAGGTTCAAGAGTTAAGCGTTTAAAAGCTTTTGGTGCTTCAGAAACGAATGAACTGAATTTCTGCTTTGTAGAAAAGATTGTTGCATTCTTCGAGTCTAGATCGCACCCCTGCTAAGTCGCACCCTCGCTATCTAGCGTCATACTCGGGGTTGTTATCCAGAACAATATGCGTTCGGTTCATCGCAAGGCTGTATTTTCAACATGTACAGATTCAATGAAGACTGGCTTATCCAAGAGAGAAGGAACATAATAAGCCGCCTCCCGTTGAAAAATCTAATTTATTCGTTAGCTGGAAACGCGAAATGAATACGTAATGTGCTAAGTCTCAGTCTCAGTACTCTTGCATTGAATTACTTTTAAGGGACATATTTCACAATTATTTACGCGCTCTCCTTTGGCTAAACAAGGTGATCTTGACACGCGACAAGCTTTCCTTAGAAAGCACACAGAGGGCCTAGCTTAACACGTAAGATTTGATTTCATTCAAGTGAAAGTACTAATTTTGTGTACATGTAGTGTCATTTTCATACTACCCTAAAACTTATCTTTGAAGAAAATTCAATATTTTGGTTTGAAAGACAGCATATAATGAAAGTTAATTTAAAGAGAATTGTGGTGCAAATTAATGAACTGGAATACAGATTGGTAAATCGTGCGAGCCCCACGATAAAATTTGTTTCATATCTCTTACAATTGATAATTATTCAAAAATACAAACGTCTTTAATCAAATAAATATTGCCGGCAATAACCACATCGATGCTGGAAGGGTAAAAAGGCTTAATCAACACTAAATATTTTTTTTACTTAAAAAATGAGCTAAATATGAAGACTTATGAATTGTATTGTAAAACAAACAAAACTTTCGAGTGCTCTGGTGTAAACTTCTCAAAATGGCGTTAAAGTCCTTTAGCCTATCTGACGACGATATGTATATATTTCTGCATATATTAACAGTTCATCAGAGTGATAAACTAAATAGAAACATAAGTCACCAGATATCAGTTACTTACTTTTTGATTATTGGGAATATACAAGTTGTTACCCTTGAAAAATTCCGCAATGTAACATGAATCGCCAATAAAATAGTTCTCATCTTAAATATAGAATAACTTTTGCTAAAATACATTAAAAGGTATGGTTCTTTATAAGGTCGGTAGGTATTCTTAATTTGTATATTTGAGAATTTCAATTGTTAACAACAGTTCCAATTTTTTCATAATTTACACTCATACGAACGTACATACTCAAAAAAAAAGTATTTACAGTTAATTATAAAACTTTTCAGTCGCTCGATTTTGACTGAATTGTGAATTAATATTTTCTGATAAAAAAATTCAGTGGAAATTTTTATAAAATTATTGTTGAACCACTGTTTTCGTCATCTCGTAAAAAAGTTAATATTTCATGAGAGCAAACTTATAAAATTTCCTACTTTGTCTTACTGTATAGTAGCACAGCTGTGTTTACCATAATGATACGTTTGTATGGAATCTAAAATTCAAGTTTAGTATTCGACATGAGTAGACAAGGTATTGTCGGATTTGATGCCAGAAGTTGGATGACAATGCACAACGTGTCATCCTAGAATAAAAATATGGTATTCAGACTTTTCCTAGGCCATCGTTTTTCATTTTTTTAGTACCGCAACCCGCTCAAAAGCAATACAAAAAATAGTCTGAAAAACGACCCCCTCACTATATATTTTAACGTTTATCAAAGTTTTACATTACTAACCTGAACAATAATGTGTTTACCCTTGCTACTAAAACCGGTGAGTGACATGTTCAAACCACAAGGCATGTATAACATTAGTTCTCATATTACTTTTACACGTTGAAACTTGTTACCTCTTAGTAACCGCGTTTGAAGTTGTAGGAGGGCTCGCCTGAGCAGTGTAGGCCGCGGCGGCAGGCGGAGGCAGTGGCGCACATCCATCCGCGGGCTTTGATACGCTGAGACAGGTTTGTGCAAGTTACCTCGGGACTAAAACTTTCATTGTTAATTGCTCAGAGCAAGAATATACGGAGAGATAGCTAAATAGTTTTACCCAACCAATACAAATTTACGACAAATCACTTTCTCCGGGTTTTAACGTCGTAAGCGGTGAGAGAGAAAGAGACAAGACAAGTTCTCACATAATATAGCCCCACCATTCGGTATGTAAGCATGTTCTCCGTCTCCCGCGTCTTCGGTTACTCCACCCACTACTTTTTGATGTGCGAAATAACTGGACATAACTCAACGGTTTTTTAGGTTATATCGTATATTTTTGTTGATAACAATAATGTAAAATAGTTGTTTTACAAATACACAAAAACGTTATGTCGAAATGTGCTATGAATGGATGTATAAATACCATTGCCCTTAGCCCTAGTCCTAGCCACCACCGGATCCAACCGAGTCAGAAAAAAATCACCAATACTGACTACAAAAGCACCCCCTCCTGTATATTATTACTCTGAGGTTAAAAAAATGTTTTTTTTTTTAAAGAAGTAGAACGATTTCTTCTTTTATACGGTATTTAATAACAAAGAAAACAGTGTGGTATTACAATAAATTGAGCAATATTACTTTATAAAGCATGAAACCTTTAAAACTACTCCGGCATCTGGAAACAAAATACTTGTATTTGCAAAGCAAACCATAACGTTTTTTTTACATATCTTAAAATCAATAAAAGTCAAGCCTTTTCCAAAATGGAAAATAAATTAAAGATGGCTAAAGGGCCACAAAAGTCTTCAGAATCAAACGAGAGTCACAATGCAGAAAAAAAACCTAATCGAATTTGCATATTAAACTCATTTTTGACCAAAAATTCGCTTCAGCCTTTGTGCCTTTCCAGCGACGATATGCTATTTTGCAAATCAATTGGTCATGCGATTGGCAAAGGCCTTTTTGAATTTTTATCAATGCAGCAAAAAACGTACATTTGAACTGAAATAAATGTATTTGAGCATGTACTGATTGCGCAAAAGCGAGAACGGGAAAAACAGTGGCAGGGTAGTAAATCAAAAGAAATTATTCCACAGATGGAATGGACGCACTGCTTTGTTCACAGACATGCGCTTGTCACAAAAGGTGCCAAATAATTTGAAAAGTGTTCTGTCTGAAGCTGTAGAATTGGTTAATTTTGTTTAAAGTCGACAGTTACAGACTAGACTGCTTTCCGCATGGTGTGAAGAATGGGCGCCAAGAACAAGTCACCGCTTTTTACACCAAAGTCACATGGTTGTCTAAAGTTGGAAAAGTTCTAGCAAACCTCTTTGAATTACGAGATGACTTGAATTTTTTTTTATAGATAAAAATAACTCATATTCAGAGTTCTTATAAGATGACGAACTTTTATTACTATCGGATTATGTAATTGAGTGAAATATTTTCTCAAAAACATTTTACTGATGACAAAGTCAATGCTTTCATAAAAAAAACTTGGTATTTGGATTATTCGTTTTGAAAAACGCAATTTTAATGCATCTATTTTAACTTCTAATTATATTGATAAAATATGAACTTATGAAATCTTGTTGTTGATCGTATGTTTACGCGAATTGAAAATTCAGTTACTGAAATATTTCAAGTGATAACGATGATTTCTCGAAAAGATCGCTTACTAATTCATTTGATGAAAATGTTGTTGCAGCTGCCAAATTTACTCGTTGAAACTCACAACAAAAAACTCTACCACTAGAATTTTTGTCACAAGATTCAAATAAGTTTTGGCTTGTACGACAATGTGAATACGTCGATCCCATTTGCCACCTTTTACTTTAGTGAAAAAGACTTCTCATCTTAGGTAGCTTAAAAAACTAAATACAGAAATCGTCTATTAAGACTTATGAAAACAATTTACTAATGTGTGTTTCAAATATCAATCTACGTGTAGAAAGCATTTTAAGTAAAAAACAAACCCCATCGTCGCAATAATTAATTAATTAATACATCTTTTTTATAGTTTCTTAGGAAGCAGATAAATGTAACACTTTATTATAACTTGAAATTAATTAATAAAAATAATTTTTCGTGTACGTGACTAATTTTTTTGCGACCCCCCTTCGCGACCCTCCGGTTGAGAAACAACGCTTCACACCTACTAATGACAGTGAAAAAATAATTAATTAATGGATTTGGCCTACCATAAGATAACTTGCCATTACGAAACGTTTATTTATTGTGATGTATTTAAATCTCGTATTATTATTTAATGATTGCACCAATTTTCGTACTAACGATGCCAATTATTTGTAGATATCTTGTTTGTTTCAATTCGTGTCGCGTTTCCCCAATATTTCAATATGTTTTTATTTACAAAGCGTAATAAAGTAACATTTTATGAAGTAACATTTTTGGTATTACAAAACTGTGATAAATCAAAACACGGTAGTCCGAAATCGCGCACCAGAGGGCAACTGACACAAAATTTATGACAAAATAAATTCTTTCGTTATATACTTCTATTTTGTCAGATAATTGGATGTATTTACAATCGAGTGGAACGACGTTTTAAGGGCCATTTTTGTTTTTGAATTTTCGTATTATAATGGTTATAAAAAGTTGCTTCTACATCTCACCTGTTTGATAAAAAAATCTTCATGGCAAAATTTATACCGAAAAACTTTTCTTATCATTATAGCAATTTATTTTGCGAAATCTCGTTTTTTTCGTGTTTATATTATATTCAAGTTTTTTTAAGCCAAATAGCAATTCGGCAAACAAACTTCTTATGGAGGAAAATAATTGAATATAAATAACAATCGTGCAAAAATTTTGTAAAAAATATTTCTATATGAAATTCAAAAATGCCTTTATGAAACCGAAATGTCAAGATATTTCATTAATATTTTTTTAGATAATTTATGTTCTGTTGTCAATTGAGATTTTGACATTGGGTGAATGTTTTCTGACCCAACTATCGACAATTATGCCCGTGCCTGCATTACTCATTTATTGCACCTCTTCATAAAAATGCAATGTTGTATTCTTTTACTGCTTAATTTCGAGTAATTTAAAAATAATAAAGCACCTAAAACTGATATCGTATAGAATTGGTGATATTTTCTTTTCACATTCCTGCCAGTTGGTAATTTAATTAAATTTTTATGTTAAAAAAAGTTTTTGCTTAATGTTTCTAACACCAGCCACGGTTTCTTCATCTTGCCTTTATTATTCGCGTCAAACCCAATGTCCTTAGAAAAATATGATCATTTGTAGATTAGGCTTATTTTTTAGTCTTTCAATTGGAATTATTTCATAAATGGCTTTATGCACAGTTATCTCGGAGAACGTCATTTCTTCAGCTTTTAGTCTTCTATCGTCCTGTTTCACGTCTAATTGCCATAAATTAGGGTTGGTACCGTTATTGACTGCAAGTATCGCTTTCATAAACGAGCCTTTACTAGCAATTAAAAGCCCTTGAAGTGATATTTTTCAAAAATGGCGATATTTAAAATAAGCAGGAATCATCATTATATCTTAATAAGATATCAATTGATTGAATTTCTAACCTTTTCTGTCCATGTTTATACTACCCGTAGATAATATCGTCGCCGGAGAGACAGAAGGGCTGAAACGCCATTTTGGGAAGTTTACACCAGAAAACTGTTTTTTTTGTTGTTTTATAGTAAAAAACTTCAGTACCTGGTTGAATTTAAAAAAAAAGGTCAAGTCAGGTAACTTAATGCTCTCATTGAGTTAACTGAAGCGACAAAAGGCTAAAAAAAGTCCCAAACTTAAGTTGCTTGAGTCAAGCCTTCTCCCAAACGGTAAAGATATTTTATATGGCTTAAGGGCCACAAAGGTTTCAGAATCCAACGAGAGTCAGAGCATCTAAAAAACAGATCAAAACTGCATAGCTAACTCATTTTTTAGCAAAGTGTCAAACAAAGGCTAATCGTAATATGTGACAAAGTTACTTTTGTCCGAGAAATGTTGGTACTAGTGTTGAATAATTAATCGAGTGATATTAGTGCATACAAACGTAATATGTATAAAAACTGCTAATCAATATAAATAATGCGAATTATAATCTAATTTAAAAAAATAAACTTGCTTACATAAATCATTCGTTTTGTAATAACCTAAAATTAAAATAATTATAATAAAGAAATGAAAAAATAACTTTGAATAAGATTTCGGATATTATTTTAATTTTTATAACCGATCGGTTTCGCTTAGCCTAAGCATCATCAGGGTTAAATAATAAACTAAACTAAAAATACAAAGTGTACGGTTATACGAGTATATATATACAGAGGGAGAACCACATATAAAATAATATAACAGAACAGTGAGAAAACAATAGAATCACATAGAGGAAAAGATAGATAATATGAATGGAAAGAGACCAAACATCAACTGAGAACGTGATCAAAGAATAGTGATAAATTTTATGAGTTTACAAGAAATACACCTTATATTGGACTACTGGACAAGTTTACATGATTATTAAGAATATAATAATAATTTTAATGGCTTTCTTTATTTCTAGTGCTTCTAAATCATTTAATCTGATGCCATGATCATTTTCATGAAGAATCTTAAAATCGGTGCTTTTATTGAAGGAATGATCTTTATCGGTAAGATGATTAACGAATTCAGATTGGTTAGTTATTTTTTCATTTCTTTAAATATGTCAAACCACAAAGTTATTGTTTTCCTCGAAAATATTTATTTGATTGTTTATTTTAGTTTTCTTTTTAGATTAGAGAGAATGATCTCTAGTGAAATATTACTAAATATTGTTTGTACTATTTTCTTCAATAAAACAAGATTTATAGTAACAAATGATTTATAGTTTTAAATGATTTATTTACTTTAAAATTTTTACTCTTTCTAGTAAGTTTATCATACGCACCGAGATAAAACATTTTAATTATGAATAAATACCTATGTTTTGAAATATTTTATTTTTTGGTTGCCAACTAGTTCCGCAACTAGTTAAAAGGGTGTCGCTCGAATAAGTAATAATTTCACTAGGGGTATACGGAATTTATAAATAATCACTTTTCGTAAGTTTTATTTTCAATGCAAATAGTCCCAACTGCCTGGAGCCAGTGAAACTACGACATATCTAAGTGGGAATGTTGTGAGGCTAAGAACACTTTAAGCCATTCAACCATCGTGTGTACTGTTCTGTTATTCTGCCTCTTGACATCACTTGACTCAAGTGTATGATTCATTTGATTACACCATGTATTTTACTGGCGTCTCCGATTTCATCTGCCATTCACTTTCTCGTCAAGTTTTTTATCTTACACTCCTTTTTTGTTCATCCGTTCGATATGACAAACCATTCAAACGCTCCTTTATTAACCTTATTAATTACGCTTACATTAATTACCCTTGCATTTTTCCAGATTACTACAATTGTAACACAGTCATAAGTGGTTTTACTACACATACTCCTTAGTCCTTATGGATCGTATTTCAACAGCATTCAGCTTTGTTTTTTTAAAGAAAGACAAACATTCCCGGGCTACAAATAATCTGACAATATTCGAAAACCTCTTACTACCATCATAATAAGCGAAAGATGTAGTTTGTGCAATGATTGTGTTCTTCTTTTCGATTCACTCAGGGGATATTTTATCACCTCTAAGTAAAATGTCGAGTTACTACGAGTTAAGTAACTTTAATCATAAGATTGACATGGCGCTAACCGGTGACCATTTCATCCTTCTCTAGTATCTCCCAAATTATTTGATCGTATAATTGAGTGCTGAGTAGTTTGAACGGAAATTTTCTTGAGAGGTAGTTAACTACTCAGCGGTAGTGAAGCAGATAATCTACGTTACTTGACCAGTATTGCTATTCGATGTTTTGCTCAGAAGTGGTGAAAACCCCCCAATTTCCGTCACTTCCTCTCTAATTATTTATTCAATGCTGCCTGCCAACATAACAATATTACTTAGAATGCTCAGTTTTTTGCACTATGTCAGGATAAAAATATAAAAAGGTTTTTCCAGTTATTTATATTCAATACTCTGCCTTTATTACTATTCGAGATACTTTCTTTGGAAGGTTTCACTTGATATCATTTTCAAATATATTATTCTGATTCATACTTTCAAAGAGAGTAACGGATATGACCTTTAAATATTTTCAACACGGTCGAATCAAATGTTTTTATATCATTAATTCAGCAGACTTCAAATATTTTATTACAAGATCTACAATTTGAATAAAACAGGTTGAAATACTCGTATGTATTCGAATACGATTGTTTTATTACTGTAAAACAATGTTGAAAATTTGTATTTAAATATTTTTTTTTTCTAATTTTAGTACAAATAACATTTTTCGATGTGCCAATTATTATTTTTCCTATTTTGAGAGATCCGTTGGTCTGTAGCGTTTTGACGTTCGATTTAATACCAATATGCCATCTGTAGTAATTATGTCGCAATAGACAAGTTTCAAACAATGTATTGTGTCTTAACTTATTCTCAAGATTCTGATTAAAACCACCGAGTGTGTATGTGTGAGAATCCCTCTCTGCAGCTGGCTGTGGCTTGCGGGGTGACAGAACAAGATTTAATGAAATTTTATTTGAGGCGACACAGTCAGACAATTCTGGAACTTGATGCTTTTTTAGCCAAAAACATACACTTAATTAAAAGCTGTCAATTCCTTTTAAGATGTTCTCTGGGCAAGAAAATGTTTAAGGCTTAGTTCGCGATATTACCAGTAAGTTAAAACAATAATGTTTTCAGTGCTAATTTATTCATCATACAATTTATTACAAGTATATTGGTGATATTTTTTCCTTCTTAATATTGTCACCGGAAAGGCAAAAGTTACAAGACAAGTTACAGTAAAATTCACAAGTCTTCAGTCCCTGGTTGGATTTTGAAAAAAAGTTAACTGAATGCTCTCACCGAGTTACTAGAAGCAACAAAAATATTTTTAAGCGTCTTACACTTGTGTCGCTTAAGTCCAACCTTTTCCCAAATGGTCAATATAATTTAGATGGCTGAAGGGTCACAAAAGTCGTCATAAAAAAACTGATCAAAACTACATATTTAATTCATTTTTGACCAAAGTGTAGCTTAGCCCTTTTTGCCTTTCCAGCGACGATATTATACACGATAGTTCTTTTTCTGTCGTTCCCTGAGGAAGGTGTAAGAGTAATTAACATTAAATCTGATTTTTAGTTTGTGATAAACTGACAATCGATAATTGGAACATGGATATTGGGTGAAAATGGTATGTTTGATCAAACAGCATAACTTTCTTTTCTCTTTTTTAAAGAAAAGACAAACATTTTCAGGTTACGAACAACCTGACAATATTTGAAAAACTCCTACTACTATCATTATAAGCAGAAAATGTGACTTGAAGCACAGAAGTTGAACCTACGACGCCCGGGTGGGAATCCACTCAGCTACTAACCGGTCAAATTGAATGGAAGGCTCTTCAAAGAACTAGTGCTGTTGACCCCATTGGCACCGTTGCATGAATTTCGATTTGGGAGATACGCGAGAGTGGGTCGTTTATAACTGAGCTTTATGGCTCAGCTGTGCAGCGACTGGTCGAATTTCTGTTTCTACCTCCTGAATTATTCGAGTTCTAAGATAACCCACAACTCTCATTAAAAAAATCACCCGCAAGCATTAAAAAAAAAAAAAAAAAAGATTTAATAACTTTGTATGAGTCATAGATTAATATAGAAGTAATAACTGTATACAAATATACAAAAACTAAGTTTATATTTAATAATAATAATAAAGTTTTATTTCGGAAGGTATGCAGGAGTAGTGCAATGCAATACCTTCCATAATTGATATGAATACATTGTAATAATAATAGAAACAAAATAAAAAATGAACAGAAATTCATAAGAAATAAATAATAAAATAAAAATATAAAAAAATAATAATAATGATGATAAAAAAATAATATTAATAATAATTTAATTTAAGAATATAAGCAAAATATAGACCATTAATTATTTGAGCAAATAAATAATGGTCTATATTTCTATTTAATTAATGTTTCTGTAATATATATATGTATAAACTGTTTACAATGTATAGATCTCTTCTTTAAATATATAAATGTACCTTCACCTTTATACACCCTATGTATTTTATATGATTATTCTGCTTTTATTTTTACTATTTTGCTATTATAACTGTAAACTGTATTTAAATAAAGATTTATTTTTATTATTAGATATATTTTTTTTCATGACTGACCGGTTTCGCTTAGCCTAAGCATCATCAGGGTACAAAATTAAACAAAACAAAAAATTCAAAGTCTGCGGTTGTACATACAGAGGGAGAATATAATATTAAATAAGAGAACAGTAAGAAAACAATAGAATAACACTTACAATTATAATAAAGGAACTCATAGAAAGGGAGAGATACTCTTTTTTGACTTTATTGGGGTAGAAAAAATAATTATTTATGATGATTTTACTGTTTACCACTTGATTCGGGAACCACTCTGTTACACTCCATTTGCATGAATATTGTTTGTTCATTTTAAGTGTACTGTTTTGTGCTATGCCAAAATTCAAAGGAAGAGTCTAGAAAAAATACTAAGCTCAACTTATACAATTTAGAATCATGAAAAGGGAATCAATAGACCAGAGCCGTTTAGCCCTCAAAACAGTTTCGTGGACATAGTGTGGCCATCTACTGTACTGGACCTTTGGAACGTTGTCTCACAAAAAAAAATCTACAACACGACTTGTCGAGTGAGAGAACTTCGTACTTTTCTTAAATGTTTTATAGTGAATACCGCACAAGAGTCCCAACTGTTCCCAACCGTCTAGAGCCAGTGAGACTATGACATCCCAAATTGGGGTATGTTGTGAGGCTGAAAGTAGTGAGGAGGAGAAAGAGAAGGAGAAGAATATGGGCAAGAGGAAGGTTGAAAAGTGCCTGGCTTTTCAAATCTGGTCATAAAACACGGCTAAAGCCATTTCAAGCAACGTTTCGATTCTGAAAGGTGGTCTTTGACCAGGGCGATTCTTGAGTATCTACCACAATGAAACGTGCCGCAAATATACTTTGTATTATTTAATCTGAATTGAATTTGTTATAACAGATATTAATAAAAAAAGGTTATTTACGCACGCCGGGTTTGAACCCGCGACCTTTGGATTCGTAGTCGAGCGTCTTACTACTCGACCATGGTAGCCGTCTAATTACAATTACTCTTTCAATTACCTATTTTTTTTCTCTGAACCGAAACAAATATTTATTGTGCGATGTTTCAAGCAATTTTGACTCAAGGGTTCGTATTGTCTCAAGCTGAAGAATACTTCAAATATTTGGAAACCCACTCGAAACGGTAGATAATCGTTAGGTGGTTTGGGGTGTAAGAAATTGTAAAGATAACACCAAATAAACGTTTCACGGAAAATTCAGAGAAAGATCTAAGAATTTCAAATTCAAAATAAACCTATTTTTTTTAAATTACGTCGTAACGTTCATATATTTTACCGATATTACAGATAATGTAACAATGGGTACTGTGTCGAAAAATGTTTTGACGAATTGTATTTCCGTTACAGCCGAGCCTTTTTTTACTTTCTTCTAACAAAAACACGTTAAAAATGCTGAGGGTTTAAAATAAACTGTTTTCGGATGCAAGATATTTCTGTTTTTCCAGTACGAAAATTAAAAGAAAGGTTCCTTGTTTTTCATTTCTATTTTTGTAAGAAAAGTTGAGTAAATTTATATTTCCTACAACCTTAATTTTATTTTGATCAAGGCATTTTTATGAGTGAAATAAAATTACAAAAAAACTTTCAATTTCCAACATTGTTGTTCAAAGAAAAAGGTTTTTTTGTTTGTTCACTTGTACATCAGTATGTTTTTGGAGTAAATAGCTTAATCATTTTTATACTACGTTTTATAAATGTAGAGACCATTATTTTTAGTAAAAAAATACAAAATTAAATTTATATACTACAAAATAAACCCAGGTCTAATTTGACTCATGTTTACCGTTGACGTGGTTAAATACATCATTATAAGCGGAATATGTTGCTTGTAAAATGATGGATAACTTATCTAGCAGAATAATTGAACCCACGACGCCCAGGTGGGAATCCGACGCTTTTATCCACTCAGCTACTAACCGGTCAAAAAAACGTAATATCAATGTAAAAATGTAATGGATTGTAAAAATGTAAATGTGTACAAGTTAAATTAAAATAAAGATAACTTGCTGTCGCCAAACTGAAGCAAAACGTTTAAAAAATGGCAAAAGATTTTTATATATATCATATTCCCAATCATTTCGTCTGATAAATTGGTGCTTACAATATTAAGTGATTTTCAACAAAATTAAAACGATAACGAATTTGAAGAAAAAACAAGTTTTAAAAATTATTTTTTATTCAATGAAGCCGCCCATAAAAAAGCTAGTGTTTAAGAATTTCTATAAATTCTGATTGAATAATTCTGCTTTGAGGTAGTGGTTACGGAAAAATATTTCAAAATCTGTTTTTTTTTTAATTAGTCAAATTATGATATTTGTAATGCGTTCGTGACAAAATGTTTCTGAAACTATCTTAAAACGTATTTTAACATGGAAGGTGGGAACGAATTTGAAAAAAATCTTATTACTATGAACGAGAGAGTTTCCTTGAAGAAGAAAATAAAATAAGATAACTTATAGGTAGGTATCATATAATAGGATTCGGAAGAATTACTACCTCATTGAAAGTTTTCTTTTGCTTCAATTATATCCGAACAATAATATGATTTATACTAACTGGAGCAAACAAATAAGCAATCCTAGCGTTTTTTTCTTTCATTATACTTTTCCAGATGTTGAAGTCAGCGAAAAAAAATACAACGTTTGGATATTTTAATCAATCGTTTTTCTTACAAATAATACAACCTATTCATTTATATCTTGGCACTACTAACCTTATTGGAAATAAAACCTTTGCCTGAATAATGTTTATTTTTAATGACTTGTTTTTATAAATAACTTGCGAACTCTAAAATTATAATAATGTTTGAATGAAAATAAAATAAAAAAACTTTGTACCAGACAGTATATATATATTATTTTTTACGACCAACCGGTTTTGCTTAGCCTAAGCATCATCAGGGTACAGAATTAAACTAAACAAAAATACAAATTGTGCGGTTATATATACATGTATAGGGAGAACAAACAAATAAAAAGAGAACAGCAAAGATTTGTAAAAGTTCTTATTTTATTTTCATTAAATATGTTAAATCACAAAGTGATTGCTTTCTACGAAAATGAAATAGTTTTATTTCAACGACTTTCTAAAAAAATGTTATTTTTCAGGAATCTATTATTGCTAAACTAAAACTTCTTGAAAACATAACAAATATTTGTCAAATTATTATTATTGGATCACTTATTCTGGTACTTTATCATCGAATTGAATACATTTTTGTCTAGAAGAAAAACAAATAGAAAATATATTTCTTGGCTTCTTACGGTACAAATATTCAATTTTTATTTATCTTCTAAACTTGCCTTTGCACCTTTCCATTTATCATTTTTTAAAGCAACTGCTAAGTTAAGAGTATTTGTATATTTCAAAACATTTTAAAAATATTCTGTATATATCATACAACTTTCTGGTTCCATTACAGGGTGACCGTTAAATAAAGTAAATAAGGCGAAAAAGCTGAGATTTCAAAACAATGATTGCTGAGATGGCTGAGACAGTAGCATTATACTAAAGTTGATCAAACGACAATTTTTGAAAGTCTATCTTTTAGATGTTCGAGTATAATCGGATTTAAAAGACCTTTCGCTTGAAATATTAATTATTCAAATTCAGATGAATTTATTTTCATTACCAGCAACTCGAGCATCTAGGCGTATGTTCTGAGAGAGTAACTGTAGAATGATATAAAACAAGGAAAAAATTAAAAAAAAAAATTTAACTTGTATATTTTATAAGATATATATGCTGTATTTGCTGTAAGCACAATGGTCAACGTTGCTTTATGAAAATGTTGAATGTATGGTGAAAGGCCGCCATTTAAAATCAAAACGTTGCTTGAAACGACATAAGTTTTTTTTAATTTGAATAGCCAGGTACTTTCCACACCTCCCTCTTTCTCATCTCATTTTCCCCACTTCCTTTAACTGCACAACATACTTTAATCAAGGAGCTCATAGTTCCACCATTCAGGGCAGTTGGTACTCTTGTGTGGTATTCACACTTTTATCCATTTTTTATCGAAATGACATAGCAATAAGAAAAATCAATTGAATCATTTTTTATCTGTCATTTCCGCATACAGTCAACGATGAGTTAACTGATAATATTTACCAAATTTTTTATTCCAACGATTTTACGAATGTAGTTCCGCAAAGTTGTGGTCTACAGAGTAAAGGTTGCC